>JAZHEH010002135.1:0-611719 GCA_036589455.1 Ateles fusciceps
CTAAAACGGCGCTGGACCCATGTATTTATGTATGGAGAACCGGGCGCCGGCAAAAACAGCTGTGCCAGCAAAACAGCTGCTCTTGGTGACCCATGGGCTCCTCCACCTGGGAATCTCCTGGTCTGTGGGCAATAAAATCCGTTTGGAAATGCAGCATCCACTCACCCTCCACGCTTTTCGCTAGGAGCTGCAATCCTAGAGCTGCTCCTAATCGGGCCATCTTGGATTTCCTCCACAAACATCTTTTTTAGTGCACAATAAGCTTGCAGCAAAAGGAAACAACCCCTAGGGAGCAGAAAAAAGAGCATAATTTAAACCACAGCAATATTAACACCAGCACAGCGTCGACTTTAAGGCAAGAAATATCATTAGGGATTTAAAAATGGTTGTTACTCGAATACTGAAAGGAATAATTCGCCAGCAAAATATAATAAACATATGCATCTAATAATATAGCTTTGAAATGTATAATGCAAGAATTGACATAACTACCCAGCTAAATTGGTAGAGGAGATTTTAATATACCTCTGTCAGTAATTGATAACAAATTTAAAAAATTCATGTATAGAGAGTTGGATAACCCAATTAATTCACCTAATTGTGTATAAATATGTATCTAATTGATACTGTGCATACATATGTGTGTATACGTATACACGTACAACTCTGCAATGAGTTTTAGAGAATACACATTTTCAAGTACACATGAAACATTTATAAAAATTGATCATGAATTAGACCAAAAAGACACTGCATTCTCTGATCATATGCAATAAAATTATAAACAAGTATAAAAAGATAACCATATTAATAAATGAGTGAAAAAGGATATAACTTCTAGATCTACCAAAAATGACCAAAAAAAGTTCACGAGAGTACTGTGAATAACTTTATACCAATCATTTTTAAAACTAGGTGAATGGTTGAGGCAGGAGGATCACTTAAAGCCAAGAGTTCAAGACCAGCCTGGGCAACACAGTGAGACCCTGTCTCTACAAAAAAATAAAAAAATTAGCCAGGCGTGGCAGTGTGCGCATGTAGTCCCAGCTGCTTGGGACGCTGAGGTGGGAGGATCACCTGAGCCCACAAGTTCGAGGCTGCAGTGAGCTGTGATCATGCCGCTGCACTCCAACCTGGGTGACAGAGCGACTCCATCTCTTAAACAGAAAAAACAAAACCGTGGACTATTTTCTATGGAAAAATATAACGAACAAAAAGAATGTCTGAAGAGACATAAAACCATTAGAGAATGTGATGGCTTTGCAATTGTGTCAGTTTGGCTAGGCGCAGCTCCTTTCCTAGAATTCCCTGTCATGTGTGTTTCTGGTTAGGGTGGGCCAGGAGATTTGGGAGGCAAAGGGAAAGCAGTTGCCGTTTTGCAGCTTACGCATGCTGTGGCTGATCTGCTGATTCACCTCATTGGTGGGGAAACAGTAGCTAGGCCTGCAATCGCTCTACCTTCCCCTCGATCCTGTCAGCTTCTCTGATTTCTGGGCTGTGTACTTGCGTTTAGCTCCATGACAAAAAGCCTTGGCTTCTGCAGGGCAACTCGATGGCCAAGGTCACAGATGGTAAGAAGGACACAGGCTTGAGTTTATTCTCGTGGGTGCCAGCTCGTGGTTGTGGGTTTTCGCCTGTTGTGATCTTCCTTTCTGACTATCTGCCCTGTAGACTTTGAGCTCCAGCATCAGATATGAGACCACAGCCTTACAGAGGCTGCTTAACCAGCTCCTACATTCGCGCAAGCCATTTCTACTGGTTATCTACTCATGAATCATCAATCATCTATCTGCCTACCTACCTGTCTGTGTCTTCTACTAGTTCTGCCTCTGGTTGAACCCGGACTATATACGGAATTTAGTACTGAGAGTGGTTTCAGAAGAACAGAATCTTAAAGATAAGTGCTCTGAATTGGTTCTGGGTTTTTCTGAAATTGGTTCCCTACTCTGATTTGATTTAAAGGCACAAAACACCCTGTTTCCAGTGATAAAGAGGTACTCGCACTCCACAGCATGAAGTGGCAGAATAGCTACACAAATGATCACCTTCGGATACTTGCAGTCAAGTACCCGTAGAAGGCAAGCCTCTAGTAGAACACGTCTTTGCTACCTTTAACGGTTGAGTCAACATAATGAGTATAGTAGGGCGGGTGGGTGGGTTGTTGATTACTGAAGAACTTGGGTAAAGAAAGTGATCAGCTCAAGGCTTAAATTCCCAGCTAAAAGCCTATATAAAGGACCTGAAATGTTTCTATAACTACCAGGGAAAAAACTCTTATAGCCACAAGGCTTAGATTTCTGAATGCCAAACCCAAAGTCTAATCCTGTGAATGCTTGAATGATGACAAATTGAATTCCCAACCTCTTTGGGTGTGCTGCTGAAAAGACATTGACTGGGAAGGAATGGCAGCCTGAACATTGGAATGGGGACCTACCAGCAGATTTTGATTCTTATTTTCCTTTCCAGGAAAAGCAGCCCTTCCACCGCTGCCTGAGGGGGGGTGGGTAGTCTCTCCTCTTTGGGCCAAGAGGACCTGTAACGGCCTCCCCCTGAGTTAGCTGCCTTGCCAGGCGCGACTGATCCTTCTGAAGGCCTGTTCCTACCACCTCTCTATTGGGGTGTGCGATTGTGACCCTATATGAAAGATCAGAAGTACTCGAAGGACTTGGAGCATTGAAATGGTAAATGTGTGGGTAAAACTAAATGAATAATAACCTCTTATAAGATCTTAAAGTAAGAGTCAAATTACAGAGACTAAATGATAACAGTACCTAAGTTGATGAGAGAATAAATGAAGTGAAAGGGGTCTAAGGTCATTTTATTGTCCAAAGACAGGGTCAGAGCAACAATTAACATTAGATTGTGATGTCAAAAATGCATGTTGTAATCTCTAGAATAACTGGTTTAAAAAAATAGTAAAGGTATATAATTTCCAATCTATAGAGAGATGGAATAATAACAGTTTTAAAAAGAAGTCAGTAAGAGGGAAAAAGGAACATAGAAGAGATAAGCCAGACACTAATATGGTACATTTAAATCCAAATATTCAGTGTAAATTGATGAATTGCCCTCAGTGGAGGAAACAATCACCTTTGATGCTTTAGGACCATTTCCAGCTAAATAAACTCAGGCCTCTGGAGGAAGGTGCAGTCATCCCAACTGAATTCATCATAAAGTAGCCAGCCCCAGCTAACCCGCCAGCTGACTGAAGATGCATGAATGAATTCAGCTGAGATTACTTGAACCCCCCCATCCAGGCCAGAAGAACTGCACAGTTGAAGCTAGCCTAAATTGCTGATGCACAAAGTTATAGTCTTGTGAACCCCCAAAACTTGAGACGGGTCTCAATTTAGAAAGTTTATTTTGCCAAGGTTGAGGGCACATGTCCATGACACAGCCTCAGGAGGTCCTGGTGACGTGTGCCGAAGGTGGTCAGGGCGCAGCTTGGTTTTATACATTTTAGGGGACTTAAGACATAATCAACACATGTAAGATGGACATTGGTCCAGAAAGGCGGGACAACTCCAAGCAAAAGTGGGGGACAACTCAGAGAGGAGGGGGCTTCCAGGTCACAGGTAGGTTAGAGACAAAAAATTCTTTTGAGTTTCTGATTAGCCTTTCTAAAGGAGGCAATCAAATACGCATTCATTTCAGCCAGCAGAGGTATGACTTTGAATAGAATGGGAGGCAGGTTTGCCCTAAGCAGTTCCCAGCTTGAATTTTCCCTTCAGCTTACTGATTTTAGAGGTCCAAGGTATTTTCCTTTCACAATCTAAAGAAGTGATTGCTGTTTTAAGACATTAAATTTTAGAGTAGTTTATAATGTGGCAAAAATTAAATGATAAGGATACGGATATCTACAAGTGGAGTGCCACCCTAACAAAAACTGAAATACGCGTCAGTGACTTTGGGATGAGGCGTTAGTGTCCCTGGACCAAACTGAGGATCAGGCTGCTATTTCTTGTGGCCCAGTAACGAGATGCAGATGAACTGGGGAACAAGAGAGTTTTATTTCTGCAACTAGTTACAGGGAGAAGGCCTGGAAATTATCGCCAGGCCAACTCAAAATGACAAAGTCGTCCAGAGCTCATATACCTTCTAAGCTATATGTCTATGTGTAAGTGTGCATTCGTCTAAAGACATAAGTGATTAACTTCTACTAATCTATAAGTAAGTTCTGAGGCCTGAAGACCTTCCTCTGGAGCCTCAGTACATTTACTTAATCTAAATGGGTCCAGGTGCTGGGGTGATTACTCTTAATCTTGTCTCCTGCTGAATCACGGCGGTTTGGGGAGTCCTTCAGACCCCCAAAAAACTCGTCTGTGGAGGCCTGGGGAGTTTCTTCAGAGCCACAGTAAAACTTGTTTAATCCCGAATGAGTCCTGTTAAGAATCCCTTAATTTTTTGGTCATGCTTTAAGGCCCAGGAAAGGTCTAGGCATAACTCTTGGTGGGCCTTTGTTACATCCCAGCCTTTGTATATAGGCACTGGCTTTTTAGCTTTTAATATTTAACTTAACCACTCACTCAGTAGTGAAACAGTTGTTAGGGGAGGCCTGCGTTAGTGACACCAGGCCTGCTACATTAGGGCAGAGGCTGGAAAATCAGTTAGGAAGCTGCTATTGCAGGTTCCCAAACATGGTAACACATGTTCCGTGGTTTTGAAACAATTTCCAAAAGTGTAGTCTGCGATAAATGGAAGGTAGAAAAGCTTCTTAATAAACTTTGGATTTGACTAAGGAGGTCTACTGGCAAAATGTTGAAAGTGACAGCTGATTGGTCCTAGCTGTGTGTAAGAGAGTATAGGGAAAGAGAGATGAGCCAAAGCAAAAATTGTTCCATTTTCAAGCAGGATTTATGACGAGTATAAAAAGGCCAGGGCAGGCTGGGTTGGAAAATAAAAGTATTTTGAATCTCTATGATCCAGCTAGCAGAAGGTTTTCAAAGTAAATGAAAACCTGAAGTCAGCTTGTGCTCTTAGCCAACATGGAGTAACAGCGACCAGAGGTATCCTCCTGATACAACGAAACAAAAAGACAAAAGACATGAAGCAGTGATTTCCAAAACGCTGGACATGAGGCAATAAAGGACGGTCATCCTGGAGAGATGAGAAATGAATGAGGCAAACCCTTTGATTGCTTTAGCTTACTCCCTTCAGAGAGTTTACAGGCTATGGCACAAGGAGGGGAAACTGGGGCAAAGCCAGAAGATCCCTAAATCGGGAGAGGAAGGTAGCTAGAGTTTGTAGGACATAGTCCTGGAGAGGAGACAGCTGCATAGAGAAGGAACTCTGGAAATCTGCAGTGGATTCTCCCTCAAGTTTTCAGCAGAAAGCTAAGCAGTGCATGCACATGGGGAATTACATGAGGCCAGTGAAAGAACCACCCACTGCTCACTTCGGGCCCAGAACTAAGCCCTGTCCCACTAATTAGTATGGAAAATCTCATAATTTTTGGAGCATTGGATAGGGTACTCCAAAGGACCTTGCCTTGGTAGTGGGGAATAATTAGCTTTAGACTAAACACTGCTCTGATCTTGCCTTACAAGTCTTAAAAACAAGACCTGAAAGGATTCAGCTGTTTCCAATAACTCAACTGTGTCCCAGAACAAAGCCCAAGGATATTTATAGGAATACAAAAATATCCAGCACCCACAAAGATAAAATGTATAATGTCTGGCATCCAAACACAAGTTGCCAGGCAAGCAAAGGAGCGGAAAAATACTGTAATGAGAAAAATCAATTGAAATTAAGTCAAACTAACACAGATGTTAAAATTGTCAGACAAGGTTATTGAAATGCGTATTACAACTGAATTCCATGTGCTTGAAAGTTAAGAGACGTGGAAGATAGAAAAAGATCCAAATAAACCTGTAGAGATGAAAACTATTATATTTGAGATGAAAAATACTTGGACAGGATTAAATGGCAGATTAGGCATTACAAAAAAAGATGAGTGAAGTGGAAGACATAGAAACTTTCTGAAATGAGACGAATTTTTTTTTAATGACAGCATGTCAGTGAGCTGTGGGACAGCTTTCTGAGGTCCAATATATGTGCAATTGGTAGTGCCCTAAAGCGGGGAGACAGGAGAAATACTTCAGTAAATAATGGCAAATGTTTCCCAAAAGTCGAAAAACTATCATCCTATCAGTTGAAAAATCTCAGTGAACCCCAAGCACAGGAAACCTGAAGAAAAGTACCCTGACACATCACATTTATCATAAATCATACCCAAGAATATATTTTTAAAAATACATTATAACCAAGTGAGCTTTGTCCAAGGAATATAAGTTTGGTTTAATATTTGAAAATTATTTCATGTAATTCACTATATTAAGAAATAATGAAATACCATGTTATAACACTGGTATTGAAGAGACATAATAAAGGAATATTATGAACAACTTTGTGCCAACAAATACATTTGAGAATTTAAATGAAATGGATATATGCTTTCAAAGACACAAACTACCAAAGCTTCCCCAAGATGAAATCACAAATTTGAATATTCCTATGTCTATTAAAGAAATGGAATTGGTAGTTAAAAACCTTTGCACAAGGAAAACTCTAGGCCCACTCAGCTTCACTGATTAATTCTACTAAACATTTAGGGAAGGAATAATGCCAATTCTACATAAACTCTTCCAGGAAATTGATGAGGATGCAAAATTGTCAACTCAGTCAATGAGGCGGGCATTATTCTGCTACCAAAACTAGACAAATTACAAGAGAAAAAACCTACAGATGAGTAACTCTTGGAGCATAGATGGGAAAAATGTCGGAATCTTAGCAAATCACATCTAGTAATACATTTTAAAAAAATACAATTGATATCCACTTGTAGATATCTATTTCCTTATTTCATTTTTGCCACATTATAAACTACTTTAAAATTTAATGTCTTAAAGACAGCAATCACTTATTTCTTCTTTCCTAGACCAAGAGAGGTTTGTCCAAGGAATGAAAGTTTGGTTTAATATTTTTAAATCATTCCATATAATTCACTTTATTAACAAACCAAAAATCATGTATCTCAGTAAACATAGATGTTGAATAAAATCCAACATCCATTTCTGATAAAACTTCTCAGCAAACTAGAAATAGAAGGATAATTCCTTAACCTAATAAAGGGCATATATAAAAAACCAGCTCTGGAAAGTATAATCAGGCAAGAGAAAGACATCCAGATTTGAACAGAAGAAGACAACTTATCTCTATGTGCAGATGACATGATCTGACGGGCTCTACAAAGAGCTACTAGAATGAATAAGCTACGTTAGCAAGTTTGTAGGGCATAAGATCAATATATAAAATCAAATTCACTTCAATATACTCTATAACAAACAATCAGAATTTATAATTTAAAAACCAATACTGGCCAGGTGTGGTGGCTCACGCCTATAATCCCAGCACTATGGGAGGCTTAGACGGGCGGATCACCTGAGGTCGGGAGTTCGAGACCAGCCTGATCACATGGAGAAACCCTGTCTCTACTAAAAATACAAAACCAGCTGGGTGTGGTGGCACATGCCTGTAATCCCAGCTACTCGGGAGGCTGAGTCAGGAGAATCGCTTGAACCCTGGAGGTGGAGGTTGTGGTGAGCCGAGGTTGTGCCATTGCACTCCAGCCTGGGCAACAAGAGCAAAACTCCGTCTCAAATAAAAAAAAAACCCAAAACAACCAATACTATTTGAAAGAGCTTCGAAAAGTGCAATATTTAGCAATAAATGTGACAAAGTATTTGCAAGTTGTGCACTAGAAGCTACAAATATTGCTGAGGGGGAATTAAGATCTCAGTAAATCTTGAGATACACCGTGTGTTACTGAGTCAGAAGACTCAACGTGAAGATCCCCAACTATTCCCAATGTATTAATCTGTAGATTCGACACAATCCCAATGAAAATCCCAGCAGCCTTTTTAAAAAATAGAACTCAATAGACTAATTCTAAAATTCATATGAAAATGCAAAGAACCTAGAATAAGCAAAACAACACTGAAAAAGAACGAATTTAGAGAAGTAACACTTACCTGATTTCAACATGTATTATAAAGCTCTGGTAGTTAAGATGGTGTGGTATTGTTGTAAGGATAAATAAACAGGTTATTACAACATAATAGAGTTCAGAAATAGGTCCATACATGTGTGGATGACAGACTATTTGTGTTTTGACTTTGTAAATAATCTGCTTATTTTAGAATAGATTTATAGAGAAGTTGTAAAGATAGTGCAGAGAGTTCTACATACTCAAAGCCAGTTGCCCTACTAACATCTTACATTGGTATGGTACACTTGTCATGATTAATGAGCCAGTATTGGTGCATTATAATTATTTTGAGACCGTTTTGCTCTTGTTGCCCAGGCTGGAGTACAGTGGTGTGATCTTGGCTCACTGCAACCTCTGCCTCCTGGGTTCAAGTGATTCTCCAGCCTCAGCCTCCTGAGTAGCTGGGATTACAGGTGACTGCCACCATGCCTGGCTAATTTTTTTTTTTTTTTTTTTTTTTGTATGTTTAGTAGTGATGCTTCACACCTGGCTAATTTTTGTATTTTTAATAGAGACAGGGTTTCACCATGTTGGCCAGGCTGGTCTCAAACTCCTGACCTCAGGTGATCTGCAGGCCTCTGCCTCCCAAAGTGCTGGGATTACAGGCGTGAGCCACCGTGCCCAGCCATGTTCTTTTCTCTGTCATCCAGGCTGGAGTGCAGTGGCATGATCATGGCTCACCGCAGCCTCGACCCCTGCAGGCTCAAGCAATCCTCCCACCTCAGCCTCTCAAGTAGCTAGGACTAGAGACACACGCCACCACACCCGGCTTTTTTATTATTTGTAGAGACAAGGTCTCTTACCCAGGTTGGCCTTAAACTCTTGGGCTCAAGTGATCTTCCTGCCTCCCACCTCCCAAAGTGCTGGGATTACAGGCATGAGCCACCATGCCTGTCTGTGATAGTCTTAATATCTGGTTGTACGAGCCTTACCCCCATTACCTTTATTTAAAAAAAGTTTTTGTTTGGCCCTTTAGCCCTTTGTCCACATTTTAGGATGAGTTTGTCAATTCTATAAGATCGGCTGTTGGATTCGATGGGAACGGCATTACATTTATAGGCTAATCTGGAGAAAGTTGCCGCCTTTGCTATATTGAGCATTCCCATCCGTGAAATGGTGCATGTTTTCAATCATTTTAGTCTTCTCTAATGTCTTTCAGTGACGAATTTATTATCATTCCTATAACCTTGTTTAAAAAAATGTATTCCCTGATACATTATGATGTTACTATTCTATTTGATGGTTTTTCAATTCTGCTTGTTCTTTTTCCACAGAGTTCAGTTCTCTTAGATTTGATCGCATCTTTTCTAGTCTTCAGTTACTTTATATGTATTTTAAAAATAATCTGTTTCTGGTTATCTGTGTGCATTTGGAGTTGGGGGGTATAATTGTATGTTTGTACTATGTGTAGACTCCTGATGGAGTTGGATTAGTCACCAGTGGGCTTTGTAATATTTGACTGGGAACTCCTCATTAGCAGAGTTTTTTTGTGTGTGAATATTCCATGATATTTGGGATGTGGGAGCTTCTCTTCAAATAAGTATTTTGTTTGCTTCTGCCTTGTGCCTCAGGAGTATCAGTGCTTGATGAATAATTCTCATGGCACTTTTTAGTCTGGAGTTTCCGAACTATGTGGGTAGAGTAAAAGCAGTGTAAATTGTGGTCTTGTGGTTTTGACTTCTCAGAGAGCTTTTATTTTTTTCCCCACCAAAAGCCCTGTGTCCTGTGGTCCCTCTTGTTTTTAAATCCTTTCATATATAGAATAGTTATTTGAGGGTCTCCACTGTAAGCAAAGCTCTCCATGCAATTCCCTAGCTCCCAGGGCCCCAAAGCCTCATTTCCTGCCCCTGTGTGGGCATTCATTCCTCCAGGATCTGCAGACAATTGTCCCCGATTAACTCAGGCACTCATCCTTCTGCTTTTTCATTTCCCTCTTTGTTTCTGGCACCTGGGGATTTGATTTTATTATTTGCGGGCCTAGATCTGCATCTGAAATAATTATGTTACATTTTCCCCAGTATTTCTAGATGATTATAGTAAAAGGATTTTCAGGTTGTCTGAGTCCACCATATTGCTAGCAGCTGATAAGTAGACTGTTTATATTCTTTGCTGTTTGTTAATAATCTTTAGGCCTCAGATTTTTTCCCAGATAATGATAGAATGTTCATAATATGCCATGTGCTTGAGTTATGCAAGGTAAATCATTTCCTGGGTCTCAATTATTAAACCTTGGTAAGACTTATTTCTAAGTTTCTGTATCTTTTTTACGTAAATGGGATCATATACGTATTTTTTCAGGTAGGGTCTTGCTGTGTTGCCCAGGCTGGTCTTGAACTCCTGGACTCGAGTGATCCTCCTGCCTTAGCCTCCCAAGTAGCTGGGATTACAGGCACGTGCCACTGCACCTGGCCTATACTTTGTCGTTGTCATTTTTAAACAAGGACATATTACTTTCCCTTTTCCCTTCCTTCCCCAGCATCAGCATGGCTCTCATCCTCCCTTCTCCCTCACCTAGGGGAGCCATTTTAACCTGCTATATGGCATTCTATACTTTTTTTTTTTTTTTTTGAGATGAAGTCTAGCTCTTGTTGCCCAGGCTGGAGTGTAATGGCATGATCTCGGCACCCCGCAACCTCTGCCTCCTGGGTTCAGGCGATTCTCCTGCCTCCTCCCGAGTAGCTGGGATTTCAGGCATGCGCCACCATGCTTGGCTAATTTTGTACTTTTAGTAGAGATGGGTTTTCTCCATGTTGGTGAGGCTGCTCTTAAACTCCTGACCCAGGTGATCTGCCTGCCTCAGCCTCCCAAAGTGCTGGGATTACAGGCATGAGCCACCGTGCTTGCACCCGCGCCCCCTCTTTTTAATTTGAGACAGAGTCTCACTCTGACCTCCCAGGCTGGAGTGCAATGGCATTATCTCAGCTCACTGCAACCTCTGCCTCCTGGGTTCAAGCAATTCTCCTGGCTCAGCCTCCCAAGTAGCTGGGATTATAGGGCATGTAGCACCACCTCTGGCTAATTTTTGCATTTTGATGCGTTTCCACAGTGAATGCACCCCACGTAACCAGCCCCCAGATCAAGACACAAAATATAACTGGTGCCCGAGAACTGCTACCTCTCCAGCACTCCTCCTTCCATTGCCCTCCCACCTCCCCAGGGGTATCCATCCTCCTGACCTGTAACAGCATGGATTTCTCTAGCCTGTTTTGTGCCTTATATATGAGACATTCAGTACATACCTTTTTGTACACTATATTCATGACATTTATAATGTTGTTGCGTGTGGTTGTGGTTTGTTCATTCTAGTTGCTGCGTACGATCCCATTGTGTGAATATACCAGAATTCATAGATCTATTCTCCTTCTAATAGGCATTGGGCTTATTATGGCCAGTGCTACCATGAACATTTTTGTTCATTAATTGATTCTTTTTAATGGCTGTATAATATTCCTTGCTATGGAGGACCACCCTTTATTCAGCCATTGTACTTTTATTAGGTGTTTACTTTGTTTCCTGTTCTTGACCATTAAAGCAAAGCTGCAATAAATATTGTATATATGTCCCTACGTAGAGATACTAATCTACTTCTACAGTGTATAATACTTTCAAGTGTATTAGCCTGTTTTCACGCTGCTGATAAAGACATACCTGAGACTGGGTAATTTGCAAGGAAAAAGGTTTAATCAACTCAGTTCCATGTGGCTGGGGAGGCCTCACAATCATGGTGGAAGGCAGAGGTACCTCTTATATAGCGGCAGACAAGAGAAGAGAACCTGTATAGGGAAACTCCCCTTTATAAAACCATCAGATCTTGTGAGATTTGTTCCCTATCACGAGAACAGCACGGAAAAGACCCACCCCCATGATTCAATTACCTCCCATTGGGTCCCTCCCACAACACGTGGGAATTTGTGGGAGCCACAAATTGAAATGAGATTTGGGTGGGGGACACAGCCAAACCATATCGGACAAATTGCAGGAAGTCAAATTGCTGGTTAGTATAGTAATTGCCTTTTAAAAGTAAATGCTGTTGCTTGTTTTTAAACAACACAAAACAAAAACCCTGTGGCAATGTCATTACTGTCAGCAATGCCTGAAAATCCCCCCTTTCCCTGTCTCTACCAGCATTAGATGTTATAGTTCTGAATCTTGTGAATGTCATGAGTATAAAATGATATCTCATTAGTATGGTATAGTCCCTGATCACTGGAGAATTTAAGGACCTTTTCATGTGTTTGGACTTGTTCTGTGGACCGTGTATTCATATTTTTTGCTCATTTTTCTTTTGGTCTATATATGTTTTTCACCTCAATTTGAAAGATATTTTTGTATACTCTAAAAATTAGCCCTTTAGGCCGGGCACGGTGGCTTACTCCTGTAATCCCAGCACTTTAGGAGGGTGAGGTGGGTGGATCACGAGGTCAGGAGTTTGAGACCAGCCTGACCAACATGGTGAAACCCCATCTCTACTAAAAATACAAAAAATTAGCTGGGCATGGTGGCACGTGCCTGTAATCCCAGCTATTCAGGAGGCTGAGGCGGGAGAATCTCTTGAACCGGGAGGCAGAGGTTGCAGTGAGCTGAGATCGCACCACTGCACTCCAGCCTGGCCGCAGAGTGAGACTCTGTCTCAAAAAAAAAAAAAAAAATGAACCCTTTATTATTTATATTATACATTCTTGTCCACATCTATTGTTTGTCTGTTGACTTTGTTCATGTTACCTTTTGCCATTGAGAACTCAAAATCCACAGCCCCACTCACCAACTAGTGGAACCCCTTTGGCCAAGGGCACCCCAGAAAGACCTTAAAAACTGTCGTTCCCTGCCATGAAAGATGGAGGTCGGAAATGTCTCATTATACCATCTCCCTTTGCAGTTTAGAACAATAACCAGAATTAATGCTCAAATAGAGATCATAAGACTGATGGAATGGACTCTCTGTGGCAACAAGATACCAAATTATCAAGAAGACCTAAAGCCATGCCAGGCAACGGTTAAGTCACACTCTCTACACTTAAAGAATCAACTGTGTTCTCATTGCCATAAGGTTTTTTCTTTTCCCTTTTATTCTAGCAGCTAAACAAGCACTGGTTTTGAGATAAATAATGCTGAAGCAATTCCAGGTCACCCACCACCAAACACTAGGTGACCCCAGCCCTGTTAGAGCTTTGATAGGATCTAATTGTTATGCATTTAAATGTTAAGTCTCCACCCCAACCCGTTCAGCATAAATCCCTCTTGCCCACTCCCTTGAAGTGTCTGCTGGAGGCTACACTTCCCAGCCTGTGGGATAGCCAGCCTGCAGGCTATAGAACTCTTTATCAGAAATAAAGTCTCCTTTCCTGTCTGGGCAGGAGGCTCATGCCTGTAATCCCAGCACTTAGAGAGACTGAGGCGGGCAGATCCCCCGAGGTCAGGAGTTCGAGACCAGTCTGGCCAACATGGAGAAACCTGTCTCTACTAAAAATGGAAAAATTAGCTGGGCATGGTGGCACATGCCTGTAATCCCAGCTATGCAGGAGGCTGAGATAAGAGAATCGCTTGAACCTGGGAGATGGAGGTTGCAGTGAGCCGAGATCACGCCATTGCACTCCAGCGTGGGTGACAGAGTGAGACTCTGCCTCAAATAAATAAATAAATAAATAAATAAATAACATGAGGCTAGGCAAACTTTTTCTAGACAAAGTTGATTAAGACATGCCCAGAAAGGTTGGGCAGAAAGGAGACAGTGCAGGAGGAGAAAAAAATCTCCAGCTGCCTCTGAGGGGCGTGCACTGTGGTGTCTTAAGGAGGGTGACAAGCATAATTCATGAGGTTAGGGGAGTGTCTACACGTGCAGGGTAGAATTCTGGGAAGCACAGGTTTAGTGAGGGGTTATGGTAACACGTCACATGATCAGAAAATGGCACATAAGCCCCTCCTTGGGCGGGAAGTTTAGGTAAAGATCAGTCTGGTCTTGGGCACATGTGGGTGATAGGGTTAACTCTTTTGAGTGAGATTTATGTTGGGATTTTGCTTATTTTAGTTTTTCAAGGTCCCAAGATCAGCAGGTATGGAGGCTTGAGTAAGATTTATTGGGAGTTACTGTTTATCTTAGTTTCTTCAGACAGCTTGAGCTTGGTCCTACTGCCTCATTTGGTACTTATTCAAAAAAGGCTATTTACTGTTGTAATGTATCTGGTATCCAGTTTCCAGAGTTTTGCTCTTGTAGACCAGGCTGGAATGCAATGGTGTCGATCTCGAGCTAACCGAAATTTCTGCCTCCTGGGTTCAAATGATTCTCCTGCCTCAGCCTCCCTTGTAGCTGGGATTACAGGCATGCGCCACCCTGCCCAGCTAATTTTCTATTTTTAGTAGACGGGGTTTCTCCATGTTGGTCAGGCTGGTCTCGAACTCCCAACATCATGTGATACGCCCTCCTCGGCCTCCCAAAGTGCTCGGATTACAGGCGTGAGGCACCGCGCCCGACCCTGAAAGTTTAATTGAGTTGTTACAATAGTAGCTAGTCAGACATAAACAAGATAGGAGAACACCTCTCCCCTTCTCTGCCAACCACCACCAAGATGTCAGATGTCAGGTGATCATCAGGTGATGGTGAGTCGGTTGTTAACTGTCTAAAATAATAATTGGTCACAGCCAGCTCCAGGTAAAAGCAGTTTCTCAACAGATAAAAAAACACCTGAAACTGATGATCAGCAGCTTCTCAATAAGATCTCAGGAATTGAGTGAGTGGGCTTAAGCATGTGCATTAAGGGGCAAAATGGCGACGTTTAAGAATGGTAGATAACCTTCTGGGGGCATTCTATTGGTAAAGGGAAGAACACGTCAGGTGAGCATGCGCACACCTCCAGTAAACACATTGCGCATGCTCACCTCCCGATTGCCGGCAGGCCACCGCGCATGTCAGCAGCCCCAGCTAAGGGAAGAATCAAGGGAAAAGGGATGCAGGATTCGGGAAGTAGGCCAGCATATACAACCCCAAGTCCAAGATCAAATGAGGCACTTGGCCTCCAAGATGCTCTCTTGGCCTCTTCCAAGTGTCCTTTACTTTCTTTTCATTCCTACTCTAAAGCTTTTATTATTATTATCATTATTATTACTGAGACAGGGTCTCACTCTGTTGCCCAGGATGGAGTGCACTGGTACAATCCCGGCTCACTACAGCCTCTGCCTTCCAGATTCAAGCAATTCTTGTGCCTCAGCCTTCTGAGTGGTTGAGAGATTACAGGCACATGCCACCACACCTGGCTAATTTTTGTACTTTTGTAGAGACAGGGATTTGCCAGGTTGCCCAGGCTGGTCTCAAACTCCTACTTAAGTGATCTGCCCACCTCGGCCTCCCAAAGTGCTGGGATTACAGGCGTGAGCCACTGCACCCATCTGGCTCTAAAGATTTTTAATAAACTTTCACTCCTGCGCTGAAACTTGCCTCCGTCCCTTTTTCTGCTTTATGCCCCTCAGTTGAATTCTTTCTTTTGAGGAGGCAAGAATTGAGGTTGCTGCAGAACCGTATGGATTCCCTGCCAGTAACAGGGTCTCCTGGGTTTTCAAGGTAGACAATTATAGCATTAGCAAATAGAATTCATTTATATCTCTTCTTTTAAGGTTGCCAGCTTTAGCAAACAAAAATACAGAATGCCCAGCTAAGTATGAATCTCAGATCAATAGGGAATAATTGTATAAGTATGTCCCAAGTACCGTATGGGACATACTTATATTAAAAAGGGATGAATGATTCATGTGAAATTCAAATTTACCTGGGGTGTGCTGTAGTTTATCAAACAACCCTCTTTCTCAGTGAGGTTGCCTGCTGCTTTATTTTATTTTTATGTTACATTTGCTGAAGCCTCTAAGACTGGTTCTTACTCTGGGCCACACGTTAGCATCAGCCAGGAAGCTTTAAAAAAAAAACAGCAACAACTCCAATGGCAGACCCTTAGGCTCAGAGATTTAATTGGTGTATATACACATATATTTAAAAGCTTCCCAGATGATTCTAATGGGCATCTGGGGTTGAGAACCGCTGCCTTAAAACAATGTTAAATAATGTTAGTAAGCATCAAGAATCTTGTTGTTGATTTAAATGAATTATTTCCAGTGTTTTGACATTTAAAATAACACTTGTTGTTGGTTTTTAGTAAATATCCTTAGTTTTGTTGACATAGTTTCTATCTAGCACTGTTGAAGTTTTGATTAGGAATGGTTGCCTTTAGCACCTGTTAATATGATTATGTGGTTTTCAGAAAGAAAAATAAAACAGTTTGGGCTATGTGAGGTCTGCAGGCCCAGAAAGACATGAATACGGGACTTTAGTTATGCCTCCCTGTTCCCCCTGCCCCATGCCTGGGGGCAATTGTTTAAAGTCATTTTGTTCCCAACCAGCTGTCTCACCCTTGCCTTCTTGTTCCTGGAATTTGGGTTTGTTTGTTTGTTTGTTTGTTCGAGATAGGATCTCTTTCACCCAGGCTGGAGTGCAGTGGCTCGACCTGGGCTCGGCTCCAGCCTCTACCGCTCAGGCTCAAGCGATCCTTCTGCCTCAGATTCCCAAGTAGCTGGGACCAAAAGCGCACATGACCATGCCCAGCTAATTTTTGTGATTTTTGTAGAGACGAGGGTCTCTCCATGTTGCCCAGGCTGATGTTGAATTCCTGAGCTCCAGCAGTTTGCCTGCCTCAGCTTCCCAAAGTGTTGGGATTACAGGTATGAGCCACTGCCTGGCCTAGAATTTGTAATGCAAAGAACGATGTATGTAGCCAGTCAGTAGTTTATGTTATTTTAATGTAAATTCTTGGCAAACAACTCAGGAATTGCCTCTTCCTTTCCTTTAAAAATCCACTTGTAAGTGCAACTGATCCAGAGTGTATATTCAGGGCAGCTTGAATTCTCTTGAGGACTAATCTCTGACCTTCTTTTCCTCTTGCCCGAATTCCTATCTAAGGGACCTGGAAAGTTACAACACAGCATCACACACATCACAAACCATAACATCTCATCAGGTGAGTTTTATGCAACCCTATATAACGTGTTACTTTCCAACCTGACTCTGGTGTAACACCACCTGACAGATAAGAAAAGCAAAATATTTTATCGCAAAGTATGTTTCTTTGCCATATTTTGAAATGGCGCTGCAAAGCCATCTTTGGTGGGGGAAAGCTTGCATTTGTAAAGACTCTCCATTAATATAACTAGATCTTTCCCCTTCCAGACCCTCCTAGTCCTGAAGAGATTAACAGAGAGTGTGGTACCTTGTTGTTGTTGTTAAGACGGAGTTTCCCTCTTGTTGCCCAGGCTGGAGGCTGGAGTGCAATGGTGCAATCTTGGCTCACGGCAACCTCCGCCTCCTGGGTTCAAGTGATTCTCCTGCCTCAGCCTCCCAAGTAGCTGGGATTACAGGCATATGCCACCACGCTCAGCTGATTTTGTATTTTTTAGTACAGATGGGGTTTCGCCATGTTGGCCAGGCTGGTCTCGAACTCCTGACCTCAGGTGATCCCCCCTGCCTCAGCCTCCCAAAGTGCTGGGATTACAGGCATGAGCCACCATGCCCAGCCGAGTCTGGCACCTTTTTTAAAGGTCTAAATATGTGACATTGGCCATCTGTTGTCTCTAAGAGCATCCATCTATGACACTTCCTAACAGCCTTGGTCTCCAGAACCCCTTATCTTAACCCAGACGCTCCTTTCTGTTGATACCAGGTCTTTGGATAATAATTTAACTCTTTCAACCAATTGCCAATCAGAAAATCTTTGAATCCACCTATGACTTGAAAGCCCCCCACTTTGAGTTGTCCCACCCTTCCAGATCCAACCAATGTATATCTCACATGTATTGATTGATGTCCTATGTCTCCCTAAAATGTATGAAACTAAGCTGTAGGCCGGGCGCAGTGGCTCAAGCCTGTAATCCCAGCACTTTGGGAGGCTGAGGCGGGCGGATCATGAGGTCAAGAGATGGAGACCATCCTGGCCAACATGGTGAAACCCCGTTTCTACTAAAAATACAAAAATTAGCTAAGCGTGGTGGCGCACACCTGTAATCCCAGCTACTGGGGAGGCTGAGGCAGGAGAATTGCTTGAACATCGGGAGGCAGAGGTTGCGGTGAGCCGAGATCGTGCCACTGCACTCCAGCCTGGCGACAGAGTGACTCTGTCTCAAAGAAGAAAACAAAAATACTAAGCTGTAACCCAACCACCTTGGGCACATGTTCTCAGGACCTCTTGAGACTGTGCCTCAAGCCATGGACACTCATATTTGGCTCAGAAGAAATCTCTTTAAATACTTCGTAGAGTTTCACTCTTTTTGTCTACACTCTGGGTTGCAGTCCTTATCTTTGGCCCAAATAAACTCTCTCGGCAGATGAATTTTGCGTCAGATGCTGGGCATGGTGGCTCACACCTGTAATCCCAACACGTTGGGAGGCTGAGATGGGAGGATCACCTAAGGCCACGAGTTTGAGACCAACCTGGGCAATATAGTGAGACCTCATTTCCAAAAAGAAAAAAAAGAAGTATTAAAAAATGCGCCTCAGCTTCTTCCTTTTAGATTGGCAGTTTTCTCCTTTCCTTCATTGATGCAAAGAATCATATTGCTAGGTTTCTTCATATTGAAGAACTTCCTAATTCTGTTGTTCAATGCCAAAGTCTGTATGATAATATCTTATTAGACTTTGCATCTATATTTATAAATGAAATTGAAGCTGAGGATCTGCTGTTATTGTTGGAATCACCGTTGTCTGATTTTGGTATTTAAGTAATGCTGGCTTAATGAACTGGCGAAATTTGTATCATTTTTTTCCCCTACTTTCTGAAATAGTTTAAATTGTTATTACTCAAAGTGTGGCCCATGAACCATGTGATAGAGCTGGGGTGGGACCCTAGACCCTGCATTTCTGGAAGGTTGCTGGAAATGCCCCAGCTCGATTGCATCTGAATTTGCATTTTAACAAGAGCCACAGGTTATCTGTGTACACATTCATTTTGAGAGAAGTGAGTACAAATACCACCGGACTCATTTGTTCAGTAAAGGCTAGATAAAATTGAGTGGGGCGATGCGGTCCTGGTGCCTTTTTCGTGGTGGATTGCTACTTCCCTTCCACAGTCTCTTCTGTGAGAATTGGTCTATTTCAGTCATTGATCTGTTTTGGTAACTTTCTAATTTTGCAAAGAAATCATCCATTTCCCCTAAAGTTTTCAAATTTACTTGTTACTGCTTCTTACGATTTTTTAAATCTGCGGTTATGTCACCTTTCTTACTCCTCCTCTTGTGAACTTTTGCTTTCTTTTTTTCTTGATTTGGCTTATAAGGGATTTTTCTCTATCCTTAGTCTTCTCTAAGTACTAGTTTTGTGTTTATTCTTTGAGCTATTTGGAGGGAGCATATTTCTTTTTTATTTCACTTGTTTCAGCTTTTATCTGTATGAATTCTCTGCTGATTTCTGTTGGTTTATTTTGCTGTTTTTTTCCCCTAATTTCTATGATTGGTATAGGTTATAAATTTTTAGAAATTTTTGAAAATAATAAAGACATTTAAGGCTATAAATTTTCCTGTAAGCCCTGCTTTCACTGTGTGGTCAGTTTTAGTGTGAAGTGTTCTTTTCATTAGTTTCTAGACAGTAATTTCCCTTTTAATCTCCTCTTTATTCTAAGGAGTTTCCAGGAGTATTTATTTTCCACATTTAAAATATTTCATACTTCAAAATTTCACTGTTATATGTGAATTTTCAGTGCCACAAAAGAAGTAGCACTCGAATATAAATTTAATTTTCTCAGCAAGGCAACTTGACTTTCTACAGAAGGGTGTTCCTGCTCAGCCATCTTGCCACAAGAGGACACTGAACAAAGGAGGCAGAGCCATTTATACCTGACATATCTGCCCTACTATTGTGTCCTGATTCCATTGGCTAGAAGTGGACTTCACAGTCTAGGCTGCACCTGGTTGGCTAACAACTTAAAACTTTTCCAAAGAGGTAAAGGCAGAGGAGAACAAGGGAAAAGAGGAAGTAAGTTGAGGAATGCTTAGAGAAGCAATATCATTTCCAAATAAGGAAGGGGAATAAGCTGTAACCTAAGACTTCCCTGGGCTTGTCCAGGCATGTCAGGGCAAATATCCAGGTTAAAGTGTAAGAACTAAGTACACAGGATACACTTATTTCTTTATTATGACTAACAGCT
This sequence comes from Ateles fusciceps, assembly GCA_036589455.1. Classification (NCBI taxonomy): domain Eukaryota; kingdom Metazoa; phylum Chordata; class Mammalia; order Primates; family Atelidae; genus Ateles; species Ateles fusciceps. The sequence continues at coordinate 20,218 of JAZHEH010002135.1, forward strand.
ACTTTAAGATTATTAGCAAAAGCTTTAAAGTCAGTTAACCTTTGAAGAAATTATTATTTATTCGTAATGAACTAAGAGGCAAGCTTTGAAGAGGAACCTTTTATTTATTCTTATTTCCTACATTCACTCTTCTATTATTCCTTAAAATTTTAATAAGATTTTCCCTGCACCTGACCTGTTTCTGTAAATGTTTCATGGACATACAAACAAAATGTGTATTTTCCATTTGAAGAATGTAAGGATCTCTATGTGTTTGTTACACCAAATTGTTGGTCGGATCAATCACTTTGTCTATGCCCTTACTGACTTTTTTGCTTATAATAAGGTATATCCAGTTCTGAAAGAAGTGAATTGAAACATCCTACTAAAACTGTATTTTGGCTGGGTGCGATGGCTCATGCTTGTAATTCCAGCACTTTGGGAGGCCAAGGCAGGAAGATCACTTGAGATCAGGAGTTCGAGACCAGCCTGGCCAACACAGGGAAACCCCGTCTCTACTAAAAATACAAGAATTAGCTGGGCATGGTGGCAGATGCCAGTAGTCACAACTATGCGGGAGGCTGAGGCAGGAGAATCACTTGAACCTGGGAGGTGGAGGTTGCACTCCAGCCTGGATGATAGACGGAAACTCCATCTCGGAAAAAAACAAAACTGTATTTTTATTATATTCTGTTTGTACTTCTATATTTTTTCATTTTATGATGTTAGCATTTACGTTTAGTGTACATAAGTTTATGAATATTGTATATTAATTGTACATTCTTATTATCCACAAGTTCTTCATCCTGTTTAGGGTTTTTAACTTAAACTTTCTCCTACTTCTGCTCTTCCTGCTTTCTTCTTATTGGCATTTTTCTGATATCATTTTGGCATTTTATTTTCAATTTTTCTCTGCCATTTTATTTTTGCGTTTTCCCTCTGAGCAGCATATACCTGGATTTTTACTTTTAACCCTATCTGATAGTCTCTGTCTTTTCTTGAGTGAATTCAGTTTAATTACCTCTGGTAGTTGACTGCTATACTTGATTTTATTTTATTCTTCTTATTGTACTAAACCATTGGGGGTTTTTCCTCTATTTTTTCTAGTTTAAATTGCTACTCATTCCATCTCCCCCTTTGTGAATACCTACTGTTGATATTGATAGATAGAATTTTAATGGAAGTTATAGGTATATGGGCTTTAGAAAAAAAATCCTTTCATGTGAGATTTTAAGTGATAAAGTAACAGATACATTTGTGGAGTTGAAAGACAACTTAGTGTCTTTTTAACTATAATTCAAGTGATCATTCCACAATACCACGGCTTTGGAGCAAAACCAAGAATTTCCTTTCTTTTCTTTTTTTTTTTTTTTTTTTTTGAGACAGAGATTCTCTCTGTTGCCCAGGCTGAAGTGTAGTGGCGTGATCTCAGCTCACTGAAACCTCTGCCTCCTGGGTTCAAGTGATTCTCCTGTGTCGACATCCTGAGTAGCTGAGATTACAGGCATGCACCACCACACCCACATTGGCCAGGCTGGTCTTGAACTCCTGTCCTTGTGATCTGCCTGCCTCTGCCTCCCAAAGTGCTGGGATTACAGGTATGAGCCACCACGCCTGGCCCCAAACCAAGCATTTCTAACTGAAAAACATGGCTCATGCTCAGCCCTGCTCAGGGTCAGAGTTCTCACTCTATCTGGGCACAAATCTCATCTTGAACTGTAGCTCTCACAATTCCCATGTGTTGTGGGAGAGACCCAGTGGGAGGCAATTGAATCATGGGGGCGGGTCTTTCTCATGCTGTTCTTGTGATAGTGAATACGTCTCACGAGATCTGATGGTTTTATAAAGGGGACTTCCCCTGCACATGCTCTCTTGCCTGCTGCCATGTAAGATGTCTCTTTGCTCTTCCTTCGTCTTCTGCCATGATTGTGAGACCTCCCCAGCCATGTGGAACTGTGAGCCCGTTAAACATCTTCCCTTTATAAATTATCCACTGTCAGTTAGTTCTTTTTTTTTTGAGATGGAGTTTTGCTCTTGTTGCCCAGGCTGGAGTGCAATGGTGTGATCTCGGCTCACTGCAACCTCGACCTCCTGGGTTCTCAGGGATTCTCCTACCCCAGCCTCCTGAGTAGCTGGGATTATAGTAGTGCACCACCCGGCCTGGCTAATTTTGTATTTTTAGTAGAGATGGGGTTTCTCCATATTGGTTAGGCTGGTCTCAAACTCCTGACCTCAGGTGATCCGCCTGCCTTGGTCTCCCAAGGTGCTGGAATTACAAGCATGAGCCACTGTGCCTGGCCGTTAGTTAGTTCTTTATTAGCAGCGTGAGAACAGACTGATACAGGCCCTTACCCAGTCATTGACCTAGAGGGGTTAGACTGCCATAGCGGGATCGTGGTCCCCGATGACTCCCTTCCTGGGGTCCCTGGGCCTGTGCAGAGGACCGCCATCCTAACAGGAGCCTGTCTGATGTTGTCATTTTAGAAAGCCTTCTGGAGAATGTACATAGAGTTCCTAATAAAATATCTCGGGCCAAGGAAAATGTCACGTTTCTTCGCTCTTGGCAGGATCCCAGCTCCTCAGCTTGGGGGCACCCTTTCTGCCATGCAGAACAGAAACTTCATTTGGCCATTATGTTCATCGCCAATTAATAAATTATAGGAGAACAAATTAATTTACTTATCACTTGCAGCTTGGGAGATAAACTCGTTCAAAGCAGAGATTGTGGGGTGATAAAAAGATCCCTGCAGGAAAAACTCGGGGGATCCCCCGGGGCCACTTCCATGTTGGGTCTGAGTGGGTGAAATCACTCTTCATTACAAAGCTCTCAGAGGACCCGCATCAGGGGCTGGGCGCCTCGTCCAGCCCCCGCCCCCAGCCCGCTGGCCTCCAAAGATTGTGGTGAGGTTCCAAATGAGGTGGCAGTGTTGGAACTTGCTGCACCCTGAATGTGTGCACTGAGTGATGAGCGTGCTGTGGTCGTGGGGACGCTGACTACATAGCTCTGGGTGTGGCTCAAAGTGACAGACAGTCTCCCACTGCCTCCCAGCGCTACAGACCCCACTCTGCCAATCTCCTAAAGGGAGATGCCCGCTTCCCACTCCAAGCATGTGGGCACAGTAGGATACCTGGGAACACAGAGAGCGTGCTGGGTGGGTCGGAAGGCTCAGTTGTGTCTGCTCGGGTGCACTGCTAATGTGTGTGAGCTGGGGCTTGCAGTTCCTCGCCTACAACAAAAGTGATGGACAGGATGCAGGGAAGGCCGGGGTAGCCCCCCTTCCTGTTAGAATGCCTCCGCCTGCGCTCCTGCCTGTGGGTTGTGTGAAAAGCACGTGAGGCCCTGTCCCTCTGTGCTCAGCGATGCCACTGGGGGTCTGAGATGACGGTGATGGTGATGGTGATGAAAACTCACACACTAGCACTTCCACCGAGCCAGTTGGTGTTCTAAACGCTTCACCCATATTAACTCATTAATCTTCACAACCAGCCTATGAGGTTACTGTTATTGTCACTCCTATTTTGCAGAGGAAGAAACAGACAGAGAGGTGAAGCCACTGGCCTGCACTGTGCAGCTGGTACGCACCGGGGCAGGGCTTAGGGCCCAATCAGGCTCTGGGGCCTGTGTGCGGGCCCTACTATGTGCTGTCTGGTCTGTCCTGGGAGCCGAGTTCACCAAAAACGGCACAGAGATCATGAAACTTCATTCTAACCTGAGCTTTCAACCTCCTACCTCTCATTAAATTTTACTAAAAAAAAAATTTCAGGCCAGCCTCGGTGGCTCACACCTGTAATCCCAGCACTTTGGGAGGCCGAGGTGGGTGGATCACAAGGTCAAGAGATCAAAACCATCCTGGCCAACATGGTGAAGCACCCTGTCTACTAAAAAGTACAAAACTTAGCTGGGCGTGGTGGCGTGCCTGTAGCCCCAGCTACTCAGGAGGCTGAGGCAGGAGAATTGCTTGAACCTGGAAGGCGGAGATTGCAGTGAGCCGAGATCACGCCACTGCACTCCAGCCTGGCACTTGGTGACAGAGCAAGACTCTGTCTCAAAAAAAAAAAAAAAAATTTCAGATACTAGCAAGAGTCAAAATGGCCCGATTTCCCCTCCTTCTATTTCCCCTGCCCCCTCGTCCCGGTGGCCCTGGGGACATCTGCAGAGGGAGGCGCCCCTGGGACTGGGGGAGAGGATTCTCCTGGTGTTTGCTCTTTTTCCTGGCTGTCCAGGTGCACACTTAGCCATGTCCAGGCCTCAGGCTTTCCCACAGAGGGAGAAGAACGGGGCCGTGGGGCCAAAATCCTGAGCCGAAGTATAAAGGCCCCAAATAAAGCAATTATAAATGGAAACTCTGAGGCTGTGATTCACTCAAGCAACATGACTCATGTTCTGCTGAGGTTTCCGTGAACAATATGTTCACAGTCTGATTTAATTATAGCCTAGATTTACCGCTGCTTGGGGAGCCTCCGAAGCTCACCCCATCCCTGCTATCCCCAGAGCGGCGCCTGGTGAGACGCCTCCCAGTGCGAGAGTTGGGAGCAGCATCGGGAATGGTTTTCTGCAGGTGCTATGTGTCACATCATGCACAGTGGACAGCTCTTGAGGGAAGCTGGGCGGGGAGGCAGGGTCCTCAAGTTAGAAGAGCTCTGGGGTGCAGCCCAAGCCCTGGGGGATGGGGGGATTGTGCTTCCTGGGCTTCCCCCTCCGCGCAGGGGCTCCTGTAGAGTTGAGGTTTGTCAGCGGGGGAGCGTGGGCGTCTAGAGTGATCGATTGAGAGAGAGGATCCAGCCACAGCTCCCTCACGAGAGGGTGGAGGGAAGCCCGGGGAGCTCGGGGGCGTCCCCGTGGGGGACCCGATAACACCAGACAGAAAAGTCCCACTTCTCACTGCTTTGTGCTTTGAGTGAGAACCCTCGGAGGTAATGCATTGAAAGGGGATCATTTCATCAACCTGGCGATGTGGCCATAATTACATCCTCGTTATCAGGCAACTGTAGGTCCCCTCCCTCTGCAAAGCGAGAAAGCATTTGTGCGCATTTCAGTGTAACAGAGCGCTGTCCCCCAGTATCTGGTGCTATGTGCACTTTCCACCCCCATCCCCGTCCGCCGGGCTGTTTGCTTGAGTAAGGGCCGTGGAAGAGGGCAGCCCGCTACAGTGGGCTTTAGGGTTGTCAGCTAAAATACAGGCCGCCCCGCTAATTTGCATGTCACATAAGCGATGCATAATGGCTTCATATGTGTATGTCCCAAATACTGCCTGGGACATGCTCGTGCTAAAAACAGATTCGTTGTTTACCTGCAATCCAAATGTATTTATTTATTTGTTTTTGACACAGAGTCTTACTCTGTCGCCCAGGCTGGAGCGATGCTCAGCTCGCTGCAACCTCTGCCTCCTCGGTTCAAGCGATTTTCCTGCCTCAACCTCCAAGTAGCTGGGAGTACAGGCATGTGTCATCATGCCTGGCTGATTTTTGTATTTTTAGGTAGAGACAGGATTTTGCCATGGTAGTCAGGCTGGTCTCAAACTCCTGACCTCAGGTGATCCTTCCACCTTGGCCTCCCAAAGTGTTGAGATTACAGGCATGAGCCATGGAGCTAGGACTTAAATCCAAATATAACTGGGCATTTTTTTGTGTGTGTGTGTGTGTGTGTGTGTGTATACATATATATATTTACATATATTTTTGAGACAGAGTCTCACTCTGTCGCCCAGGCTGGAGTGCAGTGGTGTGATCTTGGCTCACTGCAACCTCTGCCTTCTGGGTTCAAGTGATTCTCCTGCCTCAGCCTCCTGAGTAGCTGGGACTACAGGTGTGTGCCACCATGCCCGGCTAATTTTTGTTTTTTTAATAGAGACGGGGTTTCACCATGTTGGCCAGGCTGGTCTGGAACTCCTGACCTCAAGTGATCCACCCGCCTTGGCCTCCCAAAGTGCTAGGATTACAGGCCTGAGCCACCGCGCCTAGCCAGCATTTTGTGTTTTTAGTTGTCAACTCTGGCGACCCTACATGGACTCTGAAGTCATACAACCTGACTTCAGATGCTCCTCTGCCGTCAAGGGTATGGGAAACTCTCCACAAATGACTTGAGCATTCAGAGCCTCCGTTTCTGATCCAGCAAAAGGAGCATAACTGCAAGCACATCCCGGGACTGTAGCAAAGACAGAGTGAATGTACGTGAAGCACACAGCACAGGAAGCCGTAGCTCCTCGTAGCGGGAGCTGTTGGACCAGCTGTGTCCCCTTTATTGGCGGGTGCACTCATCCTTCAGCTTCTAGGAATGTTGGGTGCCAGCAATGCACAGTGATCTTCTTTCCTAGTGCACTGCCCTGTGCTGATGGGAGGTGCCTGCCTAGGAGCGTGCATCCCATCCGTTACCCCGCCCCCAACTCCGCCCATCGCCACCTGTGTGCAGCCAGCAGCCACTGGCTAACTAGTGGCAGAAGCTGCCTGCATTTATTTTTATTTTATTTTTGAGAGGGTGTCTCACTCTGTCCCCCCAGGCTGGAGTGCAGAGGCGCCATCTCAGGCTCACTACAACCTCCGCCTCCCGGGATCATGCAATTATCCTGCCTCAGCCTCCCAAGTAGCTGGGACTACAGGCGCCTGCCACCATGCCCAGCTAATTTTTGTATTTTTAGTAGAGATGGAGTTTCACTCTGTTGGCCAGGCTGGTCTTGAACTCCTGACCTCAAATGAACCGCCTGCCTCTGCCTCCCAAAGTGCTGGGATTACAGGCATGAGCCACCACGCCGGGCTGGCTGCCTGCATCTTGCAATACTCACTCCAGAGCCCTCTGTGGAGTCGGGCTGGCTGGGCTTCACCTGACACCACACCCTGCTGAGCTCCTTCCCCGTCACTCTTGCTTCCTCCAGGCTGCTCCCGGGTGGACACTCTTGGCATTTCACTAGTACAGCACCCCCGGCCCTGGCTGGCTGTTGATGCTGGTGTGCACACTGATTGCATAAGCTTGTGTGTTTTCACTGTGCAACCCAAGGATGCCTCATGCCTGGAGAATGGGGTCTGCTGGGGACAGGAGGGACTTGGGGCCAGGGGTACATTGCTGGGGGAGGAGACAAGGGATTTGTCACCTCCTGGGAAGCTGGGGAAATGGTGTGGGGTGTGGGTGAGTGGGAGAGGATGGCCAGGGACAGCTTCAGGCCCAGAGTCCTGCACAGCCTGACACCTAGCAGAGGGAAGATGTGGCTCAGCTACCTCCTCCCAGAGCCAGGCTGAGGAGGCAGCTGGAGACTACGGTGCGTGCCACCACACCCAGCTAATTTTTAAATTTTTGGTAGAGATGGGGTCTCAATATGTTGCCCAAGCTGGTCTCAAACTGCTAGGCTCAAGTCATCTTCCTCCCTCAGCTTCCCAAAGTGCTGGGATTACAGGCACAAGCCATGGTGCCAGGTCAGTCGCTTACTTTTTTTTTTTTTTTTGAGTCAGAGTTTTGCTATTTCTCCCAGGCTGGAGTGCGGTGGCGTGATCTCGGCTCACTGCAACCTCCGCCTCCCGGTTCAAGAAATTCTCTTGCCTCAGCCTCCCGAGTAGCTGGGATTACAGGTGCGCGCCACCACACCCAGCTAATTTTTTCTAGAGACAGGGTTTCACCTTGTTGGCCAGGCTAGTCTTGAACTCCTGACCTCAGGGGCTCCACCTGCCTCAGCCTCCCAATGTGCTGTGATTACAGGTGTGAGCTACATTTTTTGAGACAGGACATCCAAGTCCAAGGAGACACTCGGATCATAGGGAAGCTCTGGGTCAGGAAGCCAAATGCCACCAAGGTCCAGGGCCCTGATAGGGGTGGGGCAGTCTTTGAGACCAGGAGTGCCCCTTAGTACTCCCGGAGGCACTGTCCCATCTGTCCCACTTTCCCATCTGTCACCCAGGCTGGAGCGCAGTGGCTCCTCCCAGTTCACTGTAGCCTCCACTTCCTGGGCTCCAGTGATCCTCCCTCCTCAGCCTTTTTGAGTAGCTGGAATCACAGGCATGTGCCACCACACCTGGGTCCGCTCTGCCTCTGCTACGAGTGCTTTCATCCTGTGGCCGTGCGGCCCTTTCCCTCAACCCTTTCCAGTCTTCCCTCAGATCCTTCTTGACAAGCCCTAGCCTCAGCAGCCTATTTAATGCTGCTGCCTGCCTCCCTCACTCACTCCAGTCTTTCTTTGTCCTTTGGCCCTGAGCTGGCCTCACTGTGGAACTGGCTGAATAACATCCTGATTTGTTAGGGTCTGTCTCTGCCTGAACTTAGGTTCTGAGATGGGAGGAATCACTGTTTTGCTCATGGATTCTCCCATGAATCTAACTAAATCAGAGCCTGGCATGTAGTAGGTGCTCACTAAATATGTGCCCAGTGGACTGACTGAGGAAACTGGGAGCCAAAATGGTTATGTGACCTGCCCAAGGCCATCCAGCATACTGGGGAAGGAGCAAACTCAATACCTTTCTGCCTCTTTTTTCTCCAGTCAACCTCTCTTATTTATTTGCTTATTTGAGTCAGTATCTTGCTCTGTCACCCAGGGTGGAGTACAGTGGTACGATCACAGCTCATTGCAGCCTCAACCTCCCAGGCTCAAGCGATCCTCCCACCTAAGACTCTCAAGTAGCTAGGACTACAGGTGTGCACCACCACACCTGGCTCATTTTTATGTAGAGACGGGGTCTCATTATGTTGTCCAGGCTGGTCTTGAACTCCTGAGCTCAGGTGCTCCACCTGCCTCAGCCTCCCAAAGTGCTGGGATCACAGGTGTGAGCCACCGCGCCCAGTCCTGCATCTGTCTTTATGGTTTAGTACATAATTGAAATGTAATAATCCAAAGGTGCGTGGATCCAAATGTGTATTCTCAAGTCAGGCAGACCTGTCCTCAGGTCTGTTAGCTCAAAGTTGTTAACTGTCACTCAGATCTTCTGTATCTTTGATGATATTCTGGTCAGCTTGACTTACCAGTAGTAAAAACCGATGTGTTGAAATCTCCCACCACCGTGATGAAGTCATCCTGTTCTCCCTGTACTTTTCTCAATGTTTCCTGCAGTTGTTTTGAAGTTGTTTATTGGATAAAGATATGTTTAAAATGGAAATGTCTCCTTGGTGAATTTCATCTTTTGTCATCCTCTTGTCCCCTTTCTCATCCTTCATACCACTTTTGGTCCTGAAGTCTATTTTACCCGACAGTGACGAGGGAGACCAGCTCGCTTTCCGGTAGCATTTGCCTGGCGTGTCTTTTTTGTCCTTTTCCTTGTCTGGATGCCTACAAAGAGCAGACATCTTTCTACATGAACCCCCGTGAACCCAATCTGTCAACATTTGTCATTTAACAGGGGTCTGGTCTCTTGACATTATTGTCACCATTGATCTAGGTAGCTCGTTTTGAACACATTCATGTGTATGGGGGCTTTTCCTACCTGGTCCTTCTCATTTTAGAGAATAATATATAGTTTGTCACGTATCATCTGTGTAACAGACAGACACACAGGCACTCAGTCCTGCCTTTAGGATGGAAATTCTGTGTTTCCATGTTTCTCATCTTGCTTTTTGTTTGCTTGTGTTTTGAGACGGAGTCTCACTCTGTCGCTCAGGCAGGAGTACAGTGGCACAATACTGGCTCACTGCAACCTCCGCCTCCTGGGTTCAAGCGATTCTCCTGTGTCAGCCTCCTCAGTAGCTGGGACTACAGGCGTGTACCACCACACCCGGCTAATTTTTGTATTTTTAGTAGAGACAGGGTTTCACCATGTTGGCCAGGCTGGTCTTGAACTCAGACCTCAGGTGATCTGCCCTCCTCGGCCTCCCAAAGTGCTGGGATTACAGGTGTGAACCACCGCGCCCAGCCTCTCGTCTTGTTTTGGAATTGATCTCTTTCTCACCTCTTATATTCGAAAAGAATATCTGCATATTTTACATCCCACAGTGTCTACCCCCTCAGCTCAAATTCTATCATGCTGATTTTATCTAGACTTTTCATTCTGGGGTAATTATTAATATATTTGTTCTTTTCTGTTGTTTGGGTTACTCTTTGAAGACAATCAAAAATCTTACTAAGGGCCCAACTCAGTAGCCCAAGCCTATAATTGTAGCACTTTGAGAGGCCGAGGCGGGAGAATCGCGTGAGCCCCATCCCTCAAGCATCCTCTGGCTTCTGTGTGGGGATATTTTTGTTGGACCCTAGACCTGGCTGTGCTACCAGGTTCTCCCAGCCCAGGATTGATGCAAGGGGCCCTGAACGAGGCATAAGAAACTTTAGGAAGCACAAAAAAAGAGACCATGACCACAACCCAGGAGGCCAGGTGCTCCTCCGGACTCAGGGTTGCCCAGCAGCCACCTCCCTTCTTCACCGCTATCAGGACCCCGAGTTTGTTGCAGGTCTTTGACAGGTTAGGTCTCCAAAGGTGTCCCCCGACCTGCAAGGCCCATGATGGTTCCAGACTTAGAAATTTATCCTGTTAATCCTTATTACACTTGCCAGTGATGATCGTAAACAGGCTTACGACTCAGTCCTGGGCATTTAGAATTAAGGAAAAGTCTGCCAGAGGGCTTCTGGGAAAGACTTTCCTACTTGGAATGGGTTGATGTTTGGGGTGGGGGGGGGCGGCGCTGGGGAGGAGAGAGAAGGAGAGAGACTGGAACAAGAGAGACAGAAGCCAAAAGCTAAAGAAGAAAGCCCTCACCTGGCCGGGTGCCAAGGCTCACTCCTGTAATCCCAGCACTTTGGGAGGTCAAAGCGGGTAGATCACGAGGTCAAGAGTTCAAGACCAGCCTGGCCAAGATGGGAAAACCCTGTCTCTACTAAAAATACAAAAATCAGCTGGGCATGGTGGTGGGCGCCTATAATCCCAGCTACTTGGGAGGCTAGGCAGGGAATTGCTTGAACCCAGGAGGCAGAGGTTGCAGTGAGCCAAGATCGCACTACTGCACTCCAGCCTGGGTGACAAAGCGAGACTCCGTCTCAGAAAAAAAAAAGCCCTGACCCTTCCCTCTAGGTTGGGATGTTGTCCTTTAAGGATGTGATGCTTGCAGCTGTTGCAGCCATCTTGCAACCATGAGAAGAGAAAGTGCCACTCTGAAGTTGATGGAGAAGAAAGATGGGTAGGGCACGCGTCCTTTGTGGCATTGTTGAGCCACTGAACCAACCCTGCAGCTCCCCCGCTGCAGTCTTCTCTACATGGCGTGAGACGTGTCTTCATTGTTTGTCATTGACAGGCTGGGTAGCCTCGATGCAGCTGAAAGATCCCGAGAGATCACTGAGGAATCTGTCCTCTTGTGTGATCCTGCCTACTATTTTATGTTATAGTTTATTTAATTTTTTTGAGATGGAGACTTGCTCTGTAGTCCAGGCTGGAGTACAGTGGCGTGATCACGGCTCACTGCAGCCTCCGTCTTGGGCTCAAGTGATCCTCCCAGCTCAGCCTCCTGAGTAACTGGAATTGCAGGTGTCTGCCAACACGCCTGGGTTTTTTTTTTTTTGTAGAGATAGGGTCTCCTATGTTGCCAAGGCTAGTCTGGAACTCCTGGGCTTAAGCGATCCTCCCAACTCATCTTGGCCTCCCAAAGTGCTGGGATTAGTCATGAGCCACTGCGCCCAGCCATTCCTGCCTTTTAGAGTCCTAGGAGGAGGCAGGTTGTCAGAACGTACACCCCAGGACAGGCGTGGTGGCTCACAACTGTAATCCTAGCATTTTGGGAGGCTGAGGCAGGCGGATCACCTGAGGTCAGGAGTTCGAGACCAGCCTGACCAACATGGCAAAACCCCGTCTCTACTAAAATACAAAAAATTAGCCAGGTGTGGTGGTATGCGCCTGTAGTCCCAGCTACTCGGGAGGCTGAGGCAGGGGAATCGCTTGAACCTGGGAGGCAGAGGTTGCAGTGAGCTGAGATTGTGCCATTGCACTCCAGCATGGGCAACAAGAGTGAAACTCCGTCACAGAAGAAAAGAAAAGAACGTACACCCCAGGCAATACAGCCTGCACACAGGCAGAAAAGGTGACAGTTGGGAGTTAACGACACTTTCCCCATTAAACTGTCCAGCTCAGGGGCTGAGAATTCTGCAGGTCAGAGCTTTCGCTGAAACTCACATGTGACTTGTGAAATGCAAACACTCCAGGGAGGCCTGGGAGTGACCGTCCCTGTGGCCTCTTTCCTGGAACATTTCAGCACCTGTTTCTCAGGTAGCGGCAGGCTGGCTGGCGAGAGCACAGCATGGGAGAGAAGGCATTCAGAGGCTGTTTTCAGAGGAATTAACTGAATATTTGCTCGTTCCAGCAGCTTTATCCCCACCATGTTTTTTTAATTACACAAGCATTTATTTAGCACACACTATGTTCCAAGTGGTATCCAAGCACTTTAAAAATATGTCACAGCCTTGTGACAGCCATGAGAGGCACAGGTGCTCTCACTATGCCCAAGTACAGAGGTGGTGGCCCCGGATGTGAGCGGGGCAGACCAGTGCCAGCCCCAATGCAATGCTCTGAAGCACCCAGCATGCCAGGCAGCTCTCACAGTCTCAGATCGCTGTGCAGTAGTGACACCTCTGGTGAAGTGGCACCACTTATTGCCAGCTCCCTGGGCCCAAACCATCCCTAGTTGCCCACCCTGGTGGGTCCTGAGTGGCCCAGACAAAAGACAAGCCCTGCTCCTCAGCCTTCCCCCGGGGCCGGCCCCATCCCAGGCTCTCTCCCTTCTTCTAAGGGCAGCCGGGCTTCCCAAGAGTGAGGGTGGGGAGGCTCCGGACCCTTTGCAACCCCAGGCCCTTGGACGGCAAGTGTCAAGAGGGGAGAAGGAATCCAGAGGTGAAGGATGAAGACAGGGCTTTTTTTTTTTTTTTTTTTTGAGATGGAGTCTCGTTCTGTTGCCCAGGCTGGAATGCAGTGGTGCGATCTCGCTTCACCACAACCTCCAACTCCCAGGTTCAAGCGGTTCTCCTGCCTCAGCCTCCCAAGTAGCTGGGACTACAGGCACGCACCACCATGCCTGGCTAATTTTTGTATTTTTAGTAGAGACAGGGTTTCACCATGTTGGCCATAATAGTCTCGATCTCCTGACCTCGTGATCTGCCCACCTCAGCCTCCCAAAGTGTTGGGATTACAGGAGTGAGCCACTGCGCCAGGCCACAAAGACAAGGCTTTTACGCTCTTCAGTTCTCCTCCCCAAAGTGCCGCCTCCTGCCTCTGTCCGCTCTGCTCTGTCCTTGGTCTGCATGGCAGAGCCCTGCTCGGGGCGGCGCTGACTGCAACAACCTTGACCTTGAACTGGGCTCCTCTCAGGTGTGCCAGGCTGGAGTCCTCACAGACCTCTCTCTTGCTTTGTTTAAAATGGATGTATCCCCCCTAGCTCGTTTCTAACGGTCCTCCAGAACCTTCCACCATGAGCACCGTCATCCCCATTTGACCAATGAGGGAATGAGGCTCAGAAAGTGACTTGCTATCCATGGCCAGGCAGCTCAAATGTCGCCTGTCTGATCCAAACTCACCTTCAGAACCACCCTGGGCCCTCAGGGGTAATCTGCAGCCTGCGCTAGGCCGGCGCTACTGTAGGGTGGGGGAGTGGCAGCAGCTTCTGTCTGCTGAGCCTCTGCTGGTGCCAGGGATGTACAAACGTGACCGTGACCTCATTACATACACGGTATTGTTACTGTTACATCCATTAGCTTGTTAATCTCTGGAACCACCTCATGAAGATGGTTTATATAATCACCATCCCATTTCACAGAGGAGGAAACTGAGGCACCAAGAGACTGTCTAATCAAAGGGTGCCCAGCTCTAAGTAGAAGCATGGGAGGGTCAGAATTCTGGCCCATCTGCCCCCTGAGCTCCTGGTGGTGACAGGAGTCTAGGAGGTGGCCAAAGCAAGGTGTGAGATGTCAAACCCAATGCTGCCTGCGTCACAATTTCGCCAAAGGCTACCATCTGGTAGCTTAGGGTGGCTGTGCCCACATCACAGCAGAGGCTACTTAAGGGCTTTGCGGGCGCCAAAGCACAAGCCACATTTCTCTGGACCTTGAAATGGACTTTTTGAGAGAGGCAAGGTGGGACCTGGTGTCCCCACTTCCCATCTGGGGCCATGGATTTGAAGAGCTAAGAGACTTGGCCACTGTCCGTGGTGCTGCGTCCCTGGCCTTGCTGTGCCGCCCAGTTGCAAGCGTGACTTCTATCACCCTGGCTGAATTTAACTTCCTAACCCCTGTATGCTAAGCTGAGAATTCCCTTCCCCTTCAATATTTCTCTTCATATCTACTATCCAAACCTTGAATAAGCTGAACAAATGAGTCTCTCTTCTGAGGTAAATTTGTTAGAGAAAGGCAAGGTTCTTTGCCTAGATCTAGGTAAACATGGAGGCTGGAAATGGGCTTTTTCCTGATCTGCCACTGACACGTGTCAATTTTGGAAATTCACAAGCCCTCTGGAGCCTTGGTTTCCTCATCTGTAAAATCCAGGTGCTAACAGCGGCCCTAACTAAGCAGACATAGACGATGATCACGTGCTCTTCAGCACCTGTGGAATGTGTCCCTCGGCTGGAGCCACAGCTCAGGTCTTCACCATCCTCTAGTTTCCAAGACGCCTGAGGTTTACAGGAAGAAGACCCCCAGAGAACAAAGTCACTGATTCCAGGGACTCCTCAGAGCCAATCTTCTTGGCCTCACCCATCCCCTCCTATGTTTCCTCTCCCCACTGGCTGGGGTACATACTCCCTGGCCAGCCTCCTGGAATGTTCCCCTGGTCCCCCACCTCCCAGTAGGGTGCCCCTCCCTCCCGCTAGTGGCTGACTCACTACATTTCTTTCTTGCTTTTTTTTTTTCCGATTGTGCTTTTTTTAAGTTTAAAAAAGAAATGTTTCAAATTTAAAACTCAGCACAGCACATCTATTTAAAGCTTAGAGGAAGCAGCCTTTGAACAACTTGCAGAGTGTGGAGCCTTTAGAACCTTTCCAAGCCTCAGCCCCAAAGTCTGTCACTGTTGCTTCCTAAAGCCCCAATGTGAAGGGCAGTGGACGCTTGGGGACATCAGGGGAGAGGTCTGATGTCTGCCGGGGGAAACATCTGAGAGGGCAAGTGAGACCAGGAGAAGGCAGGGCAGAGGAGGGGGCCCTGGGGATGGAGTCCCAGCCACTGTTTCCTTTGCTGACCCATCCCTGAAGGAGGTGGCGTCAGCAGATGCACGTCTGTGGCGGCTTTGTATGTGGGTGTGCTTTTGCACACGCATGTGCAAGTCGGCTTGACTGGTGTAGGCACCACATAGAGTTTCAGGCCTGAGATGGCAGAGGGGGCTGAGGAAGGGAACAGACATCGCTTCTCTCTCCCTCTTCTGTCATTTCTTCACCCCCTTTTCCAGTTACTAGATTATCTCCCCTAAATAGCAGCAATGCAGGGGCTGCTCTGAAGGCTTTCGGCTCCTCAAAATAGGTGGAAGGAAGTCACACGGCCTCGGCATTGGCTCCCTTCCTGGCTCTGCATCTCACACCCGTCCCTCCAGACCTGACTGAAACCAACCCGTTCCCTTCCGCCTCTGCCTTGGCTCCCTTGCCCCCTAACCTTTAATGCAGATCTCTCTGGGCAGGGTTGGCAATACTTGTCATTCCTCCCAGTGACTTGGGACAAAAGCCAAAGTCTAGACTCCGTGGTGGCTCCACTCTTGCCCCTGCAGACGTGTTGGGTGCAGTCCTGCCTCGTGCCTTTGCACTGGCGGTTCCGCTGCCCTGCGCCCTCTCCCCCAGGTAAAGCGAGGCTCAGGCCCTCACTTCCTTCAGGTGGCCGATCACATCCTGCCCACCGAGATGGTCTCCAGCTATCCCAGGGCACAGGCCCTCCGTGCTCCCCAGGCCTCCCCCCGCTTCCTCAGCTTCGTTCTGCCCCGAAATGCTGCAAAAATCATCGCTCCTTGTTCATTTCCCGGGGTGGGGGGAGGAGGAGGGGTCACGGGTGGGTTTCTCACTCCCTTGGCTGAGCTGCGGGAAAGGAGGAGATGGCCTTGGCCTCGCCCAGCTGTGCTGTCCCCACCCAGCCAGCTGCTTTCACATTTAAAGGACTAGTCCCATCCTGCTGGATGGGATTCTTGAGCAGCTCCTGTGGGCACTTTTCAGAGGACTGACCGCTTTACTCAGCCTTTGCCTAGGAGGACGCTGTCAGACCCAGGTGAGGGTTGGGAGGGTCAAACCCCCCCTCCAACCCATCTCGAGCCTCCACCCTCTTCCCCCTGCATGGCTGAGCAAGCCGGGCTGGGGCTGGTAGAGGGGTGGTGCCGGGCATTCAGGGGCCAAAGACAGTGGCTCTGCTAAGGCCTCTCCACCCCCAGGCAAGCCCAGGAAGCCCCCTGCGTCCCCTCCACTTCCCCTCCACCGAGCGCGGTTACCAGCCTGCCTGGCCTGTGCCTGCCTCTCCCTGCACTTTCTGCCGCTCCACACCTCCCAGTCACTCCTCGGAGCCTCTGCTGACCCCTCGCTGGCAGTGAACTCCCCCCACTCAGGCTCCACCTTGACCCCTCTTACATTGTAGACTTGTTTTTTTTTTGACTAGGTGTGGAACCCTTTGCTCTTCAACCAGCCGAGCCCAGCGCCACCCAGCCCACGCATCGTCTCCGGGCCAGGATGAAGGTACATATCTTGTGGGGGCAGTCACCACCTTAGCACTAGGGAGTTCTCTGCTTGAGGGGATGGCAGCCCAGAATCCTTTCTGGTGAGATTCAGGCGGCAGTGCAAGGGGCCACTTATAACAGCTGTTTCATCTTCTGGTGTGAAGAGCTGCATCAGCTGCCGTGTGTGCAATGCCCTCTCAAAACCTCCTCCCAGTCTGCTGGGCCACTTGCGCTCCAGATCTCTGTGGCTAATGAGGGAAAGGGGAGCGGGGGAGCTGTTGCCTGCAGCTCCAGAAGGGAGGGAGGGAGGGAGGGAGAGGCAGAGAGGGCTGCCTCATCTAGATGGCTGTGCCTCGCTTGAGCCCAGGAGAGACACTCCAGTACTTACAAGAACTCAGGACGATCCCTGGTGACAGCTGGGGGAAATTATACACACTGTCAGGAGAGACGCTTATACCACGAATGGTTCCAATTCATTATTTTTAAATCCCCCAGCTGGCTAAAGACTTAGAAGAAAAGATGTGACAATCATTTGCGTCTCGACCCAGATGGGCTGTCACTCAAGGGCCACGAAAATCTAATGGGACTAGGCTGCTGGTCACAGAAACTGCAGGGCGCACTGACAATTCTGCAGGGCTTTGCTGGGTGGGAGGCGGTCTGCTGGGCTAGGCTGGGCAAGAGTGGCCATCCAGCCCTTATGGCGCATAGCACTTCTACCCAAAGAGAGAATGTCATTAATTGTCCAACCTCCAGCCCAGCGGTGGGTGCCAGGATGGCTTCCATGTGCTCGGGGTGCGGAGGGGGTTCCTGCAAACCCCTTTTGACTCCTGGCGCACAGCCTTCTTCAGGGGCAAACGTGCTTCTGTGTCAGCTCTCCAGGGCAGACCCTGGCGAGGGCACAGGTCCTTGTTTTCTGGACAGAGGAATGAAAAGCAAGCATGCCAGCTGGAGCAGACGCTGAGTTTTGGATGTTCGGCATCTGAACCTCCTTCCTATGTTAGGGGATCTCCACGTTATGAAGCAGGGATCTCCACTTTGGAACGCAGAACTCTCGGATGCTGGCTTCTTTTGAAACAGGGTCTTGTTCTGTCGCCCAGGCTGGAGTGCAGTAGTGCAATCACAGCTCACTGCAGCCTCGACTCACTGCAGCCAGGTTCAAGTGACCCTCCCATCTCAGCCTCCTGAGTAGCTGGGACCACAGGTACACACTACTGTGCCTGGCTGATTTTATTTCTTGTAGGGAGGTTCTCACATTGTTGCCAAGGCTGGTCTTGAGCTCCCGGGTTCAACAGATCCTCCTGCCTAGGCCTCCCAAAGCACCAGGATTACAGGCACGAGCCACTATGCCTGGCTGGACGCTGGTTTTTCTTTTTCTTTTTTTTGAGATGGAGTCTCACTCTGTTGCCCATGCTGGAGTGCAATGGCATGATCTTGGCTCACTGCAGCCTCTGCCTCCCAGGTTCAAGCAATTCTCTGCCTTATCCTCCCAAGTAGCTGGGATTACAGGTGCCTGCCACCATGCCCGGCTAATTTTTTGTACTTTTTAGTAGAGACAGGGTTTCACCATGTTGGCCAGTCTGGTCTTGAACTCCTGACCTCATGATCCACCCACCTCAGCCTCCCAAAGTGCTGGGATTACAGGCACAAGCCACCTCGCCCTACTGGATGCTGGTTTTTCTCACCTCTCCCCTCAGCCAAGGCAGCATGCTTGCCTGAGACTTTGAAGTGGCAGCTAGTGGCTGTTTAAAATCCCTTTTGGTGACAAGAAGAAGCCTCTACATTCAGTTTCCAAAGAGCAGAGGCAGTGGCCCCAGTGACAGTGCTCAGCATTGAAGGTGTCTGTGGTGCAAGCCCCAGGGTGTGAACCTGGGAGTGTTGGGGAGTGACACGGGATCTTGATCTTGGTCCTGGCTGGGGAACTGCTTAGCCTGGTGACCATGTGATCTATCCAAAAATTTTTTTTTTTTTCCTGAGACAGAGTTTCGCTCTTGTTGCCCAGGCTGGAGTGCAATGGCGGATCTCGGCTCACCACAACCTCCGCTTCCCGGGTTCAAGCGATTCTCCTGCCTCAGCCTCCCGAGCAGCTGGGATTACAGGCATGCACCACCACACCCGGGTAATTGTTGTATTTTCAGTAGAGACGGGGTTTCTCCATGTTGGTCAGGCTGGTCTTGAACTCCTGACCTCAGGTGATCCACCCACCTCAGCCTCCCAAAGTGCTAGGATTAAAAATAGGCGTGAGCCACCGTGCCTGGCCCAATATTCTTTAATAAACCTACTTTTCTGTTATTTGCAAATGAACTTGGAGACAATGGCAGCTGGTGGCACAGAGATTAGAGCCAGTTACTGGGATTTCTCTTCAGCAAGTCCATCCTGGGTATCTGGAAAGGTCTTTCACAAAAAGGAGATGTGGAAGGCGCAACCATCCCCTTGTGCCCAATTCAGATGCAGCCTGCCCTTGGCAGAGCCTGGCACCTGAGCTGCACCAGCTGTAGGGGGAAGGGCTGGTGGCCACCTGCAAGGGTTGGGCCGATGCTGCACAGGATTCTGGCTCGGGATGCCAACACCCTGCTAGGCCAGTGCCAGGCACACCAGGGGGAACCCAGGGCTCCCTCAGGGGCCTTCAAACACAGAAGAGATGCTTTTCCACCCTCCACCCCCCAACCAGGCTGTATTTCTGCCTGGCTCTCAGTGGGCATGGTAGAAATGCTGGGATTCATGTTGGATTCATGCATTTTTCAGAAGAGTTTACAGACTGCAAGAAGACAGAGGGACGAATTACGTGACTTCAGAGTTCACTGCTTCCGACGATCCCAGTCCTCCTAGGAAGGCATTTTTTGCCAAAAGTGCACATATGTTCCTCTAAAGAAAACCATGGTAGTTGTCTGATGGAGTTTTTCCTTCTCCCAGGCATCACCAGACACACTCAGCATTCAACTGCAGCACAGATTCTCTTGCAGTTTCTGGTCTTCTCATTTCTCGGAGAATTCTCTTGGTAAGTCAAGGCCGTGGCTTTCCTAAGTGGCTTTTTTAGGGAGAAAGCAGGGACTGGGCTAAGAGGGCCACAGCACAGCTTTCTTTTCCCCCTCACAGTCAGAGCCATCAGCGGCCACGTCGGGGACAACAGAAGGCATTCTGGGAATGCGGTGTTCTCACATCCTGCAAAGTACAGGCCAGTGGAGCAGATGGCAGGGACTTCAAAAGCATAAGTAACCTTGAAAGATTATGGCACAAAGGGCAGTGGAGGGTGTGGGAGGCTTTTGTACCCTTTGAACCCTTTGACAAGAAGAAAGCAGGAAAGACAAAAGCTATTTGCCAGCCTGATGCAGGAGTCAATAGAATTGACTGTTCTGCTGCAGTTTCCATCAAGGGTGGCCAAGCCGCCTGTCTTCTTGTCCAGAAACAAACGGCATCAACCACCTGCTAAACTGCGTTTCCTGCCTCCTGCTCTGGGGTCTTTTCCTTTTCTTTTTTCACACAGGGAGGATTTTCATCCTCTGTCCAGGCAGTTGAGCCCTGATGATCTCTCCTCCCCTTCACCACCCCCCCAACTCACATCCTAATGGAGCCCCACCCCTCAAGTCCCTGGGCCTGAAAGGCCGAGTCTCCCCCCTCCTCCTCCCCCGCCCCCCCACAACTCCAGGCAGGGTTGCCGTAGGGCATATCTGGTTTCCTCTAAGCATGAAGCCTTCAGCCAGAGGAGGAGTGGGAGTTCACGTCCTGCCTCCACAGTACTGGGCAGCAGTCCTGGGCTGCTGCCAGCAGTCCACTGCCTGCCAGCAGTCCTGGGCTGCTCCGTCGGCCTTTTGCACTTTTTTGTGGATGGGTAAACTGAGGTATCCAGTGGTCGGCTCACTTGCACAGGATCACAGAGGCTCTGGCAGGGTGGCAGGGATGCTGAATTCACCTCTGGTGAGAGCCAGGGACAGCAGTAGGTGGGGCGCCAGCCGCTTTTCAGCTGAAGTTGTTAAAAGCAATGCTTGTTCTTGGCCCCACCAGCTTGCCCTCCAAGACAGAATACACTAATCTGGAGCCCCGGCAAAGGTTCAAATTGACTTCTTGGCTCCGAGGCGGAAGGCAGAAGTTCCTGGCCGCAGACCACCCCCCCACCCGCCCCAGGCTCAAGGTGGCTGCCAGGCCACTCTCGCCTGGCCTAGAAATCGAGTTCCGAGACCCCTCCCACCCCTGCACTTCCCCCTCTCCCCCCGGCTCCCGCAGGTGCTGTCAGGACAGGCCCTCTGCTCTCACACATCTGCTCCTCTCCTCCGGGCAGGAGCCAGGCCTCAGAAGCCTGTTCTCCTTTGAAGCTGACAGCTTGATGCCTGCGGAAATGCGGTCGATTTCAGCATTTCATTTTAAAGAGGTTTCAAAGGAGTGGCTGGAAGGCTCAGTGGAATCGCTTATTACGGCTCCTCTCCCAGCCCGCAGCTCAGTGGCTGAGCACGTCATCGGCAGGCAGGTGACTGTTCTAAATTAGCACCTGGCTCATTCTGGAGGGCTCCAACTCTTCCTGAGCTTCTTCCAAGAAAAACTTTCATGGCTTAAACCTTCTTATACCTTGCCCGCATTATCTGTTTGAAATGATCCACCCAGCAGGTGAATTACATGTCATCTCCAAGACTCTTGTTTCTGTCTGGCACATTTTAAAGACACACATGCGAAGGCTATGAAAATGTGACCCCCAGACCTGGGAGGCTGTGCCCCATGGAGCCTCAGGGGCAAAGGGAGCAAACCAGCTTGCGAGGGAAGAGCTGTTCTGGTCAGTGGCTGTTGTCCTGCGTGTCCCTCCAGCCCCACCACCACTGTGGCCCGCCAGGATGGGGAGGGAACGCGGTGGCCCCAGGGGGCAAGGGCCTGGTGCCATGCCTGCTCATGTGCCGCCCTCCTGGTCTCTGGGATCTGCCCCTCAAATGTAAGAAACGCATAAGTCCACTGTAGGAAGATAGAGGTAGATTCCGGGGGATTCTCCTTTACTTAACTAATTACTCTGTACCTCTGCAAGGAGAGCGTCACGGTTTGGAAGAGAAATGGAAACAAAGGCATGGCACGGAAGTCCCCTGTGGCCAGAGCCTGCACACCAAGATGGGAGTGCTGACACTCTTCTAGACTGCAAAGGGTTTGGCTCAGCCTGAAGAGGACTCTGCCAGGAAGCTGTCAGGCGTCTGAGGCCACCTGCCTCTCCCTCTGCTTCAGGAATAACCAGCAATATTGCATCTTGGCTCTGAGGGGCACTGGGCATCACGATGCCCACTCAAAGCAGCTAGGGCATAGTGATCGCTTCACCTCCACAGAGATGTCCAAGGAAACGATCCCACAGCCTTGTTTCCATTTCAGAGGCGGAGTCACCACCATCCAGCCAATCGCTCTCAACCAGACAGAGCGCGCCTTCTGGCCTTTGGGTAAGCATTTGTCTTCAAAGGTTTATTATTTACAGAAACTGTTTTCCCATTGCTTTAGTTTCCTTTCCCCAAGGTAAGACAACGCTCTGAGAGAAACTCCATTGCCAGGACATTGGCAAAGAAAGATTTGCCAGACCCTGGCACCTGACTCAACATTGCTCCCTTCCAATTGGTGCCTCTGACCACACCCACCAAAGAGTGTGAAGACCAAACTGCTTCTACCAAGAGGGTGCAGGTTCCCAGCTGGCTCTGCTTTTCAGAGGGAAGCATTGTTTTTGCAGTGACATACCTGCTCAGTACCACGGCACTGCTGATTCTCTCTCACCCCGTGATGCCTCGCCCAGAGCATGGGAGGAAAGTATCCTCTGCGGGGCGCTCACCCCACATAAGCGGGGGCCACAGGCCTAGCCCTGAAACAACTGCTTGCCTGGCTATACGAAGTGTCTAGAACTAAACCTTTTTTTTTTCTAGATTCCAGAAGATTCGGGATTTTTCCTAAGGCAAGAGAAAACCCCAATTCATGGGAAGCCACGATAAAAACCCTTTAAGACCATGAGCCAAGGTGAATGAAGAGGAATTTTCTAAGTCTTAGGGATAGAGAATTATGCTACATGAAGGCAGCCGTCCCAATACAACGCAAGACTACGAAAGCAAGCAAGGCCCAAGAAAACCCCAATTCCACAGAGACGCACGCGTTCTATTTGGTGAGGTTTGGTGCACAGACTGCATCCTGTGAAGAGGTGGCTCTTGTCAAGGCCTGCTTGTCTGGCTACTGCCTCCAGAGGATCTTCGCATCTTGGGATGTGGCACCAGCTCATCGAAACTATTCCTGTAACTCTGCAAGAGCCAATTTAAGCTGGCTTCTCAGTTCCCGCTGCACTCAAAAGAGACCAATTTCCAATTCCTCCACAGAGTCCGTAGACCAGATGCTGCGACAAATGTTCCAGCGAAATGAACCTAGAAAATGATCCCGGGCGCTCGCTGGGGGAGCAGAGGATTCCTCAGCTCTATCTATCTATCTATCTATCTCTGAGGCTTTAACAGACATCAGTCACAGGGTAAGTGCTGCCAGCACCCCCCCT
The DNA here is from genome assembly GCA_036589455.1 of Ateles fusciceps. Lineage (NCBI taxonomy): Eukaryota > Metazoa > Chordata > Mammalia > Primates > Atelidae > Ateles > Ateles fusciceps. The sequence continues at coordinate 43,232 of JAZHEH010002135.1, forward strand.
GTGAGTGTTTTTGATGGGACATGCTTTCCTGATAGCACAGGGGATCTTTGGGGGGATATAAGGTTCCCAATAAGGCTAGGGGCCATGTGACAGATTCAGAGTGTGGTCATGTTTCTAGGTGAGACCCTACTGCATCTGGCAGCCCGAATTAGGCAACAATTCCTGCAGATGAGAAGCCACTGCTTTAGTTAGGTAGGTCATCGTCCCATAAGCCCCACTTGGCGCACTGTCGTAAAAGAAGTGGCAGATTCCCGTGGCTTGGTCTCTTCTCCAGGGTGTCCATGGCTCCAATCGACACCTGCAGTAGGAAAGGGCAGAGGGGGACAATGAGCAGAGCCCTCACTCCCCGTCACGCTTCTGCATGTTGGTGGCAGGTCAACACGGGCAGGGTGAGGGTTGCTAGAGGCCCTTGTTCTCCTGAGAAGCTCCAGTGCTGAAGGCACGCAGCCAGCGCTGCCGGGGGGATGCCCCACCTCTCCTCTGGACGCTGGACTCACTCTGTCATCATGCACCCTAGTTTGCAGCTCTTCTCTGACTATAATGAGAGGACCACTTTGCTGAACTTGGCTTCGCATACAGGATAAGGGGTTCGGTCCGGGTCGTGTGTTGCAAGTGGTTGTGTGTGGATGAAACCTGCACTGAGACAGGCCCATCCATTTCCAAAGGTCCTGAGATTTCCCAAGTGGCCACTGTACCATTCTCTAACCAAGTGGTTGACATTTTTTCCCCATCTGTGATGATAACATTTTCTTAGTTCAAGTATATTCTTTCCTATTGGACACAGAATCTCCGGCCTCAACAGATAAATGCCAGCCAACCCGTCTCCCTGGCACCCCCACCTGGTCCTGCAAGAACAGCTGACTGGCCATCTGCACGATCTGGTCCACGTGGATGATGCCCCCGATGCTGGTCATCTCCGTGTCTGAGAGCAGCGTCAGCACCATTATGGCCTCCACCAGCAGCTGCCGGTACTCGGGCTGGGGCACACGGTTCAGCACTGACTCGACGTGGACAGCAAACTTGATCTCATGCGGGGTCATCTAGCAAAGGGACAGGCAGGTGACCACCAGTGAGAGACAGGACAGAGGCAGCCCTATCACCAAGTAAGGGTGACTGTATCACTGCCTGGGCTCGGAGCTCAGTGTCACTGCTGCCCTCTTTCTGGTCACTGCCTGGATTCTGCTGGCGGCAGCCCTCAGAGCAAGAGTCAGTCTGTCCGAGCCTGATTTATCTACCCTTCCCACCATGGACTACAGCTTCCAGGGAGCAGGGACCAGTTCTGCTTTCTCTTTCCTCTTCATTACTCCTTGCAGCATAAAGCATGGTGCTTTGGGGTGGGGGAAGACTAACAAAATCCACATTAAAAAGAATGACAGATCACCTAGGGACAATGACTGTTTTTAGTTGGAGAAAAGGGCCAAGAAGGCTGGCTGGGGGGGCAGGCCAGTGTGGCATGGAGATCGGCTCCTTTCTTTCAACAGGGGTCTAAGGGGTGTCTGGCAAAGGAAAACAGCTTGCTAGCCCAGAAATGCTTAGTCTCAGGTGAAGAAAGAAAAAGGCCGGGGCTCATAAATGCAGGAAAGACATTTTGCAACACGTAAGGGTGAAGTGGCTAGACAGCTCAGACCTGCAAATGGCCTGTCAATTAGAATGAGCTTGAAAGAAGCACAGAAGGTCAGATGCATGCAATGAAGCCCTTGTTGTGAACCCAGAGAGGGGCCCGCACCTGCATTTTTCTCATCGTACCTCTCTGGGTCGTCGAGGATGGGAGGACGTAACCATCGATGGAGAGACCGTGGCACTGGAGGCAGAACACAGCACATTTCAGATTCCAGACGAGATCATAAGCACATGCATGTATGCACACACAGCCCTCTCCGACCTGGAAACCCGTATGAGGGCTGGGACCCGCTAGGCTGTCAGTTATTTTTAGAGAGCTTGTTCTCACTGCCCACAGGCTGTTTTCGATGGAACAATTCTAGGGAACCCAGCAGGCATCTTTCAGATCTCCCCAGAACAATGCCCTAGGGGGCTGTGGGGTCCTCCTGGGAGGCTCCACACTGCACTTGCCAACTGGGCCCTGGCGGCTGCAAGGCCCCTTTGGTGCCATAATAAAGGGAGATTTTCATGGCTCCTGCTGGGGAAGGGATGCTTCTGCGCCTTTGCAGGCATCTATTTTTGAGATTTCTATAATAAGCACCAATCACAAAAGCCTCCAGCACATGCACAGACATGCACATGCACACCCATGTATATAAATACCGAGTGCCAGCTCAACAACACTCAAGGCTGCTTTTTCATAATAAAAGTGGATTGGGATTGGGCCAGCAAGTCTGAGCGGAAGCATGTGATGCCCCAGGAAGAGTGGGGAGTTTTTCTAGGAACAGCTTGTTCTAGTCTAACTGGCCACCTTCTAAATGCCAGCACCCTGGCCTGCAGCGTCCCTGGTGGGCTGAGGTGAGAACAGCAATGGCCGCTCCTACCCCCCGCCCCACCACGAGAGGCGGGAAAGGGAGCAAACACCATGAGCCCATGCAGGCTCCTGCCTGGGTCCCAGGAGTCTAGCTGCTCCGACAGGGTCTGCTCCGACCTCCTCACCCGCCTCTGCGGTGGCCGTGAAGACCTCGGGCCCCACGAAGCACAGGGGCCACTGATACAGAAAGAACCTTCAGCCAGCACTGCCATGGCTTTGGGAAGGGGTTGCTGTCTGCTGTCATTGGGATTCTTTTTCTCTCTCCCACTGTGAAATGAGCTAAAAAAAAAAAAAAAAAAAAGTTCTGAGGCAAAAGAATGTCTTGGTTTGCACAGCTTTGAAGCAAGGCAGACTGTCCCTCCATGCAAGGGAAAAGACAGGGCCTGCTGGGGCCAGGGAGCTCACAAACTCTCTGGGGCCGAGACAGGAGGGGAGGCAGAATGCAAGGTACAGAGAATGCCACCCCCTCCTTGGCAACAGGTGCTGGGGGAGGTGCTGCTGGGCTCAGGTGCATGCATCCGCAGTTCCCAAGGACAACAGGACAATGGCTGGGCGTCAGAACAGCCTCAGGCGCATGGGAGCGCAGCAGCTGGCTGAGGAGAGAGGCGTCCCCGGGGGGAAATCAGGGCGTGAGGGAGATTGTGCCTTCAGGGCCCATAGGACCCGGGGCCAGACTGGAAGCTCTCCACCTCGGTATACCCTGGGACCCAACGTGGCAGGTACTCTGTGAGGGCGGGGCTCAGTCCCATCGCTGAATAGCAGGGACACCATTCCTGCCTGGACGTGTAGAAGGCTGGGGGCTGGCCCACTCCAGACCCCTCCTGAACTGTCATTCCGGGTCCCAGGCCTGTGGAGGCTGTTTGGGATTGTCTGTCTTACGGGGTTTTCAGCCGAAGCCTCCCCGGCCTTTCCCTGTTCTTCTACCGTCTGACTTTTATATGTTCCAAAGATACGTGCAAGTTGGTCCCACACAACAACAACGTGGACTGCCACCTTGTCTTACTTGCTGTGGTTCTCAACCAGGGTGATCTCCCTCCCACGGGACATGTGATAATGTCTGGAGACACTTTTGGTTGTCACACTGCGGGGGAGAGATGGCATGTGGCGGGTAGAGGTCAGGGATGCCGTAGACATCCCTACCACGCACAGGCCCCTAGCAGAGGGTGCCTCAGCCCCAGGTGTCAACAGCATGAAGGCAGAGAAGCTGTCCTCTAGGCTGTTTGCTTGCCTGGAGATGCCACCATGCCTCACCAGGGCAGTAAGGGACGGTTTGCTTCCGAGAGAGCACACGTCTCCCGGCACCAATGCAGCGGAGCACAACTGGACTCACCTTCTGGAGGATCTTCCACACCTTCTGGTAGAATCCCACGGGGACCCTGTTGATGGCCCCATCCAGCCTTCTTCGGCGCAGCCACTGGCCCTGCCGCTCCCCCCAGCCGATGTGATGTCCTCCCGAGTCTGAGGATGATGTCCCAGTGGGTGAGGATGGGGTGCTGGACCTCTGTAAGACAGAGAGCTTGGGGCCTCAGAAGCCATTCAGCAGGTGCCCCAGGGAAAGCTCACCGTCACAAAGGGCGGCCCCACAACCCAGACCCAAATGCCAGAACGCCACTTGCCAGAGAGGAACACGGTGCCTGCAGTACACCTTGCCTGTTTCCTGATGCAGGAGGATGTGCACAATTTAGGCTGGTCACTTTACTCCATGCTGCACTCTGCCTGGCCCCTGAGAGGTGGCCCCGCACCCAAAGCTAGAACCCATAGGGAGGAGGCCGAGCAGGGCAGGCACAGGCTTCAGACTGCCAGAACACTAATCCCCACTTAATGCCAGTGGCACCAAGGACATACCCGATGCCCTCTGGCCCTGCCATGAACACTAACTCCAGGCCTCAGTCCCATCTGCACAGTGGGGGACACAGTTGGGCATCCTTCAGAGAGTCGCCTGGGGAGCCTTCACCACTTGGAGACACAGGAGCCCCTGAGGCACACCTGGTGTGCGCTAAGTGCCCACGAGGGGCAGCTGTCACCAGCACGCGGAGTGGGAGACCTCTGAGAGTAACAACAGGCTCTCAGAGCAGATACCCGTGGCCCGGGGGAGACAAACTCCAAAGTGCCCACCTCACTGCTGCAGTGTCAGAGAGAAGTAACAGTCACCTTTCCATAGAGCAGAAACCAGAGAATACAACACACAACATGGGGGAAGACAAACAGTAAAGCCCATGTTTAGTGGTGGGGACCTTGGAGATCGGGGTCATCCACCCACCCTTTGCAATCTCACTTCCTGCTTGCCCTGTTCGTGGCACTGGGCTTTATCTTAATTTGGGGCGATGGCTGCCTCTGAACTGGGGATACTTGGCTGAAGTGAGGGAAGAGGCGCCATCTCCTTCCCACATCTCTTTGCCTGGGACCATGTGGCACTTTGATTTCTCAATGCGCACAGTCAAATGTAAAGGGTTAAAAGTGGAATCGAAACATGAAGCGCGCACAGGGCAGGGGGTGGAGTGTGCCTTTTTGCCGCTCTTGGACTTCAACAGATCTTATTTTGAAAGGAAGTTCGGCTGGGTTATTCCACTGGGCTCATTACTGCCACTTAAGCCAACAATTAGACATAAATAAAAGTAATTACAGCTACACTCCTCAATGACTCAGCTGATCTGGGCACTTCAGTTTCAGGAGGAAGACAGCCTCCGCTGTGTGGTGAGTTAAATCCGAGTCCTGCATGGGACCTGGGGTACGGTGAGTGCAGGCTGCTAGTCGGCACGTGCGGGCAAGGGCTAACCATCCTGGCTCCTTAAAGAGGCACGGAACTAATGCCCCAAAGTTTCCAGAAGCCCTGGGAATTGGTGAGAAGGACGCTCCTCACCCACACGGAGCCGAGGAGCACAGGCAGAGAACCGAGAGCTCAAGATGGAGAACAAAGCTCAGTGCAAGCACTTTGAGGCCTTCTTTCTACCCTCCTTAGAATTCCCGTTGGAGGAGCCTGTGAGCATCCACTGAAAACAGCCCTGCTTGAATCCTCACAAGTTGGGCATGAGGTGGGAACACGAGGAAGGACACGAGGAGGAGCGGGGGAAGGACACAATGATCCCGAGGCATGGTTACCGCAGACTTGGAGGAATGCGCACTGCTGGACGCAGCCTGGCCCACAGAAAACAACTACAAAACAAAAAGAATCCATTCAGTCGTGAGCAATGACACCAAGAGACACAGCAGAGGAGGGTCACGGAGCAGCATTTGAAACACCCACAGAAAGCAGCAGCAGCAAATGCGGGTGCAGAGAAGTTCCGAAACACCCCACAGAAAGCAGCAGCAGCAAACGCGGGTCAGAGAAGTTCCCACAGCAACACACACAGGCAGCTCAGGTGCAGGCGCACCTGCAAGCACCGCTCTGGGCTTCGACTCCACGTGGAACTTGCTAACTGGTCTTTTTAAAAACATGAACTGTGGCCGGGAGCAGTGGTTCACGCCTGTAATCCCAGCACTTTGAGGCCGAGGTGGGCAAATCATGAGGTCAAGAGTTCAAGACCAGCCTGGTCAACATGGTGAAACCCCGTCTCTACTAAAAATACAAAAAATTAGCTGTGAGTGGTGGCGGGCACCTGTAATCCCAGCTACTCGGGAGGCTGAGGCAGGAGAATTGCTTGAACTCGGAAGGCAGAGGTTGCAGTGAGCCGAGATCATGCCACTGCACTCCAGCCTGGGTGACAGAGCAAGACTCCATCTCAAAAAACAAAACCCCATGAACTGTTACCACTGAACATAAATAAGGTAAATGTTCCCGTTGTATGTGGAGGGTGCCTCATCAAGTTAGGACACAATTTATTTTCCAAACTCACAGCCATGAAATGCTCATATTTTATGGTAAGAATTGTGAAAATCTACAGATGAACCAAATACCTACAGTTGGCACTAACATCCTGCATCTAACAGACATTCAGTAGATATTTGTTAAAGGAATGAATATGATCACGCTTACCCTTTGTCCAAATAAGTATCTCCTCATCTAAAATCTAGAACGTGCCCTTAATTTGCAAGGGCACAGTGTGCTATCTACACGGTGTTCTTGCAAAAGAGACTAGAAATTGAAAATCCCATAATACCTTTTACATTTTGAAGAAAGAATATGATCCTTGACTTAAGTGGTCAAATACAAAGTTTGTACTGGCGAGGTGACTCCAAACCCAGCAAAGAACAGGTGATCACTTTGTCCCCATAACACGCCAGAACAGCATGAAAATGGAGGTGGAAGAAACTGCTCAGATTTGCCCACGGTCAGGCCATTGGGATGTGGGGACAGAGGGACGGTGCCACCGAGTGGCTGGCGAAGGAAGATCTTTGGAAAGCCAGTTCCTTACTTGGAAACAGCATAAATTAGGAGAGAGAGAAACATGTTTTACCTCTGGACAACATATGGGATCTGCCTTTACATGTCATTAAGACGCCTCCTCTAGGCTCTTGCGGTAATAGAGACATCAAAATGTTAGAAATGCGACTCAAGTTTTCCAGAGGGGGAGAAAGTATGTCGCCAGGGTGATAGAAAAAGAGCGGCATCCTTACATGTTTTTCCTTCCAGGGTATGTCCCCCCCCGGGTGATCTGAGGACAGGAATAGCAGTATTCTTTTTATGGATATAACTGATGACCCACATTTACCCCTATTTAGTTTCCTATTTAGTTCCCTCTTTTGAACAGAAACTCCCACTGAGGCAGAATCTGGATGATCTCTTCACAAAGTACCCTACAAAGCCCAAGAGTTTGAGAAACAGACTATTTTTAAAGGCATGGGGCAAGGTCATCTCTCCTGCCCTCGAGTCCCGCTCTCTGCCTGCGCCTGAGCCTGTTGGCTGGGTAGAGCCACCCTCCACACATTCACATGCTGCAGTCACAGCCTCTCTTTCCACATTCAAGCCAGAAAGAACAGGAAGTAAAGGATGAAACAAGGCAAGGGGCGTCACCTGTTCATCAGCACTAAATCGCCTAGTCATCCTGAAAGCAAAAATACATCAGGAAATCAAAACCACCTTTGAGTCAAGAGGCGTGCTGCTCTCTGTCACCCTCTCTCTCAATCCAGGGCTGTGTTGGTCAAACTGCAGGGGGTGACCCATGAGTACATCTAGGGACTCGATCTTAGTGGAGTCACGACCAGCATTTAAAATAGAGCAGAAAGTTTGAGTGCGTTTCTCACGGTCAGAAGGAAGCCTCTCTCCCACCACGGATCCTAGCAGGGCCAGCACACTACTTGGCACATTAAGACTGTGATGCTGAGCTGCTGCCCTGTGTGGTCACTTCAAATGGATTTTGACCAGGAATTAAAGGTGAACTAAGAAAAAGATACAGACCCTTGTGGCTGGTGGAGAATCCAAGTATCACGGGCATTCCGGTCTGTTTCCAGAGCCCTCTTGCTATTTCATTTGAAGGACACAGATGACTCGGTGATTTTTTGCATGGCTGTGGCCCACTCCAAAGAGTGGTTCTCGGGAACAGAGGCAAACATGGACAAGGGTATTTTCTGGAACATTCATGTGAACATCACATTTCTGGGCAGCTCTGGGATATCTATCTGGGGACAGGGTGTGTTCAGATCCCAGACAGAAGGGACCTCCCATTCTCTACAGACAGTGGGGTCTAGGTTTCTGTCGCTTTCTATGGGGGAGCCAGGTAGGGAGACCACCCCTCTCCCCTCGCTGCCACTGAGGTGTTCTTACCTGTTTCATCTCACTCCTCAGTCTGTTAATGCCACTCCTCTCGGTTTTGGTGACTCCGGTATGGTCGACCCTCGTGGATGGAGATGGCAGGGCTGGATGTTGAGGAGTGGATAGGCGCACTGGGGGAAACACACACACGTACTTCTTAGGAAATCTACCGCATCCCATCCCAAAGGAGGATCTGCCCGTTTCCCCAACTTGACAATGAGGGTCTTCTCTGCCCTGCCAGTGCCGTGTCTCCAGCACCGAGAGCAGCACAGGCACAGCACTCAGCGCTTAGAGTGGATGGAAGCATGCAGAGTACTTAAGCACCATTACAACACAGTGGCCACGAAGTCCCTTACACAGTGCGATCCATTTTTAAAAAATTTTTTGAGACAGGGTCTTGTTCTGTCCCCAGGCTGGAGCACGTGATCTTGACTCACTGCAACCTTCTCCTAGGCTGAAGTGATCCTTCCGCTCTCAGCCTCCCGAGTACCTAGGGCCACCGGCATGCGCCACCACACCTGGCTCATTTTTGTATGTTTTGTGAAGACAGGGTTTGCCATGTTGCCCAGGCTAGTCTTGAGCTCTTGGGCTCAAGTGATTTGCCTGCCTCAACCTCCAAAGTGCTGGGATTACAGGCATGAACCCGTGCCCAGCCTTGCTTTTGGATAAGTAAAAAATTACTCTAAAAGAACATACCCGAAGCCAGGCACAGTGGCTCACACTTGTAATCCCAGCACTTTGGGAGGCTGAGGTGGGAAGACTGCTTGAGCCCAGGAGTTCAAGACCAGCCTGGGCAACATGGTGAGACCTCATGTCTATATTTATTACAAATAAATACATAAATAAAAATTAAAAAAATAGCAATGCACACCTTCCTTGTAGAAAACTGAGACCAATGAACTACAGAAGCTGGAATTAACACCGTTTGATATTTTAGTCATTACCTTTCCAGTTTTTTTCCCTATGACTGTATGTTTTTAACAAAACAGAATCATCACATACATATGTATAGATACAGAAACATATGAGATGGATACATACATTCTTGTGGACATAGGTATGGTTCTGTGACCTGCCTTCTTGCACTCACGTCGGAATGTCTCTCCCCTGGCGTTAATATTCTGTCACATTGTTTCATGACCGCATGGAGTTTGATCTGGTAAGTGATGACTGCTAACAATATACCCAATCCTGTTTGTATTAATATTTTTCAAAAGGGTTCATCATGACTAACATGTAGGACCCCACATGGGCCTTGCTGGGCTCTGTCCCAGTCCTGTGTGACTCTCAGAATGCCCCCAGGAAATGACAACCTTGGTGGGCCCCCGAGGGGCTGGCACCCTGGGCAGCTGTGGCCTGGGCTGGGTGATCCAGAAGGGCCTCCTGGTGCCAGGCCCTGTCGGGCACCAGGTGCAGGTGTGACTGCAGGAGAATCCAGTGCTGCAGTGGTGCCTGGAGGAGAGCCCAGGCCCAGGCCTGAGGGCGAGGCGCCAAATGAAATGATGGTGGCAGCCAGAGGAGAGCCTCGGACTGGAGGGGGAAGTGCTTGGAAAGCCAGGCTGCCAGGGGCTAGAGATGGAGGCAACTGGAGGCCACCGATGCACAGCACCAGGCCACCACCTCTCACTTCTGACCTATTGCACCAGCCTCGGGACTCAAACTTGTCCCCAGTCCTGCCGCCCACCAGCCTGGCCTCTGTGCTGTGGTCACAGCAATCATTCTAAAAGGCAAGTGTGATCGGATCACTGCCCACTCCAAAGCCTCCTAGGTCTAGCTGTCTTCAGGCAAAGCCCAAACAGTCCTCCCAGCATCACCTGAAACTCTACCACTGGAGCCCCACCTCCCCTGACACTCCCAGCCACCCGCGCCACACTGGGTATCTGCCTGTGCCAGCAAGCCAGGCCCAGCTCAAAGGTCACCTCCTAGGGCAGCATCCCCTGCAGGCCTCACCATCCCATCTGACCCTACTGGACCCCACTGGGAGTAGAGGGCACTGTCCATGGGGAGTAGTGACAAATAAGGAACCTGGCGACACCAACATTTTAAAAACAGCAGAGAGGCAGGAGCCCACAGAGGAGGCTCAGTGATGAGCTGGAGAGGAAGGAAGGATCCAGGAAACAGAACGAGAAGGGTCTGGAGGCTACAAGAGGGCCCGTCCAGGGGTGGGTGTTTGCTGGAAACATTTATCTTCGTCATTTCAGGATTTAATCAAAATTCTAAGCCTATTTGGGCTTCCTAATTTACAAAAATTGAACAATTACAAAGAACAGCTAACAAATGATGTTATATGTTAAAAAGACAGCATGTCTTCTGTTCTTGCTTGCAATCAGACATATTTATGGCTTTCAAATGACATGACTCAGTTCCTAGTTTCACAGCATCTATAGCTGTACATCTAATGACAAATTTTTAGTAATTATCTGTGTCAAGCCATGAATACTGTAATGATGAACAGAACACATTAAATATTTATCTTGTACATTACCATTTCAAGGACTCTGCCTTGGAAAGAACTGGAAATTACTTTTGCAGAAGCATTTTGAGCACCCCTCCTTCAGGAAAGGAGGAAAACCACCAAAACATATCTGACTGCTCGATGCTGTCTTTGCGGCCGGCACATGCTCTAGGAAACCTACAAAGTACCCAATGTCCTTCTTATTAAATAAATGGAATGATAGCCCACAGCTCATTTCTTTGGCATAACGAAATAAATTCACCAACGTGCCTGCAAATCATTTAGCTTTTTTATGACGAGTAGAAATGATAATTGCTTCAATTATAATTAGGGAACATTTGAGAACAAGAATCACGCCAGGACTTGGGTGATTATGTTTTCCAGCACTGCAAGGGTTCTGGTTTAGATACAGACAGAGTGAGTGCGGCGGGACAAGCAAACTACGTTAGCTTGAGCCTGCTGTGAGGTCACAAGGGGTCCCCCTCCTTGCCCTGTGGAGGGTGATGTGAGGCCGGGCCGAGAATGTTTTCACCCAAACCAAAGGCTAGGACTCTCAGGTGGTTTGAAAGGACAGCCCTTTCATCCTGGCACTCAGGGTCCCCACACTTTTACACAAGTGATGGTACCAGGTGCTTATGGCTACAGGAGGCAGCATACCACACCCATGTGTCATGCCAACCTGGGGGAAGAAAAGCTTGCCCAGCACACCGCAGTGAGTCCCAAAGCCCCCAAAGCAGGAAGCTGGAGCCAAGGACTCTGTCCCTCTCCTTCAGGTAGGAGCCTTTCCTTCCCGCATTCCCTATGCTCCCCCAGTGCTGGTTCTGATGTCTGTGGCATGTAGAGGGGCAGCTCCCTGAAGAGGTAATAGGACCGTGGACTTACCGCTCTCTTTCAACACCAAACTCTTTCCCACTTAGAATATGGTGCAGGAGATTTTTCATATCGAAAGGGCTGAGGTTCATTAAACTTTCAGAAGCCTCTTCTCCTAAAAACAAATATCTTGTAAGTGTCCCAGACACAGGGCTGGTGGCGGGTGAAGGTAGGGTCAGGTGGACCTGGGTGGGGAGGGAAGTGACACCGGATGCCATGGCAGGTCCCCCTTTCAGGAGAACCTCGCTATTGCTTTGGAGCTGAAATGCACTGTTCCATGGGGATTCTGAATGCTGCCACTTAAATCATCTACCTGCTTCATTCCTAGACACAAGATTTTTCACAATGTATGACCCCCCACATTGGATGCCTCATGATGGATTTTTATATTCAAATTGGTAGGGCTTCTCCCAGTGAAGGTGTTATGAAATGGGGGTGACATCTCCCAGCAAGGGCATCCAGGAAGCAGCTTAGATGTCAGTTACGGGGCAAAAGATTCTGCATCGCCTTTGAGGCTGTAATGGTAAATGTCACCAGGGCCCCATTCTCCCTGACTTAGGAACTTCAGCTCCATGTCACGTGGATGGGAGTTCCATCTAAATGAGAGAACCTGTTCAGGCCTGAGCTTGCCCACAGGCTTGGATGCTAGGTTCAAGATAACCTAAGCAGGGCTTCCCCTGAGCATGGAGGCGATGGCTGGGTGGCCGGGGTGAGGTGCGGCGGGAGCTGCACGAGCTGCAGGCCTCTCACCTGAGCAGTTCAGGCTCCGCGCCAGCTCTGTGGCCATCACCTGAATGATCAGTCCAATCCGGAGTCTCAGCATCTCCACAAAGAGGCTGGGCTGTGCTCTCACATACATGGCCAGGTAAACCACAATCTCCTGACGCAGACACACATGGAGATCGGGTTTCAGAGACCAGTGGGTGGCTGAGGGGTCCCTTCCACTCTCAGGAAGGCTGTGGCTCAGCCCCTCCCATACCAGCCCCTGACCTGTGTGAGGACGGCAATGCTGATGTCCTGCCCGCTGGCCTCGTAGATGAGTTTTGTGAGCTCCTCCGGGGGAAGGGGCCTAGGAAGGAGCATTGTCCCATAAACATGATGAGGTGTCTTGAGGCAGTGCGTCCTCGCCCTCCATAGAACACTTATTTTCTGTGCTAGATGCACGCATGTGACAGTGTCTTTTTTTTTTTTTTTTGGAGACAGTTTCGCTCTGTCGCCCAGACTGGAGTGCAGTGCCACAATCTCAGCTCAGTGCAACCCCTACCTCGCAGGTTCAAGTGATTCTCCTGCCTCAGCTTCCTGAGTAGCTGGGATTACAGGCACCTGCCACCACACCCAGCTAATTTTTGTATTTTTAGTACAGATGGAGTCTCACCGTGTTGACCAGGCTGGTCTTGAACTCCTGACCTTGTGATCTGCCCACCTTGGCCTCACAAAGTGCTAAGATTACAGGTGTGAGCCACCGTGCCCAGCCATGACACAGTGTCTTTAAAAAGCCCCTCCTCTGAACACTGGGAGCACTTGATGTTTTCCCTGCGGCTCCCCGAAAAAACCTGAGGTCCCCAGGGCTGAGGACTTACGCAGAGATGATCTTCTCCCGGGGCTCGGGTGGCAGGCCCACGGTGAGCTGCTTCTGGTGTGATAGCAGGTCCGTGCAGGCCTGCACAGTTAGGAGACAGGGTGAGAAACAGGGCGCGAGAGAGACTGGGAAATATGATGGAGGGCGGGGCGAGGCACTGCCAATCAGATCGTACATTTACCTTTACAAACTTTATGACCAGCGTTGCCCTTGATTTGAAAAATTCATACCTAGACCCCACAACTAAGCAACCCAGGCAGGGCTGCATGTCTGTGGGCTCGTGTCTCCAATGTGTGGCCCAGGCCTGGCTCTGCAGGGCCCGTCAGTGGGCGATGAATGCCCATCCACTGTAGCAAACACACTGGACTCCCTGCTATTCAGTGAGACAGAGATGAGTCCTAAGACACTGATGGTAAGAGTTAATAACCATATTCAATTCTTGAAATTACCCATTTCCCCATTATTCACATCTAATAAATGCCATCATCTTACCATCACGACTGAACTCGAGCATCTTAGAAAGTGGCTCTGGATTTTGCCTGGCTTTGGGTGTTATAAGTATTAATGATCACTGTACTGTGGATGTGTGAAAAAGAGAGCTCTAAGAGGCTGCCAGGCCACAGAGCACTCTCATTTGATTTCCTGGCAAGCCTTTTTCTATAGCTAAGAAAGAACAAAACAAATCGACTTGCATTTCCTTCTCTCTACTCACCTTCCTGGAGCAGTGAGCAGGCAGGAGAGAAGGGCCTGCTCTACCTGTAGGTTAAACAATGGGGCTCCAGGCTGGGTGTGGTGGCTTATGCCTGTAATCCCAGCACTCTGGGAGGCTGAGGTGGGTGGATCACGAGGTCAGGAGATCGAGACCATCCTGGCTAACATGGTGAAACCCCGTCTCTACTAAAAATACAAAAAATTAGCGGGGCATGGTGGATATGCCTGTAGTCCCAGCTACTCAGGAGGCTGAGGCAAGAGAATTGCTTGAACCCGGGAGGCAGAGGTTGCAGTGAGCCGAGATCACACCATTGCACTCCAGCCTGGGCACAGAGCGAGACTCCATCTCAGAAAAAAGAAAGAAAGAATGGGGCTCCTTCAAAAGTAAGAGGTGTAACTGGAAGACTGGAAGTAGAAGAGGAAGGGGGCGAGAGCTAATGAGCACACACGGGCCGGCGCACAGTTGCACTGCACCTCGGCCAGGACCTCCACTTTCTTCCTGAGCAGGCCTGAGATATAGCGAATCAGACCCCACTCCTGGTTCAAGCCAGCTTTCCCATAGAGCTCACTGAGAAGGTTTTGAACGGTGACCCCGTGCTGTCCAGAGAGATTTGTGTCCCAGCTGGGACCCCTGCCAAGAGGTAGAGAAACCCAGAAATATGGTCCAGAATGTTTAAAGACTGGGAGACGAACAGATCACTGTGCATTTTGCAAAGTGCTTGGGCTCTCCCAGTGCCTGAGTCTCACTGAGAGGGTTACGTCCAACCAAAGCTTCCCTATGTCCTTTGAAACAGAAGCCTGACATCAGGAGATTGTGGCCTCCTGGCCTCATGCGGCCTTCTCATCCTGGGGGACCAGCATCAGTAGGCAGAGAAGGGGATAGAGTCTCATTCCTGGTGATCCTGGGTAACTGGGGTGAATATAATCATGACCTGGACTGGCTAGAAGGCCAAGAATACTAGCGAAAAAATTAAACAGGGGAAAGCTCAACCAGGTAAAGACCATCAGCTTACTGCTATGGCTTGAGTGTTTGTTTCCCCCCCAATTCCTATGTTGAAATCTTAACCCCCACAATGACGACATTAGGAGGCAGGGCCTTTGGGGAGGTCATCAGGTCATGGGGCAGAGCCCTCCTGAATGAGATGAGTGCCCTTATATAAACAACTCCCGAGAGCTCACTCGCCCCTTCCACCCATGTGAGGACGCAATGAGAAGATGCCATCTATGAGAAAGCAGGCCCTCCCAGACATCAATTCGGCCTTGAGTTTGAACTTCCCAGCCTCTGGAACTGTGAGAAATACATTTCTGTTGTTTATAAGCCACCCTGTTCATGCTATTGTGTTCTAACTGCCAGAATGGACTAAGACACTTACTTGATGACATAAAGAATGTACAGAATGTCTGCTTGGTCCTGTAGGTTCGAACAATCTTTCAGCTGCTCAACCAGCTTCTCGCAGTCCACGTCACCATGGTCATCTCTGGGCCACTGGAAGTAACTTTCAGGAACCTGCTCATACAAGAGCCAAAAAGCAGGGAGATGGGCGAGGCATGGAACTCTTGGGAGATCAAGAAGTGAAATGCCAATCTGGTCTCGGAACTCTATCGCTGTGCTGTGCTCCAGTTTTCAATGACTTGTTTGTACCTTTTTATGTATAGGCTTTTATGATTTTTGATCAGTGGATCACTGTGCTGGTCAACATCTGCAAGAGACTGGACTGAACTGGTTAAAATATATGTGAGTTTTACTTATGGAAGATTCACAGACAAGCAAAACTAACCTGTGGTGTTAGGAATCATGAC
Source organism: Ateles fusciceps (assembly GCA_036589455.1). Lineage (NCBI taxonomy): Eukaryota > Metazoa > Chordata > Mammalia > Primates > Atelidae > Ateles > Ateles fusciceps. The sequence continues at coordinate 58,809 of JAZHEH010002135.1, forward strand.
AGCAGCTATCTCTGGACTAGAAAAGGAGAAAGAGATGGGAGAGGGGTCGCAGAAGGTGGTCACTGATCCAGGTATACTGGTTCAGTGATCATTCACTGAGCTGAAAGTGTGAAGGATATGCTATCCCCCAGATATGCCAGGTTGGTATATTGACTATTTTGAGTTGAAAACATTGGAAAAATTGTAGTTTCAGAAAGGGGTAGCTGACCTGTCTCTTTCTGCAGGCAGCAAGCCATAAAGATGCCTCTGGGAGGGGGCACTCCCAGGGCGCGAAAATAGCCCATATCACTAGAGTCTGGGAATTGGGGGTGGGTGGCAATGGACCTGTATAAACACACTTACCCAAGGAACCCTTATCTTCCACTAGTTTTACACGCCCCCATGTATCTCCTAGTAACTGCCTCTAGCCAGATTTTTCTTGTCCTGTCTAGCTTCTCAAATTTATCACTCTTTGTTTAAAAAGTATGAAAGCATCTTGCTTGGACCACTTCTTCAGACCTCACACTCTTGTGAAGATCCCCATGTACCCAGAAAACACATCACCTTTGTCATGCTTTTTCTTGTTAACCTGCTGGCTTTCTAGATGGAGCTGAAAAGCCCTCACAACAGCTAAGGAGGGGTTGGAGGTGACCTGTCACTCCTCTGTTCCTGCTTTCTGCACCGTGCTGCATATATGGTATAGTTATTTGGAAGCAAAACAAACACAAAAGTATGTTTTAAACAACCTACAATTGAAATCGGGGTAAATCTTCTCCAATAGGCACTGAGTCTATTTGTGTGGGGTAGAATCAGGGAAGAGTCCTGGATAAAATAAACTGTGGGAATCCATGGAACACCCTGAGATTTTATTGTCCTGAGGAATCTTAATTTTTAATTTTTTTAATGTCCATCTTTTTCCTGCAGTATCCTAAGGAATCTTTTACTGGTTTTTCTTACATAAAGAGCATTAGGGGCTGGGCGCAGAGGTTCGCGCCTGTAATCCCAGCACTTTGGGATCGCCTGAGCCCAGGCATGCCAGACCAGTCTGGGCAACATGGTGAAACCCTGTCTCTACAAAAAGTACAAAAATTAGCCGGGCATGGTGGTGCACGCTGGCATTCCCAGCTATTTGGGAGGCTGAGGTGGGAGGATCGCCTGAGCCTGGCGGTTGAGGCTGCAGTGAGCTATGATCACACCACTGAACTCTAGCCTGGGTGACAGAGCGAGACCCTGTCTAAGGAAAATTTAAAAAAGGCCATTAGGTAGTCCACCTTGGCCGCCTACACAGTTAGGCGGGGGCTAGGTAGTGAGCGATTTCCTCTAGCGACTACATAGACTCTGAGGAGGAGGCAGCAAGGCAGTAGCCTTTTTGTCCTATAGGCAAAACGTAAAGGTTTGCATCAAATTTAATGTACATATTGATGCAAGTCAGATTCCAGACAGTGAAGTGATTGGGTTCACATCCAAGCCTAGAGGTTCCAAACCTAAAGGTCCCAGATAACAAGAAATATGCTGTTTCTTTCTTTTGAGCTTAACCATTTGAAAGAGTTGGGGACTAATCCCGCATTGTAGGACATCATACTTTTTCAAAAAGCTATTCCATATACTTTACCTTTTCTAGGAGTGGCTGAGGAGAATCGACAAGATTCAGTGATTTACGGTGGGCACTTAGAACTTTAGTCGGCAAAGTCATGGGAACAACTGGAAAACAAAAGAGAGTTCTGAGGAGGAAGAACGATAAAATACTTTTTTCTTTTTTTTTGTTTTTTGAGATAGAGTCTTGCTCTGTCACCCAGGCTGGAGTGCAGTGGCGCGATCTCAACTCACTGCAACCTCTGCCTCCCAGGTTCAAGTGATTCTCCTGCCTTAGGCTCCTGAGTAGCTGGGACTACAGGCATGTGCCACCACACCCAGCTAATTCTGTATTTTTAGTAGAGATGAGGTTTCTCTATGTTGGTCAGGCTGGTCTCAAACTCCCGACCTCAGGTAATCCGCCCGCCTCGGCCTCCCAAAGTGCTGGGATTATAGGCATGAGTCACTGTGTCTGGCCTAATTTTTATATTTTTAATAGAGATGGGGTTTCGCCATGTTGGTCAGGCTAGTCTTGAACTCCTAACCTCAGGTGATCCCCACCCATCTCGGCCTCTCAAAGTGCTGGGATTACAGGCGTGAGCCCCTGCGCCCAGCCAATACTTCTTTTGAGAAGTATGGTGACTGCTCCTTATTTAACACAAATCAACAGAAGGAAAGATCACTTATTTAGTTTCAGTAAGAATTTATCATGTAGCCATCTCATGTGCTAAATCTGGGAATAAGAAGTGAGCAGGGAAGAGATCTTGCTTTGAGAATTGGATTTTGCTTTTCCTTCCTGGAATTCAGGGAAAATGATATAACGTCCTAGGACTGGGAAAGAGACTCAGAAGTAATTGCGCCTGAACTCCTTTTCTTTCAGATGAGGAAACTGAGAGACCCAGAGAGGGCAGACCATTTGTCTAAGGTCACTGGGGCTCCCATAATCAAGGTGTCTGGGCTTCCGGTCCAGTATGCACCTTACTCCGCCACTGCTGGGTGGTAGGGCTTGTTTTTCAACCACCTCTGGATATGATCATTATCGATATTTATTCATTAAGCCCTTTCTGTCTTCCAGGCTATAGCATGCTTTCTTAGGAGAATAGGAAGTTTTCAAGGTAAAGATGATGCATATTTAAATGGCACTTATAGACCTCCAGGTTATACTGGTGAATCAAATACACATTGTAATTTTACTTCCTTCCAACCCTCCACTAACATTACAGAAAATATATACAGTTATGTATTGTTTAATGACAGGGGATATGTTCTGAGAAATATGTTGTTAAGCAATTTCCTCGCTGCATGAACATCACAGAGTGTACTTACAGAAGCCTAGATGGTGCAGCCTACTACACACCTAGGTTGAATCATAGAGGCGACTGCTCCTAGGCTACAAATCTGCATGTATGTTCCTATACTCAATACGGTAGGTAATGCTAATACAATGGTAAGTATTTGTGTGTCTAAACATAGAAAAGGTATGGTAGAAATACGGTATAGGCCAGGCATGGTGGCTCACGCCTGTAATCTCAGCACTTTGGGAGGCTGAGGTGACAAGATTGCTTGAGCTCAGGAGTTCAAGACAGGCCTAGGCAACATAGTGAGACCTCATCTCTACTAAAATTAAAAAAAAAAAAAAAAAAGAGCTGGGTGTGGTGGCGCATGGTTGTAGTCCCAGCTACTGGTGGTGGGGGTTGAGGCAGAAGGATCGCTTGAGCCCAGGAGGTTGAGGCTGCAGTAAGCCCTGATTGTGCCGCTGCACTCTAGCCTGGGTGACAGAGCAAAAACCCCGTCTCGAAAAAAAAAAAAATGTGGTATATAAGATGAAAAATGGTTTATCTCCATAGGGCCCTTGCCATGAATGAAGCTTGCAGGGCTGGAAGTTTGCTCTGGGTGAGTGGTGAGTGAATGCGAAGGCCTAGGGCATGACTCTACACTGCTGTAGACTTCATAAAGACTCTACACTCAAGCTGCACTGAATTCATCACAGCATTTTCTTTCTTTAATAAATTAATCTCAGCTTACTGTAACTTTTTTACTTTATCAACTTAAATTTTTTAAAATTTGACTCTTTTGTAATAACAGCTTAAAACTTTTTAAAACTCTTTTTAAACTTTTTTTAAAACTTTTTAAAAACTTTTTTTTAAAAGATAAAGACACAGGCCGGGTGCAGTGGCTCACGCCTGTAATCTCAGTACTTTGGGAGGCCGAGGCGGGTAGATCACAAGGTCAGGAGATCGAGACCACCCTGGCTAACATGGTGAAACCCCATCTCTACTAAAAATACAAAAAATTGGCTAGGTGTGATGACAGGTGCCTGCAGTCACAGCTACTTGGAAGGCTGAGGCAGGAGAATCGCTTCAACCCAGGAGGCGGAGGTTGCAGTGAGCCAAGATTGTGCCACTGCACTCCAGCCTGAGTGACAGAGTGAGACTCTGTCTCAGGGGAAAAAAAAAAGACACAAACACACACATTAGCCTAGGCCTATACAGGGCCAGGATCATCAATCTCACTGTCTTCCACCTCCACAGCTTGTCCCATTGGAAGGTCTTCAGGGGCAGTAACATACACGGAGCTGTCATCTCCTAAGACAACAATGTCTTCTCCTATAATCCCTCATGAAGAACCTATCTGCGGCTGTTTTACAGTTAACTATTTTCAATAAGTAGAGGAGTATACTCTAAAATAATGATAAAAGTATAGTACAGTACATACACAAACCAGCAACGTAGTTATGTATTGTCATTATCAAGTACTATGTGCTATACATAATTATATGTGTTTAATTTATACAACGGACAGTGCAGGAGGTTTGTTGATACTGGCATTGCCACAAACGTGAGCAGTGCATTGTGCTACAACATCACTACAGCTATGATGTCACTAGGTGACAGAAAGGTTTCAGCTCCATTATAATCTTAGAAGACCACCGCCATATATACGGTCTGCCATTGACCAAAACATTGTTATGTGGTGCATGACTATATATATATTTTTTAAAAAGACAATTCCTTGAGAATGAAGAAAAGCAAGAGAGAAGATGACAGAAACAGAATTCAGAAGTGGGAAAGCTGATGGATGAAAGATAGGTGATTTAGCTGATACAAGGCCACAATTCCCCAGTCTGCCGTGGAGAAATCCGAGAGCTTGTCAGTTACACCCAAGGGTCCTCAGAAGTCTGGAGCCTGCTGCACCACGTGTTTCTGGAACTGAGGTCTAGAAGGGGTGTCCACAACAGAGGAAGGCCGGGGGAGAAGCTGTTTGAGAAGCAGTGGAGCCCCTGGACACCCTTTTCAATGACACCCAGCTTGATGACCACCTCACTCACTCTGACAGAAGGCTGGAGGGTCTCTCAGAAGAGAGTAGAAGAGGAAGGGGCTTGAAGAGAGGGGGGCTGCTGACTAGCACATCTGAAGGCCTGGATACATTCCTAAAGGGAATTATAAGTAACTATATAGCTCCAGGCAACTAAGAACCCTAACCCTTGAAACAGGAAATCCACTTGGAGATTGTAGAGTATCTCTGGGAAATAAAATAACTCTGAGTCAACAAGCCCCACTCATGGGCTTGGAGATTCTCATGCATGACCAGGTAAGCGAGGGAGCAGCAGGGCACTGGAAGAAGGCTCTCATGTGGAAGACAGAAACCTGAGCAAACCAGAAAAAGTGACTTGGGGGGAATGGAAACCATTCAGAAGAGAAAAAAAGAGTAAATACAAACCAAAACAAAAAGGTCTGCCATTAATATTCTTAGAATAATAACAAATTGCCAGGCACGGTAGCTCATGCCTGTGATCCCTGCACTTTGGGAAGCCAAGGCAGGCAGATTGTTTGAGGCCAAATTCTGAGACTAGCCTGGGCAACATGGCGAAACCCTGTCTCTACAGAAATAAAAATAAAAATTAGCCGGGTGTGGTGGCACACACTTGTGGTCCCAGCTACTCGGGAGGTTGAGGTAGGAGGATCGCTTGGGCCTGGGAGGTGAAGTCTGCAGTAAGTCGTAATTGCACCACTACACTTTAGCCTGGGTGACAGAGAAAGACCCTTTTTCTCTTTCTCTTTCTCTCTCTCTCTCTCTCTCTCTCTCTCTCTCTCATAAAAAGAAATTATACTGTATTTTTATTATTTTTTTTGAGACAGAATCTCGCTCTGTCACCCAGGCTGGAGCGCGCTGACATGATCATGGTTCATAGCAGCCTCAACCTTCCCGACTCATGCGATCCTCCCACCTCAGCCTCTCAAGTACCTGGGATCACAGGCATGCACCACCACGCCTGGCTAATTTTTTTTGTTGTTGAGACAGTGCCTTGCTATGTTGCCCAGGCTGGTCTGAAACTCTTGGACTCGAGCGATTTGCCTGTCTCGGCCTCCCAAAGTGCTGGGATTATAGGCGTGAGCCACTGCATCCAGCCAAGAAATTATATGGTAAACATGAAACAAAAACAGATGCAAATTGGGGGAACAAAGATTTAAAACATGATAGCAAAAGTGGCTCAATTGAGGGAGTAGAACAAAAAGTTGAGACAGTGGCTCTCAGGACAGACAGGGAAATGGAAAACAGACAGGAAAAAAATGATAAAGTCTTCTCCAGGAAGTCAACTTTGGAATCACAGAAACACCAGAAAGAGAGAACAGAAAAAATGTAGGGAAGGAAATGAGTCGAGAAACTTTCAGGAAAATGTTACAGGACTGAAGACATAAATTTCCAGATTGGAAAGGCCTACTGTGTATCCAATACAATGAATGAAAACACACCCAGATAGAGATTAAGGTGTAGCACTGAAATGTCAGAAGCTGAGTGCAGAGAAGATCCTAAACACTTTCAAAGAGAAAAATAGCTCATTCTGATTTCAAAGTATCAAAAATCAGAATGAAGCCGGTGTGGTGGCTCACACCTATAATCCCAGAACTTTGGGAGGCCCAGGAGGGACCTGAGGTCAAGAGTTCAAGACCAGTCTGGCCAAAAGGGTGAAACCCCATCTCTACAAAAAATACAAAAAATTAGCTGGGCGTGGTGGTGGACGCCTATAATCCCAGCTATTTGGGAGGCTGAGGCAGGAGAATTGCTTGAACCTGGGAGGCGGGAGGTGCAGTGAGCTGAGATCCACCACTATACTCCAGCCTGGGCGACAGAGTGAGACTCTTGTCTCAAAAAAAAAAAAAAAAAGAAAAAAGAAAAAACCAGAATGGGTTTAGATTTCTGGTATGGTTTGGATGTCCCACTCAAATCTAATGTTGAAATGTAATCCCCAGTCTTGGAGATGGGGCCTAGTGGGAGGTGTCTGGATCATGGGGGTGGGTCCCTCATGAATGGCTTGGGCCATCCCCTTGGTGATAAGTGAGCTCTCACTCTGAGTTCACAAGATATCTGAGGTCTGGTTGTTTAAAAGTGTGCGGCCCTGCCCTGCCACTCTCTCTTTTGTTCCTACTGTCACCATGTCAAGTGTCTGCTCCCCCTTTGTCTTCCGCCATGACTGGAAGCTTCCTGAGGCCTGACTGGAAGCTTCCTGAGGCCTCCCTGGAAGCCAAGTAGATGCCAGCATCATGCTTCCTGTACAGCCTACAGAACCTTGGGCCAGTTAAACCTCTTTTCTTTATAAATTACCTAGCCTCAGGTATTTCTTTATGGCAATGCTAGAATAGCCTATTTTTTTTTTTTTTGAGACAGAGTCTTGTTCTGTTACTCAGGCTGGAGTGCAGTGGTGTGATCACAGCTCACTGCAGCCTCAACCTCCCTAAGCTCAAGTGATCCTCCTGCCTCAGACTCCCAAGTAGCTGGGACTATAGGTATGTGCCACCATGTCTGGCTATTTTTTCTATTTTTTGTAGAGACAGGGTCTCACTATGTTGCCCAGGCTGGTCTCAAATTCCTGGACTCAAGCGATCTTCCTGCCTCAGCTTCCCAGAGTGCTCAGATTATAGGCATGAGCCACTGTGTCTGGCCGGGTTTAGATTTCTCAATAGCAACACTGATACACTGATAGCAGGAAGACAATGAAATAGTACTTTCAAAAATCTGAAAAAAATATATATTTTCTTTTTTTTTTTTTTTGAGAATAGAGTCTTGCTCTGTCACCCAGGCTAGAGTGCAGTGGCACAATCTCAGCTCACTTCAACCTCTGCCTTCTGGGTTCAAGCAATTCTCCTGCCTCGGCCTCTGGAGTAGCTGGATTACAGGTGCAGGCCACCACACCTGGCTCACTTTTATATTTTTAGTAGTGACAATGCTTCACCATGTTGGCTAGGCTGGTCTTGAACTCCTGACCTCAGGTGATCTGCCCACCTCAGCCTCCCAAAGTGCTGACATTACAGGCATGAGCTATCACACCTGGCCAAAAACATGTATTTTCAATCTAGAATTCTATACCCAGCCAAACTCTCAAATGGGTCTGGAACATTTGTAGACATTTTTAAAATTGCAAGCTTTCAACAATTTTACCCAGCGTGTGCTGTTTCTCAGGAAACTACTGCATGTCCTCTATCAAAATAAGGGTGAACCAAGAAGAAGAGTTGAGATACAGAACACAGGAGAGCCATCCCAGGAGACAAGTCAAGGAACTCTCTAGGGAAGATCCCGGGGGTAAAAAGCACCTCAGACACGGAGGGCAACTGAGCCAGAAGGGGGGCAGTGGGCAGTATAGTTAAAAACGAGCAAGTTGAGAGCTGTCATCATCAAACCCTCTTCCACTGCAACCGTTCTTTTTTTTAAACCTACTGAAACTTTCTAGAATGCGCTACACCAAAACAGAAGAATACATTGAGAAAGGAGAACACACCAGATTCAGGAACCAGGGAATCCAACTGAAGAGACAAACCAGGGAAATTCCCAGGATGACAGATACGCAACAGGCCTAGATCACAGTCAGCCCAGACAGAAGGAGTCTCGTGGGCTCTAAGAAAGGCAGTGGAATTGAGAGATTCACCGACAGCTGAGCCTGTGGAAATTTGTATTGTGAGGCCACTGGAAGATGTAGAAAGAAAGCAAAGCAAATGAAAAGCTAGGGCAACTTTACCTTACGAGAAAACAAAGAGTAAAAATGGGCATATAATCAAGAGTATACTATAATGCTCCGTTGCAAGTCATATTTGCATAAATACAACGAGATAAAGAGTGAATACTAATTGAACTAAACTTTAACACCTTGGTGGGTAGGGGGAGTGAAGCAAGAGGAGGGGGGGGCGATTTTAACAGCCAGATCCTTACTCACATAATAGAAAGCCAGTAGGTACCGAATCCAAGTCAATGCATGCGAAGACAGAAGTATCCTCACATTATCTAAGAAATATGGAGATATGCATGTACCAGAAGAAAGAGCTGAAAGAGTTGAAAGTGGTTACCTCTAAGTAGAAGGACATTGGGGGGGACATTTTGTTGTCTTCTAGGATTCTACGGCTTTTAAATTATGTCTCTACATTACTTTGGTAAAGAAGGTATTTTAACAGCGAGAAAGAGTTAATAACATACATGGAACTCCAAACCCTTTGCTTTTGCCATCACAGAAAGTATGTCCCGCGTGGAGTGGATAGCACTGAAGACATGACGGTCTTCTGCGTTCTTACGAAGAGGAGGCAGATAGCACCTCAAGGATGTGCTCTGCAGAAGGTGCTTGATATAATGGTCAAGTTCGTCTTGGCTTTCTGTAATTGGACAAGCAAGAAAAAGAGCTAATGAAACCAAGCTGCAGAAATATAACTGCACAACAGTGACCGTGGGTAGCAAGTGGCACTGAGTAGGCTTAGCCGACGACAACACTCGAGATATTGATATTTGCACTCCCACTCACCCCCGAAGAGTAAGAGGAGATTTACAGAGATAATATATACGTGTAGAAATTTATTGTTTGGAGAACTTCATCCCAGGGGAAAAAAAAACAACTTCAGGGTCAAGATAGTGTTTATATCTCATCCTCCCAAGATAAACTGAATAATATGTAAGACAACCTGAAGGACAGCAGGCGAAATCTGGGCTTTTTAATTTGTCATGAGTGAGCTAAGCTTTACGGAACTCCCAGGCCTAATTCCAACTGCTATTCTAAAAGTGAAAAACAGATCACCCCAAAACCTTACTCAGACTGAGAAATGTTATATACATAGGGTTTCATCACTCATATCCAACCAAACCTAGATCATTCTACCACTCCTTTGAAAATTCAAGCAGTAAGTTTTTGTCTTCAGAATGTATTCTGTGCAAAGTCCCCATTCCTGGCCAGCCACAGTGGCTCGTGCCTATAATCCCAGCATTTTGGGAGGCTGAGGCAGGCTGATTAATTGAGCCCAGGAGTCCAAGACCAGCGAGGACAATATAGGGAGACCCCATCTCTATAAAATACAAAACAATTATCTGGGTGTGGTGGTGCTTCCCCTGTAGGTATATTGTCTTAGCCAGTTGGGAGGCTGAGGTGGAAGGATCACTTGAGCCCACCCAGGAGGTCGAGGCTGCAGTGAGCCATGATCATGCCACTGCATTCCAGCCTGGGCAACAGAGCGAGACTCTGTCTCAAAAACAACAACAAAAAAAAAAAAAAAAAGAAGAAGAAAAAAAAAGGAAAAGAAAAAAAGTCCCCATTCCTGAAACACTCTGTCCTTCTAGGTTTAAAAATGCCCCACTTTTAAGGACATCATTTGCATTTTAGGTTTTTAAACTGGCATTTTATTCATTTTAATATATGGAAGTTTCAGAAGCCTCTTTTGTTTTGTTTTTCCTTGTTTTTAATTATAATTGTCTGTATTTGGGTCTTAGGGCAATTTTGTCACAATGCTAAAGTTTAAGTAAATTTAGCCAACTGCCCACAAAAGCATTCCAAGCTGTACCTCATTACAGGTGTCTTCCCGATATCCTCCCAAATCTGAATCACTATCGGGACTAAAAGTCCCTTCGCTGTCATAGTCAAACAACTTCTCATCACAGTCTGAATCCCAGGAAAGTCAGATATGTGTAGAACGATGTGGTGGAGAAATTCCGAAAGGTTCCCCAATTTTACTCTGCCAAGAAGACACTGTGTTAGGGACATGCGTAGAGTGTGGACAAACTTCCACTATGCATCACTCGGAGATTTCTGCACAACCAAGTGGCACTTCTGCCAGAATCAATACATATATTACTCTGCAGATTGCCCCATATAAGCGGTCAGCCAAGACATTCAACGAAAAATTCAATAACAAGTATGAAGTGAACATGCACAGCATATTAAAAGCCAAATGAATCACACTGACTTCTTACTCCCAACCCAACACAAATAAGAATCTATTTTACTGAACCAACAGTGTGACAAAATATATGGAGCAAACTACTTTTAAACAGAACCCACCCCATGTTTTTGTTTTGTTGTTTTCCCCCCCAAAACAACTGGACCAGAAGCCACGATTCTCTGGGCACACTCGTTCTGTTATTTATGAGTCCCTACCATGAAACACCGTCACACAGGTACAGGAGTGCTATGATGGAAGAGGCCAGGTTCCCTCTAGAAGGAATTCGATGAGGAAGCTGTCCCTAGACTGCAGCAGAAGCCCTGAGTGGCCCTCTCACTTTAGGCTGGGCACAGTTCCACTGAAACCTGGAAGCTGGGCTTGGCAGCCTGGGGTCTGAGGTTCTGCAGGTCCAACCCCACATGCTGGGAGCTATTTCCACCCTACAGAAAACAGTCTTAAAAGGTTACACCGGGGGCAGCAGAAAGCAACGGATCTCTCCCTCAGAGTTACCAGCAACAGACTGGGATTTAGTGAACCAACCCAAATGCCCACCAATGACAGACTGGATAAGAAACTGTGGCACATATACACCATGGAATACTATGCAGCCATAACAAACGATGAGTTCATGTTCTTTGCAGGGACATGGATGAAGCTGGAAACCATCATTCTCAGCAAACTACACAAGAACAGAAAACCAAACACTGCATGTTCTCACTCATAAGTTGGTGTTGAACAATGAGAACACATGGACACAGGGAGGGGAACATCACACACCGCGGCCTATAGGGGGGTGGGGGTCTAGGGGAGGGGATAGCATTAGGAGAAATACCTACTGTAGATGACAGGGGGATGAATGCAGCAAACCACCGTGGCACCTGTATACCTATGTGAACAAACCTGCACATTCTGCACATGTACCCCAGAACTTGAAGTTTAAAAAAAAAAAGTCTGAGAACGTTTAAAGAGTCAATTGAGGCATATGCAGTGCAAGAGATCTAGAGGTGCCGGAGCTTCAGCCTCAAAGGGCTATCACCAGAACGATGGCCCGAGGGGAAAGAAAAGCCTTCCTTTAATTGAGCACCCCCAAGTGGATCTAGGGGCATGTAGGGTGAGTTCAGCTTTTAAAAAACCCTCAGAAATAGGCTGGGCATGGTGGCTTATGCTTGTTATCCCAGCAATTTGGGAGGCGGAGGTGGGCGGATCATCTGAGCTCAGGAGTTTGAGACCAGCCTGGCCAACATGGCGAAACCCCGTCTCTACTAAAAATTGGAAAAATTAGCAGGGCATGGTGGTGGGCACCTGTAATCCCAGCTATGTGGGAGGCCGAGGCAGGAGAATTGCTTCAACCCAGGAGGCGGAGGTTGCAGCGAGCCGAGATCATGCCACTGCACTCCAGCCTGGGTGACAGAGTGAGACTCCGTCTCAAAAAGAAAAAAAAACCCTCCGAAATAGAGGAAAAGCCAAAGCTGGGATTCAACATTATCAAGAATTTAATTATCTGTGCAATATAATTTGTATTTTATAATATAATGCTGTATTACATAGGTATAACTTCTATATGTAATCTATAAATGATATACTAGATTATATTAATTTTATAATATAATTTATTAATTGTAAAGCTCTTAATGATCAAGAACTGAGCAGAAGTAGCCTAGGCGTTCCAGTCTCTTCTAAGGCTCTCTGAATCATCCACCATGGTCTAGAACCAAGGGGCCCTCCTAACACCATGAAGGGCTTAGAGGCCAGGTTCTGGGCCCTCATCCAGCTCAGAAGAGGGCTTAGAGGCCGGGTTCTGGGTTCATGCAGAGCCGCTGCACCCTATTCCTCTTCCGCCCTCTGGCTCTGAGTCTACAGCTCCTTGTCTATGAAATGGGAATGCTCCCAAGTCAGAAAGTAAAGCCTCAATGAGACAACACGCTGCATACACTGCCAGTGCTCAGTGAACTGCAGACAGTATCCTTTTTACAATGGTTAGATCTCAACAAAAGAATTTTATTTTGCGGCTGGGCGTGGTGGCTCACAGCCGTAATCTTAGCACTTTGGGAGGCCGAGGGACGTGGATCACTTGAGATCAGGAGTTTGAGACCAGCCTGGCCAACGTGGTGAAACCCCATCTCTACTAAAAATACAAAATCAGCCAGGTGTGGTAGTGCATGCCTGTGATCCCAGTTATTTGGGAGGTTGAGGCAGGAGAACTGCTTGAACCTGGGAGGCGGAGGTTGCAGTGAGCCGAGATCACACCACTGCACTCCAGCCTGGGCAACAAGAGTGAAATTCCATCTCAAAAAAAAGGGGAAAAAAAGAATTTATTTTGCAAAATGGTTAATGATAGGCCTTTAGTATTCTCTGTCCATTACGATGCCAAGCACCAGGTGGTAACTGAAGCGAATTGGAGGTAAAATGTGCAGAAGCGGATGCAGATTGCTGGTATGGCATTAGTCCTGGAAGCGTAGATGACAAAACACTGGGGACAGTCTCGTGAGAAAGGCCAGGAGAAGCTTGGATCAAGGGTGGCTTCAAGTCTACAGCAAAACCCGCAACAAGCTCTGTGGGCAGAGAGACCAACCTCAGCAGGCTCTTCAAATCGCTGTAGGCCAGGGTTAGAAATAACAGGGACTTAAGCTTGGGACACCATATGAAATAAATCAGTCATAAAATGATAAACAGTGTACTGATGTCACTTATTTGAGCTATCGGAGCAGTCAAACTCATGGAGACAGAAGGCTGGTGGTTGCTAGGGGCTGCGAGGAGGGGAAATGGAGTTGCTATTAATGGGTCCACGGTTTTACTTGTTGCAAGATAAAGAGTTCTGGAGACTGGCTGCATAACAATGTGAATGTACTTAACACTACTGAACTATACACTTGTGAATCGTTAAGGTAATGTTACAGGTAAATTACCATAATTTTAAAAAATGACAGTGATTTTGCCGTGGTAGCAGTATACCTGGGGTGAGAGAATGCAAGAGGGGGCAACTTCAACAGTTTTAGCAACTGGCATTCCATCAGGGACCAAACAAAAGCCTCCCTGAGCCCTGGAAAGGCTCTACCGGGGGCTGGGCTACACAGTGAAATTCTCTCTTTTTTTTTTTTAGCCGGAGTCTTGCTCTGTCACCCAGGCTGGAGTGCAGTGGTGCAATCTTGGCTCACTGCAGCCTCCACCTCCCGGGTTCAAGCAATTCTCCTGCTCCAGCCTCCGGAGTAGCTGGGACTACAGGCATGCACCACCATGCCCAGCTAAATTTTGTATTTTTAGTAGAGACAGGGTTTCACCATGTTGGCCAGGCTGGTCTCAAACTCCTGACTTCAGGTGATTCACCCGCCTTGGCCTCCCAAAGTGCTGAGATTACAGGCATGAGCCACTGTGCCTGGCCCATGGTGCTCTCTCGGGGCCCTTCTGGTATATCCTAGGGGATGTAGGGAGATGAGAGAGAGACACTACAGAGAAAACCTTTGCCTTGTGACAGTGGGCACAAAAATGGAAAGGGCTTTCCTGGAGGGCAAGCCCTCCATCACTTAAGGTGCTTAAGCAGAAAACCTGGGTGCCGTCTGCCCTATTCCAGGCCTGTAAACCAGAAGGGGGCTCATTCCACAGAAGGTGAGGGAACAGTGACCTATGCAGGCTCATTTAGGTGCTCTGCTCCCAGGGCTCTAAGGAATTTACGAAGTCCTGCAAATGCATTTTTTTTTTTTTTTTTTTTTGAGACGGAGTCTCGCTCTGTTGCCCAGGCTGGAGTGCAGTGGTGCAATCTCCGCCTCCCGGGTTCAAGCGAGTCTCCTGCCTCAGCCTCCCAAGTAGCTGCGATTACAGGTGCGTGCCACCATGCCTGGCTAATTTTTTGGCAATTTTTAGTAGAGACAGGGTTTCACTGTGTTAGCCAGGATGGTCTTGATCTCCCGACCTCATGATCCACCCGCCTCAACCTCCCAAAGTGCTGGGATTGTAGGCATGAGCCACTATGCTCAGCCAGCAAATAAATCTTAGGGTGATAGCATACTCAAGTTGGTGTAAGGAGCGTTTATTGGGCCCCTGCCAGATCCTAGGCACTGAGCATTTTCTTCCACACCTTTTCACAGAAACATACACAGAATCCCATACATGTGTTCCAAGAAGAAAGGACACTTCAGAGGGACTTGATGGGTTCACCTCCCTATGTCTGAGGCCTTCTGGTGCCTGCAAAGCTTAAAAGATATCAGCTGAGTGCTATTTCAGAGATAAGCCAAGTTTCACACAGGAGACTGGATTAGAGAAGTGTTAACTTCCTGCTTACTCTAAAACTCCATGATTTTAGGTTCAACAATTAATATGAAAAGCGGGACAAGGGCAGCAGGACTTTAAGAAGGTCAGCGCTACTCTTATTTTTTTTTAAAAATCAAAATTACCTGGCTCCTCCAAAATACCCATCCTCTAGTTTTTTAATTGTGGAAAGCACAGCAGAATGAATGTCTGAACCATCATTTGCTAAGGAAAAAAGAAAGGGATGAATTAGTTTAGTCTGGGAAGACTTTTTTTCCCCCTGGTATGCACTGAAACATTTTCATCAACATCATCTAATTAAAATACTTCCGGCCTAGAAGATTCCCGAGATAAGAAACCAAACTGCTAAGAAGCCCCTTCAGTGCTTTGTTGTGGCCATGGAGGCCATTTCAAACATTTGTAAAGCCCAAACCACCCCCTGGGGCAGGAGGGAGCCTGCTGAAGATCCCTGGAGTTACTGAGCATGGTGCGGCTGATGGGGAAGGTGAGCGTGGGTCTGCCCGTCATCCTCCAGCAGGTGCACAGGTAGGCCAGCTCGATCCTCAGCATCTCCACGATCATCTCGTTATCGAGGGCCAGGTGAGAAGTGATGCTGGTCGGTGAACTGAAAGTCAGAAGAGGCCAGGTGCAAGGGCCACCCTTCGTTTACCTGAAGACCAGCTGACACTCAGGGCAGCACTAATCCTGGCGGTTTATCGCCAGGCAAGAACTCAGTGCTGGTTTGAATCCACCGGGTCACTGGGCTGCCCTGCACAACATCAGACAATCGGTCTGCTGCCGGCCAGGAGCAGTCGCTATAGTGTGGAAGGGAAAGGTGTGGTGCTAGATTTATTTTCAGCTCCTCAGATGGGGATTTAAGCATCTTGCTCAACACCACTGTCTCTGAAAGCAAATCAATAACTCCTTAATTCCTATTCCTTCCAGGGCTATGGGTTCGAAGATGCTTTCCAAGTGGGGGCACCATGAGCAGGTGGAGAGGTGGACACTCTGTTTACCTGATCGATGGCTTTGGTTAATGTCACCTAAAGACACTGCTGCCAGATGTTGAGAACAAATCAGATTGTTCTCTTGGCCTCTGGACTAGCGCAGGCTCAGCTCTGGACTGAAATCTGTTACTAAAGGAAATAGCTGCAAGATTTCAGTGAGGAACAGGGGGCTAGGATGAAAAGAGCAGCTTGGGGCTAGTGATCCAAGACCCCATGACCACCCCTGTGCCCAGGTGAGTGGGGGCTGTGCCCCACGCTGCCAAGGCGATCCCATCATTGGTCTTTCTAGCTGCCCAAATGGGTGAAAGACATTTTCTAGGTACTTCCACAGGACTAGTTTTCTTTGGAACCCAAAACTCTGCAGATAATTTCCATAATCAGTATACTCAGTATCCCGGTAAGGGGAGTGGGGCCAGAAAATCAGCCTGGCTGTGTGTTAGCAGAGGGTCTGATGACAGCTTGCATAAGGGTCAGAGATGATTGTGATTAGGGGCGCAAGGGCTGTGAGTCAAGTGTCAAGTGACATGTCAATGGCAAACCTCTAAAGCAGTCTGAATTTCACTACTATTTATGAACGAAGTAATGGCATACCTGACTCAATCAACATTTACTAAGTACCTACTATGGGCAGACTTGTACCAGGCACTGTGTGTCATTTCTCATGTCTCTATTTGAACCTATGCAAGCAGAATTCTGCCATATTCATAGGGGAAAAGCTACCAGACAGCCAAGAGAACATAATTAAAAGAAGCTGGTTGGCTTGCGGTTGGCCTGCTCTCCTCACCTGGGGGTGTAAGAGTAAAGATTTGGTTCCTAATCACATAATAGTTTAGAGGTTCCAAGGACCCAATATGTCGATACGGTCGCCCACTCAAATTCATATTCTTATTCCGTACCCTGTTGAAGAGTAAAAGAGAAAATCGGAGTTAGAGGAAATACAGTAACAAGTGATCCAGGCGACTCAGGCTAGACTTGAGCTCATTTCTGGATTAGACAACCTACTTTGGGGCTTGGTTCTTCTACTGCCATCATCCTTTAAAATGGCACAAAGCTGAATATAAAAACAAATCCTGCCCCCTTTCTTTTTATGAATGTATAGGAACAGTACCCAGTTGGAACTGCATGGAATAAAACTACTAAGAGGATTACAGACGTTTACTTTTCTATTTTTTTAGTATCGAGCCATCATAGTAAACAGTCAGATTCTTAGAAAAAGCAGAGGCTGGCCGTGGTGGCTCATGCCTGTAATCCCAGCACTTTGGGAGGCCAAGGCAGGTGGATCACAAGGTCAAGAGATTGAGACAGTCCTGGGACAACATGGTGAAACCCCATCTCTACTAAAAATACAAAAATGAGCCAGGCGTGGTGGTGCACGCCAGTAGTCCCAGCTACTTGCGAGGCTGAGGCAGGGAGAATCCTTGAACCCAGGAGGCAGATGTTGGAGTGAGCTGAGATCATGCCACTGCACTCTAATCTGGTGACAGAGTGAGACTCCATCTCAAAAAAAATAAAGAAAAAAGCATAGAGAACGTCCTCCCATTTTAAGGGGAAATGAGCACTTTCTGATACTAAAGGTAAACATGAGAAGCATCATCAAGACACAAATGACTTTCCCAACTGTGAATCTTCCAAGACGCTCCTTACAACAAGATCCAGGGCAACGCTGTGGCCACCTGCGCTGGTACCCACCGAACGGGTGCGGGAAGAACGTGCTGGTTCGCCCGTCCTCTTCACACCAAAGCATGGAACCGCCTGCTTTAGTGTTTTGACCAACTCCTTAGAACTTACATATATCACAGTTTCCCCTCAGACCCCAAATCTAGAACCGAGATGCCCCCAAGCCAAAAATGCCCTGGTAATTTCCACAAACCTACCAAGCTTGGCATATATGTGACTAAGAATCCGGCCTGGCTGGACTTGAATTGGATGAATGTCCGCGAGACTCTGGACGTTCACCCCGTGTTTCCTCAACAAGTCCTTAATGTGATTGTTTTCTGCCAAAACAGTAACTGTGAACAAGAGCACAGAATGAGTGGTGGCTCATGACTTGTCTCTTATGGACACACGCTTTTTACTGCCCTCTTCCGCCTGGTGACATACACATTAGCGTGCTCTTCCATGCCATGACTGGCTTTGGAAATGACAGCATTTGTCTGCTGCTCCTCCCCGTTCTGTCCTTACCACCCCTCAACACCCGCGAGGCCTATTTATCAAGTGCCCTCAATGTGCAAGACAGTCTGATAAGAGACTTCTAGAAACTATCCTCAGTAAGTCCCAAGCCAAGTCACCCAGTCTCATGTAATGTCCTGTCTCCCTCTGGGTCTGCATCTGTTCTAAACCTGCCTGGTGTCCCTTTCGTGCAGGGTCAGGAGTGGAAACAGCTCTGCTTGGAGGATGCCAGAAGCCTGTGCCCCTGCTCCCAAAGGACGGGAAAAGAAGAGTAAGATGGGTGCTTGCTGGCAGGGGAAGCTCTGACTGAGGGGGCGAGAAGGAATAGACATCCCTCTAGAGAAAGCAAAGTGGGCCTGCAAGTGGGGATGCTGGTGGTAGTGGAACAGCCTGGCCCATTCAGAACCCCTGCACAGGGCCCCACTGGTGGGGGAAAAATCACCCCAGGGCTGGCTGGGCCCCATCTCTGGTGGGAGAGGCTGGGCACCTGGCTCTCCAGCAGGCAGGGAGCTCATAGTGCCTGGGACCTGGGGAGCCCATGGAGGAGGGAAGGCTGTCACTGGGGGACCCCCCCCAGGATTGGCTAAGGCTGCACCTGCTGTACTAGTATTGCTAGCCTTTCTCAGAAGGGACAGTGCTTTGGCAAAGGGAAGGAGTCCAGGGACGGGACTTGAAAAGGGGAGCATGGCCACAGGGAGAGAGGTTGGTGCCATGTCCAGCTGCGGTGGGGGCTGGAGAGGCTCAGGGCGGTGCAGGATTGGCTACCGGTAAGTACAATCACTGTACCCACGGGCTGGCAGGGTGGAATGTACAATACATATACATGCAGTTGAGAGCTGAGTGCCACCTCCTTCTATTTACATGGCACTTAATGCCTTTTCAAGTATTTTCATAGCCATTATCTCATCTGACTTTCACAACAAGGCTTGAGGGAAGCCTTGCATATGCAACTGGGCAGTGACAGCTGCACGTGGACCGAAACCTCATCTCCCAGGCTCTCAGCAAATGGGAGCATTAGCCATGCAGGGCTGGCTGGGTGGCTTCCCTGAACACCTGTCTCTTCTAAAGCTTCCAATGACATGTGAGACTCCACACTGATCAAAACCCCAGCAGCCACTCTCTGTAGGAGTAACTCCTTTAGAGCAGTGGTTTTGGGGGAGGCCTGGGAGCCTCACCATCTGTGCAGCTGGATGTGGCTAAGGTTCTAAAACTGCACTTCCCCCACTCTATGACTGACCTGGGAATTTCTATGCTGTTGTATTACACTAAACAAATGCTGGTGAACACCCATCAAAGTGCCCCAGTCTGCAGTTAGAAAAACGGTCTTGTCGATTCCAGGGACTAATTAGCAGGCCGTGCTCTGGCTTAGCGCAGGGACAATGGAGTCCAGCTGGATCAGTCCACCTGGAAGTCAGGAACGGGTTCACACCTGCAGCTGTCAGCTGTGGCTCCTTCAGGGAGGTGAACTTCTAAGCCTCGTGTATAAGGTGGAGATGATGATCATCCTCACAAACTTTACCTAATCAGAATGTTGTGACAGGTGTATCTCATGGCTCTACTGACTGGGTGATATCAGCTCATCTCACCACAGCATGAGCCCCCGAAGCAAAATGAGCCAGTGGCCGGAGAAATGCTTGTCATTTTGTTCAATCACTGTTTTCAACGTATGGGTGTGTATGTGCCAATCAACATAGAAATTGCAAGAATGATATGAACCTTGTCATTAAGAAACGTACAGTCTCATTTAGGGGCAATAAGGTGTACACACAATGTGCTATGACATTAGAACTCCAGCCAATGGAGATCAAACACAGCAGTAAGGACAGCCCCAAATGCGTAAGGGATAAATTTGTATGTGTTCTTTGTACTCTCGTGGCAACATGGCTAGTGAGTACTCTTCCTGCAGTCCAGGAAGTAAAAAAATTGTGTTGCTGAAAGATCCTTTGTCTCAGTGCTAATTTTTCTTTGTGGCACCAAGCATCTACTTCCAACATCTATTTCCAATAGATGGTGTGCTCTATGGGGCACACAGAATGTTACCGGACTGCCAGGAGGTTCTCCCTAAGAGGGAAGGTAGGAAGAGGAACAGCTGCACCCGGGTGCACACCATACGCCAGGCACTACACCAAGCACTTTCCCCACTGCAATCTCAGTCCATCTTAGGAAGCCAGAGCGAGGGGAGCTCAAGTCTTGATGACCCTGAGGCACAGAAGGGTGAAATCACTTGCTAGGCGGATGGCAGCAGTAGCCCGGGCCGGGTGTCCCACCTCTCCAGGAGAAGGGTTGGCTGGAGAGGATGGGGAGGGAAAGGTGGAGTAGGCGAAAGGCAGAAGATGTCAGGACTCCAAGGGAGGAATGAATGACCCTCAGTTGGCTTCTGTGTTTTCACCAGGCTTAGGCTCTATTTTTCAAAGAATAACGATTATGAAAAATGATGCACAACGAATCATTTGTGCCCAACTTGCAATCAAGGTTTACATTCAAGAAAACAATTGCTTTGTAGAAAGTCATTTTGTGGTTGGGAAGAATTCGGTTGCCTTTGGGAGCCACTGAGTTATATAAGGCATCTCACAGAACTGCTACATGCTAAAGCATAGGCACGTACACACTTTTAGAAAATGAAATAAGAAACTAGGAAACACTGAATTAAAATAACATTGGTTTTACAAAGTTAAACATAAATAGTAAACACACTCACAAACCTTGTACCACAACATCAGGTTTGACTGAAGTGGAAAATCTTCTATTTAAGGGATCAATTTCACCAGTGGCAAGGAATCCCTATGAAAAAAGGAACATTAACACTATGAAATATTAAGTAAAATTTCATCTTAAACTGAAGTGTGAAAATGAAATATTTTGAGGCTCAACATATTCAATACTTTTTTAATACTTTTCGAGTCAATTGCTTATTTTCTGTGAAACACAGTAACATCGTTCAAATCGCCACTGATAAACGTATTGCATTTTTGCACCTAGCTCTCTAGGGCTCATCGAATATGCCACCATCTTGTATGAGCAAAAAGAATGATAACCAATACTATGTGAGCTCTCAGTAACGTGCCAGGCATTGTGTTGAGTCACTGTATGAGGACTGTCACATTTATGCCTCCTGGCAGGTAGGCACTACTGCTGGGGCTCAGAAAACACCCCCAAAATGAAGGCCTCAGCAGCAGCCTCAGAAGCAAAAGCTTTCCTCTCTGATCTTCTCCTGCCTCCCTTGCTCAGTCCATTCTCCCGGAGGCACCATGGAAACTAAAATATAGAAACCAGAATCCCTTTTTCCCAAAGCCAGCCAAAAAACCTAAAAATATTCTCTGTAAAAACTAGCCATAAAAAATTCCCTGACCTACCTTGTTTGGCTGTAGGTCATAAGGGCCCCACACCCAGCAGGAAGGAGTGCTGCAAGGAAAGGCCAAGAAGAATCTAGACAGAAAGGCCTCGCTGGGTTTCCCCACTCAGTCCATTGGTATTCAATTGGGCCCTTTTTGGGTAATCACATTTATACACAGCTGTCCATACTTTGTTGAAACTATGTGTAAAAATGGACAATTTCCCCTAGATTTTGGGGTCTTCATTCTGAAGGCTCCCCCTGTATACATGATACATGTTAAGTACATCTGCATGCACTTTTTTCTTATAAATCAATCTGTCTCGTGTCAGTGATTTTTCATCAGACCTTTAGGGGAATGCCTGGCCCCTACACTACCACCATCACCACTATACAGATGGGAAAACCAAGGTAATGACTCAAGGGAAGTGACAGAGTGGGGACGCCACCCCCCACTCGCTTGCAAAGTATTCTCTTCGAATATGGACCTCCTTGCACTTTCTACAAATGATCCGACCCCCGAGAGGGAGGATCAAGGTGTTCTGGGAGTTCTGAGGAGAAATGGGCCTAGAACTGGGCCCAGAGAAAGCCTTTATATCAGAGAGCAGAAGGCAGGGGAGGGGGAGTTACTCATTTCCCATCTCACTGATACAGAAATCAGAGCTGGAAGGTATCACAGAGATGATCAAGTCCAACCTTTTCACTTTACAGATGAGGAAACCAAGGCCCAGAGAGGTTAGAAACTTGCCCAGAGTCAGAGAACTACTGAGAGACAGGGCTGGCTTTCAAAGGAGATATAAGCGTTTTCCCTACTAATAAACACAGGAGTGGAAGACACAGCCCCTACTCCAAGGACATGATCAGGACCCTGGAGAGTCTAGAGGCACCCATGAAACAGTTGCTCCAGCTGGGCTGCTAGAGTTCAGAGGGCTGCTTCCACGGTGGTATCTTCATCCTGGGCTTCGACACCCTGGGAACCCGGTGGCATGCTAACCCACCACCCTTTCGGCCTTTTCTAGAGCCTGACAGCCCCTTGACCCTTCCCTGGGCTCCTTCCCTCCCCCGCTTCTCCTCACACTCAGCTGAGCGGGACCCTCTCAGGAAGGACATCTGATAAGGTAACTCACACTGAGGACTGGGGGATTCATTCTGAGGCAACTCCAGAGTATTTGCATATTAAAACAAAAGCCTGGGGACAAGTCAATGCGGAACAAAAAGAAAGGTGTCCAGAGGCAGCTGTCTGCAGAAGGAGAGGGTGCTGTGGGTTGTCTGAGGAGATACCTGACACAAAATCCACCAGAGAAAATCTGACCCGCCGCCTCTTCTGTAGAGAGATCTGTGGTTCTTGCACTTCCTATACCTAGGACTGGGGCAGGAGCAGCTGGGGCCAATCTAGTCATTTCCCCAAATCTTCTATCTTCTAGGATCAGATGTGCTAACAATCCTGGCCAAGAAGCTTCCAGCTCCTCTGACCATCACCTGAAACAAGTTCCAACCACAGAGGAGGAATGCTGGCAGGGGCGATGGGGGAGGGCTGGGCCTGCCCGGACCTGAGCTGGTTTCATGGAAATACGGACACACAAGTCGAACCCCGGAGCCAACACGGTCCAGTTGACCTTAAATGCATGAAGATGCAAAAGACACCCGCACGCACCCCTGGCAGAGTCCCTGTGCCCTTTCGGGTTCCCTGCACCTCCAATCACATGGTTTCCAGTCTGTGAGGCCACCAAGCCTCCTACCTCTGCCAATAGTGAGCTGAGGATGTACAAGGATTGGCCCCACAGATGAGGCACCTTCCCCCATAGGAACTCGGTCCACCGTGTGAGGGTTCTTGTACTCTTCATCTACCTGGAAAGAGAAACAAATCCAAAGTCAGAAACTCAGGGGATAAAATGTCCATGATACCTGACCCTGGGGAGTGCGCTGGGGATTTACGGAATGGTATTCATCCTCCAGGCAGATTCCATGCAGGCGCTAGGATACTGGGGCGCAAGCTCCTTCCTCAGGGCTGCAAGGCTATATATAAAGCAGCGGAGGTGGAAGTCAAATCGAGGCCTGGTTCTGGACAAGTGCCCTTCCTACAGGCGAACACAAGGCCATGAAAACCGGATGTCTGGCCTGCCTTCTTTGTGGCACGGCTCTGGCCATGAGAACGCTCACAGCTCATGTTTACATTTGGCTGCATTACAGGTGAAATGATGGAAAACATCAGCCTCCAGCTGTGGCGGTGCATCGCTGGAAGCCATCCCTAGGGGTTTATAAACTGTGCGCCTAACGCAAGAGAACTGCCAGAAGGTGGCACTATTTACTGTGGAAAGACACTTGCACTACTAGCCTGCAACTGCTCCTTCAGGGCCTCAAAAAGCTCGATAGATGGGTGCTTCTGTCTCAGCAAAACCAACTTTGGTGCTTTCTGGAGGACAGAGCTGGCTGCGCATTGTAAGCTAGTCCACAACTTTCTCTCTTCTCAACTCCATGCTGCGCTTTGCCATTTCAGCCATCACATCATTGGTTGGGGGTAATGTCTGTGACTGCTTTTTTCCTCCAGAAAACATAAGTCAACCAAAGGAAATAGGAAACATCTTTCTCCCAAGGGGAACATCACACCACAGGGGAGTCATTTTCTGCTTGTGGATTAATCAGTGATGTTATTAATATTTTAGTAAAATTGCAGCAAACCACCTTGCCATGTATGTACCTATGCAACAATCCTGCATGATCTGCACATGTACCCCAGAACCTAAAGTACAATTAAAAAAAAAGAGATGGGTTTAAAAACTAAAATTAATAAACTAAAAACTTAAAAAAAAAAAAACTTAAGTGCATGAACTGAATAGAATTAAATGTCATTAGTAATCAAATAATCCAATAGGATAACAGTGTGGAAGATTCTCCAAAATGTCATAATCATTGGGTAGTAGAATTAGAGATAATGTTTTCTCCTTTCTAAGAATCCTAGATATTCTGTAGTGTACAGAATTACCTGTATGATAATCAGGTAGTATGTGAAAACTATTTGAAATATAAGTCATGTTAAGAAAGACTGCTATGTTGGCACGGTAGCTCACGCCCATAATCCCAGCACTTTGGGAAGCCGAGGTGGGCGGATCACCTGAGGCTAGGAGTTTAAGACCAGCCTGGCCAACACGGCGAAATCCTGTCTCGACTAAAAATACAAAAATCAGTTGGGCATGGTGGCAAATGTCTGTCCCAGCTACTCGGGAGGCTGAGGCAGGAGAATCACTTGAACCCAGGAGACAGAGGTTGCAGTGAGCCAAGACTGTGCCACTGCACTCCAGCCTGGGTGACAGAGGGAGACTCTGTCTCAAAAACAAAAACAAATAACTGCAAAGATCTAGAATGAGAAATATTCAATGCAAAGAACAGAGAGCAGACAAGGTGTCCAGGTCACAAGACAGCCTGGCTTTGCACTCCTCCTACCCATAAGCCAGCTCCTGCCCTACATGGAGGTGTCCCTCTCCGCCTCTCTGCACACTGGTCCTTCCGAACTGCCCACAGGTCCTCAAAGGTGCCATGCCTTTGCTGCCGCCTCTGCTGTGGCTGCCCTCTATCTCACAGGCCAGCTCCTTTGGCCCCCGCTAACCTGCAAGCTCATGGGGACAGAGCTGGCGCTGTAGCCACCCTTGTGCCCCAGTAGCTAGCCTGGTGCCTGCCACGGAGCGGGTGCTCAATCCATGTCTGCAGGCAGTTTCACTGGTCTCCAAGTTGTCCACGGAGGGCCTCATGCAGGGCGGTGCCCTGTGCAAGCACATCCGGCTGAGGAAATGAGTGGGGCTGACATCCAAGTTGCATGCCACCCTGGCCCGGGCCTGCTGCCACTCTGATGAGCCCCTTTATCTAATTTGTACACAGGTGCGACATGGGCCTGTGGTGGCCCTGTGTGCAGAAATTCTACCCGACGGTCTCTACATGTTATTGATGTGACTGAGGAACCTTCCCAGCTGTCATCTGGAAGCAGCCAACACAAAATGCAATCAGTGTCAAAGAGTGTGCAAAATTGGTGCCTGGCACACCTGCATAAACACACTGAGGACATTGTAATGACAAGCAGAAACCCAAAGGTCAGTGTGGAGTTTAGAAGAGAGAAAGTCATAGAATAAGTTTTTACAATGTGTAGTCAGCACTGCTCATCAGAAAGAAAGAAAAGGGTAGCTCATAACATTTAGCATTTACCACAGTCAGTAAAACGTGCCCTCTAGTTTGCATGGCTCTTCTCTACCATAGAATAAGTAAAATACCCCTGAAGGCATTTATTTTCCCTTGCTCTGCTTCCAGGTTCCAAATGACCCTCTCATTACCAATTCTGTTTTGCCAAATGCCTCAGTACTGGGAAAGGAGCAACCTGAGGGGGGATATGAACATGCAGCTTCTAGAAGGTCACCCAGCCTCCACTGCCAGCCCCACCTGAACCCACACACTGCAGCACGTGTACTAAAAAAGAATGCACTCATTTGCAGGGAATCTAGGCTGAGGCCACTTACAGGGAACAGCCTTAGCAGGCCCCCTGGACTGATCTGCAGAGTGAGGGAAGACAGTTCCTGTCCAAAGTCTGGCCCTTAACCCTGGAACAAAATCAGTCCTGAGAGAGCTCGGATGATGTGGGCTGTCGGTTCATGATGGGATGAGGGGCCATCAACATTCGGGAGCTAGGGCTAAGGGTCCAGGCTGGTGGGACCTGGTGAGCCCACCTGGAGCAAGTGGCCACCTCAAGTGGCCCAGTGAACCAGATGGGCTAATATAAATGCAAAAGACTGAATACTTCCGGCGATAGCACATTCTACTCACGGAAACTCAACTCTTTCCTTTGATTTTCTACTTGGTTTAACTGGTTCAATGATCTAACACATAACAGTTCCTTTTAGATGAAAATAACGCCCAAAGTGATACATGGTGGTACCTTTTTTGCTTTAAGGATCAAGTATTAGACTCCTGGAAAAGTAAAGAAGTCCACTATACCACTGCTTTCAGAAGCCTAGTGAGAGCATCCACTGTGGATATTTCCATTACCCAGAAATGTACCACCCACTAGGAGGCAGCATGGGGTGGCAGCAAGGCCCTGAACCTGGGTTCTGGCCCCAGGGTGGAGCCCAGTGCTATGTGAGCTCTGACAGGTTCCACAGCCTCGCTGAGCTGAGGCAGACACTTTAAAAGGCCCTGCCAGTTCTATGGCCATGTGCGTGTGGGCCTGATCTTAACCACAGAAGACTTAAACCCAAGTCGCTGTATGCCAGGCCCTCCGCTGGCTTACGACCTCCTCTAGGCCCTGGTGATTTGGGGGAAGACACAGCCCTCTGAAGGCCTTTTCATCCCACAAACACAATAATCAAGCTCTGAGGCACCAGGAGCATCCGAGGGACAGCCTGGAACCAAGAACTCTTCTCTTTTAACCATGAGATATTGACAGAGAAATCTTCCTGCCAAGATAATAGGTCCATCATGACCCAATTTAGAAAAACTTGAAAGAATAAAACTATGTTTGGGCATTTTATTGGAACTGGACTGTTTTTCTCTCCCAGATGTAGAACGGCTTCTAACTGATTACTCAAACTTTAGCTTGCAAACTGCTTGAATCAAAGGAAGAGATTCTCAATACCCCTGTACATCTGGCTTCTTCGTCTGCGGAAGTGTGTAAAACATGGTGCACAACAGAGGTTTATGTTCTTTAGAGAGTCTGTGTCAGGGTTGCGGGAGGGACAGGTATCCTTTGAAGGTCTTCAACTGCTGCCTCCCCATGATACCCATGGTCAAGCATGTTCCACATATTTTTCCAAAGTCATGTTTCCCTGGGATAGACAGGAACACTACCTAGGGTTTTTTTTTTTTCCAAAGCCATGATTCCTTGAGATAGACAGAACACTACCTAGGGTTTTCTGCTTTTTGATTTTTTTTTTTTGAGATGGAGTCTTGCTCTGTAGCCCAGGCTGGAGTGCAGTGGCACGATGTCAGCTCACTGCAACCTCCACCTCCTGGGATCGAGCGATTCTCTTGCCTCAGCCTCCTCAGTAGCTGGGACTACAGGCATGTTCCACCATGCCTGGTTATTTTTTTTTTTTAAGTAGAGATGGGAGATGGGGTTTCACCATGTTGGCCAGGCTGGCCTCAAACTGCTGACCTCAAGTAATCCACCCGCCTTAGCCTCCCAAAGTGCTGGGATTACAGGCATGAACCACTGCGCCCAGCCTACCTAAGGCTTTTGAAACCACGTTTGGAGAAAGGTGTTCATTAGATCAAAAAGGGGGATAAAGAATACCAACGGACCAAGCAACGAGTCACTTAGTTCTAGATAAGCGGTGCAAAGGGCCCCTGCCACCGGGTTACCTTGTTAGGCGGGGACAGCGTAGAGTTCTGGCACCAAGCGGATCCCATTCTTGCCTCTGATGAGTACTCCCTCTAGGGCCTCTCGGTACTCCTGGACCTGGAAAACAGCCCCATCATCCATGGCAGGAAAGAGGTCTGGTCATGAATGCTCTAACAGCAGTGCAACATAGACAAAAAACTCTCATGGCAACAGATTAGAGTTTGGATACAGGGCACAAATACCCTCAGCTCCAGGAGTGCAGGAGGCACACTTACAGTGTTAGCAGTTGCTAAACACGATCAGCTGTTCCTCCTAGGAGTGTGTCTAAGCTCAGTCCCACCTGTCACGTTTCCAGAAAAGGGACAGAGCACCCCATCATGCAGTAGCTGTTTCTTCCTCAAAATTCCTCCAGTAGTCACATCTACACCGTGTATCAGATGTCTTTCCCGTGCTGTCTTTAACTCATCATGTAATTATTTCACTCTTAACCCATCACATATTTAAAATTTTGTCTTAGCGACCGGATTATAAACTTCTTGTGGGGGAAGCAGTATCTTACGCAGTGTATCCCATTTCTACCTCTTGGGAAGTCTTCCACTTAAGAGGCATTCATTACTATTCAGCCATAACAAAAGAATGACATTCTGTCATTTGCAGTAACATGGATGGAACTGGAGGTCATTGTGTTAATTTCACTTATTTCACTAAGCCAGGCACAGAAAGATGCCGCATGTTCTCACTCATGTGTGGGAGCTAAAAAAGTTGACCCCATATTAAAAATGTCACTGGGCAACAAGTGGGAAAGACAGCACACGTGTAGTAGGATAGATTACATGAGGCTTAAACAAGATGCTAAGCATAGTCATTTTCCTCCCCTGAGTGTTCTTTCCCCCCATCATTGGTAAGCCTGTTCACAATGGAAATTCTAAGTCAATTCTTTTGAGATCTTTCAATTCCGGGATAAAATGACAGAAAACCTAAGATAGTCACTGAAGCCTAGGAGAAAGCATCAACAGTGGGGGAATATTAACATTTCCAGCTGACTACTGGTTCTGAAGCCCCCAGCATTCCTGAGCAGAACTTTCAAGAGCTAAAATGGATCTCTGATTGATCATCCCCACCCCCACCAAACATGTGATCAAAACCAGCTGAAAAAAACGGCAAAGCATCTATGATGTCGGTCATTCATGTAACTTGCACAAGGACAGGTTGGTTCTGCTCAACGAAGTAGGCTCAGGACTCAGCACAGAGCATGGTACCAAGCAGAAGCTAAACAGATAGATCTTGAACAAATGAGTGTTGCTTATGTTTACTGTGCATGTACAATGCACTAGGCACAGGGATCATACCCGTGAACTGGAGAGAGATGGCCTCTACCAGGGTCCTTTGACACGTAAGTGGGAGATACAATATAGTGTGACCCATGCTGTTACAGTTGTTATGGGGCACAGGGGCACCTGCCCCAGCTTTAAAGGTCAGAGAAGGCTTTCCAAAAGAAGACACACTCACATTGAACCAAGGGAAGGTGGAGGGACAAGTGGGGAAGAAAAGAATGTCCTAGGCCTTTGAGAAGACAGGAAGGCACATGGCCTGTTTAAAGGACTGAAAGGATTTCAGTGTGCTTGGATCACAGAACTCAAGAAAAGAAAGAAGCACTAAGAAATGGGGCTAAAGGGGGTGAAACAGGGATCAGATCATATGGAACCCCACAAAACGCATGAAGTGCTTGCACTTCATCCCAAAAGCAACCAGAAAACCATTCATAGCTTTCAAGTAAGGCAGTAGCATAACCTAATTTGCCTTTTAATAAGATCACTCTGGCATGGGTGAGAAGAATGGAAACAGCAGGGAGCCAGGCCAGAGGTTGAGATTCAAGTTAGGAGGCTGTTACACAAAGTAAGATGTTATTTAAGAGCTCCCCAAACTAGGGCTAAAGACAGCAAAACCACTGGCTGATCTGGAAAGAACAACGGCAACAACAAAACCTGTCTATGACGGACCGTTCTTGCTGGACCCCAGTGAACCACGCCTCCTAGGACTCACGCCCTTGTCTAGTCCCCCTCTCGCTTGAATATGGGATGGCCCTTGAACCAACAGAATGTGATGAAAGTGACAGTTTGTCACTTCTGGGCCTAACACTTAAGGAAGCTTGGCAGCTTCTGCTTTTGTGTTCTGGGGAGAAAACAACCAACATGTAAAACTAATGGCCCAGGGACTACAATATTGTGAGAAGCCCAAGCTAGCCACGTGGAGGAGAACCATAGCCCCAGCTAACAGCACAGCTGAGCTTCCAGCATCAGCTGCTAGCCAGCATCAACTGGCCATGTAAGTGAGGTTATCTTGGAAATAGATTCTCTACTTCCATGGAACCATCCCAGCTGACAGCAGGTAAAGCAGAGACAATCTGTCCCTACTGGGGGCTCTGCCCAAATCGCAGAATCACGAGCAAATAAATAAAATACCTGTTGTTTTAATTCACTCAGTTATGGGAAAATTTGCTAAGTGGGAATAGATAAACCAAAATTTAGGAACAGATGACCTAAATTCTTGTATTACCCTGTGTTCTAATAATAATCGTACACCAGTGGAATGAAAATAATTATCAACATAACACCCAGCATTGTCTCACCTGAAGAGCGTCACCATTGAAGACTCCATCTATTATAAAATATGTCCAGAACACAGGCCACTCACATTCAATGTTTTCAAAGAGCTTGAGTTCAGCAGGGTCATAATGCAGTCGATTAGGGTCCTAGAATCAAATAAGTCAAACTTTTTAAAGGTGAAATCAGAGAACATACGTAACACCCTATGCCTCACAGGGTTTCCCATGCTTGTCTGATTTTTACAGCTTTGAGGCTGGCATGAGTAGAATTTTACTCTAATGAGGAGACGCTGTTTTTGGCAGTTTTCCATGGTAACATTTCAGAAAGTAAGTCAGAAACATTCACAAGACTCCTTGGTAGTTTATTATACTAAAGCTTCCTATATCCCTAACAAAGAAATAGCAGTATGTCTACCACCAAGTTTGGCAGATGATCTGATTTATATCATTATATTAGTCACTGTGGCAAAGAAACCCAAGGAGGAGACCACAGTTGATCTTTAAGAAAATGTGTGAGCCACAGAATCGGCTGTCCTTGTCTACAAGCTGGGTTTATTTATTTTTAAAATTTTAAAGAAATTTTTATTTTTTTGAGACAGGGTCTCACTCTGTCACCCAGGCTCGAGTGCAATGGTGTGATCTCTGCTCATTGCAGCCCTGACTTCCTGGGCTCAAGTGATCCTCCCACCTCAGCCTCCCGAGTTGCTGGGACCACAGGTACATGCCATCATGCCTGGCTAAATTTTGTTTATTTTTTTGTAGAGACAAGGTCTCACTATGTTGCCCAGACTGGTCTCAAACTCCTGGGTTCAAGCAATCCTCCCTCCTCAGCCTCCCCACGTGTTGGGATTACAGGCCACTGCATCTGGCCTACAAGCTGGGTTTAAATTACCAGCTCACTGTCCCTACTGAAGACACTATTCTATTGCCTGGCTCCAGGCTTACTGACTCCAAAATTAACACTTCTGTTTCCAGTATTCCCACATATAATCAATAGAGGGAGAACAACACAGTGGCAACTTAGAGATGAAATAGTTAAGGAAGCATAAGAAACAATTTTAAATACAACCTCTCTTGGAGTTTTATAACCATCTCGAAGGAAGCGACAGCATCCATAACGCCCCTAATAAGAGAAAGTACATTTGATGAGCTCAGAGGAATTTCTTTGCCTTTTTAATTCAAGTCAGCCCTGTACCCTCTTTCCCATGAATCGTTTAGTAATGAATTTTATACCTAGTGTTCTCTGCTGTCAGTATAGTTATTAATATATTTAAGTAATAAGCAAAATCAATTCCGGTTTTATCAGTACTTGGAAGGGAATGCCAAAACTTTCCATTGGAGTATCAGGGCTGCAAAAGTAATTACCAAGAGTTCAGTGAATGACCATGCCTTCATTCTGATTTACTGTATTACACAGAGACCTAAAAGGACCCTCACTATTTAGAAAAGCCATCAAGGCAGATACTTGGATTGGTTTGCTCCTACTTGCAAGATTGGAAAGCTAAAAGGACATTCCCCAGACTCCCGGAAGTTAGGCTTCGGCTGCAGAGGAGGCTCTGCAGGTCAGATACACCCCCCACAAGGGTTAGCAGAAGGTGGGGGGGGTTCCTGCACTTAGGACTGTCACTGCTGGTTTTGGGCTGCAGGCTCCAGGGTTCTGCCCCAGCTTCCTGGATGTTAAGAAAGGAGGGCAGGGGCAGCACTCTCTTAATTTGACCCCCTAATCCATAGATTGCAGCTTTGGGTGTCCATTCTCCAGTCTGTAAGTGTGTGGAGGCTGCTACAGCAGACGTGGCTCTTGCGAGGGTCATGGAGGCAACCATGCCCCCAGCCCTAGCAGCTAGCACTGTACTTCCCTGGGAGTCATCCCAGGAGGCTCAGCCTAGAAACTGCTCTTCTTGTAAACACTTCATTCCCTGCATTCATTCCCTTCCTACTTCAACTACCTAAAGGGGTTCCCTTTTCCCACTGAACCCTGAGACAGCTGCTTTCTTTTTTATTTTTATTTATTTATTTATTTATTTTTGAGAGTCTTACTCTGACGCCCAGGCTGGAGTGTAGTGGTGCGATCTTGGCTCACTGCAACCTCCACCTCCCGGGTTCAAGCGATTCTCCTGCCTCAGCCTCCCAGGTAGCTGGGATTGCAGGTATATGCCACCATGCCTGGCTAATTTTTTCATTTTTAGTAGAGACGGGGTTACACCATGTTGGCCACGCTGGTCTTGAACTCCTGACCTCAGGTGATCCGTTCTGCCTCGGCCTCCCAAAGTGCTAGGATTATGGGCGTGAGCCACCGTGCCCGGCCAACAGCTGCTTTCTTTTGGGTATGTGATTGGAGACATAGGGACTCCAAGGGACAAAAACATTTTTCGTGGAACCTAAGTAGGACAATCAACATACAGATTTTAGCTTAGGGAAACTTACATTCTTTGATAATTTTACTGACAGTTTTAACTGGCTGGAGTATTTAATAATATTCTCAGTTTAGTGTATCATGGTTACTGCATTTCACCTCGAAACAGGGATTTTTTTAACCTGAAAGTAACTTGGAATTGCCAAGTCCACTGAAATTGTATGTAAAGTTTGAGGATATTGGGACACATGCACTTTTTTTTTTCTGGCAGTGACTCTATATACTGTCTGTGACCTCCAAAGGGTTAAGTAGCTCTGCCTTAGAAGTATGGTACTGGTATAAACTGTGGTTCACAGGTACCTGCTGGGTGCAAGTTGTGCTACTTAAGGAGAAAACCAAGTCACTGAATGACTTGGAGACTTTGTTTTCTTGCCTGTAGACTCAGCTCTGAACACTTTATGAGTCAGCTTAGATAAATCAAGCCATTAACCTCATGGGGAACTGAGGCATGGGTGAGCCGCTCCATGCCATCATGTGAAAGTGCACATCACACAGCACAGAAGGGCGCCAGTGTGACTAATGCTTACCTGGAGCTTAGAAATAATTTCACTTTTGGTCACATTCACAAGGTTTACATCTTCTACTGCAAAGGCCGGAAACGAAATAATGGAAAGAAGTCCAGCATCAATCTCTTTAGATGTTGATGCTCTTGGCAGCATGGAGAACAGAATAGACTGAATGAAAAACAAAGAGGTGGTTTAACCTGGAGATGCAGTAATAGGCGCAGTATCTAGGGATCATGAGTTTAGCCCCAAGGGAACATTCAAATATGGTTGCCGATTTTGAGTACAGCTTTGTCTTACCAACATGGCCCCTGCTAGCCAACCCTGTACACCCAGAGCAATGATTCCTCTTCCTCAGGGACTGGTGAGAGCATGGTACTGCCTGGAGCCCATACTGAGAACTGCTTGTCTCCCTTCTTTTTTTTTGAGACAGAGTCTTGCTCTGTCGCTAGGCTGGAGTACAGTGGTGCAATCTCGGCTCACTGCAACCTCCACCTCCCGGGTTCAAGTGATTCCCCTGCCTTAGCCTCCCAAGTAGCTGGGACTACAGGCATATGCCATCACGCCTGGCTAATTTTTTGTATTTTAGTAGAGACAGGGTTTCACCATGTTGGCCAGGACGGTCTCTATCTTCTTGACCTCGGTGGTCCGCCCACCTTGGCCTCCTAAAGTGCTGGGATTACAGGTGTGAGCCACTGCGCCCAGCCTGTCTCCCCTTCTTTCCATGCCCTGTTGACTTTGCCAGAACCCCTAGGGGAGGAACTATAGGGCCACCTGTGTCAGTAGGCTAAGGTATCTAATTATGAAGACAGAGACCAGAAAAGAACACATACATGGGGCCAGCTTGGAGAAATGTCTGGCTTCTGTGGAATGTGACCAATTGGATTGGGTGACCCAGAAACCACTTAAAGGAAGAGACAAATCCAGGAGATCTCACTGAACACTCAGACAAAATGGTAACCCACAGAATTAGTTTAGTCCTAGAATCTTTCTAGGGTTACTTAGAGGCACTATAATATGGCCCCAATGATAAGATGGCTAGATTAGGCACTGGAAACTTGGACAGCAGTTGAAATTATCAGGAAAAGTTTGGGAAAGGAAGGAGTTAACACTGAGATCTAACATGTACAGACATGGGGCTAGACCCCTGCAAACATAAGCTCACTGAATCTTTTATATGAAGAAGGACTTAGGGTACCATGTCCAATTCACACCTGAGGACCCTGAGACTTTGAGATAGAGACTCATGTCTAAGGCATGCAGCTAGTAAGTGACAGAACTAGGATTCTAACTCAGGCCCAGATGGCTGCAAAGCTCAGACATTTCCACTGGATTGCACATCTGTTAAGATGCACACCATGTCCAGGCACTGCGGCTCATGCCTGCAGCCCCAGAGCTTTGGGAGGCTGAGGTGGGAAGATTGCTTGAGGCCAGGAGTTGGAGACCAGCTTGGGCAAGAGAGCGAGACTTTGTCTTTACAAAAAAAATTAGCTGAGTGTGGGTGACACATGCCTGTAGTCCTAGCTACTTGGGAAGCTGAGGCGGGAAGACTGCTTGAGCCCAGGAGTTTGAGGTTATAGGGAGCTATGATTGTACCACTGCACTCCAGCCTAGGCGATAGAGTAAGACCTCCTCTTAAAAAAAAACAAAAACAAAAACATATACACCAGCTTGGTTCCATTAGATTACACCCCAAGAAATACCAGGACTACTTAAAAGGGGAAAAAATTGAGTGAGTTGGAAGGTAGAGTCAAGATGAGTGGAACCCTTCAGCTTCAGAATAAAGCTTTATTTTCTATAGCCAACCAAGCCCGGAGCCCTGTTCTGTAACTCACTCTTCCCCTAGGGTTTCTCTGCCTGGAAACACAAACTTCTACCAAAAGCTCTCCATTCAAAAGTCTTTATGTATCTGACCCACTTTCGCCCTGGCAACGTACTTGGCACACAGTGGGCCCTCACTGAATAAGCGTTTGCTGAGGGTCTAGCAGTTGATAACTTGCACTCTGCTCAATACAATCCCCCCAATCTGTGTTAGATCACTCCTTTCTCTGATCTGTATTTCACAGAGGTTCTACTCATTTCCCATCTCTCCTGTCTCATTTCTTCCCCCACTACCTATCCCCACCCATCCCCAACCCCACACCCCCAAGTAAACTAGTGCTTGCTCGTCATTCACTTTGGGAGCACTGTGAAATAAGCCTCAAAGAAAACCACATTTGTGCTCAAAACACAAAAAACAGACTTTGCCTCTAGCAAAAACAAGGCTGCTTCGTTCCATCTACACAGCATCACGGTGTCTTACATTTGCATAGTACTTTCTGGCTACAAAGCGCTTAGACTAAGTTGACTGATTCTTACAACTACCTTGTGAGGCCAGAGGAGAGGGTCCCAGGATGCCCATTTTATAGGTGAGGAAACTGAAGCTCAAAGAAGCAAAGTATCACCAAGCTAGAAAGGTGGGGAATCTGCACTGGATTCAGGCCTTCCACGCCAGAACTCTCCTTCCCCTACTCTCCGGAATGCAAGAGGCTATTACCTGGCAGTGCTCGACTTCATCTGGCAGGACATGAATCACTGACTTGCGTCCTCCATGGGCTCCAAAAAGGTCCAGTTCATCAATTGCCTCAAGAGCTGCCTGCAAACACAGGTATAAATTACTTTTTCTTTCTAATAAACATATACTCCAATATCTGGTGCTCCTTTTTCATTAAGCAATCTAGTATACATGTTTTCCCAAAGGTAATGAAACACATTTTAAAAATCCAGCTAGAATCCTATAGACTTGGTCTTTTTTTCTTTTTTTTTTTTTTTTTTTTTTGTGGAGACAGGGTCTCGCCATTTTGCTGGGGCTGGTCTTGAACTCCTGGGCTCAGGTTATCCTTCCACGTTGGCCTCCCAAAGTGCTGGGATTACAGGCATGAGCCACTGTGCCCCACCCTATTCTTATTTTCACTGGATCAGAGCTCTCCTGTACATTGCTGCTCATTACAGAAACAAGAAAGAGAAAACAGAAAATATTTTCCAAAGCGAAGTTAATGTTCTACCAAAAAATGAATTAACAAGTTCATAACATTGTGTGGGGGGTGTGTGCACTAAATTCATGAGTCTTTTCTTTCACATGTTTTAACAGTTATCTTCAAACATCTGGCACTCAGAAAGTTAATTCTTTTAGTAATAAGTACATTTTCTATTTACCTCAACAGAGCATGTTTATTGTTGCTTTAAAAATTATAGCCCTGGAGGCTCTACTCTGTCCAAAAAACATACTTCATTCTGGAGGAGGGAAGGAAAAGCACCTGTAAGTCTATGGCAAGAGAAGCAAACTGGGTACGCACAGATTGAATCTGCCCTATAGGTATGTTTTGTTTGAGTTGAAGAGTATTTTACATGAGTTTTGGATTGGAATACCTGTAGGGAAAGTTTCCCAGTGTCCCCAGTACCTCCCCCCACCCCCATCTTGCTGTCTGGCTAGTTTCACTCCGCATCCAACTCGCCTGACCTTGTAGACTTTTGAACTTGTGAGCCCAACCTACAAAGTGGTGATATTCTTCAGTCCTCTCTGTGACCCAGAAAAGAAGACCAGATTTCATACATGCAGCTTATTTAGCAACAGCAAGAGCTTAGACCCGTGGGTGATGGCAGCGGCTAACCAGGATGGAGCACTCTTACTTTCTGCCACATGCAGATTTCAACACTGGAAACCTACCCTCTTTACCTAGAATTTCAGGTGGCTGGGGTATCTGTGCCACTTGAATTTCACATACTTGCTGTTGACTTTTGAAAAAATATGCTAATCAAATTAAATCCAAACTCCTGATGAAGGGAACCAAATCGAAGCAGTAAAAACGTGCAGAAGGAAGAACAAGCAGGGCGACTGTTACCTTGGCCATTCCTACGGAGCTTGCGTTCAACTCCGGGATGCCCTGATTAGTCTTATCTCCACGCTCCCACATTCCATAATCCTGGGGGGGAGAAAAGGTAGGAATCAGAGGGGAGGGAGAGGTATATGAGAAGTGCTATGGGAAAAACACTTCCTTTATGTTCCTGCAGGCACACTAAAACATAAGTGGATCTTCTTGGAGGCCCTGGAGACTCATACTGTGTTCTTCCTCAATTTCAGTTCCTGCGACCTCTGTGCAGAATTTTAGAAGAAAATACTCAAATGGGACAAAAGTGCACACCACAACACTCTCAAATTTCTTATTTCTAGAAGGTATTCATTTGTAAGAAACTCTGGATATATGGAGAACAAAGTATTTTATCTTCTTAAAATCGAATAAAATGCTGCCTCTCTATTTAGTCAATGCCTTTGAACTTATATTAAGTTGTAAGATAGAATACAGAAATTTTAGCACATGGCTCATAACTAGTTGAAAGCAACAAAAGCATTTAAAATAATTTAGCACCTATTTTTAGCATTACCTCTTGGGGTAAAAAATGCTCAGCAAGTAACTGGAGCCAAAGTCACAACTGAGACACAGAACACGAACCTCACGTGGTATTTACAAACCGATTACTAGGGACTGACTCAGAATGCTGGCACACAGAGGACTTGGTATGTGTGTACATAATGTATGATTCATATTTTCATTAAAAAACCCACATATGGGATGCTGTTTTGAAACAATGCTATGTGCACTACTGAAAGCTGACCACCCAACATAAATAGGACTGATGCCAACATTTCAGTCTTTATTTTTTTTTAATCTCCAAAAAAGAATATTTTCTTTTTTTTTTTTCTTTTTTTTTTTTTTTGAGACGGAATCTGGCTGTCACCTAGGCTGGAGTGCAGTGGCGCAATCTCGGCTCACTGCAACCGCCATCTCCCAGGTTCAAGTGATTCTCCTGTCTCAGCCTCCCGAGTAGCTGGGACTACAGGCACACACCACCATGCCTGGCTAATTTTTGTATTTTTAGTAGAGATGGAGTTTCACCATATTGATCAGACTGGTCTCAAACTCTTGGCCTCAGGTGATCCACCTGTCTCGGCTTCCCAAAGTGCTGGGATTACAGGCATGAGCCACTGTGCCAGCCACAACATTTTCAAAATGTGGAGATTGAGACTCGGGCATCCTAGAGCAACTTCCCCCGCCGAGCGCGCCTGGTGACTGAAACTGACTTCTTTCCTTGAGTACTCCTCTCATCTGCACCTTCCTGCAGCCCAACCCACCTTTCCTCCAAACCCAGTGCTGGGTGATTCATCCTCAAAAACTGCATCGATCCCCTGCTTCCACCTGTTTCAGGGTCTAAAACGACGAATGGTGAATTTCCTAGTGGATCACATTCACATCTCTCTCTCTGGATAGCCGTATGCCCCATGATCTGGCCTTCTTGGACACAGCCACAAGCTGGGGTTTATTTTCTACTCTTTTCCAAGTCAGCTTTCCCCCTAAGTCTACTCCTTTACCCTTTTCCTCAAGCACCCCCTAGCCCACCCAGCCACACTCAGAGCTTGTTCGCCTCTGGGACTGCACAAGCTATTCCTGAACTCAAACTCCCTTTCTCCTCCCTTCTGCTGATCTAGACTCTGCTCAGCTTCCAAAGTCCAACTCAATGCCCACGCTTTTCACAGATTTCTCAAGTTCCTTCAGACCAGGGTTTGTCAATTTCAGCAGTACTGCATTTTGAGCCGGGTAATCTGTATCGTTGGGGGGGGGCTGGCCTGTGCGTTGTAGGATGTCTAGCAGCCCTAGTCTCAGCCCACTAGATGCCAGTAACATCTACTGCCCAGATGTGACAACCAAAAATGTCTCCAGACGTTGCCAAATGTCCCCTGGGAGGACAAGATTGCCTCTGGCTGGGAATTACTGCTTTAGACCGGGGGTCAGCGAACTCCAGCCTTTGGACCAAATTTAGTTTGCCACCTATTTTTGCAAAGTTGCCACCTATTTTTGCAAAGTCTTATCTGGGGCACAGCCATGCTCATTTGTTTATGTGCTGTCTAAGGCTGCTTTTATGCTAGAAAGGCAGAGCCAAGTACCTAGGAAAGAGACTCTAGACCCTGTGGAGCCGAAAATATTTACTCTCTGGTCCTTCACAGAAAACTTTTGCTGACCTTCCTTTAGACCACAGTGGCTTTTTTTTTTTTTTTTTGAGATGGAGTCTTGCACTGTCACCCAGGCTGGTGTGCAATGGCACGATCTCAGCTCACTGCAACCTCCACCTTCCAGGTTAAAGCGGTTCTCCTGCCTCAGCCTCCCAAGTAGCTGGAATTACAGGGGCCCACCACCACGCCTGGCTAATCTTTGTATTTTTAATAGAGATGGGGTTTCACTATGTTGGCCAGGCTGGTCTCAAACTCCTGACCTCGTGATCCACCTGCCTTGGCCTCCCAAAGTTCTGGAATTACAGGCGTGAGCCACCACACCTGGCCTCACAGTGGCTTTAAAAAACAAACAAACAAACAAAAAAACAACCTTTACCCCTTTCCCTCCTTCCCTGATAGCTTTGCACACTGGGGTTGTTGTGTAAAGGTGCCTCAGGCTTTGCCTTCCAAACCAGACAGAAGCTGGGAGGAAAGGGGGTTTATATACATTTATAGCCAGCAAGTCTGGCCCAGGTTGGGGCTCCGCCTGGCTTGAGCCCCTTTACCTGTGGCCCAGTTGGGGTGATGCTCATGGCACCCCAGCGCCCACCAAGGTGCTAATGCTACTACCTCTTCAGCCCCAACTCAGGCCAGCACAAATGCATCCCGCAGGACATTTTAGGGTCTTATTTCAAACAAGCATAATGGGAACTACCATTTAATCCAGCAATCCCACTCCTGGGTATCTACCCAGGGGAAAAGTCATTATGTGAAAAAGATACTTGCACATGCATGTTTACAGCAGCATAATTCACAAATGCAAAAATGTGGAACCAACCCAAATGCCCATCAGCCAATGAGTAGATAAAGAAACTGTTACATATATGATGGAATACTACTCAGCCATAGAAAGGAATGAAATAATGGCATTTGCAGCAACCGGGATGAGACTGGAGAATATTATTCTAAGTGAAATAAGTCAGGAATGGAAAACCAAACATCACATGTTCTCACTCATAAAGTGGGAGCTAAGCTATGAGGACGAAAAGGCATAGGAATGACACAATGGACTTGGAGACTTGGGGGAAAGGGTGGGAAGGGGGAGAGGAATAAAAGACTACAAATAGGGTGTGGCATATACTGCCCAGGTGATGGGTGCACCAAATCTCACAAATCACCACTAAAGGACTTGAATGTAACCAAACACCACCTGTTCCCCAATTAGCTATGGAAATAAAAAAATTTAAAAAATTAAATAAAATAAAACAAGCATAATGGGCTGGGAGCAGTGGCTCAGGCCTATAATCCCAGCACTTTGGGAGGCTGAGGCAGGAGGATTACCTGAGGTCAGGAGTTCGAGACCAGTCTGGTCAACATGACAAATCCCGTTTCTACTAAAAATACAAAACTTAGCCAGGTGTGGTGGGCGGACACCTGTAGTCCCAGCTAAGTGGGAGGCTGAGGCAGGAGAATCGCTTGAACCTGGGAGGCGGAGGCTGCAGTGAGCTGAGATCACACTACTGCACACCAGCCAGGGTGATAGAGCGATGCTCTGTCTCAAAATAAGTAAATAGAAATAAAACAAGCAGAATGGATTCAGACAGAGCACAGAGTACACTTCAAAATCATGAATCCCCCAACCCTATTCCAGGACAAAAATACGCACTTTGTGTGTGGAGGTGACACAATCTCATAGCTCTAGTCTCACTAACCTTTTGGTCAGCTGCAAACAGCCTGGCCTTCAAAAACTGTATGATTTTTATTTTTTTTTTTTTTTTTTTTTTTTTTTTAGACGGAGTCTCTCTCTGTCGCCCAGGCTGGAGTGCAGTGGCATGATATTGGCTCACTGCAACCTTGGCCTCCCACTTCT
The DNA here is from genome assembly GCA_036589455.1 of Ateles fusciceps. Classification (NCBI taxonomy): domain Eukaryota; kingdom Metazoa; phylum Chordata; class Mammalia; order Primates; family Atelidae; genus Ateles; species Ateles fusciceps. The sequence continues at coordinate 100,032 of JAZHEH010002135.1, forward strand.
GCTTCAAGCGATTCTCAGCTTCCTGTCTCTGCCTCAAGTGATTCTCCTGCCTCAGCCTCCTGAGTTGCTGGGATTACAGGCTCACGCCACCACGCCCAGCTAATTTTTGTATTTTTAGTAGAGACAGGGTTTCACCATGTGGCCAGGCTGGTCTCAAACTCCTGACCTCATGATCCACCCACCTTGGCCTCCCAAAGTGCTGGGGATTACAGGCGTGAACCACCGCACCTGGCATGATTTTTATTCTTTTTGATGACTGGCACATCGGAAAAGACTACCAGGGGTTTATACTTACAGCGACTTTATATGCAGCTTCTATGTAAAAGACAAGATTCTGTATGAAGGCCACCTCGTCGAGGGTGAAAATGATACGTAAGCCTAGCAAAGAAAAACAATGAAGTTATGAAGTCATGTTGCAGAGAGCTACCCGTCACAAATTACAAATATCACACTAGGAAATAAACCCTTTTAACTTCATTTTCATTTTTCTTCCAAAGGCATCAAACATAAAGTCTAAAGTAAGTCATAACCATTAATGTCTAATCTCAGAAAAGGGAAGGAGAGAAGGAGGGAGGGAGGGAGGGAGGGAGGGCTCCACTTTCCTGTGTGTGCCTGAGTAGAAAGGGTTGAGAGAGGCTTGGGACCTCTGGTACAGGTTGGATTGGTGCAGAGAAGGGTCCAACAAAGCAAGGATTTTAGCCCAGAAGAACCAGAGACACTGATCCTATCTTTGAGTGAGCCAAAGAGAAGGGGCAAATACTTTTCCCAGTGGGAGACAGGGGAAAGCAGAGTCACCAGCTCCAGGAGCTGGCCTTCCACCCTGCACAAAAATACAGTCAGCTACAACAAATACAGGTATTTTTAAAGTATGAATTCTGGAAGCTGCCATGGATGTAATAGGAAATGGACTCTTACATCAATGAGGGAAGCTTAACTAACAAGCCAGATTAGAAGTTGAATCAGAACTAAGTTTAACTAGAAACTGAAAACAATTTGGCAAAATATATATGAGTTGCCTTTGAGTGATATCTAACTCTCAGAAGGAAGTAAATGAAGATGGGGTCAAGGTTGGTATTGCAACATTAGTTATAATAGCAAAATAAAAGGGGCCGGGCACGGTGGCTCACGCCTGTTAATCCCAGCACTTTGGGAGGCTGAGGTGGGCAGATCACAAGGTCAAGAGATCGAGACCATTCTGGCCAGCATGGTGACCCCCATCTCCACTAAAAAAAATACAAAAATTAGCTAGGCGTGGTGGCGTGCACCTGTTGTCCCAGCTACTTGGGAGGCTGAGGCAGGAGCATTGCTTGAACCCAGGTGGCGGAGGTTGCAGTGAGCCGAGCTCGCGCCACTGCAACCCAGCCTGGCTCCTGGGAGACAGAGCGAGACTCTGTCTCAAAAAATAAATAAATAAATAAATAAAAGAAGGGGGCTGGGCATGGTGGCTCACACCTGTAATCCCAGCACTCTGGGAGGCCGAGGTGGGCGGGTCACCTGAGGTTAGGAATTCAAGACCAGCCTGACCAACATGGAGAAACCATCTCTACTAAAACTACACACATGTAGTGGCACATGCCTATAATCCCAGCTACTTAAGAGGCTGAGGCAGGAGAACTGCTTAAACGCAGGAGGTGGAGGTTGCGGTGAGCTGAGATCACACAATTGCACTCCAGCCTGGGCAACGAGAGTGAAACTCCATCTCAAAAAAAAAAAAAAAAAAATAAATAAATAAATAAATAAAAGAAGGAATCAAGGAATAAATTAATTATGGTATATTCATTGATAAACTCACTAAAATAATGTTTATGAAGAAGCTTGTTATATCATGGGAGAAATGCTTGTTATAATGCTATGTAATAAAAAAGACTATGTTTATGTGTACAATGTGACCTTAAACATGTAAAAAAAAAATGCACAGAAAAAAAGACTTGGAGGAGATGCAGCAAAATAAAGCTGGCAGTGGAATTTTTTCTTTATATTCTGTTACATTTTCAAAAGCATCTACAGTGAGCTCATATTAACTTTCATAGCCAAAAAGTAATTGCATAAATGTGTGATTATTCACACAGCCATAACAATACTGCTTACCGATTTCTGGCATTTTGAGAGTTTCACATTTGCAGTCTGCAATGAATGGGGAGGCCTCAGGCACATCAGTTGACTGGACAGGTAGGTGATAAGAACTCCAAGTACAGGCGCTCAGTGCCCTAACCTGGGGCAGCATCTGTGGCACATGCCATTGTGGAGAGAGGGATCGCCTGGTGTGAGACCCTAGTCGGGGGAGACAGAGGCCTGGTGTCCAGGCTGCCACAGAGGCCAGCGGCTCCAGCTTCAAGAGGAACAAGGTACGCTGCCTGCAAACCGTGAGCCTACTCACAGCACAGGCACCGCAGGCTGCTCAGCTCACCCTGGGCACACTGCCAAGTGGTGGAAATGGTGTTGTTCAGATATAATTTGGAAAAGTGAGGGTGTGTCTAAAAGAGGGTGACCAGGGTAGTGAGCAGGAGAGCTGAAAGGGCAGGGCTTCTGATCCTGGAGGAGAAAACTCTAAGAGCAGGTGTGGGATGGTCTCCAGACAGCTAAGTGTCAAAATTAGACCTGACGTATGTGGCTCTAGGAACTAGGAGAGAGTGACAGTAAGGAAGCTGTGTGCCCAACAGAGGGAAGCTAAGACAGCCAGCTCCACAGCCTTCACCCTGCTGGGGCCCAGGCGGAGGTTGACTGTCCTCTCTACAGGTTACAGACAGGGGTCCCTGCACTCCCTGCCCTATCACAGAGGTGAATGCACAGAGTATGGAGAAGCATACTTTTTTTTTTTTTTTTTTTTGAGACAGAGTCTCACTCTGTCGCCAGGCACCAGGCTGGAGTGCAGTGGTGTGATCTCGGCTCACTGCAACCTCTGCCTCCCGGGTTCAAGCAATTCTCCTGCCTCAGCCTCCCGAGTAGCTGGGACTACAGGCACACGCCACCACACCCAGCTAACTTTTTTTTGTATTTTTAGTAGAGACGGGGTTTCATCATGTTGGCCAGGATGGTCTCAATCTCTTGACCTCGTGATCCACCTGCCTCGGCCTCTCAAAGTGCTGGGATTATAGGCAGCATGCTTTTCTTTTGTGTAAATTGCTGATTTAAAATACTGATTGCTATGGTCTGAATGAGTCCCCTCCAAAATCAAGGTGCGGCCGATGTGATGATATTAAGAGGCGAGGCCTTACGAGATCAGGCCCTGAGGACTCCTCCCATCATGCGTGGGATGAAGGCATTTTCTTTTTCTTTCTTTTTTCAGAGTTTCACGTTTTGTTCTTGTTGCCCAGGCTGGAGTGCAATGGCATGATCTTGGCTCACGGCAACCTCTGCCACCCAGGTTCAAGTGATTCTCCTGCCTCAACCTCCTGAATAGCTGGGATTACAGGCATGTGCCACCACGCCTGACTAATTTTTGTATTTTTAGTAGAGATGGGGTTTCTCCATGTTGGTCAGGCTGGTCTGGAACTCCCGACCTCAAGTGATCCGCCTGCCTCAGCTTCCCAAAGTGCTGGGATTACAGGCATGAGCCACTGTGTCCGGCTGTAGGCTCTTTCAAAACAGGCTTCATGGAGCCTTTGGCTCTCTTGCCCTTCTGGCTTCCCCCAGGTGAGGGCACAGTGATCCTCCTCTTTGGAGGATGGAGCCTCTACCAGGACAACTGAGCCTGGTGGTGCCTTGGTCATGGACTTCCTAGCCTCCAGAACTGTGAGAAAACATTTTGGTTCTGTAGAAATGGCCTCGTCTGAGGTATTTTATTAAAGCAGTGAAGCAGCACAAATGGCCTGAGACCCTGACCGCTGCCTGCCCTCCTCCCACCCTTTTCTGGATTGTCACTCCCTATACAATGGGCTCCAGCGACCCTCGCTCACCTGAGGCAGTCATCTGGGCCAGGGAACAGGAGGAAGAGAGAGGTGGCATCCACCTGGGAGGTGGCCCCACTGGTCATCGCCCACCACTGTGTCACAGGTGGCGGTGTTGTACTTGGCGTGCAGGCTGTCCTTGGTGCTCTGAGTGTGTTTGAACTTCTCCACTTTGGCCACCTAAGGGAGAAAGGCAAGCCCACTCTGCAGAGTTACGGGGGTTCATGGCTGGCAGAGGTCACGGCCACGGCCAGCCACCTGGATCTAGAGCTCAATATCTACCGCTTCTGGGAGCCAGAGGGAAGGAAGGCAGCTGCTAGGGGGCACCGTACAGAGGGGCTGTGCTGGCGATTCTTGCCCACTTGCCTAAAATGTACCAGCCTGGGGGAGAATCTCATCTGCAGGAGTGATGGGTCATGCCAAAGGGTGTCCTTGTCTATGTATCCCCCAGCTGTGACACATGGTAGATACTCAAGGAGAGATGGAGGGGAGAGGTAAAAGGGAGAAAGAGAGGGAGAAAAGGGACCTGTTTAAGTTTCAACTTCTTGTTTCTTAATGTTGAAAGGAAAGAGCTACTGTGTTTTTGCTCATGCTGACTAAGGGTGGGGACTGTGCCATCTTCATCTTTGAATTTGTGGAGAGCCTAGCATAATGTTCTATATACGGTACATGCTCAATCAACTATTTTATTTACATCTCACTGAAAATACCACTAAACAATAATTTTGAGTTTTTAAAACTCAAGCATTTCATCTCAATGAAAATATACCTTTTATAAACATGATGGAATGAAAACAATACTGTATGGCTTTAAAAAAGTTTTCTTCCCCATTTAAAAAAAAAAGCATGTTCTCCTTTCACTCATGAACTCTTCAAAAGAGATTCTCAGAAACTGTCCTTTGAGACTGTGGTTCAACAGTAAAGTTACTGAAAATAATTTTAAAAAGAGAAAGTAGCTGGGCATGGTAGCTCACGCCTGTAATCCCAGCACTTTGGGAGGCCAAGGTGGGGGATCACTTGCATCCAGGTGTTCAAGACCAGCCTGGGCAACATAGTGAGGTGTCGTATCTACAAAACATAAATAAATAAAAACTAGCCAGGTGTGGTGGTACACACCTGTAGTCCCAGCTACTCGGGAGGCTGAGGTGGAAGAACCACTTGAGCTCAGGAGTTTCAGGTTGCAGTGAGCCGTGATCACACCACTGTACTCAGCTTGGGTGACAGTGTGAGACCTTGTCTCAAAAAAAAAAAAAAAAAAAAAAAAAGAGAGAGACAAAAGTAAGCAAAATATTTTCAATTTCTCTTCGTCTTGAGAAGAAAAATAAAAGACGTCCTAAGCATGTTAACTGTCACGATTACAATGACATGGAATGCCCATTTGGCAAGCACGCCTACCTGTCTCATCATGCACTGGAGAAGACCTCGCATTAGCTTCACCACGTTCTGTGGAGATAAAGCAGAATCAGGAACAAGGCCCAGGGCCCTTGCTGCAGGAAAACCACCTCCTGACCACCGTGGCTGGCAAGCCAGGGCTGCCCAGCAACTCCCTTGGAAAGGCCAGTCCTGAAACTACATGAGTGTTCTGATGGTTCATGTCCTCTCCACTCCATCACAAAGAAAGAAAAATCTGGACAAAGTGACTTACCTCAAATAAAGGGGCCAGATCATATATTATCTGCCAGCTCTGAAATTCAGTGACTCCTCGCTGATACCTTAGCAACACAACTTTTGTAAGGCTAGTACTCTGGAGCTTTATGTCCCATTTTTTGGTATTATATTTTTGTTACACTGAGTCCACCATGCCTGCCAAAAAGTACCGTTTGCCCAAATGGCCATTTGTGAAACCAACACTGAATTCCTGAGTAAAGCTCTAACAAAATGCAAGTGACAGCCAAGGTTTCTGAATAATCTGATTTACTGTAACCAATTACTAGTCTTATTCTCATTATAAATAACAATAATAATGCTACATTAATGAACGAGACACCATGCCAGATATCCACTGACTGTGAGACCATCAAAGAATATCTAAGTCAAAGATAAATCCCAAGAGCTCTCATGCCAAAAGAATGATTTTTATATTTCAGTGCTCCCTACTTCAATGCTACCCCTCACAACACTTGGAAAATACCTCCTGTGTTCAGGGATGGATTATTTTGCTACAAACTTAGTGACAGCAAATATTTGGTAGGTGTCTTGGTTTTGGATTTTGAACAACAATAAAAGGTCTTCATTGCTGCAGGAAAACCACCTTCTCGTGGTGAATAATATAGGCTCCCAAACTGGATACACCAATTTGGTTCAAAATTAAAGGGTGACCATAAATTGATAAGATTGCTTTCCTGGAATGGCTCAAATTAGAAAGGTATTTTTAAGGGAAGTTTCAAAAATATTTTATGCAGCAGGAATAAAGTTTGGATAAATATCCTTTCAATATGACTACTCTGAAGAATACATGCTTTGGAATGTAAAGCTGTGGTGAGGTGACCTGTAAAAACCTATCAGTTTATGATGATGCCTCGTGTATAAATATGTATAAAATGGATAAAGCACATGTGGGAGAAATGTAACTAATTACGCAAATTGACACTTTGGGGTTAGAAATGTGGATGCAGCCAGGCACAGTGGCTCATGCCTGTAATTCCAGCACTTTGGGAGGCCGAGGCGGGCCGATCACTGGGAGGCCAGGAGTTCGAGACCAGCCTGGTTAATGTGGTAAAACCCTGACTCTACTAAAAACACAAAATAAGCTGGGCGTGGTGGCGGGTGCCTGTAATCCCAGCTACTCGGGAGGCTAAAGCAGGAGAATTACTTGAAACCAGAAGGCAGAGGTTGCACTGAGCCACCACTGCACTCCAGCCCGGGGAACAGAGTGAGACTCTGTCTCAAAAAAAAAGAAATGTGGACACTTTCATTTTCTATTTGCTGTGATTCTGGATGCTGTCACTGTTTTATGGGGGAATGTCCAATCTCAAACAGAAAGACAAGTGTGAGGATGAGACCATCTAAGTGCCTCCCCAAAATATTCTATAGCAAAAATGGAGGAGAGGCCTGTACCCAAACAGTTCTGTGCACACAGCTACTTCTCTGTGGGTTTTCCGAGTTGAAGGACAAGGTGGCTGAGCAGCTGGGATACAGCCGTCAGTCACCATTACCTGCTCCAGCTCGTAGGCCTTGGCCTTGTCCTCATCGCGGTCTGCATTCTTGCGGAGGCCATGCCCAGGCCCCACACAGCCAGGATACTGTAGATGTTATCCCGCACCCAGGCATCCTTCTGCTCATGGCTGGCTGACAGCAGCCCCGTGACGGGATTCTATTAGAGAGAGACACAAAATGGCTCAGTGCCACCCTTCATGCAGTCCCTGGGTAACAGATGCTTGCCCTAACAGGGCAGATGAGGACCAGGACCTGGAGCAGAGAGACCAAAGTTCCAGTCCTTGATCTGCCACTAACAGTGTGATCTTGGGTGAGACATCACATTCCTTCTTGGCACCTCAGTTTCCTCACTTGTATCACAAGGATACGCGACTAGAAAATCTCTAAGGGCTGGGCGCGGTGGCTCACGCCTGTAATCCCAGCACTTTGGGAGGCCGAGGCGGGCAGATCACGAGATCAGGAGTTCAAGACCAGGTTGGCCAGCATGGTGAAACCCCGTCTCTACTAAAAATACAAAAATTAGCTAGATGTGGTGGCACATGCCTGTAATCCCAGCTACTTAGGAGGCTGAGGCAGGGGAATCGCTTGAACCTGGGAGGCAGAGGTTGCAGTGAACAGAGATCGCACTACTGCACTCCAGCCTGGGGTGAGACTCCATCTCAAAACAAAACAAAAAAAAAGAAAATATCTAAGGAAGATTCCAGCTCTTTTGCTTTCAGACAAGACCACACTGTTGTTAAGCGGTAAAACAGAAGAAACATCAAACAGAAAAAGCCTGCGAGGCTTTCAAAAAGTGGCATATTGTAGACTTTAGGTCTTCTTCAGCCTTCATGTGTCCATATCAATAGGTAAAGCACTGAACCTGAGAGCAAGAAGCCTGGAGGCAGGACCCCACTCCACTCTCTAGCTCTGTGTGCCAGGGGAAGCCACGTTCCCTCTCTGGGGAATCCAGACCTTCATGTGCCTAACAGAAGGTGCCAAGCAAGAGGACATCTGGGAGTCCTTTTCAGCTATGATATCATGGGTATTTAAAAGGGCAACTGAGTCACTAAAAAGCCAGACCTTGCCACACAAAATTATATACAAATGTTCACAGCAGCATTGTTCATAAAAGCCATAAAGTGGAAATAAGCCAAATACACATTAACCGATACATGGATAAATGAAATGTGATCTATACAAACAATGAAATATTATTTGGCAGAAAAAGGAAGTACTGATGCATGCTACCACAGGGATGGACCTTGAAGACACCATGCTAAGTCAAAGAAGCCAGATGCCAAAGGCCACATATTGTGTGACTCCATGTGTATGAAATGTCTGGAAAAGGCAAAGCTATAGAGATAGAAAGCAGATTAGTGGTGGACTTGTGCTGGGAGTAGAGGTAGAATCTGGGAGTCAGTGGCTGCTAGTAGTTTTTGTTTTTTTAGGTGATGAAAATGCTCAAAAATGGACTGTGGTGATGAATGTGCAATTCTGTGAATATGCTAAAAACCATTCAGTTGTACAGCTTAAATAGGTGAATTGTATGGTAGGCAAATAAAGCTATTAACTTTTTAAAAGGCAGTCCCAATAAACTCTGCCTAGAAATCAGATAAAAGAGTCATATAATGATAAAGCCTCTGTTGACATTTCCTGAAAATCTTGTACATACCTAATAAAATGCATCATAATAATCAGAACCTTGTAAGCTTAAAAAAATTACATTACTCAAAAGGGGTACCATATTATTTACAAGACAGCTCATGAAAACACTCCACTGGGTACTTTCATAATGATACTGCCGATATTAGGTAAAAAACACTGGCATGGTTTCACATGTTCCCACCTAAGAAATTAAATACTTGATTTTCTCCCTGACAAATCTATGCCCTCTACCAAAACATCTAAAACTCAACTGATATCACCCGCAGGGGCAACAGCATTCAATGCATTGACATGGTTCTATAGCTAACAACTAGGAATCACTGATTTAAAGTCAACCAGAACTGAAGTCTAGGAATGGCTGAGTGCAAGTACAAATCTTATTCCAATAGTGGACTAATTGTGTTCTTTTTAAAAATCACTATTCACCAATAACATATAACATAAGCATCTTGGCCTGGCGCGGTGGCTCACGCCTGTAATCCCAGCAGTTTGGGAGGCTGAGGCGGGTGGATCACTTGAGGACAGGAATTCGAGACCAGCCTGGCCAACATGGTGAAACCTCTCTCTACTAAAAATACAAAAATTAGCTGGGCGTGGTGGCATACGCCTGTAATCCCAGCTACTCGGGAGGCTGAGACATGAGAATCACTTGAACCCAGGAGGCAGAGGTTGCAGTGAGCCAAGATTGTGCCACTGCACTCCGGCCTGGGTGACAGAGTGTGACTCTGTCTCAAAAACAACAACAACATAAGCATATTTATCTGTTCTGAGGCCTACTAGATAAGCCGGGGACAGGGAAACAGGAGACCCAGAGTAAGAAACTCAACCCATTCATGGTGTGCCTGCCAACCATGTGCCTACTGAAACAAACAACCTTCCGGTGACACAGCAGTGATCGCTCACACATAGTGCCAAGTGTGGTTTGGATTATGAAATATCCCTGTCCTGTTAACTGAAAGTCATCTCTTATTCTTTAGACTGCGCTTAACTGTTGCAGTAGATTAGTTCATCCTCACCCCAAAGCTATGTTGTCTGTCCCCCTCATTCAAGTACAGAGAAGCAGTCTGAGTGTTTCAGGGGATCCCCACACTCAGAAGCACACATACACCAACCATGTAAAATTAGGGTGTTACTTTACTCAGCAATAAGAATATTTACTTTTTGACTTGCTTCTCATGTTAAGTCTATAAAAGCCAATCCTTTGTGTTGGAAGAAGATGTAGGTGGTTCCATTTTGATGTGATTCATAAAAACTGAAATGACCACAGATTGGCAGATACTCTGCCACTTCTGTTCTGCTGTCCCTTCTAATAGGGATGACCCAGAGGTTTTGTCTTTGAGTCATTCTCCTGCCTGGAGATGGACTATGCTGCCATATCTGTACTCTCACTTACTGCTGCTTGGGGACCGCCTACACAGGTCCATCCCTTTGGAGCTCCGGAGTCTTTCCTTTACTTTAAGTATGGCAATGGAGGAGGGAACAAGAAGCTGCCCTGTCTGATCCATTCTGGAAGCTAAACATAAACACAGGCAAAGACAGACCACAGGAGGTCAGTGGGGAGACTGGTCCAAGCCAAACCTATGGTTTCAGATATGATCATTTTAACCATTGTTGCTTTCTAATCTCTGAAAAACATTATTTAGCTATACCTGCACCCACACAGAGCATTGCAGAAATACATAACCATAATCAGACAGATGTATCTTTTTCAGTTGTCTTTCTTCCTTTTCTTTTTCCGCTTGGTTCCCTCCTCCCCCTCACCAATCCCACAAACACAGTCCATGTAACAACCTCATATACACATTTTTTCCTATGTGTTACTAAAACCAGATTTTATATATATATATACATACACACACACACACACACACACACACACACACAATTGTATACCTTAAATAGGTGAAGTCTATATATATACATATAATTAAAATTCCTGTTCATGCACAGGTTTTCTTTTGGTGCAATCTCAACTCACTGCAACCCCCACCTCACAGGTTCAAGCGATTCTCCTGCCTCAGTCTCCCAAGTAGCTGGGATTACAGGTATGCGCCACCATGCCCGGCTAATTTTTGTATTTTCAGTAGAGACAGGGTTTCACCATGTTGGCCAGGCTGGTCTTAAACTCCTGACCTCAGGTGATCCGCCCACCTCAGCCTCCCAAAGTTCTGGGATTACAGGCATGAGCCACCGGTGCCCGGCCAGGGCCACTGTTTTTAATGAGTGTGATAGTGGGATCATATGATACATACTGCTGCACCCTGCATTTCTCTTTCAATAGAACCTTATCAGGTCCCTCCAAGTCGTCTGACATAATTCAAACTCATGAGTTTCAGAGGCTGCATCATATTCCACAGAGGATACCTGTAATAACAGGTTTTCATTTGTTTTCTGGGATTTTTTTTTTTGGCAATACAAAGACTGCAATAAATATCCTTATATATTCAACAGTGCTTTTATTTCCATGAAGCAGAATCCCCAAAATGGGACTGCTGGGTTGGTATGTTATACACATACATACTTTAAATTTTAATAGCCATTCCCCATCTCTGCCACAAGTTATCAACAGTTTCAATTTTTTGTCAGTCTGATGGGTGTAAAGTGGTATCTCATAACCATTTTTATTTTATTTATTTATTTATTTTTTTTTTTGAGATGGAGTCTCACTCTTATTGCCCAGGCTGGAGTGCAATGGCGCAATCTTGGCTCATCGCAACCTCTGCCTCCCGGGTTCAAGTGATTCTCTTGCCTCGGCCTCCCGAGTAGCTGGGATTACAGGTGCCTGCTACCACACCCGGCTAAGTTTTTGTATTTTTAGTAGAGACGGGGTTTCACTATGTTGGTCGGGCTAGTCTCGAACTCCTGACCTCAGGCGATCCACCCGCCTCTGCTTCCCAAAGTGCTGGGATTACAGGCGTTAACCACCACACCTGGCCAACCATTTTTATTTTTAAAATATTTATTTCTCTGACTACCAGTGAATTTAACCATCCAGTCATTCTTGTCTGGGAGGGAAGGGCACTGGATTTGCTCTTTTGTGAGCTGATCAATTTTTAGTTTCTTTTTTATGTGTGTGATGGAGTCTTGCTCTGTCACCCAAGCTGGAGTGCAATGGCGCGATCTCGGCTCACTGAAACCTCCGCCTCCGGGGTTCAAGCGATTCTCCTGCCTCAGTCACCTCAGTAGCTGGGATTACAGGCACATGCCACTACACCCAGCTAATTTTTGTACTTTTAGTAGAGACAGGGTTTACCCATGTTGGCCTGGCTGCTCTCGAATTCCTGACCTCAAGTGATCCACCCACCTTGGCCTCCCAAAGTGCTGGGATTATAGGCGTGAGCCACCGGACCTGGCATAGTTTCTGTTTAAACCAGGTACTATGTCACCATTTCTACATACAAAGAAAGACAACCCTCCATGTATTGTGTTTAAGAGCAAGCTGGAATCAAACTGCCCATGTTCAAAGCTCTACTACCGCCCAGCTGTGACCTTGAGCAAATGACTTCAGTGTCCACCTGTCAAATGGGGATTATAACGATGTGTACACCTCACAGGGTTATTTGTCAAGATTAAATGAATTAATTCATATCAAGCTTCTTGGACTCTCTCTGCTTAATAATTGCAATGTTTAATATTACTGACCCATTTAAATGGCTTTCATTAACAGTATTTCTTCTTCATATAATCACAATAATTTCAGGAAGTCAGATGATGTAGCTAGGGGAGGAATCTGCAAGTGAGGTCGATGTAACCATCATTTTTATTAGAAAAAACACCAAAGTTTGGGGTGCCCTCTTTTGTCATTACTGTAAACATTACTGGTGAAGCTATTTTATCACGTTGATATTTTTGAAACAAAAAACCTGGCACTCTGTCCTCTCCACACCCAGGTCTTGCCTTTCCCCTTCAAGTTTAGCCCTGAATTTTGCTCATGCATATAAATCTTCTCTTTCTGTTTACTTTGCTAAACTCTTTGTGTACTTTGCCTGAAAAAAACAATGACTAAATTAACATCAGTGGCAAATTCTGTAATAATATCCACTCTCCCACCTATATCAGGTGATCGGATGTGGAGTCCTGAAGGACAGCAAATGGGGCAGATCTCTAGAAATGGCAACTCTGAGGATAGCTAAGAATCATAAGCAGTAGGTATCACAAGCCGGTCTTAGTGGAGATAGCCTGAATCTGCACTGACAGTTAGTATCCCTGCTGCAGGAGAACCTGCCAACGATATCCTTAAACTCTGTCAGAAGGGGCCCGAGACAGAGGGGCCTAATATAAACTGTGTTTCATCAAAAGCAAGGGGCCAAGAGCTGAACAGCTTGTCCTTTATCTCCAGCCATGTGTTCGCCTCTCTTACCTTCTGCACCTCTTCTGGGTTTCTAATGTAGGAAAAGCGCCCTTGTTGGCTCCTGTTTATAAAAAATAAAGGGCAGGCCCCCATGACCTAGAATGGATTGGGCCCAGAGCTTGGCCCCCATGGTCTGGTAACAAACAATAACATCTCAGTGGTTTATCACAACAAATGCTTATTTCTTGTCCATACCTTGTGTCTATTCCTGGCCAGCTGTGGTTCTGTTCTGTGTTATCTTCCCTCTAGAAACCAGGCTACTAGAGCAACTTGCATCTAAAACACTGCCTGTATGAGGCCATTCTCACATTGCTATAGGGAAATAGCTGAGACTGGGTTTATAAGAAAAGAGGTTTAGTTGGCTCATGGTTCTGTAGGTTGTACAGGAAGCGTGGCGGCATCTGCTTCTGGGGAGGTCTCAGGGAGCTTTTATTCATGGCGGAAGGCAAAACGGGAGCAGGCACTTCACATGGCGAGAGCAGGAGCAAGAGGGAGATGCGGGGAGGTGCCACCTACTTTTAAACTACCAGATCTTGGGAGAACTCACTTACTATTGCAAGGACGACACCAAGGGGTGCTAAACCATTTCTCACAAATACTAAACCATTCATAAGAAATCCACCTGCATGATTCAATCACCTCCCACCAGGCCCCACCTCCAAAACTGGGGATTACATTTCAACATGAGACTTGGGCAGGGACAAACATCCAAACGATGTCACTGCTCATCTTGTGCACAGGAGAAGAAAGACACAGAGAACCACGAGGGTCAGTTCATCAAAATCCTAACAAGAGGTAAAGGAATAGACACATAGCTGGACAGAACAGTCCAGAAATAGATCCACGTGAATAGGGCAAACTAATTTTTGACAAAGATCTAAAGACAATCCAAGAAAGAACAGCCTTTTTAACAAACAATGTTGGGACAAGTGGACCTACCATCTCAACCATATTGAATTTATGATCCATGGACATGGGATGTCTTTCTGGCACAATCTTAAGCATGGTTTTCATACTACAAGACTCCTAAATGCAAAGCCTATCTTTTTTGTTTACCACTCTAGCCCAAGGTCCTGGCCTAGTTAGGCACCTAATAAATAAATAAATGTCTGTATAATAAATCACTATATTTTTACTGATTTATAGTATGAAATATCTTTTCAAAGACACTTTTAAGTATCATTCTTATATATATGTAAATAAATATATATAGACATTCTCTGTCCACATATATTTGTATTATACATAGCTAATACAAGTAATTTGCCACTTAAGAATGCTCATTTTATTATTATAATGTTCTTCTGTTCAGCCTTTCTTTAGGAAACCCAAAAGAAATAAATCAGACATGCAAACCATGCACCTTGAGAATGACTCAAGCAGAAGGTAAAGCCTCATTTTTGCTTTAAAAGTAGAAAAGTGGACAAAACAGGGGAGCTGCTTCAAGTACAGGAAATGGCTCATTGCTCAAGTCAGAGCTGAGATGGGTGAAATAGAGAACAGTAACGTCACACGATGGAGGCGAAGTTTAAGGAAGTGGAAGTTAAAGCAGTGAATTTCAGTGGGGGTCAGGGTGCAGTGGTAGAAGCTGCCCAGAGAATACAGGATACATGACTCCCTAGGGTGGTGTGTGTGTAATTTAAAAACACATATTCAACCTTATAATTTTCTATTGTAAAGTGAAAAACAAAAGTCTTCATCACACAAGCTTGAGAAACAACACTTAAACAATCTTCTTGACTGGTGGCAATACAAAGATGATGATTCTCCAAGCAAGCAGGGGATGGGTTAGATTTTAACAACAGAAGAAGGGGGAGATGTTGAAATAGTAACATACACTGCTCCTTTATGGGTGCCTGTGTGTGCAAGGAGGGTCAGGTAAGGACTACAAAACGGACGCTGACACAATACTGAAACAGCAGAATGCCAAGGACTTGGACAACAGATCGAACAAACTTAATGGCATTCAACAAGGATTTATTCACTGGGCTCATGTGTTTCATAAATTTTTGCTGAACTGATTTTATTAGCCATCACTCCCACATTTGAGTTGACTCAGCTCTCTTTACACATACACCTCCACCTTTGGGATCCCAATAAATCTTTAAACAGAGCTTCTCTCTTTGCCAAATCACTCTCCACCCCAGCAGCCACTCTGTGACCCAGCCACAGCTTGCCCAACACTTAGGTTCAAGAAAATTCATGAAGCCAGTCTACTAACCCCATCTTATACCACAGTCAAACAAACAAACAAAGAAAATTCAACTAGATGACACTGACTGCAAGTTTTAACAGCAACCTTGTACCCGCAGTGTGGGAGTACCACGTACCAAAAAGCCAAAGCTGTGTGAATAGAAGTATTGTTTTCAGAACAAGGGAATTAAGAGCCTCACCAAACGCCAGCCTGACAGAGCGCATCTGGTATATTCTGTTATCACTAAATACCATGTTTTAAAAAGAGACATTCACTACCTAGAGCATAGCCAGAGGAGGGTGATCAGGGCAATGAAAAAGCTAAAAGCCACATCTCATGGGAAGGAGGAAGAATACAAGTGTTAAGGTGAGGCTTCGAAGAGTTAAAAGGTTGTCCTCTGCAAGAGGGATTCAATTTTTCCCCCTTCATTGAACTCTTCCGATTTCAACTCAGTGTGTTTCCTTAGGCCCTCGCTTTGTCCCCGTCCTGATGCAATGCTGTTGCTTCTGCCTGTCCAGTACCTGTTTTCCCGCTTTCTGGTGATGGCCTATAATGTCCCCTGCTCTGCCCAGTGTGGCTGGGGCTGACTTTGGACCTGGCCCAGCTGCAGGGAAGGATATGTGGCCCAAGCCTGGCCAAGCTGGGCACGGTTGAGGGATGGGCAGACAACCCAAGTTGGACCACCTGAGAGCCACGCTCAGTCAGTCAGGACTTTCACTGGAGCCACTACATGAAAAGCTTGCTTTCTGCGGAGGCTGCCACTCTGGAAGACTATCACCTGCAGCTCCCAGGGGCACCTCTGTTACCACTTGGGACAAGCCTGCCAGAGAATAAAGCCCACTCAGAGTCAAACAGGGCATTGTAAAGAGACATACTGTATTTGATGACTTGAGCTCCTGGATCCAGCCATGTCTGAAATCTAGACCAATCCCGTGAACTTTTCAGTTATTTGAGCAATAAATTTTGCGCTTAAGGCTGTTTGAGGTGAGTTTCTGTCATTTCCAACTGAAAGAATCCGGAAAAATATAACCATGAATGCTTATATGGCCATGATGAACTAGACGCCATAAAAACATGTGTTTGGTGCTATTAAAGACATGGACAATTGAAGCAATACCAAGGCAAAATACATATGCCTGATGGTAGCAGCAAACTACTTACATCTAACAGTTTGCAATTCAATTTCTAGCTGGACGGCACAGAGATGAACGTTGTCATCTACGCACCAGAAATAATACAAAGTAGCAATTCCCTTTTTCCCTACCTGTGTCCCACAAGAAAACTGAAATCGCTCCTCACTGATCTCCTTGCTTCTGGTATTGGTTCCTTCTAATCCATCCTCCTGATAGGGTGGTCACAGAAAGGCCACCCTTCCTGTGCCTCTAGGTCACAGACCTAGAATTCCAAGATTTCTGCCCTGCTCAGAATTCTCCAGTGCCTACAAGATAGAATCTAAATCCCTCTGATTGCCATCCAAGGCTCGTGTGTTGGCTTTTCCCCTCACATCCAGCCTGATCACCCGATGCTCCCTCCTTAGCCCCCAAGAAAACCTGAATTAGTGTTTCCTGCGCACGCTCTGCTCTGGCACTTCCGGGCCCGTGCACACCCTTGCTCCTCCCCTCTGCCTGTAAAGCCCTCCTGGCAAACTGTTCTCCTATGGGAGCTCCCTCCTCTGCGAAGCCTTCCCCAATCTCCCAGCCCTTTGGTTCCCTTCCCTTCACTCCATGGGACAGAGGTCAGAGGCCTCAGGCCAACCCTACCCTTGGTCTTTTTTCCTCTGGATTAAGAATCGCTAAGTGCATATCCCTACCTTTATCAGTTTTGAGGGAGGAAAGTACAGTTCAATTATTCAAATAAAATGCGCAGAGAGACCAGGATAAATGTTGAAAAGAAATGATATCTCACCACCACTCTCCATATTGGTAAAGCAAAAAGAGAAAGTGAAAAATACTGTTACAATAATGCCAACAACTGGTTAAATTCATTTGTTGTACCAGAACTCCGTTCTAGCTCCTATCTTTTGAAATACTAAAGGAGTGGGGGAAGGGTAATTCTTTACACTTGAGATGTATTCTAAAAGAGGAATTATAATAGCATTTACTTTAAGATGATTGCATCTACAATTGAGACTACTGGTTGTATAAGTAACAGTTCCTTTTTACATTAGCTGAAAAGATACATTTTGTACAATTTGGTAGGTAAACCTCAGGTGGTTTGGAGAATGATCTTGAAACCATAAGCTCTAACATGCCTCAAGCTTTACTTAAAGGGATCACAGGTGTGTAATTCTCACTTTCAAATGATGTATTTTTGTCTAAATTGCTGCTTATTCGATTTTCCCCCCCTGGGTTTACAAACAACACACAAGCTGGAAGCTGTGCTGGTCCTAGGTATTTGCAGCATCTCATATGATGAATGATGGCCTACAGGGAAATAAACTGGGTTGGAAGCCAAGCATTGCAAGCATCCATTTGCTTTGTTCCAGATCCCCAAAGCTCATCTTAAAACTTCTGAAACTCACACAAACCGCTGTGGGCTCCTTAGCTACAATCAAACGTGTAAATGACTTTACCACTCTCCTAGGAGACTTTAATTCTTTGCCTCTCTTGCCGATTCCTGTCGTAAGGTGGGAGGATTACTGAGATGTAAGTCCTGAGCCTGGGGTTGTGGAAACCTACAGAACACATTCAGCTCAGGGGATATGTTTCCTCCTGCCGAAACCTGAAATGTTAGGTACTGGTGGATTACCAGGTGCTGCACTGGTCAACTTTCAGCTGAACAGGGGTATTGCAGATGTCACTATTTGATATTTTCAATCATAAGACTGACTTTTATTCCAAAAGTTTCAGGTTGGGGGTTTGGGTTTGGAGCATGAAGATACCAGACATGTCACTCCACAGCTGGGCTCTTAAGCCGGTGTCTCCGGGGGATCTGCTAAGAGTCCACGGATCAGCTTTGTGGGGTGTGTTGGTGGGAGGTTCGCACTGTGGACAGGGAGGTGGAAGGCTACTAGACTCCTGACATTTTTCTGTGTTTTTTCTCAGGAGAGCATTGGATAGTCAGCCTTTATCAAATTCTCAAATGGATCTGTAACCCATTTGATTAAATACCACTTCTCAAGATGTATTTTATGAACATTAATTATGTTCTCCCTACGCAGTGTGAGACAGGTATGATATTTATATCCCTAATTAACAGTGATATTCAAATATAAGTGACAAGGAACAATATGACAGAACTAAATTTAGTGGAATATTTAAATAAATAGCCTTTTAAAGTTTCACTATTTTAACACATAAAGTAAGGAGAATGCAACTTTGTTTGATATTCACAGCAATCTGGCGTATCTAAACTATCTCCACTCATCTGGCCTGGCCCAAGACACAGTGCTTATCACAGGGCTGTCAGCTCATGAGAAGGATGACCTGGAAAAAGGTCCCCTCAACTCTCTTGGTAGTGGCTCTTTTTTTGTTATTTTTGAGACAGAGTCTTGCTCTGTCACCCAGGCTGAAGTGCAGTGGTGCGATCTTGGCTCACTGCAACCTCCGCCTCCCAGGTTCAAGCAATTCTTCTGCCTCTACCTCCAGAGTAGCTGGGATTACAGGTGTGCACCACCATACTCGGCTAATTTTTTTGTATTTTTAGTAGAGACAGGGTTTCACTATGTTGGCCAAGCTGGTCTTGAACTCCTGACCTCAAGTGCTGAGATTACAGGCATGAGCCACCATGCCTGGCCAGGTAGGGTTCTTTAACTGTAAAAGGCAACTAAGTAATCCGACTAGATCTTTTGGACCCCTGCAAAGCTTGAAACAATTCTAAACTGCTCCTTTGTGTGAGTTACTGCAGTCCTTGATTTGTAAATGGAGGATTTGAGGACCTTTTTTCAAATGTTTGCATCTGACACTAAAATATTTAAATGCTGTCCAGTTATTGCAGTCCTCGATTTGTAAATGGAGGATTTGAGGACTTTTTTTTTCAAATGTTTTCATCTGACACTAAAATATTTAAACGCTGTCCAGAAAAGAGCAAAAGCCTTCCGCCTGGCTATCCCCAAAAAGAGCTGAAGCAGGAGGTGCAGAAGGCAGGGCCCTGGATTATCCCAGGACGGGGAAAATTCTATCCATGGAGTGCTCCCTTTAACGCAAAGACCAGATGACCTTCTGTCAGACAGTCCCTGTCTAACTAGGGACTAAGAATGTCACCTCTGCCCCAATTGGACCCAGTGCTGCTCCGAAAGCTGGAGCTGATCCTTGGAGAAGGGCACTTTGGCTTTAGTGGGGAGAAGTACTGGGAAGGGACTGAGTGGATTCAGGAATAAGATGGGAGGGGAAGCTATTGCAGGAGGAGGGACAGTGAGGATGGTGGCTTAGACAAGGATGGTGGCGGTGACAGAGGAACAGAGGCAGCAGGTGGGCTGGAGGAATGTTTAGGGTGTAAAATCAACAGAGCTTGGTGATGGATTGGATATAGGCGGAAGAGGGAAAAAAAGGGGTCAAAAGGACTCCTAGGCTGCCGACTGGGGTGGTGGTGCCAGTCTTGTTGGCAAAGATCCCGGGTTTGCGGGAAGGAATGAGAAATTGGGGGGTGGCTTTCTCTTTTCTCCTTGGGTCACCCATTTTTTTTTTTTTTTGAGATGGAGTCTCACTGTGTCGTCCCAGGCTGGAGTGCAGTGGCGTGATCTCGGCTCACTGCAACCTCTACCTCCCAGGTTCAAGCAATTTTCCTGCCTCAGCCTCCTGAGTAGCTGAGACTAAAGGCACGTGCCACCATGCCCCGCTAATTTTTTGTATTTTTAGTAGAGATGGGGTTTCACCGTGTTAGCCAGGATGGTCTCGATCTCCTGACCTCTTGATCCTCCTGCCTTGGCCTCTGAAAGTGCTGGGATTATAGGCATGAGCCACTGCGCTCAGCACCTGAGGTCACTCTTGACCAAGAAGCAAAGTTTTCAAGTCAATGGAAGCCTGTTACTAAGCACTGAGCAGGACCCCACTGGTGGTGAGTGAAGGGACACTGGCAGCTGCTGGCTTGGCTGTAGCCAGCTCTGGGACTCTTCATTTTATGTTCTAGAAGCAAAAAGCCATGGGAAGTCTGCAAGAGGAAAGTTGTGTAGTCTGGCGCCTGATGGGAGATCACGTACTACTCTGGAGAGGAGAGGCTGAAAGTAGAAGCAGGGCATGAATCAGGAGACTAGAGGGGTGGTCCAGGCAAGAGATGATGGTGGCATGGACAACGGTGGCGACAGTGAATCCAGACAAAAGTGGGTGGAGCTGAGATATGTTTTGCTTTTCTCATCCATTAGAAAATTCTCCCATTCTAGGTGGGGAATTTCCTCCCATTCTAGGAGGAATTAAAGCTGACTCCTAGGTTATATTTATTAACATAGCCTTATTTTGGCCGGGCACGGTGGCTCACGCCTGTAATCTCAGCACTGTGGGAGGCCGAGGCAGGTGGATCAACTGACGTTGGGAGTTCAAGACCAACCTGACCAACATGGAGAAACCCCATCTCTAATAAAAATATAAAATTAGCCAGGCGTGGTGGTGCATGCCTGTAATCCCAGCTACTCAGGATGCTGAGGCAGGAGAACCACTTGAACCTGGGAGGTGAAGGTTGCAGTGAGTCGAGATCACGCCACTGCACTCCAGCCTGGGCAACAAGAGCAAAACTCCGACTCAAAAAGAAATAAATAAAAATAAACGAATAGCATTATTTAAAAAAAAAATAAAGCCTCAAACATATATGGAAGCAAAGAGAAAGCAATATAGCCCATATCCATATAAATGAAAGCATTCTGCTGTAACTGTGCAAGTCTTTCCTTTATTACAAAAAAGAAAGAAAAAAAGTTAAAGATCAAGTTGAAGCCTTCCTTGTGGTCTTCCCTAACAGTTTGCAAACTTCCCAGCAGTTCTCAAACCTTTTGGTCTCAGGATCCTTTTACACTTAAAAATTACTGAAGACCCCTGAAGAGCTTTTGTTTATATGCATTCTAGCTACTGATATTTACCATACTGGAAATTAAAACTGAGAAAATTTAAAATATTTACTAATTTGTTAACGAAAACCCATTGCATGTCAATATAAGTAAAAAAATTTGTGTTATTTCAAAACAAAAACATTAAAATTTTTTTTTCAGGCTAGGTGCAGTGGCTCACACCTGTAATCCCAGCACTTTCAGAGGCTGAGGCAGGAGGCTCACTTGAGGCCAGGAGTTTGAGACCAGCCTTGGCAAAACAGTGAGACCTTGTCTCTACAAAAAATTTTAAAAAATAATTCAAAACAAAAAAGTAACAAGAAGAATGACAGTGATTAATATTTAAAACAATCTCTTTAATGTCTGGCTTAATACAAGATAGCTATATTCTCATATGTGCTTCTGTATTCATTTCATCATCATTATTTTAGTTGACATATATGAAGAAAATCCAGCTTCACACAGATATGTA
Source organism: Ateles fusciceps (assembly GCA_036589455.1). Taxonomy (NCBI): domain Eukaryota; kingdom Metazoa; phylum Chordata; class Mammalia; order Primates; family Atelidae; genus Ateles; species Ateles fusciceps. The sequence goes on from JAZHEH010002135.1 coordinate 121,710, forward strand.
GGGAGAATATTTTAAGTCTTTTTGGATAATTAAGAATATTCTTTCATATCACCAAAACTCAACAAGTGACGGTTTCTTAAACGTCAGTTGAAATGTGGAATCTGAAATTATAACAATGAGCTTTATGTACTCTGACGTTTTAAAATCCATTGGTCTATCTCGCGCTTTGAATGAATCATTTGCCCATATGTAATTTTTTAACATCAAGCATTGGTCATTTGGAAAATATCAGCTCAGTGAGTTATGCAGTTCGCCAAAATGTTGACATATTTCATTATCCACATTTGTTAATATCACCACCAATCTCATCAGAAAAGTTTTTTAAGTATCAGGAAGCTTTAAATCAAGGATCAGGAGTTTTAAGTCAAGCTCACAGTGACTCACAAGCTCATGCAAGTTTCCCCAACATACCGGGCAGTGGCTCACGCCTGTAATCCCAGTACTTCGGGAGGCCGAGGTGGGTGGATCACCAGAGGTCAGGAGTTGGAGACCAGTCTGACCAACATGGTGAAACCTTGTCTCTACTAAAAATGCAAAAAAAATTAGGTGGGCATGGTGGCGCATGACTATAGTCCCAGCTACTTGGAAGGCTGAGGCGCATGCCTGTAATCCCAGCACTTTGGGATTATGTGTGAGATAATGGTGAGATTGTGCCATTGCCATCCAGCCTGGGCAACAAGAGCGAAACTTTTTAAAAAAAAACTTTCCCCAAAATCTCATCTCAATTCAAAGATCAAATTTTATCATTGTAAAAAATATTGTCAGTTGTTTTCCTTAAAGCAACAGGCTCACTTTGTTCATTTTTGAGAAAATATCTGCCAAATGTCCAAGTCTGAATGACCATAATTTGTCAATCTTTCAAGTAAAAATGGCGTCCAAGAAAAAAACCAAACTGCTAGTTCAGCTCACAACTTGGACAACTGTGCAAGTGATTATCCTAGAGGCAGCCATCACACTTCAGTATGCAACGGAAGTGCTTTATAGATATTTTTCACGTCAACACACAGAATTTTTTTTTTTTTTTTGAGACAGAGTTTTGCTCTTGTTGCCCAGACTGAAGTGCAATGGCGTGATCTCGGGTCACCACAACCTCTGCCTCCCGGGTTCAAGTGATTCTCCTGCCTCAGACTCCTGACTAGCTGGGATTACAGGCATGCGCCACCACGCCCCGGTAATTTTGTATTTTTAGTAGAGACGGGGTTTCTCCATATTGGTCAGGCTGGTCTCGAACTCCCGATCTCAGGTGATTACCCGCCTCGGCCCCGCAAAATTCTGGGATTACAGGCATGAGCCACCACGCCTGGCCCAACACACAGAATATTTTAAAGATTAGATAAAATTTAAACATGAAAAAAATTTTAATGCTTCAAAAAGGACATTCTGAAGTGTAATTGATTTTTTTTTCCTTTTCTTCTTTTGTTTTTTATAGTATGTGACTCCTGGTCTAGTTTGGAGTCCCTGCCTTGATTTGTACTCAAGCACTAGCTTCCTATTATCACTGCAAATGTTAACACAGTGAAAAAAGGCAAATCACATGTTAGGAATGGGATGAAATAGTTTTGACCTTACAGAGATCCTGAAAGGGTGTCAGGGACCTTCAGGAATCTGGGGATCACCCTCTGTGAACTGTCACACTATTCCAAAGCTAGAGTGTATTTTTCTTGTTCATGGTTTTAAAATTTTCAGAAAAATATGTGTACATAAGCAAGATATAACCATATTTCAGGTGTTTAAGAAGTCCTACATACCTAGTGATATTCTATATTTATTCTTCTATAATTTGCTTTTTTTTACTCATCTTTAAATTTTTTAATAGACAAAAATTGGGCCAGGTGTGGTGGCTCACGCCTGTAACCCCAGCACTTTGGGAGGCTGAGGTGGGAAGATTGCTCAAGCCCAGGAGTTCGAGACCAGACTGGGCAATACAGTGAGACCTCGTCTCTACAAAAAATAAAACATTAGCCACGTGTGGACGCATGTGCTTATAGTCCCAGCTACTGGGGAGGCTGAGGTGAAAGGATCACTTGAGCCCGGGAGGTTGAGACTACAAAGAGCCACGATGGTGCCACTGCACTACAGCCTGGGTGACAGAGTGATACCCTGTCTCATAAAAAAGTATATATTTGGCCAGGCGTGGTGGCTCACGTCTGTAATCCAAGCACTTTGGAGGCCAAGTGGGCGAATCACCTGAGGTTGGGAGTTCAAGACCAGCCTGACCAACATGGTGAAACCCCGTCTTTATAATAAATAAAAATAAAAAAATAAAAAATAAAAAGTATGTATTTATCACATATAAGATGTTTTGAAATGAGTGCATTGGGGCATGGCTAAATTGAATTAATTAACACATGTACTACCCCATATACTTATTTTTGTGGTGAGAACACTTAAAATCTTCTCTCTCAGCAATTTTCAAGAATACAATATGTTGTTATTAAGTACAGTCACCATTCAACTGTAAATGTTTGAGGGTTATCCAATTTGATACATGTAAATCTGGGTTATTTATTTTAATGGCTATATAGTAGTCCACTGTGTGGCTAGATCTCTTATTTGTCAATTTCCAAATTGATGAACAGTCAGATTGTTTCTAATTTTCCTCTTTTATAAACAATGCTTCAATAAATATCGTTGTACAAGTCTCCTTGGGCAGTGGGTAAAAGCATATCATTAGTGTCTATATTTAGATATGGGCCTCCTGGGTCGTACAGCATGCATTGCTTCAGTTTCACCATCTCAAATTGCTTTCCAAGGTGATTGTACCAATTAACAGTCTGTAGTTTACATTTTACGGCATAAACCACCACTTAATCACCAATCTGATTTCCTCTTGTTCCTAGGCACTCAGTTATACTATGCTTCCCATCATTCCTTGCAGTTCCACATGGCCCTGTGCTTGAGTTTTAGCCAAGGGAATGTGCACGATAGTCAAGTACACAACTTCCAAGCCTTGCCGATAAAGCCTTCTCATGAATAATCTTTTGTACTTCCCTAGAAGGCCAGCTGGATGTCTACATCCAGGGTGACCTTGGAAGTTGCACACTGAAGATGGTAAGGCCACTGGTAGTCCAGGTATCTAGGTGAACCCCCTGAAGACCTGGACCCACAAGGGGCTGTTATATGTGTACAAAATCAATTTCTGTGTTTAGCCAATGAAATTTTGGGTTTTGTTTGTAACAGCAGTTAGCCTACCTTTATTAATACATCTTCTCATGAGTGATACATGACAGTTACCTCTTCTTTACAACCTTGCCAATACTTAGAATTATGCTTTAAAATTGTTGCCATGTCAGTCTGAATTTGTTATTTTAATTTGCTTTACTTTCTCAGATTGCTAGTGAAGTTGAGCCACCTTTTAGCCCGTTTATTAGTTTTCTCCTCTGCAAATCACTTGCTTACAGTGTAGAATACAATATTATAGAAATATATAAACTTACTGTAAACGATGAAGGGAATCAACTTAATTAAAGGGATAAAATGAAGTTAAGTCACCTGAATTTAAAATTTTTGGTTATTCTGGTACTATGTTACAAATCCCTTCTCTTTGTAATGAAAGAGAAGGGATTTGCAAACCCAGAAGCTAAACAATGATGGTACCTGCTATCTCGTCAAATTAAAACAAGCTCTCAACTAAGACGGAAATTTGAATCCAATCAACCATATAAATGGCTCACTCTCTAAGGACTCTCTTAGGATTAAGCTTTTGTATTAGTTACATATTGCTAAATAACAAGTAATTCCAAAACTTGGTAACTGAAAACTAATAAACTTCTATTATCTCACAGTTTCTGTGGGTCAGCAATTCAGAAGCAGCTTTAACTGGGTGGGTCTGGTTCAAAGCCTCTCATAAGGTTTCAGTCAAGATGCTGGCCAGGGCTGCAGTCATGTGAGAGCTTGACTAGGGCAGAGGACCTGCTTCCAAGATGTGATTCAAGAACTGAATCTTCCCATTCAAGAACATGGTGTGTTTCTCCTCATATGTGTCTTTTTTCATTCTGTAGGTCATCTTTTAACCTTAAACTTCTTGTCATAAAAGGTTTTACTTTTGCATATAGTTGAATTTATCAATTTATTTTATGATTTGTGATTTTTATGATTAGTTTAAGAAACCATTTCCTATCTCAAGGCTATAAAAGTGTTCTATTTTAAGTTTTATAGCTTTGCTTTTCATATGTAGGCCTTTATTCCCTCTGGAATTTATTCTTATGTATAGTCTAAGAGAGAGACAGAATTTTTTCCATATAGACAGCCAATTGTCACTAACATTTTTTACTGAATAATCTATTCTTTCTGTTCCTGAGGTCTTTCTTCTTTTCCACTGGTCTATTTGTCTGCTGCTGTGCCAATATCACACAATCTTAATGACCTTAGATTTATGTGTTAAAATCTGGCAAGGCAATCCTTCACCTTTTTCTACTTAAAATGCATCTTGGCTATTCTTGGCCCCTTACTACAGCATGTGAATTTTAGGATAAATTTCCCTGAAAAGGTCTCTTTGTGCTTGGACTGGCAGTCCACTGAATTTATACATTAATTTGGGGAGAATGTATCTTTACAACACTGAATCTCCCCATTCAAGAACATGGTGTGTTTCTCCTTATATGTGTCTTCTTTTATGTCCCTCAACAGAGCTTTATAACTTTCTCCAGGCATATCTAGCCCTTGCATTAGATTTATTCAACAGTTTTCATTGCTACTGTGAATGCTTTTCTAAGAAATAACATTTACGAATTGTTTGTGACTGCCGTAAAAGGGTACCTTGATTATTGCATATGGATCTTATATAGGCAAACTTGCTTGAAAAATGGAAAACACTAGTTCCAGTCACTTTGGGTTTTCTGTAGCACTGTTTTCTGCAAATAATAATCTCCATGACTCTTATTTTCTTTTCATATCTGTTACATGGGGGCATAATTACAATGCTGAATAGAAGGGGTGATGAGGGGGATCCTTGAAGTTCTTGACTTTAAATCTTTCCCCAATACATCACTTATGAGGTTTCTAGATTTATTTTCACATTACCCTTTATCAAGATAATAAAATTCCACTGTATGCCTCGTTGTCTAAGAGGTGCTTTTCTGAGACTGAGTCTCACTCTATCACCCAGGCTGGAGTGCGGTAGCGCGATTTTGGCTCAGTGCAACCTCTACCTCTCCGGTTCAAGCAATTCTCCTGCCTCAGCCTCCTGAGTAGCTGGGATTACAGGCGCCTGCCACCACGCCCAGCTAATTTTTGTATTTTTAGTAGAGACGGGGTTTCACCATGTTGGCCAGGCTGGTCTCAAACTCCTGACCTCAGGTGATCCACCCTCCTCAGCCTCCCAAAGTGCTGGGATTATAGGCGTGAGCCACCATGCCTGGCCTTAAGAGGTGCTTTTAAAATCATTAATGGATACTGGATTTTATCAAATGCTTTTCTATATCTATTGAGATGATCACACTGTTTTTCTTCTTTAATTTATTAATGTGGTAAAAAATACATTAATAGATTTTATAGTAAATTTCCTTGGATTTGGGGGATAAACCACACCTGATCATGATGTGTTTTGTATACACTGCTTGATTCATTTTCTTAATATTTTACTTTGTGTCTTTAATATCAATATTCATAAGTGAATTTCCTTCTTAAGTTTTCAATCTTAGCATGCCTTGTTTGACTATGGTATAATGGGGTATTGGTTTTCTGAAAGGAGTTGAGAGCTGTCTCCCTATCTTTTATCTGAAACCGTTTAAGATAGGGATTATCTGTTAATCCCCTGCCCCTCTGTCAACAACAATGGAGTCCTTGTACTCACTGGGCAAAGGCCAGCTCTGGCTAAATCTGCCTCTGCCCACTCTGAGGGTGGGCAGCTGAATGTGGCTGAAGAAAAACACACAGCCACGCTGACTGAACTCCCTTTAAATGAATGACGCTTAGTGTTGTCTAATAAATATCTAGAAATACCTTGTCCATTCATTCCCTTATTGTCCTAAAGGATACTTTCATACCTTCTCTCTCAAACCTCCAATAACTCCTCCCCATCCTCACTCTCAGCTAGTGACTGTGCTTCACGTTTTGCTGAGGAGGCAGAAGCAATCAAAAGGGAACACGGTGGCGATGTACCCTGCGTTCCCTCGTTTTGATGGATGAGCTATCTGTGCTCCTGTCTAAGGTCACCTACAATATGTATGCTACCATCCACCTGCTCTCTTGCACGCCAGGACTTTGCTCCTTGTATGATCAGTTTTTCCGTCTACTAGATCATTCCCACCAGATATATAATTTCTCATATTTAAAAAACAAAACCCTCAGGCTGGGCACGGTGGCTCACACCTGTAATCCCAGCACTTTGGGAGGCTGAGGCGGGCAGATCAGCTGAGGTTGGCAGTTGGAGACCAGCCTGACCAACATGGAGAAACCCTGTCTCTACTAAAAATACAAAATTAGCCGGGCATGGTGGCACATTCCTGTAATCCCAGCTACTTGGGAGGCTGAGGCCAGAGAATTGCTTGAACCCAGGAGGCGGAGGTTGCAGTGAGCTGAGATCGTGCCATTGCACTCCAGTCTGGGCAACAAGAGCAAAACTCCATCACACACATACACAAAAAAAAACCTCTCAACCCCACATCTCCACCCAACCACTGCTCTTATTTATAGCAGAACTCTTCAGAAGAACTGTTTAAACTCAGAATCTTTAGTTTCTGTCCTTCCCTTCTCTCGAGTTCAATTTTCCCAATGTTTGTGTCTTATACTCCACATAAACTGCCAGACATGGTCACCAATAATCTCCACATTCCCATATCTAATGGTCAACTCTCAGTCCTGAAGCTACTTGACCTTGTCTCATTATCAGCCTTTTCCTCATCTGATGACCTCCCCCCTCCTTGAATCACTTTCCCAACTTCTATCGTAGTCAGTTTGGGTTGTTTTAACAAAATACCAAAGACGGGGTGGCCTAAACAACAGAAATACATTTCTCGCAATTCTGGAGGCTAGGAAATCCAAGCTCAGGGTGCCAGCACGGTCAAGTTCTAGTGAGGGCCCTCCTCCTGGCTTGCAGATGGCCACCTTCTTGCTGTGCACTCACATGGTGGTAGTGAAGAGAATCATCTCTGTTGTGTCTCTGCTCAGAAGGGCATTAATCCCATTCATCAGGACCCTACCCTTATGACCTAATCATCTCCCAAAGGCCCCGCCTCCTGATGCCATCACACTGAGATTAGGACTTCAGCATAGGACTTTGGGGGGGACACTCGACCCTTAGCTGGTTTTCCTCCTACTTCCTGATGGCTTCTTCTCAGTCCCCCTTGGCAGCACCTCCCCCTCATAATCTGGATCTTTCCACTTCTGGGGGTCTCCTCTTGAACCTCATCGCTTCTCTGTCTTGTACTTGTTCCTGCGATCTCATCTTGTCTTAGGACCTTTCAACCTCCACACACATACCAATGACTCCTACATTTGTGTCTCTAACCCAGACCTCTCCCCTAACTTCTAGACTCACATATTCAACTGCCTACTCACCATTTCTACTTGGATGCTGATATGATTTGGCTTTGTGTCTCCACCCAAATCTCATTTTGAATTGTACTCTCATAATTCCCACATGTTGTGAGAGGAACCTGGTGGGGAGGTAATTGGATCATGGGGGCAGGTCTTTCCCATGCGGTTCTCAGAATAGTGAATCAGTCTCACGAGATCTGATGGTATAAAAAGGGGTTTCCCTGCACAAGCACTCCTCTCTTTGCCTGCCGCCATCCACATAAGATGGAACTTGCTCCTCCTTGCCTTCTGCCATGATTGTGAGGCTTCCCAGCCAAGTGGAGCTGTAAGTCCAATTCAACCTCTTTCTTTTGTAAATTGCCCAGTCTCAAGCATGTCTTTATCAGAAGCGTGAAAACGGACTAATACAGATGCCTAACAGATAACCTCGAACTTAACAAAACGCTATCTTCCACCCCAAATTTGCTTCCCCACAATTTTCTCCAATGCAGTAGATGGCAGTTCCATCCTCCCAGTTGTGTAAGCCTAAAATCTTGAAGTCATTCTTGACTTTTCTTTTTCACACACCCAATACTCATTCCACCAGTAAATCCACCAGTAAATTACCTTCAAAATTTACCCCAAATCTCACCATTCCACAGTCTCCATTTGAACAACCCTTGTCTGAGTCATCAAGCTCCAACCGCAGAAGCTTCCTAACTGGTCATTCTGCTTTGCTCCTTGGTCCCCTACAGTCAATATTCCACGCAGCCGATGGAGTGATTTATTCTTTTTTTGTTTTTTTGAGACGGAGTCTCGCTCTGTCATCCAGGCTGGAATGCAGGGGCGTGATCTCAGCTCACTGCAACCTCTGCTGCCCGGGTTCGAGCAATTCTCTGCCTTAGCCTCCTGAGTAGCTGGAATTACAAGTGTGTGCCGCCATGCCCAGCTAATTTTTGTATTTTTAGTAGAGACGGGGTTTCACCATCTTGGTTGGGCTGGTCTTGAACTCCTGACCTCGTGATCCACCCACCTTGGCCTCCTAAAGTGCTGGGATTACAGATGTGAGCCACCTCACCCAGCCAAAGTGATTCTTTTCAAACATGATTTGGATGACATCATTCCCCTGCTCAAAATCCTCTAGGGCTTCCCTTCTCACTCAGAATAAAAGTCAAATTCTTTAACTTCCAAGACATATAAAGAAATACATCTCTAAATGTTTCTTGGTCCTTCTCTGTAAAAGCATCTTGGACTAGGACTTTTTGGACTCATTCCATTTCTTTAAGGGTTATAGGTCTAATTGGGATTTAATTTTTTTCTTAACACTGGTAACACTTAGCTAGAAAACAGCCCACTCTTAATATAGTAGTCCTTCCCAATCCCGTTTCCTTTTCTATCATTTCAGTTACTGGTGGTCAACTGTGGTCTGAAAATACTACATACAATAAGATATTCTGAGAGGGAGAGGCCACATTCACATAATTTTTATTATAGTATATTGTTATAATTGTTCTATTTTATTATTGTTCTTAATCTCTTACTGTGCCTAATTCATAAACTTTATCATAGACATCTATGTACAGGAAAAAACACAGTATATCTAGGGTTGCTACTATCTGTTTTTTCAGGCATCCACCAGGGTCTGGAATGCATCCCCTGTGAAGAAGGGGGACTACTATATGGTCCATTAGTCCCTCCTCCCTCCCCCATCCCTCCAATCAACCCTGCCAGAAGTCTGTCTATTTACTAGTCTTTCCAAAAAACCAGGTTTTGGCTTTGCCCATCTTTGCTGTCTGTTTTATAGTACATTAATTGCTGCTTGTACCCTTACTATTTCCTTCTATTTTCTTGAATACATTCTGTTGTCCTTTCGCAACTCTGAGTTTATTTTTAAATCTTTCTTCTTTTCCAACATATACATGTAAGAATATAAATTTCACCTCAAACCCCACTTTAACTGTAATCCCATACATTTTCATGTGGGAATGCTTTTGCTGTCATTCATTTCTAACTCTTTCCTAACTTTCATTATAATTTATTTTTCGATCCATGCACATTCGGAGGCAGGCTTGCTGTTTCCAAACATATATGGGAAGCATTAGCAATTGTTTGTTATTGCTCTCTAATTTTCTTGCATTTTGGCCAAAAAAAAAAAAGTGGCATACTTAAAGTTGATCCTTCAGTATTTTTTGAATTTCCTTTATACCCTAATCTGTCATCACTTTTTGAAAAAAATATACCTTGTGAGGCTGAAACAAATAAGTATTTCCTGTCGGTTCAGTGCAGAGTCCTATGTACCGGTACTTAATCAAATTTGTTTCTTACAGTGCTCCAATTTTCTATGGCCTAATTATTTCTCTGCTTGATCTAACAGTATCTGAGAGGTGGGTTTCAAAACTCTGACTATGATTAAGGATTTGTCAACTTCTATAGTTAGGTCGAGTTTTGCTTCACATACTTTGAAGCTATGTTGTTAGCATTCTGCAGATTTAAAACTGCCATATTTTCTTGGCAAATTTGCCTTTTGTCATCTAGCAATACCATTCTGTATCCCTAATATAATTAAAAAAATAATTTCAAAGTCTATTCGGTCTGATATTCATATATCAATGTGTTTTTGGTTAGTGTTTGCCCAGTATATCTTGTCCCACTATATTACTTTCAACCTCTCAGTATCCTGTGTTTTACGTTTTGTCTCTTATAAATGACATATACCTTTTAAAAAGTTTTTAAAAACAGCTATTATCTGGGCCAGCCGCGGTGGCTCATACCTGTAATCTAGCACTTTGGGAGGCCAAGGCAGGCAGATCACCTGAGGTCAGGAGTTCGGGACCAGCCTGGCCAACATGGCGAAACCTCGTCTCTACTAAAAATACAAAAATTAGCTGGGCATGATGGTGCCTGTAATCCCAGCTACTCAGGAGGCTGAGGCAGGAGAATTGTCTGAACTCAGGAGGCGGAGGTTGTATTGAGCCAAGATCATGCCACTGCAGTCCAGCCTGAGTGACAGAGCAAGACTCTGTCTCAAAATAATAATAATAATTTCTATTATCTAGTGGATTTCAGCATTTATACTTATTGTGACAGGCAGAGATCTTCACCACTACACTAACGAGAAAGACTCTTGTTGTGATTAGTAATACTGTGTAGTTGGATTTATTTGCATCTTCTTATTTTATACTTTACCACATTTTTTTTAACTTCCTACCCTCCCCAGCACTCTTTTCCTCTCTTCACTCAGAGGATCAGATTTTCTTTATTCCTCTATCATTTTTCAAGTTATGTATTCCACATATATTAATGGTAACGCTTAAACACAAACTCTTAACTTAAAAAAGCTATGATAACACCTTTATCCTCCTTCTTAATGGGATAAAGCCCTTAGGATGCTTTCACTTCCGGCCAGGAAAGGTGGCTCATGCCTGTAATCCCTGCACTTTGGGAGGCCGAGGTGGACAGATCACTTGAGGTCAAAAGTTCAAGACCAGCCTGGCATGGTGAAATCCCATCTCTACTTAAAATACAAAAATTAGCCAGGTGTGGTGGCACACCCCTGTAATCCCAGCTACTCCGGAGGCTGAGGCAGGAGAATCGCTGGAACTCAAGAATTAGAGGCTGCAGTGAGCTGAGATCATGCCACTGCACTGCAGCCTGGGCAACAGAGCCAGACTCCATCTCAAAAAAAAAAAAAAAAAAGGGAATGCTTTCACTCCAGTCTCTTCCTATTCTTCTGCCATATTATTATTTTCTAGTACTTAATTATATCTTTTTAACTCTCTCCCCAATTCCTCTTTATTACTGTTACTATTTGTTCCATACTCCATGTTTTATTTATTCCATTCTTCTCATTTTAAATTCCATGGCCATTAACTAACAATATTTACTGCCTCAGGCTCTTAGTTATTTGCTTTATTATACCAAATAATCTGTCGTTACAGTGAACACTGCCTTGATCATTGCTTCTCCTCCGAACCATATTCTCTTATCACTACTGCATGCTTCATACTTTCATTAAGGAGCCTTCAAACAGCTGTTAGTGAAAAAGATGTATGAAGTTCATATTTCTTACCCGAGCCAAAACAATCTAAAAATTTCTTCTTTTAAAGGCAACGAATTTTTAAAGATACTTCCTAGAGTATATATTTACAAAACCAAACCTGCAAAAGAACCCTTTTGTAACCGTAGCTCTTTAATTCTTTGCATTAAAGATTCAAATAATATTTAGCAGCAAGTCTATTTGGCAAATGACTAATGGGAAATGTTCTTCTCTTCCACAGATACAGGAAAAGGAATTAGTTAAGATGTTAGCTGATAGGAACCACCTATTGCCTCTAACAGAAGAATGATGATTAGCTTGACATACTCAACACAAATGATTTCTAGCAGATGAAACCAATGTAAATCAATCTCAATTTAAAAAGCAAATCAGAAACAGAGATCAGAGCTTGTTACCAGCTGACATAAAAAAACGCCTCATAAACATCTGCACATATCTACAGAAGGTGGGGAGAGTCAGCATAAACTTTAGAAATCTTTCGTGCAGCTCATTCTTTTTTTTTAATTGTGGTAAAATATACATAACATAAAAGTGCTTATTCGTTTTTCCAGAGTAGTTAGGTGACCTTCCTAAGATTACTCAGAGAAGGTGATGAGGCCTTGAATGGGTCAGGGTTCTCCCACTGTGAACACTAGTTGTGGGGGTGGATGGGTGCAATTCTGCACTTGTGGATGCATAGGATTTCCCTGCAGAACTGTGCTTGGAGTATTCTGGTTAGCCAGAAGAGCTTGACAACACAGGAAGGGAAAAACAGGGCAAACACAAGGGCTACTCCCCAACTACCTCCAAAATAAATACAACTAAAGGCTCACACAACTTTTTTTTAATCATTAAAATGCTGGGGAGGAAAGTCCGATCCCACAGATTTGCTTTAATGAGAAGACAATTCTTTTGCTTTTGAGGGAAGGCAAACCTGGACAGGTAACGGGGTCATTAGGATGGCTCAGATCCTGCAGGAAGTCTTTTACCATCAAGGACTTCAGAGTAGCTTCGGCCAGGCGTGGCGGCTCACGCCTGTAATCCTAGCACTTTGGGAGGCTGAGACGGGTGGACTGTCTGAGCTCAGGAGTTCAAGACCAGCCTGGGCAACACAGTGAAACCCTGTCTCTACTAAAATATGAAAAGTTAGCTAGGCATAGCAGTGTGCACCTGTAGTCCCAGCTACTCAGGAGGCTGACACAAGAGAATCACTTGAACCTGGGAGGCAGAGGTTGCAGTAAGCCAAGATCAAGCCACTGCACTCTAGCCTGGGTGACAGAGCAAGACTCTGTCACCAAAAAAAGAAAAAAAAATGAGTACTTTCATGCTTTGGGCCACTGCTTGATGCCAAAGAAACTGATGAAGTCTCTGTGCTTAGGATCTCATGGCATCAATGGGGAGATATAATCATGCTCAAGGAATGAGGAGCTGTAGTAGAGACCTTCAGGAAAGGGCGCACCATAAGCCAGAGTACTCCTGCGAGGACCACAAGGCCTGGGGATGAACGTGTGGCCTCCACCAAGGGCACCCATTATTTACTGTTGCCCACTAGGTGCCAGACAAGGTAGTAGGTGCTAATTTTTTCCTTAGAAACACTCAGTAGAAGCAAGTGTTATTATCCTCACTTTACAGATGAGGGCATGGGCTCAAGAAGGGATCAATAAAGGTTACACATGTTATTCCGGCAGAGCCGGGGATTCAAACCCAGGTCTAACAAAGAACCCAGATTCATCAGCTCTCCTTAAAGCCCCCTCCATCATGGTAATGAAGGCGAAGGTTTTTCCACTTGGATTTTTTTTTTTTTTTTTGAGACGAAGTCTTACTCTGTCGCTCAAGCTGAAGTGCAGTGGCACGATCTCTGCTCACTGCAATCTCCACTTCCCGAGTTCAAGCAATTCTCCTGCCTCAGCCTCTCAAGTAGCTGGGACTACAGGCACACGCCATCATGCCCGGCTAATTTTTGTATTTTTAGTAGAGATGGGGTTTCATTATGTGGGCCAGGCTAGTTTCGATCTCCTGACCTGGGATCTGCCTGCCTTGGCCTCCCAAAGTGTTAGGATTACAGGCGTGAGCCACCGCACCCGGCCTTCCATTTGGATTTTAAAACACTTTATAGATGTAATTATATTCCAAGGAGAAAGGGGAAAAATAACCTTCATTTGCCTGCCTACTTCTTCTCCTCCTCAACTTGAACTTCATCTCTTATAAGACTCCTTTCCTGCTCCCACAAACTGGGTGAGGGGTCCTTCCTCAAAGCTCCCAAAATAAAGACCATAATCCTTCATGGGCAATCTCAAAAGCCAGTAAGCTCTGAAAACTTAAACTGTTTTCCTAAGTTTGCAGCAAGCTCTCAGGTGGCCAAAGACGAGCCGAACTAATGTGAAACTCTTTTCAGCCTTTTCTTATCCCACTCAGTGTGAATACTCCCGTTCTGATGTGGAAGTAATAACCTGTTTGATGAAGGAGTGCTGCCCAGATCTGGCTGTAGTTACTATGGTATATACAGTACATTGTACGCATATTACCTTTCTAAGAGCCAAACATTTCTGACGGGCAAACCACAACTGGTCCACAGAGGTTTCAGATTAACGCAAACCACAACTGGTCCACAGAGGTTTCAGATTAACGGACTCTGAGGCCGGGTGCAGTGGCTCATGCCTGTAATCCCAGCACTTTTGGGAGGCTGAGGTGAGAGGATGACTTGAGGTCAGGAGTTCGAGACCATTCTGGCCAGTGCAGTGAAAGCCCCATCACTACTAAAAATGCAAAAATTAGCCAGGTGTGGTGGCGCACACCTGTAGTCCCAGCTATTCGGGAGGCTGAGGCAGGAGAATCGCTTGAACCCAAGAGGGGGAGGTTGCAGTGAGCTGAGATCACGCCACTGCATTCCAACCTGGGCGACAGAGTGAGACCCTGTCTCAGACAACAAAACCAAACCAAACCAGATAAGGGACTTTGGACCTATACCCTATGCATAAATGTTACTGCACTATGATTATTTATTCTTTGTAACCCCAGCACTTTGTCGAGTGCCTTGCATATAACGGATACACCACAAATATTTCCTAAGTGAGGAAGCAAGGCTAAGAAATTAGCTAAGAAGGGAAAATGGTCAGTGCCTTGGAAGTGACCATGGCTCCCAACTTGCAGGCCAGGCCTCTAAACGGTGAATGCCACTGCCTTCTTTTGACTTTGAAGGCCCTATAAATAGTTGCTGTTTATTGAGGGCAAGAAACATAGCTGCTGTCTTCACTAGGAATAAAAATAGTTCAGTGGTCTTACATTGATGGACCCACATATAATTTTAGCCCAGGAACACAAAGCATAGTAGGCGCATTCAGACCTCGGGCCACGTGGGTGGTGTCATAGGACCCTGTGAGCTTGGAAGACTTGGGGCTGACCTGCTACATGTAGTGACCTTTCTGGCCTTACAATTTTCTTATCTGTAAAATAGCAACCAATGTAGCCCCTAAAGGCCTCCCAGGTGGGTCTCTACCAAGGCAGCTCACGGGAGGGGACAGCAGCTGTTGCCCCGCACTGCAGAGTCCTGTGTCAACTTCAGGAACTTCCTCACTCCTGTCTACTGTTTTCATTCAGTGTTGTCTGTCCAACACCCCCACACCTCTTTTCTCGTCCAAAAAAAGCAGAGTAATGCAAAGAGTTGGACCCTGGGCACGGGGGAGGCTCATTCTCATCCTGAACAATGGCCAAAGAATTCCGTGAAAAGTAGCCGTAGCAATAATTAGGTCCTCTGAATTTTAAGGAGCACAGGTGGCAATGGGGTGAATCACTGGCTAGCAAGGACTAGATTCAAATAGGAAACTCAATTGCAAGGTCTCAGGTCACAAGAGGGCCAGAGGCCTGGGGAGGAGACTGACAGGAGAGGGCAGTTCTAAGCGTTCCCTGTGGGCGGTCCCTCCTTACCTGGTAACACAGGATGGTTTGCTGCACCAGCCGCGCGTACCCGTCCAAGCGGACCCGGAATTGCTCCTGCTCCGCATCTCCCCGAGCCTCCTGGGCCGCAGAGCCCGCTCTGCCGCGTGGGGCGCGGGACGTCGAGGCTGTGGCCTCCAAGCGGGCCTGGTTCCTGGACACTCACAGCCTCAGTCAGTTCTCGGGATGGGATGGGCCGGAGGAGGTCAGACTTTCTAAACGCTAGCCCCAAAGTCCGGTTGGAAAGCAAGCCAACCAGAGGCGCGGGGGCGGGACGGGGGCTGGCGCGACGAAGGTCCCGCCTAGGCCAGGCCGGCTGGGCTCCCCGACGCTGGCGGGACCCGGGACGCCCCGCGGGAGCAGCGGGAAATAGGGTTCCGGGCGTAGAGCGAGGACGCCCCTGCCTAGCCCCTTTTACGTCCCGGCGGTCGGGAGGAGGTCCCCCGGGCGGGAAAAAGAGTCCAGCCCGCCCAGGCCGCGCTCAGCCCCGCCTCTGGCCCCGCCTCCGCCGCGGAGAGGAACCCTCCAAGTCGCGGCCTGAGGGGGAAGGAAAGGGGGCGGTCCGGGAGAGCCGCTGAGAAATCAGCAACCGGCGGGAACCAAGTTTCCCCCCTGAGTCCCTTCTCTCCCCAGCCTGCTGCCAACCCAGCCGAGGGCCACCTGGGCGCTTTGGCCCCTCCTGCCCTGCCTCCACCCCACCTCCGCCCCTGCCGCAGAGTGCAACCCTTGGAACCCTGAGGGGCACAGGTAAGGAGGCCGCCCCGCCTCCCGCCTGTGACGACATCTGGGCCCGTCCGCCATTCCCGCGTCCGGCCCCGCCTCCGCCGCAGAGCGGAACCCTCAGAGTCGCGACCCTGGGGGGTGGGGGGACGAAAAGGAGGCTGCTCGCGGGAGTTTAGGGGAACCTGGCTCTGGGCGGGGGGTGAGTCGGCTTCCCTGCGTGGTAGTGAGGAGGCCTCCGAGACGGGTGCCAGTCACACCCGAGGCAGGAGAAAGAGGGCCGCCCACCGCGGCCGCCTGGGCACCCCTCTGCGGGCCAAGATTGTAGCCCCGCCCCTCGCCCCGTCTCCGCCGCCTAGCGGAACCGGAGTAGCGGGGCCCAGCCCGGAAGAAAAAGGGGGAGGCCCGGACAAGTGTCCCAGCGACACCTCTGGAGCCTGTGACCCCGCCCCTAACCACCTGGGCGCCGCTCCCGCGGCCAGGTTCGCAATTCTTCTCTCACAGTTCTACAGCTTGAAACTTGGCATTCATTGTAACGTTTCGTGGCTGCTTATAACTTACAGTTCACAATCTTCGGCCTGGTATTCATTGTCCACCAAAATCTGGCCTACATGGGAATTCACTGGACAGCTAGACTAATGTAATCATTGTTTCCGCAAGCTCTTTGCCAGTCTCCAGGCATTACTCTACGCTTGAACCCTTCGGCCCTTCCTCTTCTTGACTAACTGAAACCTGTCTTTCCCTAAACGGCCAGTTCAGCATCTCTATTAGCCTTCCCCATTTTCTGAATTTCTGTAGCCATTTCTTTAATAAGAGCTTAGGACTTGGAGTCAGTTCAGTTTGAGTTCAAATGTTGGTTCTGCCATTTACAAGTGGTATGACCTTTGGCATACTGTTTTGTATGTTTGAACTTCAGTGTTGTCATCTGTAAAATGGGGATAATCATAGCACCTACCTCACAGTATGACTTAAGATCAAGAGGATGAATATAAAGCATTTAGCACAAGCCTGGCTAGTATAAAAATATTTAATAAATCATAACATTTCATTGTCACTTGGCCGCAGTGTATTGCCTCCTGTCATTTATGTTTTCGTGTGTGGATGAGGCATATTTTCCTAACTGGAATGTACGTTATTCACTGAAACAGTCTTTGGTATCTCCTACCATGCCTTGTTAAGGGTTGAGCATATAGTTGGAGCTCAATTAATGTTGCTCGCATGAATAAATGAAATCAGTCCTGCTTAGTTGCGTTCCTTTATGTTTGGTCCTTAATCAAGTTTATGTTAGATATTCCAGAACATAAATCTATGGCTTTACTCTGTCACTCAACTAAAGCACCAAACTCCTCATCAGCTCACATATTACTTCATATAATACTTTGTTTTCTTAATATTGGCTCTTGAATTATGCAGCGATCCATGTGACGTGCCTCCATGAAGAATTTGTTGTGGTCTAGGGGGTGAATAAAAGTAGACATTGTTATCATCATTAAATGTTTTGGAATATGAATATGTACACTTGCTAGAATTGTCATGTATTCATCTGCATCTAAAATCTGGGATCATTGCTTCTTTTCACTGTGGCTTGTCTTTCCATTGGGTCCTTCTTTAGGAGTCGATTTTGCAGCCATATGGGAAATAACTGATGATCTTTGCTCCTATCTGGCATTTCCACCTATTATAGAAACATTTCGGTTTCTTGACTTCATTCTTTGCTATTCCTGCTATACACACATGCACCTCTTTTGGTGTACAGGCAGTCTACAGGCTTAGGCTTTGGTCTATGCTTACTGCATAGCAACATGTAAGCTATGTTCTTCAATAAGCTCAGTATTCTGGGATAAAACCAAGAAGGAAGGCTACTCCGTTTTAAGCTTTTAAATTTCCAAGCACACTTTAGTGACTCATTTTGGACCAGTAAGCTATACTATATGAGAATCAGCCTCATATTTTAGTATCCTCAGATCCTTGAGGTACAAAACTGCCATATCTTGGTTCCCATATCCATGAAGCCATTCTCTGGTTATCACCCAATAGAAACTTGTCTCCGAGTCATTTCTCAAATATTTGTCAAGAATCAGATATAGTATATGATAGGGATTATTACTGTTTCTGAAGCTGATTCATGATCTCCATAAAGATGAAAACTTAGCGCCAAGCGTGGTGGCTCACGCCTGTAATCCCAGCAATTTGGGAGGCCAAGGCAAGCAAATCCCCTGAGGTCAGGAGTTGGAGACCAGCCTGGCCAACATGTTGAAACCCCTTCTCTACTAAAAATACAAAAATTAGCCAGGCATGGTGGTGGGTGCCTGTAATCCCAGCTACTCGGGAGGCTGAGGCAGGAGAATAACTTGAACCTGGGAGTTGGAGGTTGCAGTGAGTCAAGATCACGCCATTGTACTCCAGCCTGGGCAACAAAGAGCGAAACTCCATCTCAAAAAAAAAAAAAAAAAAAAAGATGGAAACCCAGAACTGGACCCTAGGGTAGCACCATGTATGATTTTTCTGACCCCAACCAGAGGATCTGCCATCATTCTGCCATATGTTAACATCCAAGGTGGAAACCAATAAATGTTTCTTTTGTAGGGTTCAGGTCTTTGACTCTAAAGAAAAGCACTCCATCTTCAACCCAGAGGGTCAAATTCTGAATGAATTTGCCAAAAACGACCAATTCACCAAATTTAGTTATATCTATGATAATTTAGTTGACTGGAGATCATTTTGTTTTTCATTATATTTTAAAGCATGTTGAATTTGTCTCTGCTCCAGCTTCCTGTAGCTCAACTGAGACTCAGAGATAAAGAGAGGAAACACCAGGGAACATAAGATTTCTTCACAGTGAGGAATATGTTTATTAAATATATTTAAAAGAATGTATTCTAGAAGAAATATATTCCATTTTTGCCTGCTCTGACTTCTTGAAGCTGTACCCGGAGACTAACGTGAAAAGAAAGTATATACTGGCCGGGCGCGGTGGCTCACACCTGTAATCCCAGCACTTTGAGAGGCCAAGGCGGGTGGATCACTTCAGGTCAGGAGTTTAAGACCAGCCTAGCCAATATGGTGAAACCCCATCTCTACAAAAAGTATAAAAATTAACCAGGCATGGTGGCGGGTGCCTGTAATCCCAGCTACTCGGGAAGATGCGGCAAGAGAATCGCTTGAACCTGGGAGGCGGAGGGTGCAGTGAGCCGAGATCACACCATTGCACTCCAGCCTGGGTGACAGAGACTGTTTGAAAACAAAACAAAACAAAAAAGGATATACTGATAAGAATTCTTCACATTGAAGCTTATGTTCTTCTTATGCCTACCCAGTCTTTCCTTTTTCCTGACCTTTGGACTCCAACTACAGCAGCAAGGAGCAGAGACAGAAACAAACTAAATAGTCCTTAAAATGCTCTTATGGAGACAAATCACCAAACAAGCCCACTCTGTGAATTGGTTATGCAGTAAATTAGATCTTCCTCTAAACGGCCTTCAACAAACTGACCGATTCCTAGCTGACCTCATTAGACATACCCAGTATCCCAAGTGAAGCTGTTTCACCATTTTTTGTTTGTTTGTTTTAAAAATACAAGGTCTTTCTATGTTGCCCAAGCTGGACTCAAACTCCCGGGGCTCTAGCGATCCTCCTGCCTCAGCCTCCCAAGTAGCTGGGACTACAGGTGCTTGCCTGGCTTGCTTCACCATTTTCAGTAAGAACAATCAGGCTGCTGCTCACTGAAGTCAGCAGAGTTCGTTTGTGGGGTTAATGACTGCAGAGAAAAAAACAAAACAAAACAACTACTCTACTATTTTGAAGAAATGCTTCTTTAAATACTGGCCTCTGCCCTGACACTCCTTGCCTCCTAATATTGGCACCACCTCTGTTTCCTTACAGTAGAGTCGCAGACTGTGGGATCAATCTTAAACCCAAAGGAGGATGCTTCACAGAAACACTCTCTGTTCTGCCCTATGTCTGTCTAAAGTAAGAAATAGATGAGAGAATTCAGCTTAAGGACCACAGCACAGACACAATAGGAAAAATAAGGGGGGTAGAACGTAAAAGATACTGGACATTGTGCATCCTTTTATGTATATTTTGGTTATGTAATTTGCTTTGGGGGATTGATTTCTGACGTCTCACCCCTCCCCCAATCTAGAGGATCTCACATCTTCCTTATCAGTTTAATACTTGGCATCTTTTTGGGAGCTGAGGACCTTGGAAGAAGAGATTGCTCAGAGACCTCTTGGAAGGGTGAGGCCGGCTTCCCGTATTTGGGGATCGCACATGCTAACCAGCAACGCAGAAATCCCAAATCCTGTTCTCACTTTTCAGTAGTCCTACCTGTTTGACACTGAGGAAGTGGATACTTAGATGAGATTTGAACTGGGTCACGTACATTGCCTACAGGCCAAAGGCAATGTGTTGAAGAGATAATCTTCAAAGAATCATGGGAAAATGGAAAGGAGACCTCAGAAACTGATCTCATGAGGCAGAACAACCCTTGCTCTGATTTCATAGTCACAGTCTGAGATATAACATTCATCCACTTGAATGTTGCATCTGCTGGGTACCTGCTGTTTTCCAAAAGATGTTATTGTTATGTTTGTCTTTTTAAGAGATGGTGTCTCACTCTGTCGCCTAAGGTGGAGTGCAGTGGCACAATCATGGCTCACTGCAGCCTCAAACTTTCAGGCTCAAGCAAGCCTCCATCCTCAGCCTCCTGAGAAGCTAGGACTGTAGGCACACAACACTATACCTAACTAATTTTTAATTTTTTGTGGGAGATGGGAGTGTCCCTGTGGTTTCCAGGCTGGTCTCGAACTTCTGTGCTCAACAATCTGCCCACCTCAGCTTCCCAAAGTGCTGGGATTACAGACGTGAGCCACCATGCCCGGCCAATTGTGTTTGTCTTAATCAGCACATCCTACTGCTTCCATGCCAGGCCACCAGGGAAAGAGACTGCAGATGTTTTCTCTTTGTGAAAATTACCAAACTTAAAGATCTTAACTGCAAATTTATTTCATTGATTTTAACATTTTTGATTTTAACATATAAATACAAGACAATTAAATAAATCAGAGAAGAAATATTGCAAAGACAAGTTAGCACTCACAGAACTGTGTATTATTACTATGGTTAGTCTGAGATATAACATTCACTTGAAATATATGCAAGGGAACATTAGTAAAAGATTTAAGTGAAAGGGTTTCAAAATGTTCCTAATAAGCACGTATTGAGGCATTGCTCAAGCAGATGTAGGTGGGAAGCCAGACAGACCCCATATATAACTAGGAGCAATCAAGGCTCGATACATGTAGCAACAACAGCAGTGCAGGACAGTCCCCTGTTCCCAATAGCTGCTCCCCTTGTCACTATGCATTCTTCAAGACACATTTAAAAAATAATGATAGCTCTGGCTGGGCCAGAGTGTACCAGTTATAACAATCAACCATGTATGTACCATGCAGTTGCCTTTTAAAGAACAGCAATATGATTTTTTCCATATATATATATACATCTTTTTAAGAAAAGGAATCCTAGTCTACGCTCCTGTTCTGAAAGGCTCTGGGGATTTGAGAGGCGGCAGTGTATGTATCTCATCTACGTTCACAATTTTCCTGACACGTGGTCTGGATGACAGTTCCATCCCTCTCTGTGGCCAAGGTATAAAGTTAAACATCTTGGTGCAGGTTCTATAATCTGACCACTGGAGATGAGGTCAGGAGGTGGGTATTCGTACTGGATGCTGTGTATGGGTGTATAGGTCGTGCACCCGCGAGGGTGAGTGGGACTAAAATATGGTCTCCACTCTGTTTGCTAAACCATGAGTCCATAGGGCTGTGTCTGCCCAGTGATAACACGGGACACCCTTTTCTAACTTGCTCAAAGGCACTGTGTGAGCTGTGGCACTGTCTGCTTACATTTTCCCAGTCTGGCTGGCATCATTATTTCCTGATTTCACTGAGGCTTCTGTATTTCACATCCTATATCATCTCCAAAAGGAGCTTTAGAATTCGCAGAATGAGCAAGGATTTTCTGAATTATCACGAGACAAAACAACCACGATTCTACAAAGGAATACATTTACCCAGTAGAAAATAAATACAAAAAAATGTAGAAGTAAGATTTTTGACACATGAGTCACTAGAATTTAGCTTATATACAACAAAGGCATGCACAGCTAAACTTACCAACAGGCTGAATCAACAGTTGCTTTATATGATGTTATCAAAGAGAGCCTAGCCTCTTTAAAAGGTGGCTGAAAGTTCACTACCTTTTTTTGTTTCCTTTACAGGAGTTTTATTCTTAGTGTATTGTTTAAAACCAACCTTCTTATAAAATGAAAGATGAAAAACCAAATCACAAATGTCTAAAAACCGGTTTTCTCTTGTAATAATAATCATTGCCCTTAATTAGCTTATGCGTCTCCAGATGTTGCTGAGAATAAAATGAGTTGATTTTCATACATCTCACATTGTGTAAAAGGTAAAATTAGACATTTCACACTGTCAGGCATCATGCTTTCATTTTAGAAGAAAGGAATCACATTTGCTCAATAAAGTGTAAGCTTCCCCGCTTTGAAGTCCTTCTGAGAGCCATACGGCCTTTCCCATTGCAGGAATCTTCCTTCTCATTAAACATGTGTTGTTTTCCAGTGAAATCATGAAGGCACACATCTCCATTCTGAACACTAAAAGAAACCCCATTCCTCTCTGTAGAAGCATTTCCTGTGTAAGGAAACAGAAAGCAGGGTGTGTGAAGTATCCACAGAAAGCATTAAAAAGCGAACACACTTAGACATCGCTTTATTCTTAAAGATATATATATATATATATATATATATATATATATATATATTTTTTACTTCCTCTAACATGGATCATAGGAAACAAAACATATATTTGTAAAATATGTTTTTAAAGACATTTATGATATATGTTCATTTATGATATATATGTTCATATATGTTTATTTTTCATTCCTTCCCTAAGGCCACTCAAAGTAAGCATACCAAATTGGGGATTGCTTCAGAAACCAGTTCTCTTGGCAGTTTTTTGTTTTGTTTTGTTTTTAATGAAATGGTCAAAATCTGAAGCAAAATAATACATTAATAAAAGGCCCACTTCTGAAGTCTGGTTGGATAGACTTCAAGTAGTGGCATATGTATAATATAAGCTAAGGTAATGCTTTGCTCTCCCAAAAGGTTAATGTTAACAGAGACCCCCATATGTACCCTTAAGGAAGTTCTGGGTTCTCTAGGTTCCTACAAAACGAAACTTTGTACCACAGAAACCAGAGCAACCAGCCACAACAGTCAGGACAACAAGAAGAAATCATCTCTCTTGTAGACTAAACCAGCCCCTCTGACTAAATCAGGACAGGACCAATTCTCAAGAGGAAACTACCAATTCCAACTTCAGAGTCCAGCCCAGGGAACAGCTGGGCACTCAAGGGTAACTGTTGGTTTGGACGTGCGCCTTCCCTACCCCAAGCAGGATCTGAGTTGTAGGGAAGCGCAGGTGCTGGCATCCTCTAGCTACTTGGCACCATCCTTCTGACCATTAGATCATCGGGAAGCTATATAGAAAGCTGAATAATAAGCCCATTTGTTAGTTCATGACGTAATTATGGTAACAATGATCATAACGGTACTGGGACACTTCATTATCTCATTTAGAGCCCTACAGGGTGGGTACTACTATTATCCCCATTTCACAGATGAGGAAACGAAGGTTTCAGAAATTAAGTGCTCTGCCCAAGGTTACACAGCTCAGAAGTAATGGAGTTGACATGTGATGTTGCTTCCAAACTATGAGCTTGTGGTCCTGGGTACCAAATGAGATGGCTGCTGGTACCCCACCCTCTAAGGCAGCTCAGACTGAACTATGTAATATTCATGCAGACTAGGCGATGAATATGGTTAGTGCAGCTCCGTCTGTGACACAGATCAAATAGGCGGCTGTTTGAATTTAGGCATTTTGGCTTGAGGACATTTTGATGACACAAGAACAATTTGGCCTGGCATAATAAACAAATCAATAAACTTCTAGCTTTCTTTCTTGTTTTTTTTTTGAGACAGAGTCTCACTCTGTCACCCAGGCTGGAGTGCAGAGGTGTGATCTCGGCTCACTGCAACCTCTGCCTCCTGGGTTCAAGTGATTCTCCTGCCTCAGCCTCCTGAGTAGCTGGCACTACAGGCGTGTGCCACCACGTCCCGTTGATTTTTATATTTTTTATTAGAGATGGAGTTTTGCCATGTTGGCCAGACTGGTCTCAAACTCCTGACCTCAGGAGATCTGCCTGCCTTGGCCTCCCAGAGTGCTAGGATAAGAGGCATGAACCACCGTACCCAGCCCTAGCTTTCTTTTTTGAAACTGCCAATTCCATTCCTCATCTATCCCAGATGCTGGGGCGAGGACTGAGGAGTTAGGGATGTTTATCTGACATGCATATTATGTAATATTAAACACTGAGCCATTTTGGCAGCCTTAAAATGTACCCCCACCCTCACTGTCAAGCATCAGAAGTAGCTGTGTCAAATCAGCTGTATTAAACAACCATGTTAAAATGTGCTGTTTCCGTCACATCTGATTTCTCAAAGGATGACAACATTGATAGAGCTAAGCAGGTGAGGCTTCATCTCTGAGCTCTTTCAAGAATATGGAAAAATCTGGTTTATGGATTTAGAGCCCCAGACACAAGTTGTGATTCAAGGGTTCTTGATGACCCAGCTAGTGTCTTTGATTTCTCTCCTTTCAATCTGCTTTCTACGCTAACTTACTAACCTGCTGTGATCGTCACTGCCTCTCCTCTGTTTACCTCCATTGAATCATTCCTGATAGAGCTATTCGGTGTAGAGCCCAGAGCTTTTTTTTCTCGTATCGACAGTAAAGAGCTAAGGCTATATACAGCAGGTATTTCTCATCTTTTCCAGCAGTGATTCTCAACTGGAGGCAATCTTAGCCCCTTCTTGCCCCCACCCCCCCTGGGACAGTTGGCAGTATCTGGGGACATTTTGGGTTGTCATAACTGGGGGCAGGGTGCTACTGGCTCTACTTGATAGTGTCCAGGGATCCTGCTAAATGTCCTGCCGTTCCACAAAAAACAATTATCCAGCCCGAAATGTCAATTGTGTTTGAAGTTGAGAAACCTTGATTTTGAGGCATGCTATGGTATTTTAAAAGCCTGGACAGGCTGGGCACAGTGGCTCACTCCTGTAATCCCAGCACTTTGGGAGGCTGAGGCGGGAGGACTGCTTGAGCCCAGGAGTTTGAGACCAACCTGAACAACACAGCAAGACCACATCTTAAAAAAAAATTAGCTAGGCATGGTGGCATGCTCCCATAGTCCCAGCTACTTGGGTGGCTGAGGTGGGAGATCACTTGAGCCTGGGAGGTCGAGGCTGCAGTGAGCCGTGATCGCACCCCACTGAACTCCAGCCTGGGCAATAGGAGGCCTTGTCTAAAAAAAAAAAAAAAATTCTAGACAAACCAGCAGGACCTCTCATCTTCGGGGAATTGGAAAACTGTTTGGTAGATGTATGAACCTTCTCACAAATTTATTTGAATTAGTCATGAAAAGAACTAACGTCCTAAAACAATGGACACAGGCAAATTCTCCATGGAAGGAGAAACTCTACCGGCAGAGCTTGTTTTTATAAGAATGCAAAAGATATATTAAGAAGCAAGAGAAAGTAAAAATAGATAAGGTAAGCTTTTATGAGTAATGAACAGCCTGGTCTTATGAAAGAAAGAAAATGTAACAGAAGTTTTAGCTGAGAAATGTCAGAATTAATGAGTAAAGGAGGCATGGCAGCAATATCTGTTCAGATATTGGTCACATATATGATCACCAATACTGGTCACAAGTCATCTTCCAGTATTTGACATATTCATGGGGATTTGGGTACTGTCACAAGACAGCCACATTGTGGGAAAGAATTAACAAACATGAAAAGCAAAAAATAGGAAGGTTTAAAAGTGTTGGCCGGGTGCGGTGGCTCAAACTGTAATCCCAGCACTTTGGGAGGCTGAAGTGGACAGATCACTTGAGGTCAGGAGTTCGAGACTAGCCTGGCCAACATGGTGAAACCCCGTATCCACTAAAAATACAAAAATTAGCTGGGCATGGTGGCGGCTCCTGTAATTCCAGCTACTCGGGAGGCTGAGGCAGAATTCCTAGAACCCAGGAGGCGGAGGTTAGAGTGAGCTGAGATCACACCATTGCACTCCAGCCTGGGCGACAAGAGTGAGACTGTCTCAAAAAAAAAAAGTGTTGAACATGTATATTATGACAGATGTAATAAAAACTGCATAGTCTTATCAGCTATTTTAGGTACTACTCTCACAGAAATAGCACAGTACTGAAGTCTTTGGACAATAGTTAAGTGACAATTTAAAATGTTGAAATTTTTATGTCTTCATCAATCCCATTATGAAAAACCAAATCTTAAAAAAAGATTGTTGTTCCGGTGTTTGCTCTCTATAATAAATAAATTTGGATTAATAAACTTTCTCTTTTGTAAGGGAACCACATTTTGATCCACTAGTCATATATGTATTAATAGTTACTCACTTTGCTTAGCCAAAATGCCATTAAAGGATAAAACCACTTTCAAAAATAAACACTAGCTTGAGAAATACTATATTGAGATATACATACCATTCCCGCTTGCGTGCACATGAGCAATCGTTATTCATGCTAGCAGTGTGGTGGAGTTAGTGGAGTTATTGTTTGACTGCTGTAAGGAATTTGAAGAGCTGGACACTCCTTAGTTTACAGTCTGCTTCTTTAAACCATTAGTAGCAGTTTTACTCCAGTCTACAGCAGAATAAGCATTACAGAGGAACAGGGCAGTATGTTGAAGCTCAAACGCAAGAGGAATCACAGTGTAACAAGTCCTAAGCACCTGAGTCCTCACTTCAGGATCTTATGGAGAAGTCACCTTCCACCAGTTGGCGTGATAACATGTATTTTCATTTGGATTACTTACATTTATCCTTCAAAGGACTGTGTGGTTAAAAGTAACCTATATTCTCCTAGAACTAAAGGCCAAGCTTAATTTGATTATGTCTACAGATATCCACAGAATTAGGTAGTAATTCAGAGCCTCACACTGTCCTAACACGAACACAAATAGTCTGCTGTAATGACTCATTGTTCTTCAATCCATGAAAATGACTGAACTACATATACTGCCATTTTCTGAATACAGACTCCCGTGTCCCCCGGATACTGCAAAGGTGGGTATTCATGCAAAAGGAATATAGCTTTTCAAACAGCACTTTATTTTTCTCATTTTCTTTAAAAGAATGAGCTATGTGCTTTACTACCCAACCGGGCATATGTGAAAATAACTTCAAAATAACAAAATGTATGTTACAACCAAACGTATGCTAAAGCTTATATCCCAAGTCTGGCTTACTAACAAATAAAGCAGCTGACAAGCAGGGCCTGTGGAGAAAGGACTGAGTTGAGATTTTTTAAATTACCAAAGTAAATATTAAAAATTACTTTTGGAAATGAAAAGCATGATCAATAGAAAATTCTAAAAATTTCATTGCTGCCTCATTCAAGAGGCAGCTCAGCCCAATACATTTATTGCTCAAAAAATTCCCAGATATGAATAATTATTTTTTAATTCACTAGATTTTTTTTTCTCCCTAACGTTCACAATCAATATTTTCTGTTGAGCAGATTCCAGATTTGCTAGAATTCACTGCTTTCTAGGTTGGATTTCTTTAGATCTTAATTTCTACAATATTTTCCTTCAGATTTCAGAGGAATAGAAAAAGTAAGGTAAATCTTTACCAGAATTTTTCAGCCAGCCGCAACTTTCCACAACAAAGATACCGCCTCCATTGCTTCCTGACATTTTCTTTTGCTACACAGTAAAAGATGAATATGAAAAATCCTGAGGGAGGGAAAAACAAAAACCACAATGAATTCCAAGCTATTAGTTGAATGTCATAAGCTCACTTTGCACAAAAAATATTAATACATTCTTTGGTAGCTGTGGGCAACGTGAAATTTTGCAAATTGAATAAAAAGTCCAGAGTCCTAGGAAAGCTTGCTGTCAAAAGGCATCGGGGAATACCTTTCGAAAATCTTTGTGAGATTAAGAATATTTATATGATAAAGGAATCCTAACCTTACATTTCCACAATTAAATTCACTGTCTCCTCCGCACCTCCTGTCCTCGGCCTTCCCTATCTTGGAATTACAAGCCATCTACTCAGGATCCCAGCTTGGACCTAGGCTCCTGCCTCTCCCCCTCCCTCCCGATTTAGAATCCGTTTCCAAGATCTGTCAAATGCTATCTCCTCCACACGTTTCCCTTCCCACTCTCCTCCTCTCCAGCCCACTGCCCTATCCTTTGCTTGGATCTCTCTCCCCAGCTCAAACCCAGGCAGCACAGGGATGAACTCGCCTACCTGCCTGCCTCCTCCTGACCTGCTCCAGGTGCTGGCATGGAGAGCAAGCTGAAGACCTGAAGGAGCCCTGGGGCTCCACCCTCACCCACTCGGGTGCCCAGTCAAGGTAGGCCGGGGGCTCCCCCACCCAGCCCCAAGGCTTTTGCCAATAAATATTTGCTGAGTCAATGGATGAATTCTGGGTTCTCTGCTTTCTACTTAAAAACCCCCAATCTATTCACTTTAAACCTTCATTTAAAAATACCAGGGGCCAGGCATGGTGGCTCACGCCTGTAATCCCAGCACTCTGGGAGGCTGAGGTGGGAGGATCACTTGAACCCAGGAGACGGAGGTTGCAGGGAGCCAAGATCGTGCCACTGCACTCCAGCCTGGGTGACAGAGCGAGACTCTGTCTCAAAAAACAAAAAACAAAACAGTTTTGCTTCTAGTACGGTACATGGCCCACCCTTCAAGACACATGTCTGAACATTACACAGCTTCACTCGTTTGCCACCCTGGGGTGTCCACCCTTGGTTGCATTAGGAGAGAAACAGCATATATAAGAGAGGCCAAAATCAGAATCTATATATACATTTAACCACTCCAAAAGCCCTATGCAGTAGGGTTAGTTTCCTTGTATAGATGAAGCAATACATTCATTCCTTTTATCCATTCATATTCTAATGAGATAATCTGAGGAAATGAAGAAAGGCAGATTCAATTTCCACATTAAACCTGTGAGGGTGGGTACCTTGCTTTCATGTCAATGATGAAAATGGGCGTGATGTGGGCATATATTTTTTTTCTTTTACAGTATCTGTTAGTATACCATGGTTGGCAAATAAAACTTCTTAAGACCCTTAAAAAGAATTTGCTCATGTTTTTTGGTTTTGTATGTAATACCATGCAGCATAACAACTGGATATACCAATTGAAGAACCGCTATAAGTAAAAATTAATAACCATATATAACTAAACAAGCATCTCTGCTAGCTTCCTCCAAATTAAAATAAGAACCAATAACCAAATTCGGCATTTGAATTTAACCTCAGGCTGGGATTTCTTTGAAAACCAAGAAGATGATCTATTGCCTGATAGAACTATAGAAGGACAACATGGAGCAAAGCAACAGGAAAGATGCAAACGAGCCGATGAGAAGGCAATTAAAAGGCATCCCAAAAGAGGACTGGAATAGAAGCAAACCAAGGGACAGTGAATTATTGTGATTGTAATGTAAACCTATTAGCCTGCTGGGCTTTTAATATCATAGCACTTCCATTAAAAATTAACAGCGGACATGGCTTTCATAACACTGCTCTAAAAGAATTAGTAATTTTCTAAAGAGTGCAACTATCAGGGTTCCAAGATGAATGGGCTTCGTTAACCAATGGGAAACCTGAAGCAGATGGCGACACACAGAGCCTGCTCTCTTCCCACTGAGTGTCCCAGGGCAGTAACTTGGGATTCGCCTTCAAGTAAGACTGCTGCCACTCGGGTCTGCCTGTTGCCTTCCCATTTCTCACTGTCTCCAAATCTCTGACCTAGGAGTTGAGAGCGGTGAGCCCCCACAGCCACAGTCATGGTATGTGCTATGTGAATACAACATTTTTAAAAACAACCAAGTGAAGGAAGAATAACTGACTTTTTCAAAAAGAGTTCCTGGCAGGTTCCCCTCAGTATGGTCTCTCTAAGGAGATGATGATGAATAAGGTGGAAAAAAAAAGCACTGTTTCTTGAATTTAGCGAGCACCTTTCCTCCAAAGATCTCAAAGCACTCCCTCTCAACGATACACCTGTTTTTAAATGAAAATATCTTAAGCCACTAAATAAGCTACTTTGCATATACAAGCATACCGCATTTTATGGGGTTTCACAGATAGTGCATTTTTTTTTTGTTTTTCTTTTTTACAAATTGAAGGTTCCAGCAGGTCTCTCCACGCCATTTTTCCAACAGCATGTACTCACCTTGTGTCTCTGTGTCAGCATTTTTTAGCAATAAAGTATTTTTAAGTTAAGGTATGTACATTTGTTTTAGACATCATGCAACTGCACACTTAATAGACTACCGTCTAGCGTTAACATTACTTTTATACGTACTGGAAAACCAAACACTTGTGTGACCCACTTTATTGCAATATTTGCTTTATTGCTGTGGTCTAGAGACCAAACCCCAACATCTCCAAGGCATGCCTGTACTCTCTTAGTAGCTATATTCTTATATTCAACTGGGATCATTCAGTTTGCATTTAATACTGTAAAGATTACCTTGTAAGGTATTAAAGATGGCAAAAAGATACATGAAGGTCACGTTAACTGGTCCCCCAGGCAAAGAAGGCAAAGCCCCAAGTTATTCCCAGTAAAAATGTAAGGCCAGCGATACTCCTGAGGTCTTGAATACTGGTTTTCGCTGGGCTCCCAGTTGCTTCTTCTTTTTAATTCGACAGAGCTGAACCAGGACCACAATGAACATGCTGACGTTTAGCAAAAATATCACACAGAAATATCCCACCACGGTAATGTAGAACACTGCATTGCTGTTGATCCAGCAGCTGGAATTGGTGGGGGGAAAACAACACATTACACTGATGACTTAGAGTTCAAAGAGACACAATGAATCTATTACATTTTACTGAAACATTTTCCACCAGTACAAGAGAAAAAAAAATGATAAAACTGCTATTCTCTACAACCATTTATAGCTCCTAGGGAAAAGAGTCTAAGAGTTTATGTGAGGACACTTGGTGATTTAAAGTATTTTAAAAATAGACCTTTTTGTTAAACATTCAGGATTTTGCCCCTGTAAATCCTAGCAACTCTGTTCCATGCGTCTTTATTAATCTAACTGGAATGTCATTTTATCAGAGGCTAATGAAAACATTTTCAAAATAGTTCCTCCTAATTCATTTTTCTTTTCAGAATAGCTCCTCCAAATTCATCACTTGAAGAGTAACACGGCACTTCCAGCTAGCTTCTCTCATCCATATGACTGTGCCAGCTGCTGTGAAATATTGCTGGCTTTTATTAGGATGAGAGCAGGAGTCAATATGCTGATTAGATCCTCCATTTTCTTTCTTTCTTGAGACAGAGTCTCGCTTTGTTGCCCAGGCTGGAGTGCAATGGTGTGATCTCGGCTCACTGCAACCTCCGCCTCCCGGGTTCAAGCGATTCTCCTACCTCAGCTTCCCAAGTAGCTGGGATTACAGGCACCCACAACCATGCCTGGCTATTTTAATTTATTTTTTTTGTATTTTTAGTAGAGATGGGGTTTCCCCATGCTGGCCAGGCTGGTCTTGAACTCCCAATCTCAGGCAATCCACCCACCTCAGCCTCCCAAAGTGCTGGGATTACAGGTGTGAGCCACCGCGCCCGGCCTAGGTCCTCCGTTTTCTAGTTCACTTAGCATTCCCTTAGGGGGCTTTGTACTCACAAGTCATCCGGTGACCCATTGGGGAATTTCCCATAGGATCCAAGCCCATAGTTATCTGGGGATATAGTCAGGATGATGGTCACAACCATAGCTGGTACCCCTGGAAGATGGGAAACATTAGTCACACATAGTTCTAATAACCAAAGTAGGCGACAAGACTAGAACTCACATCCTATTTACATCTTGTAGCAGAGACTGGCTAGCTGTTCACCAAGTTGGTTTCTTTTCCTCTTTGATACATGACTAGATGCTCCCAGCCTCCCAGGCAGCTGGGTGTGCGTGGCCACATGGCTCACTGTGGACCCATGGAATATCGGCACAAGTGATTTGCTCCACTTTGAGGCCTGCCCCATGGAAACCTCCTGCGAGACCCTCTACTCTCTCTTTGCCTGCAAACTTAGGGCAACCTGGAGGCAGAGTCTTCACTAGCTTGGATCCCTGAATAACTGCAAGACCAGGGACTCCTCTACCTCTGCCAACTAGACTGCGAGAAATAATCTTCTGCTGAGATTTCAAGGCTAATGTGTTATAGCTGCCAGTGTTGCCTTTAACTTTTTTCTTTTCTGAGACAGTCTTGCTCTGTCGCCCAGGCTGGAGTGCAGTGGCACAATCTCAGTTCACTGCAACCTCCGCCTCCCAGGTTCAAGCGATTCTTGTGCCTCAGTCTCCCCAGTAGCTGGGATTACAGGGGTGCATCACCACACCTGGCTAATCTTTGTATTTTTAGTAGAAACAGAGTTTCACCACGTTGGCTAGGCTGGTCTCGAATTCCTGACTTCAGGTGATCTGCCCACCTCGGCCTCCCACAGTGCTGGGATTACAGGCGTGAGCCACCACACCAAGCCTTGTGCCTTTAACTTATACATGTCTGGAATGTACATTTAAGAGTCAGCAACTCCTGGCAAATCTTTCATTATGAAACCAGAAGTCCCCAATTTGAGGACTTTGAGACCCAGTGAAGGACGGAAGGTTCTGTCCTGGCTGATTCGGGGGGCTGGTGACTGCTACTATACCAGCTCTCTCCAGAGCCCACGGGCACTTCCCTTCAGAAGAGCTCCAATGAGAAGTCTCCCCCAGGTTTAAAGTGGCTTTTGGTGGGGAAAGGAATCCTAGTCACAGCTGCACACCATCACCTCCCAGCCCCCACGGCACCACCCACACTCCGCAAGCCGACCAGCAGGCGTCCCATCTCAAGGCTCTGGTAAAGAAAAAACAATTCCTTGTCACAGACCAGCCGCAGTGCCTGGTAAAATCAAACCTAACAGTTCATTTAATGCCTTTGTGCTTGTACCTTCTGGTGACCCCGACATATGATAATTTTCTAAGCGAGACACTTTGTTAAAAATAAAATACTGGGGGGTGGGGAACTTGTACTTAACAAGGGAATCTGACTTTCAGCCTTCTCTAAAGACAGAATCCACGCCCAGTATCTGGAGCAGTAACTTCTCTTCTGGGACGAGAAGGGAGAGGATGCTGTTCTTCACAAAGACATAACGACATGAGATACAAGGCGGGTGGTGAGGGTGGCGACGTGCTCGCGATCCTGATGTGTAGGAATATTTAGCCTGAAAATAGAGGGAGTCTGGTGGTGGGTGATGGCAGAAGGCTGCAGATAAAGCAGCAGAAAGCAGGCTCACTGCTCTCTAGCTTTGTGAATTGGGGGAGTCGGTCATCACTTGGAGCCAGTTTCTTCACCTACGTGTGGAATGACTGCCCGGCTCACCTCACTGGCTCATCTTCCATGGGTCACCTACGTGTGGAATGACTGCCCGGCTCACCTCACTGGCTCATCTTCCATGGGTCACCTACGTGTGGAATGACTGCCCGGCTCACCTCACTGGCTCATCTTCCATGGGTCACCTACGTGTGGAATGACTGCCCGGCTCACCTCACTGGCTCATCTTCCATGGGTCACCTACGTGTGGAATGACTGCCTGGCTCACCTCACTGGCTCATCTTCCATGGGTCACCTACGTGTGGAATGACTGCCTGGCTCACCTCAGTGG
Organism: Ateles fusciceps; assembly: GCA_036589455.1. Lineage (NCBI taxonomy): Eukaryota > Metazoa > Chordata > Mammalia > Primates > Atelidae > Ateles > Ateles fusciceps. Next base: position 155,691 of record JAZHEH010002135.1, read on the forward strand.
CTTATCTTCCATGGGTCACCTACGTGTGGAATGACTGCCTGGCTCACCTCACTGGTTTATCTTCCACGGGTCACCTACGTGTGGAATGACTGCCTGGCTCACCTCACTGGCTTATCTTCCATGGGTCACTTGTGTGCAAATATTTTGAAAAATAGGGGATTATACATACTGTTTGATATTACTTGTGGGTTATCTTTTTTTTTTTGAAATGGAGTCTCACTCTGTCACCCAGGCTGGAGTGTAGTGGCACACACGATCTCAGCTCACTGCAACCTCTGCCTCCTGGGTGCAAGCGATTCTCTGCCTCAGCCTCCCGAGTAGCTGGGATTACAGGCACTCGCCACCACGCCCAGCTAATTTTTGTATTTTTAGTAAAGACGGGGTTTCACCATCTTGGCCAGGCTAGTCTTGAACTCCTGACCTTGTAATCCACCTGCCTCGGCCTCCCAAAGTACTGGAATTAATTACAGGTGTGAGCCACTGGGCCCAGCTTACTTGTGGATTATCTAAAGGACTGTCTGGCAAAGAGATATCAACTTACTGTTTTCTGCCTGAGAGAGCAAAACCAAGAACACTGGTAAGTGCCACCAGGAAGCCGACAGAACTTAATGGAAAATCAGAACTCTAGAGCTTTAGGAGATGGTTATTGGCTGCCTTGTAAGGTAATGAGCTCCCCAGTAATATAAGTATTAAAGCAGAAGTTAGATTATCTTAGTCAAGGATAAGTCAGGTGGAGCTAGGGTTGAGGAGGCTTCTACATTGGGAATTGAATGAAGAAACCTTCAAGATCTTTGGGGAGTCTAAGGCCTTGTGACCTACCACCAATAGGCTGCACAATCTGACATGTCGTGCCAGCGTGGCGGTGAAGTTACAATGGGTTTCAGATGTACATGCTCTCACTCTGCCCTTCTGAGCATACTGTCATGTATGTCTGATATCTGGGAGGCACAAAGTAGAGTGAGGCTGGCTGGGAGCTCAGGGACTGAGAGTCTGGCCTCGTTAGCACCCAAGCTAATGTTTTCAATATATTGAGCACCTTCTGTGCCAGCCCCAAATTCTAGTTCCTGGAGATACAAAGAGGATTCATGGTTCAACCTTGAGGAATTTCATATTCATAACAAATCCAGAGGAAATATACAGGTGTCCTGGAAGGAGACTTGACAAAGTTGCTCTTTGGGCAGAGCACATGTAAGAGTATAAGGCTGTCTTAGGACCTTGCTGAATGTGATCTGCTTCATCGTTTCCACCTGCTTACATATCAAAACACTGGAGAAAAAACAGAGAAGTCCAGGCAACATGCAGGCAAACTTATACATACCCCAACCGACAATGCAGAATTTAAGGATGTATTTTCGGATGTAAGTATTAAATACTTTGACAAGGGCCAGGTACATATGGAATGCTTCCAGGCCCATCCATGTGAATGAGACCAAGAGAAAATAATGAAGAAATACAGCCACTGAGATGCAGAGGCCCTGCATCTTATACAGCGCAATCCACGGAGTCCAGGAGGAAGGCCAGGTTCAGCAGCAGCAGAGCAGCACACAGCTGGATGAGGATTTTGGAAGGGTAATCCCTCCGGATCTTTCTAAAAGGAAAGGATGAGAACAAACATTAGCATTCTACTCTGCCAACCACGCCTCCCTGACCACCTTCTTTTTTGGTTTAAGATAAGGTCTGGCTCTGTCACCCAGGCTGGAGTACAGTGGCTTGATCTCAGGTCACTGCAACCTCCACCTCCTGGGCTCAAGTGATTCTCCCACCTCAGCGTCCTGAGTGGCTGGGACTACAGGCACTCACTACCACACCCTGCTAATTTTTTGTATTTTTTTTTTGTAGAGACGGGGTTTCGTCATGTTGCCCAGGCTGGTCTCAAATTCCTGGGCTCAAGCAATCTTGCTGCCTTGGCCTCCCAAAGTGTTGGGATTACAGGCATGAGTTACCACACCCAGCACCAATCCTTATGTAAGCATATCTGTTAGGCTCTTTGAGTTTCAAGCAATTTATTTTTATTCTTTGGTAAACGTCTATATGCATAAATTTCCTCTGAGTGTGTGTGTGTATGGGGGGCGGGGCTTAAAACCAACAACAACAAAGGAAAAATCTCAACAGAATCATCTGTGATAACCATAAGGAGAATTTGTGTCTATTTCTATGGGACCTTTTACATGCTGACTGTTGACCCATACTTTTAAATAGTTTACAGTAGACTCTACTGAGCACCCATCCTATTTCTCCCCAACTACTTCCAGAAGCATTGGTGCTGCTTCTCATATAGGCTGCTATATTCAGATCTTCAAAATTTAACCAGATTCCCATATTATTGTATGTTATTGGGTAAAATGAGATCATGGAAGGAAGAGTTTAAACTATAGCTAAATGTGATAGCATAGGAAAAGCCAGCTAATTGATGGCGTGTTCATGTTTATGTGTGCAAAATTAGATCTGGTGAAGTCATTCTGAGTAATGGCTGGCCTTATGGTTATTTAGTCTCACTATTAATATTTCCAAAGGCCCATTAGAAGATCTGTAGTCACAGCTAGACCCTAACTTTGGCACTGAAAAGAAATTTTTACATTTCCTGATCAGTGTCCAAAATTGAAATCCAAGAACCTACATATTGTTTCATTTAGTTAATGCAATAAAAATGCCTATGTCCTTCTTTTCCATTAGAATTTGTTGGAATTACCCCCCAAAATGACTAAAGGGACCTGTCTGGTAAGCCAAGAGGAAAGGTTGTTATTTAGAATGGCGTTCTTGCTGCAGCGCTACACTCACTGAGTATCTGTTTTTATCAGTAAAGCTTTTATGCCCTTATTTCTCTCCATCCCCGCACCCATTAATGTATTTAATCTTTTGTGTTTGCTCGGTGTAATTTAGAAATTTAATTTATTAAACATAGCTCTTATGCTGTACATTGTGCTGTGGTCTATTTCAGATTGTAAGTCCCTGGGTTTTGGGGCCTGCATCACTCTTTCATATTGCTTTTTTGTTTTGTTTTGTTTTTGAGATGAAGTCTTGCTCTGTTCCCCAGGCTGGAGTGCAGTGGTGTGATCTCAGCTCACTGCAACCTCTGCCTCCCTGGTTCAAACGATTCTCCTGCCTCAGCCTCCTGAGTAGCTGGGATTACAGGCGCCCGCCACCACACCAAGCTAATTTTTGTATTTTTAGTAGAGACAGGGTTTCCCTGTGTTGGGCAGGCTGGTCTCAAAATCTTGACCTCGTGATCCACCTGCCTCAGCCTCCCAAAGCGCTGGGATCACAAGTGTGAGCCACCGCACCCAGCTGCATCCCTCTTTCATTTCACAGGTATCAGGCATCATTCTGGGGTACAAAGATGACTATGACACAACCCCTGCCTTCAGTGAGCCCACAGACTAGTGGGAGGACACAAGCATATAAACCAAAAAGGTCTCATAAAGTTGATACACAGATGCTTCACTAGCTGGGTGTACAGGGTAAGGCAGGCTGAGGAAAGGGCTTAGTTAATAAATGTGGGCAATGGAGGGGGAGCACTGAGTCGTAAATCCAAATTTCCACTTGTGGATACTCACTCAAAAGCTATGTAGGTTACAAGAGTAACTGACAGAAAATGGATGAAAGCCCACAACCAATATACGTAATAAACGTCAGAGCCATCGTTTGAGCAGGCAGCACAGATGTCCTAGACAGGTCCTGGAAAATGAAATATTGCTTTTAATAATCAAATATTTTAAAATAAATTCAAGACTTATGATTTACCAAGTATTCTAGGGACCCATTCATAGTCTACTCAACAAACCTATGAGGTAGGCACAATTATTGCTATCAGGTAAAGATAAAGAAACTGAGACACAGAGAGGTTAAGTAACTTGCTCAAGGTCACACAGAAAGTAGAGAAGTGAAGATGCAAATTCAGGCCTGGCACACTCCAAAGCCCACGTACTTGATCGCTGCATTATAGTGCAATGGAAGGGAACTGGACTGACAGGCTAAAGACTGTGATTAGCTCCTGCCTCTTACATTTCTTAGTTCTAGGTTCTAACGAATGAGTCTTAGTTCTGATTTTAATAAAATGACAGTAGCAACTCCCCATTCTACCTATGTTGCAGGACTGCTGAGATAACTACATAAGAGCATTGATGTCAAAGTGTTTTGTAAAAATCTTCAAGTGCATTGCAAACTAAACAATTTTTTATTACCCATTTTAATCTGAATTCTAGTTATCTTAATTATTTTAAAGAGAAAAACTTAAATGTAAAAAGAGAGATATGAAAAAATACTTGTCTTTCATGTTCGAGTATTTTCCTTCAGGTGTATTTGCTTATTAGAAAAGAAGTCTCTCTCTCTCTTTTTTTTTTTGAGATGGCCTCTCGCTCTGTTGCCCAGGGTAGAGTAAAATGGCATGATCTGGGCTCACTGCAACCTCCCAGGGTCAAGTGACTCTCCTGCCTCGGCCTCCTGAGTAGCTGGGACTACAGGTGCACGCCACCACTGCCTGACTAATTCTGTGTTTTTGGTAGAGATGGGGTTTCACCATGTTGGCCAGGCTGGTCTCGAACTCCTGACCTCAAGTGATCCACCCACCTTGGCCTCCCAAACTGCTGGGATTACAGGCATGAGGTGATCTCATTGGTGTATAAATCAGCCACAGTATCCTATCTACCGATCTGTCAAGGTTATCCACCCACCAGATTAGACATTGTAGTGTGATGCCCAGCTACCCCTCTCAGACCCAGAATTTAAGGCTACGTGGCACGGGCATATTACCAGTAAAACGCCGAAGCTTGTTAGATGGCTACAGGTACAGATGGTTTCATTCAATCTCCTGTTTTTAACAAGCAGCCATCGTCTGACCAGCCTCCTCTGCCACCTGTTGGTATTGGGAAGAGTATCTGTCCCATCAGCGAGGCCACAGCACCAGTGACTCCACACCCTCCCAATTCACCCACTCAAGAGTTTGAAAAGGTTATGACTGGAACTTACCATTTCTGCCCAAGTCCCAAAATACACATCTCACCATTAACTCATCCTGTGGTAGAAAGATACATCACAGATAATTAATTTACTGAACTAAAAAAAACTGAATGGCATTTGAAAAAAAAAACCTGTGGTATTTTTTATTTCAGCATCTTAGGCTTAATTTTTGGAGAGTTCTTATTTTGTAAGACCTCTAGAAGCAAATGAGCCCTAAATAGACCAGCACTTCTTAAACTCATCAATCGTGCATAGGAGTCACTCTGGGGCCTTGTGAAAATGCACATTCCTGACTCAGGGCGTCTAGAGTTGGGGCCTGAGACTCCGTATTTCTAGCGGACTCCCAGGTGATGCTGATGCTGGGGATGCGTAGACCATACTGTGAGTAGTGAGGTCGCAGATGACGCTTAGTGTGAACTGAGCTGCAAATCAGACCTGCAGCCACAGACCCACACACACTGGTAGCTGATATTTCATAGTTATTAAGAGCTTGCTTTTGCACTGATTCTTCCTGGAAATTAGGTGGTCAATTTTTTTTTTCAGACAAGGTCTCACTTTGTCACTCAAGGTAGAATGCAGTGGCCCACACACAGCTCACTGCCGCCTTGATCTCCCCAGCTCAAGTGATCCTCCCGCCTCAGCCCCCCAAGTCGCTGGAACTACAGGAGCCTGCCACCACGCCCAACTAATTTTTGTATCTTTTGGAGAGATAGGGTTTTGCCATGTTGCCCAGGCTGGTCTCGAACTCCTGAGCTCAGACACTCCACCCGTCTCAGCCTCTCAAAATGACAGCGTGCAACCACTGCACCCAGCCTGGTCAATTATTAAGTGTGTTAAAACGCAATGGAGAAACGTGATTCTAGTCTTAATGCACTACTCCAACTGAGCTGAAGGTTCTTTCTACCGGATCTGCCTTTTGCAGGTCATGCCTTACAGGCGTAGTTTGTACAAGGTCTTCCTGGTCACCTGAACAGACGACACTGGCCTCTCCCCACCTGGCTCGGGTTGATGTGCTTTAGTGTGACTGTTACGTTTCTTGTCAAGTTCCTGACGGTCACGTTTGCAACGCTCGATGATATGACGTAGCTGATGAGAGAAGGTTCTCCGGGGAAGGATCCTGGCACACCAAGATGGCAAGGGTAAATGAGATAGTGTCAAGAGTTTTAGAACTAGAAGGAACACTAAGGATATTCAGTCCACACTGTTTATTTTCCAACATAGGTCAGAAATCGAGGGGCAGGGAGGAAAGTGACTTTCCCAAGGGATCACAATGAGAGAAACAGAGCCTGTTCTGTTTCAATGCTCTAAATACTCAGCTAAATTGCACGGATTGACACAACAGGGTTTTGTGCTCTTTAAAGGGAACACAGCGTTAAGCCATTTAAGTTGTGTGTCCCAAGCAAGTCACTTAACCACTCTCTGCACTTCCATGGCCTCATCTTGTAAAATGGGATAATAATAGTTCCTCTCAGGGTTGTTGAGAGGATTAGGGTTAACATCTGGAACTGCTTAGATAGTGCTCTGGCAACTGGTAAATATAAATACTACATAACTGTCACTTACTGGTACTTATCATCACCAGTATCATTAGGCTGTGTTTAAAAATGAATCGCAGCGTTTCAGCAATACATTTGACTTACAGCAGCCTTAAGGATATTCGAGCACTAAAAGAAATGAAATGCCCCATTCTCCACATAAAACCCAAGCCAAAAGCAGTGAATAGCAGTTTTTACCTGAAACAAGGCAGGTGTTTCAAAAAAAATTGAACAGAACCCTGGAAGCTAGCGCCATGTCATTAGCTGGTAAATTACTCATCAGCGATGAAGGAAGAGTAATTTTGCCAATACTGTTCTCAGGAGCTCTGGGTTTCCAGAGAAACCTGAAAATCAAGTGGAAAATAAGATTAAATGTCTGGAGCTAGTATAACGAGATGGAAAACACATCCATTAGCTTGGTGCAAAAGTCACTGCAGTAGCTGCGTCTTTTTAAAAAAAGTCACAGTTACGTTTTTGCACCAACCTAATAATTAAGACGCAGGGTCCTACGAGGACCTGATCTGTGGCATCTCTACATAAAATAGCTTCTACTTCTATTCCTGGGTTGCTACTAAAGAAAGGAAGTGTAGGCCAGGCGCAGTGGCTCACGCCTGTAATCCCAACACTTTGGGAGGTCGAGTCAGGAGGATCACCTGAGGTGATGAGTTTGAGACCAGCCTGACCAACATGGCAAAACCCCGTCTCTACTAAAAATACAAAAATTAGCCAGGCATGTTGGCGGGTGCCTGTAATCCCAGCTACTCGGGAGGCTGAGGCAAGGGAATCACTTGAACCTGGGAGGCAGAGGTTGCAGTAACCTGAGACTGCACCACTGCACCCCAGCCTGGGCGACAGAGCGTGACTCCATCTCAAAACAAAAAAATGAAAGAAAAGAAAGGAAATGTAATAGAGGAAGAGGAAGAGGCCTCCAAGAAGGAAAGGAAACATTTTAAGGATGCATAGAAATAATTGAAAAGTGCAAGATGACCGCGGACCCTGGGAGACTGTAGCAGCAAACACACCAAGTTACTCACCAGTTAGGGTAAGCCCTCACAGAACCACGTGCACTGCACTTGGAAAGGGAAGACTATGAAAATTAAAAAGCAAGACTTGGTTTCCTTGGGTGTTTGCAGCCCCCAGTCCCTCTAAACAGGTGGATACAAAACACTAGAAACAGAAATGATATTCAGCACCAGTACATACAGCAGTGCAGTTCTAAGACTTGTTATAATATTGAAATGTGGTAAGTAGCTGACGCCCCTGCCTACTCTCCCAACTGCCTAGAACCCTCTGCTGGACACCACCCATGCCAGCTTACAAAATTCAGCTGCCAAAGGGTGAACGCAGGGTGTAACAGGGACCTCCAACATCCTGCTCCAGCCAAGACCAACTTTTTTTTTTTGAGACAGAATATTACCCTGTTGCCCAGGCTGGAGTGCAGTGATGCAGCTTGGCTCACTGCAACCTCCGCCTCCTGAGTGCAAGCAATTCTCCTGCCTCAGCCTCCTGAGTATCTGGGATGACAGGTGCATGCCACCATGCCTGGCTAATTTTTGTGTTTTTAGTAGAGATGGGGTTTCACCATGTTGCCCAGGCTGCTCTTGAACTCCTGACCTCCAGTGATCCGCACGCCCTGGCCTCCCAAAGTGCTGGGATTACAGGTGTGAGCCACTGCGCCCGGCCAACGTCTTTTTTGATTTCTGTGTTGCCTCACTGTTCTAGATGCCAAATATTTTGAATATCACCCCTGACTATAAGCAGTAATTGCCTCAATCATGAAATACAAAGGGAACTACAATCACATGCAAGGTAATTTTTTTTCTGCCATCAATTACAAAGTACCTGAAGATTTGCAGGGTCTTGGGCTGCAAAGGTAGTTGTGCTGAAATTACTGGCATTCACTCTGATCACGGCCAGTGCCAAAGAAGGGGAGGTTAGACTTATGGTCTTGTTTGAAAAGTTCAGCTGTAGGCCAATGTCATCCACTACTCTCAGCAATCTGTAAAGAAAGGTTGGCAGTTAATTTTTTTGTTTGTTTTTGTTTTTTTGAGACAGAGTCTCATTCTGTCTTCCAGCCTGGAGTACAGTGGCGCCATCTCGGCTCACTGCAACCTCCACCTCCTGGGTTCAAGCGATTCTCCTGCCTCAGCCTCCTGAGTAGCTGGGACTACAGGCGCACATCACCATGCCTGGCTAATTTTCGTTTTTTTAAATAGAGACAGGAGTTTCACCATGTTAGCCAGACTGGTCTCAAACCCCTGACCTGAAGTGATTCGCCCACCTCGGCCTCCCAAAGTTGGGATTACAGGCGTGAGCCACCGCGCCCGGCCTCAAGGCTGGCAGTGTAGATTTGGCAGTCCCACTCTGTCTCCTCATTCTAAGCAGAATATAGAGTAGCAAACTGAGAAACCATGTTGAACCTGGTACTTAGGAGAAAAAGACTTGGGGATATTACTCATGTGAGCAGCATCTTTATCTATGGAGGGTCCCCTCTCACCACCACTTCAGTTTGCTAAGTCGTACCTTTGAGCCAGAGGGGCCAGCATGGCAGGCGGGGAATGAAGGAGTTTGCTGACTTGGTTTATCATTTCTCCTGCGAGGTTAGGCTCCAAGCTGCCCAAGGACAGAGCCTTCTCCATCTGTGACACTTGGTTCTCAAGATCAGAAATACTGCTGGTGTTGACGATGTCTGTATCAAGGAGCCAAATCGTGTTATGAACACACAATGGAAAACTCACTAACGAAGATAAACGTACATACACCTTGTGATATGGCCAACTCACTCCTGGGTATTAGCCCCAGATAAATGAAAACATACGTCTTAGGAAGACTTGTTCATGAATGTTTATAATACCCTTTTCATAATAGTCCCAAACTAGAAAGAACCCAAATGCCCATCAACTGGAATGCCCGTCTCAAAAACAAACAAACAGAAAACCCAGAATATTATGAAATCCACAGCTGGCCTATCACCTGTAAGTCTGATTTTTAATAGTGTTTCTAATTGGGAAACTAACAAACCTGTCTTTAACAAGAGACAGCTCTTAATTTCACCACTTAACACCCTATTTCTTATTTTGCCTATTCCCGTCGAATCTTCAGGCATGTGTATTTACTCTGTTTCAAATATGGTGTGCAAACTATTTGTTGTTGGGCTATTTTCACCTCATATCAAGACTTGAAAAAGGCCCACAAGTTTCTGTGTATTTCTGTTTCTGTTCTAACGACTTACATGGTCGCATAACAGGCATTGTGTTGCAGTAGCATATCTTAATTTAATCATTCCTTTCTTATGGAACCATTAAGTTTATTCTAATTTTTAGCTCCTGGGTAACACCTCAACCTGTATCTTTTATGCATTGTCACTTTGCTTCTTGTCACCACGGGAACAGCACAGGCACCAGAGGCCACCTTGACAGTGTTTTCTGCAGCCTGTTAGGCTGAGTCTAAGGGTCGCTGGGAATGAGCTTTGGGAAGGTGGCCATCTTAGGCCGAGGCTAACGAACTTCAATTTTACTTTATTCTTCATCAGCCATTGGATCTTCCTTTGACTACAGCCCCAGTGATTTTCTAATTTGGCCAAAATATTTATATTTATAAAAAACTGTTGGCTGGGCACAGTGGTTCACACCTATAATCCCAACACTTTGGGAGGCCAAGGTAGCAGGATCGCTTGAGCCCAGGAGTTTAAAACTAGCCTAGGTAACATAGCAAGACCCCAAATCTACCAAAAAAAAAAAAAAAAAAAAAGAAAGAAAGAAAGAAGAAAGAAAAAAGAAACAATTTTAAAAAATTTATTGAAGAGAGAACAGTGCACATTTGAAAAAATATGAAGTCATGTGGCAGAAGCTCCTTATCTCCTGGTGATGCTGGCACCTGGGTGGAGGACGTGGGGTACCACAACCAATGTGATGCCACCAAAACCTTGGCTTTGCCTCCCCCGACCCTCCACATTCTAGAGGAAGACCAGCCTCTTACTCACGGAGCTGAAGCTCCAGTGAATCCAGATTTCTCCCTGCTTGCCTCCCTCTTGCCTTCATCTCTGTACCACCAAGCCTACTTCGGACCCGGGGAGCCCTTGGTAGTTTCCATGGCGTTCTCATGTACACCTTCATTCTCAGCGTCGTGAGTTAGTGTGATGATTTCAATCCTCGCACAGAACAGGGCGGGGGGAAGGAGCTTGTTCCAGATCACGCTGTCTGTGAGGTCTGTGCAGACCCGAGCCTGGGTCTTCACAATGTTCCTCCCCCTCCTACCGCTACCTTGGCTCAGTCCCAGCCCCGTCACTCGGTAACGGACTGATTTTCAGACCTCCCAATGTTTTCTTTTGTCTTCTGTCTAAACTGAACTGCTATGTTTAATAGATCAAAGGTTTACTCTTCAGGGCATTGAAAACAGTGTCCCAACCACCTTTTGCAGGAGAAAGAAACCTAGAAAATCTCCATCTCCATCAAATGCGATCTGTGCTTGCCCCTTACAGCTACTTCTCCAGCATCTGGGCCAAAACAATCCAACTCAGCCACAGCCGAGAAGCAACGTAACAGCTGCATGAGATACCTGGGGAGCTAAACAGTAGAAAAAACTTAATGGTTTCAGAAGAAAGGAATGATTAAGTTAGATAGGCCACCTCAACACAATGTCTTTTATGCAACCATGCAAGTCATTAGAACGTTAGAAGGTCTAAAGGAAAGCTCTAGAAATCAAGCGAACATCATACAAAGGCTCAACATGGTCTTATCACAGATGTCTTGATTGGCAGATTGGCCATTGTTCAAGTGGCATCCTGCACTTACCTGTCTGGGCAGGATGCACGCTGGTGGTGACGACATTCACAGAGGCAGACACGGTGGGAGAGGAAAGTGACGCTTTCACGGGAGGTGGGGTGCCGGAGACATGGGTTTGGGGCATAGGGGGAAGAGATCGTTCCAGACTGTGGGGCATGTCAATGGCAGGGCTGGAAGCTATGAGAGCTGAAGGCTGGGGTGAAGGGGGGTGCATCTCCCCTATTGGAGAGGAAACGTGGGTCACAGGTGAATAATCTGGGGGGCTTAGGAAAGAGGCGGCATTGGGGACCTGGGAAAACATAGTGACCCGGGACACCACTGGGATGGATTGGCTAGAAGAAAATGGTGGGCCACGTGGACTGTCCGCAAGACAGACAATGGGATCCTGCAGGTCACTAAAGGAACAAATCAGAGAGATACATGTGAGACACAAATGAGCTCCAGAGGGGCGAATCTTTCCTCTCTGGCAATTATCTGACACTGTCAAGTTGACCTGTAGTTACATCAGGGACATGACACTTCCAGCCTCTGCCATTTCACACCCTCTGTGCACCTGCCACCAGCCCCCAACCCCTGCCCACTTCTACCACCTACTTCCTGGGGAGAAGAATGAGCAAGGAGGGGACGCTCTTCTGCGACTCCCCAGTTCTGCCTCACTAGCTCACTGCTGCTCTGTGGCTCTATGTCTCATGGTCACTCAATTAAGGGGATCGTCTCTGTCCTCCCAGGGGAGGGGAACTGTGAAATGCCCTCGTGACCCAACTGGTTTCCATATACTAGGAATCTGTCTTAATCAACTTTACACTGCGATAGCCTGGCATAGTGGTAACTGACACATGGTAACTGACCAAGAAATACTGGTTGAATGAAAACAATACTGGGGCAAAAGGGGTGGTACCCAGCTTCTACATCAGCTATGTCTCAAGGTTCCTTTGGCTCAGTGGTCCTCAAACCTGGCTGTGCATGAGACCTACCCAGAGCATTTTTTTTTCTTTTTTTTTTTTTTTGAGATGGAGTCTCACTGTTGTCACCCAGGCTGGAGTGCAGTGGCACGGTCTTGGCTCACTGCAACCTCTGCCTCCCGGGTTCAAGTGATTCCCCTTGCCTCAGCCTCCTGAGTAGGAGTTCTACAGGTGTCTGCCACCACGGCTGGCTAATTTTTGTATTTTTAGTAGAGAGAGGGTTTCGCCTTGTTGGCCAGGCTGGTCTCGAACTCCTGACCTCTAGTGATCCGACCGCTTCAGCCTCTCAAAGTGCTGGGAATACAGGCGTGAGCCACTGTGCCCGGCCCAGAACACTTTTTAAAACATATATGTGTATAGATTTCTGTGGCCTACTCCTCCGTGTTTGATTCAGTTGGTCTTGGGGTGGGGCATGTGTATTTTCGAAACTCTCTGGTGATTTTCATGGGCATCAAAGGTGGAGAAGTTCTCACCTACTCTCTGGCACAAGATCCATCAGTCTTGAGGGATCTAGGGAGGAACAACTAGAGGAGGAGCAAGAAACTGAAATTATTACCCAGGGAAGGCTCTGACATAGTTTGAGATACTTAGAACACCAACGAGGAATGTGTTCTTAGAGCTTCTCTAGGGTGAGAAGAGGGAGAAATATTAGGTCAAGGGCCCTAAAGCAAGTCACATCTATAAAAAGAAAAGCCTGCTTGGTCCAACCTGGCTGGGCACTTGGCTATAGGCCTCCCTGCACCCCCTGAGTTTCAGGGCAGTGAGGACACAGGGGTGTCAGACAGTCAGAAATGTCATGGGTCAAAAAGCCTTGACTCAGCTGGTCACGGTGGCTCACGCCTGTAATCCCAGCACTTTGGGAGTCTGAAGCAGGTGCATCATCGGAGGTCAGGAGTTTGAGACCAGCCTGGCCAACATGGTGAAACTCATCTCTACTAAAAATACAAAAATTAGCAGGGCATGGTGGCAGGTGCCTGTAATCACAGTTACTAGGGAGGCTGAGGCAGGAGAATTGCTTGAACCCGGGTAGTGGAGGCTGCAGTGGGCCAAGACAGTACCACTGCACTCCAGCCTGGGCAACAGAGCAAAACTCTGTCTCAAAAAACAAACAAACAAAATGCCTTCACTTGGGCTCCAGCTCTCACCACTCCTGTGGACAATTTACCCAACATCCCTCAGACTCCATTCCCTTAACTGTACACTGCAGCAACCCACCTGGCCAGGTTGGGATGAAGGTGCTTTGCAAAGTGTACATTGAATTTTCTTCGGCTTATCTGGGGGTCTGCAGAAGGCAGACCCCCAACACAGCTCCCGTTCACTGGGCTCAACTGTGAAGAGGTTGCCTCCTACTCCCCCTGTCACTTATGCTAGTCGGAGCCCCCTCCCTCCACTGTGAGGCACATAGGGAATCGGCAGCAGTGATGGGGAATGCCAGCAGCACCTCGGAATCCCTTGAGCACCTTAGCACCAATGCCTGGGCTCCCGCTCCAAAGTGGCTGACCTGGAACCTCTGGCGGTGGGCGCAGGTGCCCATCTGGATGCACGTCATTTTAATGTGCTTCTTTACTGTGGTGTAGCCTGCATAAAGTGTCCTAATCTTACATTTAGAGCGTCACGAATTTTATATATACTCACCACCTAGATCAAAAACAGAGCATTTCCAGCACCCCAGAAGGCCACTCTGACACATCAGTATGTTTAAAAATATACCAGGTATTTCTAATGTACAGCTAATCTTAAGAACCAACATATTAGAAAGACCCTGAGTGGGCATCTAATTCTAGCCCAATGGTTCTCAAACTAGTCTGCACATTAGAATCACCCCACCCAGGAGTTTTAAAAGCCGGGAAGCCCAGGCCGCATCCTAGACAGATCTCTGAGGGTAGGAGGCAGGCATCAGTGTTTGTATTTTTTGTTTTTTTTTCCTTTTTGTGGAGAATACATTCATTCATTCATTTAGAGACAGGGTCTTGTTTATCACCCAGGCTGGAATGCAGTGGCATGATCATGACTCACTGCAGCCTCCACTTTCCAGGCTCAAGTGATCCCTCCTGCCTCCGCCTCCCAGGCAGCTGGGACTACAGGTGTATACAACCATGCCCGGCTAATTTTCAACAACTTTTTGTAGAGATGGAGTCTCACTATGTTGCCCAGGCTGGTCGTGAACTCCTGGGCTCAAGCGATCCTCCCACCTTGGCCTCCCAAAGTGCTGGGATTACAGGCATGAGCCACCATGCCTGGCTGCATCTATGTCTTTAAAACGCTCCAGAGGATTTCAATATGCGGGCCAGGATTGAGAACCACTGCACTGCTCTACAGTCTATAGATAGACCCTCGGTGCTCAAAGTGGGGTCCATGAACCAGCAACACTGGCTTCACTTGGGGAGCTGGTCACAAATGCAGCATCTCAGACCCAGACCTTTCTGGATCAGAATCTGCATTTTAACAAGATCCGGAGTGATGGATCTAGTCCACTTCCTAATTTTACAGAGCTCTAACTCACTTCTTCATTTGACCTGAGATTCTGAAGGTAAAGAAGCGCCTGCTCTTGAACACGGATACAGCTAATGATTGAGCCCTAGCTGGACATCAGTTTCACGTCCTGCCCCCTTTTCTACATCCTGTTTCTTCTTAACCACTCTCTGAATGAGCAGCCACTAGGGGTAGTAGGGCTGCCTCAAAAGAGGGATGCTCTTCTGATCTGATCCCAATGCTTCCAGAAACTCTATCCCTAAAATGGTGCTCAATGCTCCAGCTAATGGGGCGTGTGATGCTCAATGGGGCATGTTACTCTTTACTTTTTTATTGCAGAAAATGCTGCTACAATCCTTAACTAAAGACTTTTACCTGTTCCTCAAGGCCCAATGTTTTAATATGAGTATATCCCAGAAATCTGGCCCACAAAGGGTGGACAGGCTACACTTAGCCTCCTCTTCCCATCTGAGAAGCTTCACAGATTTTTAAAAAAGTCCTTTTTATCTAAATACAATTTATATCTGATTGCAGAAGAATATAGAATGCTTCAAAGTAAGAAAGAAAATAAAAAGTAAAAAAAAAAAAACTTATAATGCCAGCAGGCAGGTCAATCATGGGGAACCACAGTGAATATTTTCACTCATGTCCTTCCTGTTTCTTTCTATGTATATTCCTATACACCTGTGGTCACATCATGTGTGACTTTCAGAGTCTGCTGCTATTTTGGAACACCCATCTCCCAGTTTCCCTCCATTGGAACAATGACTTTAAGGCACCAATTCTCAGCTTTGATGGCACATCAGAATTGCCAGAAGGGCTTTTATTTTTTTTGAGACAGGGTATTGCTCTGTTGGCCAGGCTGGAGCGCAATGGCTAGATCATAGCTCACTGCAGCCTTGAGTTCCTGGGCTCAAGTGATTCTCCCACCTCAGGCTACAGGCATGTGTCACCATGCCCAGCTTTTTTTTTTTTTTTTAATTTTTAGTAGAAACGAGGTCTCGCCCAGGCTGATCTTGAACTCCTGAGCTCAAGCAGTTCTCCCACCTGGGCCTTCCAAAGTGCTGGGATTACAGAGATCCCGAGCCCGGTGACTGGGAATCAGTATTTTTTTAAACTTCTTATTTGAACTAATTTTAGGCTTACAGAAATACTGTAAAAATAATACAAACAGCTCTGTATACCTCCCACGCAGCTTGGTCACCCAATGTTAACATCTAACATCCAAAATTGGACCCAAATGTCTATTAAAATTTAGTATATGACAAAGGTGACAGATCACTGAGGAAGAGATGAACTTTTAAATATTTAACTATTTAAAATTGTTTCAAAATCTGCATGACAAAAACATGATAAAGTCAAAAGACAGCTGAAAAACTGGGAGAAAATATTTGCAACATATACCATAGATATACATATAAAGAGCTAATATGCACAATATATAAAATACTCAAATAATTGATCAAATATCAATTAGAAAAAAATACAGAAGAGACATGAACATGTAATTCACAAAAAGATACAGAATAGCCCCCAAATATATGAAAAAAAGTTCAGACTCTGCCTTAGTAACAGAAATGCTGATTAAAGTAACACTGAGATACCATTTCTCCCCTATCAGACTGGCAAACATGTTTTTTAAATGACAAAACATTTAGTTGGGTGAGTCTTGGGGGAGTCAGAGTAAGTTTAATGCTCCCAGGTGATTCTAATGTGCAGCTAAGATTTCAAACCACTGGTTTAAGGCCACGGTCCAAGGGGAAACTTCATATTGCAGAAAACTGCTTTTTCCCTAAAAACTGAAAGCCTTCTTTACTCCCATAATTCTAGAACTCCTTAGCTAGCATGGTGATTAATTTTTTTTTTTTTTGAGACGGAGTCTCACTCTGTCACCCAGGCTGGAGTGCAGTGGCACGATCTTGGTTCACCGCAATCTCCAGCTCCCGGGTTCAAGTGATTCTCCTGCCTCAGCCTCTCGAGTAGCTGGGATTACAGACGCATGCCACCATGCACAGTTAACTTTTTTTGGTATTTTTAGTAGAGATGAGTTTTCACTGTGTTAGCCAGGATGGTCTCGATCTCCTGACCTTGTGATTCTCCTGCCTTGGCCTCCCGAAGTGTTGTGATTAGAGGCGTGAGCCACTGCGCCCGGCCTTATTTTTTTTTTTTGAAGGAGAAGGGTCAGCATGTTTGTTACATACCACTGCAGCTTTTCCAGCTCTTCTGGGGAGGAAGGGCAGGGTGTCTTGACAGAACAGCAGCAGTGTTCTAGGGGAGACAAAAGGAACAGGAATAAGAAAAATGCACAGTCAAGAACCAAGCAAGGCGGCAGCTCAGAACCATTAACCATCACGGTTCCTACACCGCCGGCATCGAAGAGTAACTGTCTAAACGGGTGACAAAATACACTGGATGCCGTCATATATTGACAATTATATACTGTATACATAGTAGGTACTCAAAAATATTTATTAATTTTTTTGGGGGGTTATATGCATGTAGCACTAATCACTCTTCAGGAACTCCTAAGAAGAATTCACAAGTAAACGTATCTTGGAGGACGTGATGTTAACTGAAATAAGCCAGGCATGGAAAGACAAATACTGCATGATCTCACTCAGATGTGGAATCTAAAAAGTAAAACTCATAGAAACAGAGTGAAATGGGGTTTAGTGGGGGAGGGTCCAAGGTGGAAGGAATGGGGAGATGCTGGACAAAGACACAAAATTTCAGTTAGGCAGGAGGAATAAAGAGATCTACCGTACAACACGGTGACTGCAGTCAATAATAACGTACTGTACGCTCGGAAAGTGCTGAGAGTAGACCTTAAACGTTCTCACCACAAAAAATGACAGGTATGTGAGGTAATGCAGTGTTACACAGTCGCTATAGCCATTCCATGCTGTGTATCAAAATCTCACGGTGTGCACCACAAATATGTACAATTTTTGCCTGTCAACTAAAAAGTGGACATATCCCAGTAGCAACCCACTGAACACTCCAAAAAGAATTCTCCTTCTCAATAGGGTTTATTTTATCATGTTATCAAATAAGACATATTAAAACTTTATTAGTGGGGGAGGGAGAAGGTTAGGACAAATACCTAATGTGTGTGGGCTTAAAACCTAGATGATGGGTTAATAGGTGCAGTAAACCACCATGGCACAAAGGCAGTTTAGGCCAGGCGTGGTGGCTCACGCCTGTAATCTCGGCACTTTGGGAGGCCGAGGCAGGCAGATCACGAGGTCAAGAGATCAAAACCATCCTGGCCAACATGGTGAAACCCCGTCTCTGCTAAAAATACAAAAAATTAGCTGGGCATGGTGTGGTGGCATGTGCCTGTAGTCCCAGCTACCTGGGAGGCTGAGGCAGGAGAATTGCTTGAACCCAGGAGGCGGAGGTTGCAGTGAGCCAAGATTGCGCCACTGCACTCCAGCCTGGGCAACAGAGTGAGACTAGGTCTCAAAATAAATAAATAAGTAAATCTTTCTGGAAATTCTGTCTAGATTATCAGATAGCTAAGACTTGAAGACATTCTGTTTCTTTCTACTTTAGCCTTGGTGTAGGTGAAAAAAAATTAATGTTGCAAACCTGTACATTTCTGCACATGTATTCCAGAACTTAAAGTAAAATACAATAAAATAAAACAACTGTACTAGCAAGCAGGAAAAATAACCTTCCAGGGCTCTTTAAAAGTTGCCCAATGGACAGGTGTGGTGGCTCACGCCTGTAATCCTAGCACTCTGGTAGGTGGAGGCAGGAGGATCACTTGAGCCCAGGAGTTTGAGACCAACCTGGGCAACATAAGGAGACTTCATCTCTACTAAAAATGTTAAAATTAGCTGGGTGTGGTGGTACATGCCTGTAGTCCCAGCTACTTGGGAGGCTGAGGTGAGAGGATCACCGGAGTCTGGGAAGTCGAGGGTGCAGTGAGCCATGAGTGCACCACTGCACTCCAGCCTGGAAACAGACTGAGACACTGTCTCAAAAAGACAGAGAGAGAGAGAGAGAGAGAGAGAGAGAGAGAGAGAGAGAGAAGAGAGAGAGAGGGAGAGAGAGAGAGAAATTGCCCAAGGACAAAGGAGTCAAACAGAAAGCTGTAACATATGTAAATTTATTATATTTTCAATTAGAAAAATAACATATCAAAAGCCACATGAAGAGAAATGCAGCAATAGTAACAATAATAGACAACTTACCCATTGGTCGAATCTTTACTCTTTCCAAAGCAGCTATTACAGCACATGCATTCATTGTATTATTCAGTTTTATTGTGAATGTGCAATTTAATGTGCTGTAAAGAGAAATATACATAACCAGAATGTTACTAAGGGAGAAAACCTACCTACATATCTGTAATTGCTCTTGCAAACTTAGAGTGAGGAAAGGGGACACTGATACTGTTCACTTGTGATGTCACCCCAGTAAGCTTGTAAATACCCATTTACCATGGTTTGAATTTTACCCAAAAAGACTTTATATTAAGAGACATTTATGGAGGTTCACGTTCACAGAGGTTGCAAACCAGAGACTCTGACCACGCACAGGCGCCGGATCATTTTGCCTACACAATGAACAGGCAGGGCTGAAACTTAGTTGCAGAGACAAGCAAGCACCTTGACACCTTTAATCTCACCCCCACAAACACTAGCTGGCCACTTGCCTGGTGTCTATAAACATCTGAGCTTCCATCATGGGAGTCCTTTCACATACCAGCCTAGATGAACATCAAGATCTTTTTCTCTCTCTCTTTTTTTCTTTTTAGATGGAGTCTCGCTCTGTCACCCAGGCTGGAGTGCAGTGGTGTGATCTTGGCTCACTGCAACCTCCCTGCCTCCCGGGTTCAAACGATTCTCCTCCCTTAGCCTCCCTAGTATCTGGGATTACAGGTGTGCACCACCACACCCCACTAATTTTTGCATTATTAGTCGAGATAGGGTTTTGCCATGTTGGCCAGGCTAGTCTCAAACTCCTGACCTCAGGAGATCCACCCACCTCGGCCTCCCAAAGTGCTGGGATTACAAGCGTGAGCCATCGCACCCAGCCCACATCAAGATCTTTCAAATCCAAAATCTTTCTGTGGCCGGGTGCATTGGCTCACGCCTGTAATTCCAGCACTTTGGGAGGCCGAGGCAGGTGGATCACTTGAGTCCAGGAGTTTGAGACCAGCCTGGCCAACATGCTGAAAACCTGTCTCTACTAAAAATACAAAACTTAGCTGGGTGTGGTGGTGCATGCCTGTAATCCTAGCTACTCAGGAGGCTGAGGCAGGGAGAGTTGCTTGAACCTGGGAGGCGGAGGTTGTTGTGAGCCGAGATTGTGCCATTACACTCCAGCCTGGGCAACAGAGTGAGACTCCATCTCACAAAAAAAAAAAAAAAATCCTTCTGGAAATTCTATCTAGATTATCAGATAGCTAAGAATTGAAGACATTCTCTCTGTTTCTTTCTACCTTAGCCTTGGTTTACGTGAAAGAAAATTAATGTTGCGATAAGCACATGGGTCACCGAAATGAATTAAATATGTATAGTGGATAGGGATTACAATTTCACAGAAGACTTGCCCTTATTTGTGCCAATGAATAGTTTGATGAGTAGAAACTCTCAATTTCTAGGACTTTGACTGTCACAGAGGCTTGGGGTCCAGGTAGTGAGAGTATTGCCCTATAGCCATTGGTTTACACAGCCAGGACAGCGAACGGACACAATTTAAAATGCTAATCTGTGCAACCCCAAATAATTGTTGGACAATCTCTGATTCACTCCTGCCTGCTGTATGTGCTTCTTAATTTGTTCTTTTCTTTCTTTCTCTCTTTTCCTTTTCCTTTCCTTCCCCTTTCCCCTTTTCTTTTCTTTCATTCATTCATTTATTTGAGACAGTCTCACTCTTTTGCCCAGGCTGTAGTGCAGTGGTGCAATCTCGGCTCACTGCAACCTCTGCCTCCCAGGCTAAGCAATTCTTGTGCCTCAGTCTCCCAAGTAGCTGGGATTAAAGGTGCCCACCCCTACGCCCGGCTAATTTTTGTATTTTTAGCGGAGATGGGCTTCCGCTTTGTTGGCCAGGCTGGTCTTGAACTCCTGACCTCAAGTGATCCAACCACCTTGGCCTCCCAAAGTGCTGGGATTACAGGCATGAGGCACCACACCCAGCCATGTTCTTTTTTCTTTCTTTACAATCTTTTCCTTCCCCCTCTCTCCTTCTTTCTCAAGCTCCATGTTACATTCCTTCTTTTTGGTCTGGCCTTCATCCTGCCTGGACCACTGGAAGCCATTTCTTGCTTATATCAGTGGCCCTCGGGGCTAGGACACTGATGACCCTTAGCCTTGTGGAACCACAGGTAAATGGTCCGATACTACACACTTCTCTGTGCTTCATAAAGAAACAAGAAGATAGATATGACAGAGTGATCAGTGTTTGGAAAAATAAAAATATTTAAATCCAAATATTTTTGGATTTAATATGTATTTATTTTAGAGGACCCCCTTTGCATTTGCAATTTAACTACGACTCCTTAATACTTTATTTCTCATAAATGGAGAGAGAATGATATTTATGAAGGTATTAGAAATGACTGACCTTGGGCCTCTGCTGTAGCACACATTATAAAATAAGTCTGAAACAAAACAAAAAAACATGTAAACACATGTATGTTACTTTGGACAGTTGGAAATAACAGAAAAGACCCAAGGCTAACGACAGAATTTTAGCATCATGAGAGCCATGAGGGATTGTCCATTTCGTGTTCCTACCAGATTCCCAGCCTATCATCAATGCTCTTCAGGCCATACAAACTCAGTGAGGTCACTATGACACAAGGAAGCTCATTTTCCTGGCGTTTATATTTTAAGAAACTCCTGATCTTACATGAATGAAAATCTACCTCCTTGTAATGTCTACCCATTGCTTCTAGTTGTCATTTTTGGAATAAAAAAACTAGTCCATTCATTCTTTACACGACAAACGTGGGAGAATTCGAATACATATCTCCCAGGAATGCAGAACCCTATGCTTTACCCAAATCATAACAATAATTATAAACAAGCTACAGGGTGTACTATGATTACCTCACTTAGGGTTTGCAGGGTTTTGTTGAGCTCTGAGCGTCTGTAATAAAATGAGAGAAATTGACATCAAGGAGACCATTAGTGATATTAAATTCAAAACATGTTAGATTTTAGCAATTAAATCAAGCACATGGTATACACTGCTTACGGGGTTCACTTTGAAGAAACAGAGAGCATAATAAGAGAGTCCTACGTGGCAAGAAAATAAATTATTTATATGACAAGGGAAACCAACCAGACGGGAGCTACATCAGTTCCAGCCAAAAGCGAGATACAAATTATGGTCTGGACAATTTTGTTATTCATGAGGCTACCGCAACCTCAGGTAGCTTCTTCCGGCAGAGGGCTGGGGGGGGGGGGAGCTGGCCCCAGGCAAAAATTTCTGAGAGGGGCAGGCCACTCACCCTGGGGACCCTGTGCCTCTGCTTTCTTCCTCACCCCGTCTCCCACTGACCTGGTCTGCCCTCTCTGGCCCTCTCCAACCCTGCTTTCCCCTCCTCACAACACCCCCTTAGGAATTTCTCTTATTCCCCCTCCTCCAATCCCACTCCAGCAACGCTTTCATTTCTTCAAAGTGGCAGAGCTTCCCATGAAGCTGGGATGAAGGGAATCTAGTTAGAGAATTCACTCTAAGGTGGTAGTTCTCAAACAGGGGGTGACTCCACCCCCCAGGGGCTATTTGGCAATGTCTGGAGACACTTTTGGTTATCCCTGAGGAGGGTGCTACTGGCATTTGGTAGAGAGAGGCCAGGGGTGCTGTTAGACACCTTACAATGCACAGGATACCCCCCCAACAAAGGGTGATCCAGCCCCAATAGTCAAGAGTGGCAAGGTTGAGAAACCCTGCTCCAAGGAACGGTGGCACCAGGCAAGGTCTGGAAGGAAGGAAGGGTCATGGCAGTAGCTGCTAACTCCTCAAGCCAGTGGGAGCCACTCCTCCATAACTGTACTCAGAGACTACCTCCTGGGCTCAGGTGATCCTCCTGCCTCAGCCTCCTGAGTAGCTGGAACTACAGGCACATGCCACCATGCCCGGCTAATTTTCTGTAGAGACCAGGTCTCACCATGTTGCCCAGGCTGGTCTCAAACTTCTGGGCTCAAGTGATCTGCCTGCCTCATTCTCCCACAGTGCTGGGATTACAGGCATGAGCCACCACGCTCAGCCTACAAGTCACCTTCTTTCTGGGGGTTCCCCTGTCCCTCCCCTGCGGTCAGACTGGTTTAATTGCTCCTGCTCTGTATGCAGAGACTTAGAACATTCATCCTTTCGTACCTACACAAGCCACCTTCCATGCAGGGGTCACACTGTATTGTTATTTGTTTCATCTTGTGTCTTCCCCGCCCAATTCTACAGGCCTGGTTCTCACAATTAGCTTCATGTTGGAAACATGCCGATGTCTAGGGTCTTAGCCCCCAAATCCTGATTTGGTATAGAGCGTGCCTGGGCACTGGGATTTCTGAAAACTCCCCGGGTGATTTTAATATGCATGCAGCCAGGGATGAGAACCACTGTTCTTGACTTCGTTTTCCATCTCAGAGAGTTGGGGTTATCCCTGTGGATACCCAAGGCCCAGCACAAAGTAGGTGTTCAACAAATGCCTGGTGACCTTAAATGAACTCAGCTCTGTTTCTAGTCTAGTAATGAAGTGTAATTACAAGTATGCCAAGTTGTGTTCTAATTGCAAATTTGTGAGCTAAAAAAAAAATGTTCGGCCAGGCGCAGTGGCACGCCTGTAATTCTAGCACTTTGGGAGGACGAGGTGGGCGAATCACTTGAGGTCAGGAGTTCAACACCACCCTGGCCAACATGACAAAACCCCATCTCTACTAAAAAGACAAAAATTAGCCAGGTGTAGTGGCACACGCCTGTAATCCCAGCTACTCGGGAGGCTGAGGCCGAGAATTGCTTGAACCCAGGAGGGTGGAGGTTGCAGTGAGCCAAGATCGCACCATTGCACTCCAGCCTGGGCGACAGAGCGAGACTCCATCTCAAAAAAAAAAAAAGTTTCTTCTTTTATTGCCCATCTAAAGTTCCAGATCCTTCCAGGGCATTGATCTCTTCTGCTTTTCATTTCACATCTATAACTGAATAGTTAGAAAAACTAGATTTCATTAGGAGGTCACAGAATAGGCATAAAGGACATGAATAACTTCTTGACCACTACAAACTCAGCAGGCCCTAGGGACGTTTGCTCTGCCAAATGCTTCTCCTCTGCCTAGGCGTTGCTGAATCATCAGACACAGCCAGGTCAAAACGCTAATTTGAAAGATGACCCATAAGAACAGAAATTTGTTTGTTTTTAAAGGAAAGGTTTTTCTTTTCAGTGTCATCACAGACACCAGAGAAGATTTGCTTCAAACGTTTATAACAATCTCATTTGTGAGGTAGTGGCAATGCTGAGAGTAGATGAATCTCACCTCTGATGCTGCTTCGCTGGCTGCTATGAGGGCAGAAATATGAAGTTGCCCCTTCGGTGACAGACAGAGTAAGACCATCTCCTGGCCTAGGCCATCCTGGTGGCTGACATTTTGACTTACTGTTTAACTGTAGGCATCCATTTGTTTTTTTTTGTTTTTTTTTTTTTTTTTTTAGACAGAGTTTTGCACTTGCTGCCCAGGCTGGAGTGCAATGGCGTGATCTCAGCTCACCGCAACCTCTGCCTCCTGGGTTCAAGCATTCTCCTGCCTCAGCCTCCCAAGTAGCTGGGATTACAGGCACCCGCCAGCACACCTGGCTAATTTTTGTATTTTTAGTAGAGATAGGGTTTCACCAAGTTCGCCAGGCTGATCTTAAACTCCTGACCTCAGGTGATTTGCCTGTCTCAGCCTCCCAAAGTGCTGGGATTACAGGCGTGAGCCACCGCCCCTGGCCAAGGAGGCATCTATTTGTAATGCGTTTCTCATTGTCTATGCTTGTCCTTGTAAGCCCAGGTCTACTTCACGAAGACCTCTCTCTGACTTATGAATCACTGATGCTTCACGAAAGCATGAGCGCATCATATATTTGGAGTTGCACCTTGGACTCCTCTTTCAACCATGCTGGGTAACAAATCATATTAAAATTCAAATGCTAATTCAAATGAAGCTGTTATGTAACTTCAGAGCATCAAAGAGCCTCATGGGGATAAAGTTGATGGGATTATGGTTAGTTTGCAACGAAGCCAAGAACCAACTGGCTCTATAACCTTTAGGCCGGTCTCTTTCCCGTTCTTAGTTTTTCAACAGCAAACATGGCTCGACAAGTACCCTTCCATAGCTGACGTCTGAAGTGTTAAATCAAACGGCAGATTACTCACTTTGATTCACTTAGAGACAGGACTCTAGTTAAGGTGTCATTCGTTTTATCTTGATTCTGTTAGAAGCACAAAATCATTAAGAATATGACAAACATTGTTTTGTTTGTTTGAACTCTCTAACAATAAGTTGTTCTTCAGTTTTGTTGGCCACCCAAATAACTATACCCCAAAGACTGAATCCTAACTGCAAGGAACATTGTTTATCCAATGATCAAGTTGCAGTTTTATAGAAAACGGAGGGCAAAAAAGTGGTTCTCAAAGGTTAATCCACATTGGCTGAGCCATTTTTCTTTGAGATGGAGTCTTGCTCTGTTACCCAGGCTGGAGTGCAGTGGCAAGATCTCGGCTCACTGCAACCTCCGCCTCTTGGGTTCAAGCGATTCTCCTGCCTCAGCCTCCCGAGTAGCTGGGATTACAGGTGCGTGCCACCACGTCTGGTTAATTTGTTGTATTTTTAGTAGAGACAAGGTTTCACCATGCTAGCCAGGATGGTCTCCAACTCCTGACCTCATGATCCGCCTGCTCGGCCTCCCAATGTGCTGGGATTACAGGCGTGAGCCACCAACCCCGGCCGCTGTTTTTGTTTTATGTTTCCTTTAATAAATATTCTAAGTCAGCAACTCTGATGTGCTAATTTCTGTCTTTCTTCATTTCAAGAGTTCCCCCCAAAGAACACTATTAACATTCTTGTCATGAAAGGTCCTGGATCTAAGTAACAGACCCCAGTGTAAAAAGGAAAACTTGATAGCAGCCATCACTGTATTTCTAGCAACCAGCACATTGATTGCCTGGCACATAGTAGGTGCTCAGAAATAGTCACTGAATGAATGAACCACATTTGGCTGGGATCCTCTCAATCAATCTAGGTTTTAAAAAGGCTGATACCACTGCATCAGAATCCCCCATGGAGAGAACTGAATCACATTCAGAGTATTATTCTTAGATTCGATATATACATTTCTTGTTGCTAGGAGTTTCTAATATAATTAAAAATTTTAACTGGCAGTAGAAGTGCATCATTTTAACATTCTTATTCAGCAGCAAGCCTACTGAAATCTAAAATTATTAACAAAATACTACGATTATTATGAATTCAAGCCCTCGCTACAAAGTTAGGGACTCGACACATTTTATTTAAATTTGGTCATAACAATAAATATGCTAAATATCATAAATAATCTGAACCTCGAACAAATCTTTAAATACACGTGAATTTGCCTTTTAAGACTGCAGTAAGAAAAATCTTTAAAACTTACCTGGGGTATGGTGCTTTCTTCATCATATTGAAACATGATCTCGCCTTTAAAAAATGCTAAAAAATAAATTTTCAAAAAGAAATGTGAGACTTGTATCTTTATAGCTTGAGGATTAATACCACATACAAAAAGATGATCAAATTATAAGGTTTCACTGAATTGTTTTTATTCACATTTACTCTGTCAGTAAGTTACTCAACTATTATCAATATAATTTTCAGAAACTATGAACTGCAAATTTTATGTGGGAATTCAGAAAGAGAAAACTTGCCCTCTTGTCAAGAAATTTTATTCCTAGGAGCTTTCACTCTATCTGGAAACAAATAAAATAGAGACTCCTAAAAAGAAGGATGTGGTGTGCACTTCACAATCTATATGGAGGGTTGTCCAATCTTTTGGCTTCCCTGGGCCACATTGAAAGAATTGTCTTGGGCCACATGTAAAACACACTAATGATAGCTGATGAGCTTAAAAAAAAGGGGCCCTGCATCAATCTCATAATGTTTTATGAAAGTTTACAAATTTGTGTTGGGCCACATACAAAGCGGTCCTGGGCCGCATGTGGCCGCTGGGCCGTGGGTTGAACAAGCTTGATCTATAGGAACCCCAAACTGGCCTTGTGAGCAATGGGGCAAGGATGTCACATATACTAGAGCCAGGGCTCAGCCAATGTTTTTGGTGATTGAGCAGGTAGTAAATATTTGAGGGTTTGCGGGCTGAATGGTCTATGTTGTAACTACCCGACTCTGCCATTGTAGCATGAAGGCAGCCATAGACAATACGTAAGTGAACAGGCACAGGCTGTGTTCCAATAAAACTTTATTTACAAAAACAGGCCATATTTGGACTATGGCGAGTAGTGCCAACCCCTGAGCTAGATAGGCCTCCTCCTCTCATCATCTTTTATTGCACCCCAAAGTACAGCAACTGGTTCCTGCTTAAAAATGGCCAAGGAAGCCAAGAGACCAGTATCTGACATGATCTATTTCAGCAACTTTTCTACTGAGAACCTCACTTTCTGCATATCGACACTGAAATTTCAATTCATACAGTATGTAATTATTTTTAAAAAATGATATCTGCATAGAATTACTTATACATTTTTAAAAATCTTAACTTTTAAATGATTATTTAAATTGCGTGTGTGTGTGTACGTGCATGCTAACATCCACGACGTCTCTGCCTCTTATTCTTACTGAGTGAATGCTGAGTTTCATGAATGTGCTGGGAGCACAGTGGGGCCAGAGCAACCAGGAAGCCACGACCTTCTGACCATCAGCCTAACTCTTAGTCAGCTCCCACTTTCTTCACCAGCCCCCATTTTTCTTAGTGAACCCAGACTGGAACCTGCAAGAAGTGAAGGCTTCCAGTTTCTGGCAGGGTACCATGGGGCTTCTGGTGCCAAAAGAGCTGGTTCCTGATGAGGTTGTTTTCACCGACACTAAGACAAATGGCCAATTCAGTCCCTTCACTGGGGAAAACATGACTGCAACCAGCTTTCTGGCATCTGTTCTTCAAGATGACCAGTTGTTTGTTTGTTTTTTTTTAACTGCATGTTCAATTTTCAAATAGTTATCAAACATCGTGTAGACACAACACCGAACTAGACATTAGTCATCAGCCCAAAACATAAATGAAGCACGAAAATAATGACATGATGGGGAATTCAGTGAACAGAAGAGTCAGAGAGGAAGGAGAAATGGAGGCGGAAAACAGAAGAGAAAGTTATACAATATACAGAAATGAAATGTATCCAACACTTTGCTTTCTTTAATAAAAACCAACTAATATTTTCCTCCTATATTCGACCTGGACCGTAGTATTAGCAGAAAGCTCAGATGAGCAAATCTTGCATTCACACAATAGAAAGTGTAAAACATTCTTTCAATGGGATGTTTTCTTGTTTTCTAATTTATCCAACCTTAACTTATTTTACTTGAAATTGTTACCTATGTTTTTCAAACAAATGATTAAACTGTTAAAAGGAATGGAATAAAGAAAACATTCCTGTCATGATTGCTCATTACTATAATCACAATAAGACTTTCATATCGTCAAATACCGAGTTAACTTCCTCTTCTCGCTTTCTCACGATCTCCTGGCCAGTTCTGATCTGCCACACCATATTTTTCTGTTTTTCACATTTGCTTTCATTGGTTTTAACAAGGAAGGGAGCCCAGGGAGCCAAAGCAAGGTGAGAGAAGTTCTTGTTTCATTCCTTCCGGCCCACGACAGAAGGAAAAACATTCCCATTTCAAAAATAGCACGTTCTGAAGAGATTTCCATCTCAATTTTTAAAAATAGCAAATGGCCATAGTTAAAGATGGCAAAATACACTATGGACATTGCTAGAATTAGCATCCACTTAAACTAGGTGTACATGAGTTGTCAACATTCAACAGACTGATCTGCTTTATTCTTAGCAAGACGATATCCTGTGTCTAAGCTCTAATACTTAAGGCCCTATGGAAAAGCTTGACAGATTTCTATATAAGAAGTGACTTTCAATAATTATTAATGTCATTATTAATTATGTTCATGAATTAACTCTAAGGGTATTAGCTATGGATTTAAAGCTATAATGAAAAATATTTATTGTAGAGCTGTATGGCTCCTATTAAGGAAGTGAGCCCATCTTTTCACTAGGCAACGGGAAGATAATTTCAGCCAGTTCTAAAATTTGCTTTTGTTTTTATTAGGAACTCCTAGTAGCCAGGTAGCATGAAAGAGGCGGATCCAAGAGGCACATACCACATTCTCAAAACAAAAAAAAAGCAAATCATTTTTCTCTATGGAGGAGATTTATCTGGTAATGTGTAATGTACACAAAAACTCAACCTGAGTCATTGCAAATAGATGACAAATTGCAGATATTTCGCTGGGGTTTGACGCCTGTAAAGAAAACACAACCCAGACGGTTAAGCATGTCAAAGCCTGCGTTTATGTGCTATATTGTCAAGAGAATTCAAAAACGTAGGCAGCAAATGTGGACCAGAAATATTATAAGCTAGATATAATTAGCTGGATGAATTCCATAAAGACTAAAGAAATGAGAGAGTTTTCGTTTGTTGGTTGGTCAGCTATGGAACTTAATTCTTTACTAATCTTTAGTATGTCAATATCTGACCCCCAATTCCTCCCTAAAATTTTCATCCCCTTCCCAATTAATCCCTCTCCTATTCAATATAAACAGAGTACCATGAACACAAAACAAGTAGAGACTTGAAATGGAATAGCACTTAATCACAGATCCTCCTTCTTTTCCTAGGTGGCGGAGTCCATGAACACCTAGTGTTAATCCTAGCTCTTTACTCAAATGTACGTATGAAATCACATTAACGTCATAAAGATTGTTTCATGGGCAAAAACTACAAAATTCAAAGCATATTTGCTAAGCACCTACCATATTCTACAGGCTTTAGGAGTTTCCAAATATAGACCCTGCCCTCAAGGAGCTTACAATCTAGTGGATGATACTGGCCAGTATCTAAAAAGCATTTTTTATCTACTTATTGGTGAGGGCAAAAAGGAGTGATGACCAGGACAACAGACCACACAGACATACAAAGGAGACAGAGGTGACTGGGAGGTAAAATGAGCAACAGAACAAAACTTTGTATGTATTAACCTGAGGAAAACTTCATCCTTTGGTGAGAGGAAGGATATCTCTTCCTCGATTTGAAAGAGCTCAAGGTTTACTTCTCTACAAAGCCTTCCGTCATTAATTGCATCCTTTTGGCAAAGCGTAAGAAATCCATAGTACATGGGAGGAGCAAATGTTGGTAACGTATTAAACAAACTGCCAAGGGAAAAACCTGTTGTATTAAGAAATTTTTTTGTCTCCTTGTTAGGTCTTGTTTGGTCAGAATTATGTGTGCAATGCCCAATTGCTAGTTTATTTCCGTCGCACATTACGAATCCTTAGATCGTTGCTATGAGAAAACTAGTTTGGGTAGAAATTAAAATTACAATTTGAATTAGTGCATGTGATATGGTTTCTGCTAGTGTGATTTATTGATATATAGGCATCATGCTTTAGCAAAGATGCCTATAGCTATGAGTTTTGATTTTGAGAGAAAATTAAATTTAGGTACCCCAAATTACCAGATCTGTAGATTTTAAAAAATTTATTATACTTTAAGTTCTGGGGTACATGTGCAGATCGTGTAGGTTTGTCTACATAGGTATACACGTGCCATGGTGGTTTGCTGCATCCATCGCCCTGTCATCTACAGTAGGTATTTCTCCTAATGCTATCCCTCCCCTAGACCCCCACGCCCTGCTATCCCTCCCCTAGGCCCCACCCCCCCGACAGGCCCCCAGTGTGTGATGTTCCCCTCCCCTGTGTCCATGTATTTTGTCATTGTTCAACACCCACTTAGATTTTTGTATTGTTTCAAAGCAGTGTTACTCCCACCAGAAGAGAAAGATTTCTTCTTCTGTCTATAAGCAGGTATATTTGCTTATAGACACAACTCACTATAACATATATACTATGCAAATATAGAATTTATAGCTTCTATAATGGGCAGTTATGCTATAAATGTCCTTTAAACCATTGCTGTATTACTTACTAAGTTTTTCATTCGATCATCTCATCTATTTCTAAATTTTAGCCACACATCATTTCCAGTGACGTGTCTTCTTGCTGTTCATTCATTCTGAGAATTTTCTTTCCTATTGCTAGGGTTCTCATCTGTAATCTCCTCTATGTACATGGCCACAGGTCACTCCTTAAATCATGAGCAAGAAAACTTTCTAAAGGGTCACATAGAAAGTATTTAAGCTTTGTGGGTCATATGGTCTCTGCTGCAACCACTCGTGTTTTATGCAGCAGAAAAATAGCTATAGAGAATATGTAAACAAAGGGGCATGGTAGTGTTCCAATAAAACTTTATTCACAAAAACAGGCAGTGAGCCCAATTTGGCCCATTGGTGATAGTTTGCCAACCCCTGCTTGAAATCAATCAGAAGCCTTCGTGTGCCTAGTCTTGTATAGAAACTTAAAAGTATACGTTTTCTTTGATTTAAAAAGAATTTGGCCAGGTACAGTGGCTCATGCCTATAATCCTAGCACTTTGGGAGGCTGGGGCGGGCAGATCACTTGAGCCCAGGACTTTGAGACCAGCCTGGGAAATGTGGCGAAATCCTATATCTACGAAAAAATGCAAAAATTAGCCGGGCTTGGTGGCACAAGCCTGCAGCCCCAGCTACTCAGGAGGCTGAGGTAGGAGGATCACCTGAGCAAAGGAGGTCGAGGCTGCAGTGAGCTATGATTGCACCACTGCACTGCAGCCTGGGCAACAGAGTGAGACCTTGTCTCAGAAAAAAAATAAATTGAGGTTCATTCCTCTAACTTCTTCCTTAATTGCACCCCCCTCTACTCCTATGCCTCTTAACCATGTCAGTAATACTTGTATAATCATTGCCTTGATCTGCATGCATGTTCATATTAGTTATCTATTTGTTCGCCTTGTCTTCCCCCATAGACTGGAAGATTCTTGAGGGTGGGCTCTGTGTCTGATCATTATTATATAGCCCGAAACCCCTAGTACAACTTTAGGTACCCAGTGCATACACATCTATTCATTAAGAACAGAATTTTATCTTGAAAAGGTTGGAAAAAGAGAAAGAAATCATAAACACCAGCCATTTGTTTACTTTGATTTTAGTTATAAAAAAGAAAGTCTTGATATTGATAATAAGTCATATCTGATGCATTGGAGGCTTTTACTATAGTGATTTTAGTTTTTTCTGCAAAGAAACAACTTAAATATTAGAGCAGAATTATTGCTTGTTTTTTAAAAACAATTTGCCATGAGCATCATTTTAGTGAAGTGCTGGCAAAAGTCACACTGTTGACATCTTTAAGACACTATCGGTCATCTCAGCAGCAGAATGAATGGGAGCCGCATCCACAGCTCATGTAGCGTTGGCACAGGGTGGGTCTGGGAGTTGGAGTTCCATGTTTACCCCAGCTACAGTACACCCAGTATACACCCCACTGCTCGTGTAATTCTACTTTAGAATTTCGTCCGTGCACTGCTGCTAGACAAATGATGTGGATACACTTCAGATATGTAAAATTAAGCCACTATCAGGACCTTAGGGTGACAGGTTATAAAGAGCAGGTGATTCAGAGTAAAAATTAACGTGAAACAGTCACATGGGATTTAAAATATTGCTACTATACAATCAAGTGTCTTAACATCTTCTTGAGGAGTTAACATAATACTATCCCCCAGTGTATTGATGAAGAATGCTATTCTCAGAGAGGTCGAGATCATCCATACACATCCATACAGTCACATAACACGCCCACAGCAGGACCAGGACTGTTCAAAGTCAGCGACTCACAGGCAAATATTAACATGCTCTGAAGGGGCAAACTTTAAAAATGTCTTCCAAACACTTTTTTGGGACTGAGCCCACGGTTCATTCCCCAGCTAATGGAGAACCGGGTACAGAAATCTTCGCTGTAAAAATGGCCAATGGAAAGACGCTGTGTTCAGGGCACAGATTTGCACAGAAGCTCTGTCACCTAGGGTGGATGGGCAAATTCTGAAGAAAAGGCCAAGCTCAGAGATTGGATACATACTTAAGAACGATGGCGTTATTCTGGCAGAAACTCATCAGTAACAAAGACACACAAATGAGGTCTCTGAAACTGTCAGGTTTCAATGTGTGACCCATGGGCAATGATGGGTGGTAATTATGAAGGCTGACAGCACTGTGCACTGTCATTAAGAATCTTTTAAATATATGATTTTGTTTGCCCTGATAGTTTCCTTTCCAGAGCAAACAAAATACAACCGTGAAATGAACTTCTGGTTTTGGTAACTGAAGTGCTCTTGGGTAACCTCGTTAATAATCAAGAATGAAAAATCAAACCTAAGAGTTAAGAGAAAGATTTAATAATATATGATACAGTCTCAGCAAAAGTACAGTGACACAGACATTTTCATCCACTGTGGGCGGGGAGTGTCACTGGGCACAACCTTTCTAGAAGGTAACTGGGCAGTAGGTATCAAGGGTCTTACAATATTCATACCGGCGACCCTTAGAATGCAATCCTTGCATACTCCAATCCTTGGAATGCATCCTATAGAAATCAGAGATGAATGCAAAGATATTGGCGCCAGAATGTTCACTGCAATAACTTCTGTTAAAAAGATAGAAACAACTTTAAAGTTCAACATATGGTACACAATGGAATATTACCAAGTCATAATAGTAAGGGCCACTGGAAGATACTTCTAACGTAATATTAAGTCAAAAGGGTAAGATACAAAAATCTATGTAAATTATGACTATTTTGCAAAGGACATAAGAGGATATGTATATAAATATATGTATAAATGATACTGAATGGAAATAGACCAAATTGTTCACAGTCATAATCTTAGGAAAGTAACATTAAAGATGATTTGTATTTTCTTCTTTGTATTTCTCTATGCTCCCCATTTTTGTGGAGCTAATATGTATCACTATTATAATCATAAAAATAATACATGCTATTTAAAATGGAGTGCTATGGCCATCATCGTCTGGAAGTGTGGGAGTGTGGTGATAATTATAGTTGAATGTCAAAGTAAAAGGAGTCATAAATCAATGGTTGAAGGCACAGGAAGAGGGCAACCAGACAAAAGAAGACTCTTTAGTAACCCAGTAGACCACACAAGCGAGAAACTAGAAGAGGCTGCAGAAGAAGCTATTACATTCAGAAATCACTTGACATTACCTGTTTGGTTTAAAGTAGATAAGAAGGTTGAAGTCACATCTGAAATAAAAGAATAAAAGTTAGCATAACTACTGGCATGGTTTACAAACATGTGTGTCTCTCTAGGTTCTTTAAACATTTCCCTTTTCCCAAATCTGGAAGAAGTTAGTTTTGCAAAAGCCCAACTGACACCACTGAACGTTTTTTGCTACCCATCCTGTCACTACTCCGTTCTCCAACCCGAGACAATTCCTGAGCAAAGGCTCATTCATTGAAATGCAAATTACATCTCTAAACACTTAGCAACACTCCTGCAACTATTAGATTTAAATAAACTCACCTATATTGTTTAATATTTTGTCCCTTTTTCTCTCTATTATAATGAAAGTCTCTAAGGAATATGGTATTTCCAGATATTAATACTGATTTTAATATATAGCCCTGTGGATGCATAATACATTTTTACCAGCGGTACACTCTTATAAAGCAATTTTAAATAATTCTAGCTTAAATTTGGAGTAAATGACCATTATATTCTACTAACTTTTAAGAAAACCTCATTTGGATCCTGTTTGATTTAAAATCGATTCTATTGGCATTTCTTTAAATGCAAATCATTCCAGAATTTATGATTATGGATGAAATTTGAGGAAAAAACAAAAGGCACTTAATACATGATCATACTTAAAACACACACACACACACACACACACACACACACACACACACAATGGAATCCCAAAACTGCACCAGAGCTAAATTGAAGATATTATTTTCACTGTGAAAAGTAACTGCACATAAAAATGATAACATCTGGCCCTTCTCATTGAGCCAAATATGAATTTAAACCGGCTTTGATCAGTACGAGGTGCATCTATGACTGTTTAGCTCCTTAGCCACCAACTACACGGTAGATTTGATTTTAACCAAGGGCTGGTGAAAAGTGTTGGGGTTTCATCGCAATGAGATAGAAGGAAGGCTGTCTGCCATTCTGCTCATGTATTAGAGGGAACAGAATGTACTGCTCGGCCCCCTTCCCTTGAATACAGCCCACTTCTATGCCCTTTTCTCTAGCATGATGGGGGAGACCTTTTTTTTTCCCCCATTTCAAACTATTTAAAAATTGATCAAATCATCTGTATAAAGGCTGTCTTTGAACACGCTGTGCCTCCAAATCCATGCGGAATCATA
The DNA here is from genome assembly GCA_036589455.1 of Ateles fusciceps. Classification (NCBI taxonomy): domain Eukaryota; kingdom Metazoa; phylum Chordata; class Mammalia; order Primates; family Atelidae; genus Ateles; species Ateles fusciceps. Next base: position 190,927 of record JAZHEH010002135.1, read on the forward strand.
TTCAATTACTGGATGTGCTTTTCACATTTAAACAATCTGTCATGCGAAACTTGCTGGCATTGTGTTGGACATCAAGGGAAATGGATAATTCGAAATGTGATCAATATTTCTTTTCTTTTTTAGCTAACAATTCGAGTGATGGAAGGCTCTCTTCCCCTCCACGACTGTAAGAATGTTATCATTTAACCAGAAAGTTTAGGCCACCCCTCCCGGGGTTGACAAGTTTTGTTTTGGGTTTTTGTTTGGGGTTATTTGACACCACTCGACGTATTCAGTAATAATTTAGAAATGGACACTTCGACACCATTCATGATACTTCTATTCATATTAACAGTTGTCAATTTTCACTTGCTTCAGAAAAATTCTTACCATTGAGGCTTGTCGTTTCAACCTCTTTTTGTCCCGAGGAGAAAAACAATACAAAGGTATAATTAAAACAAACCTTTAACAAATTGGGCTAAATCTAGGTTTAAATTTTTTTAAGATCTTGCCTGGAGTACCATTGGAGGAGGGGCAAAACTGACAACAGATAATTTAGCTGCAGGAGAAAAAAAAATTTTAATAAATACTTTGAAACAATTGTCAAATTTCAAAGAGTTACAGCTTTTGAGAATGTAATTATGAAAAGAAGTAGAAAACACACTAGCAGACCAAAATGTAATTAAATCTGCATGTCCCATAAACACTCGGTGAGTACACATTTAATCAAGAGAATTGCAGAAAAGAACCCAAGATGAGTGAACCTGAGACCCATGATCATGAAGCTTGCTAACTAACTACTTATGGAATCCCAGCCCAAAATACAAGAAATACTACTTTAAAATTGTTTCAGCCAGAGCATTCTAGAAAACATTTGAAATAACTCGCTGAATTACGATCATGAAATATATTGGCACGCTGTTGCCATTCTGTTAGAAGGATGCCTAGCAACTCTTCCCACAGTAAATTTAGGATTAAAAAAATTGTTACCACTCAATACTGTACGACCAAGCTGGATTTCCTGGTAAGTTACTTTAAAATATGGCTGCTGTTAAGGCAATTAATGAAGTGATAAACTTCCTGTGGAATGACTCCACTTAAGCTAAGAAGCCAGTCTACTACACACATTTTGCATGTTTAAATATTTAAAAGATCCAGTGGCTACATCTCTACCTAAACATGGGAAGAGCCAACACAAAAATTTTACAAGTAAAATAAGTTTTGCAGCCTGATTTTCAGCTGGTATGGACAAAATCTGGGTGTGTCAAGGCACTTTGGCTGGCCTGTTTTAGACTGCTCATGCATTGGCTGAAACACACACACCCTGTCTGTCCACATTATTGTTTCCATATTTTGTCATTTACTACATTTACTTATTTCTTAAATTACCAAGGATATTTCCTGAGAAGTAAGACAGTTCCTGAGCAATAACATTCAAAGCATAGATACAGAATCCTTTGCCCTTGGGGGCAGAAACAGAATAATCAGCGACAACTAGTTTTTAAGGAATGACTATTAATTCTTCCAAATGTTAATGAATGGTGACACTCTCCAAAAGAGAGACCTGTGGGGCACAGCTGCCCATCCATCCCTCAATGCTACACTGGCTCCTACCTGCCAGTTTGCACTGCTCTCCCCCAGGGCACCCAGAACCCAGGCTGTGACTAGACCCAGTGTGTCCCCCCCAGAGCTCTATTCCCTATTCCATGCAAACAAGATTTTGCAGATATCACCATGATTCACTTTGCTGAGGGCTATTCTACTGGAAGAAAAATACAGTGGTTCATGGTGTCCTAGAAGCTTAACAACTAGGGGGGCAATTGGCAAGATCGAAGTTGCTTGGGCTTTGGAGGCCTGCAGTCTTGGGTTTGAATCTTTGCCCCAGTGACTCAAAAACTTGTAAAAATAATAGTTACTACTTACCAATGGTTTACACTGTGCCTGGCACATGTGTTATCTTATGGTCTTCGCAACTACCCGACGAGCAGGTACTATTATTCTCCCCAGTTTACAGGCAAGGAAACTGAGGCACAGAAAGGTTAAAGGAACTAGCCCAAAACCACACAGCTGCCAATGAAGGCGGGATAGTGGCCAAATTAAAATCTCCAGTCATCTGGCTCCAGAGAATGTGTGAACATGAGCATGCTTTATCTTTCCCAAGCCTCAGTTTTCTCATCTATAACACGAATATTCCTATGTTGCAAGATTGAGAGGAGGAGGAGGAGATGTTCTAGAGACTTCCAGGTACATAGTAGTGCATGAGAAGTCATAGTTATTTTGATTAACTGGATTTCAATAACGAATCAATAACAGTAGAAGCTCATTTGCACACAACTACAGATAGAATGTGAGTTGACTCATTCCTTATCATAAAAGACTGTTCTGAAATAGACGGTACACCCGAAAGAATAGAGAAGTAGGAGTCAGAGAAGCCATGTGCGGCCTCTGCGTGACCTGGAGCAAGGAGCTGTGTGATCTTAGAATCCTCAGCCGCTCCGGGCTTCATTACCTCATCAACTTAGAGAGGGCGCTGGGCCACCCTACCCCTAAGGTCCCATTCCAGCTAGCAGTCTTGAACTCGGGTTCTGTCTCCTGGTTCCTGCCGATCTGGGTTCCTGCTATAAACCTCTCTCTCGATGTATTTGCCTTCCTATTCTAGCGAGTGCGAAGCCCTTAGAATCCTAGTGAAAAATATCCTTTCAGTGGAGCTACTGAGGGTGTATATTTAGGTGAACATCTCATCTCTTCCCTTAAATGTAAAAACATCTGGCATGTTTATGTTCTTGATACTCTTCAAGAGACTTGTGAACTCGAATACTAAAAGATAACCTATAAGCTTAAGTAGTTACCGTCAAGAAACTCACCATTTAGCCCCCTGTGATTTGGTGCCCGGCTTTGCCCAGCAACGTGGACGGATCAATATGGCTGTCCTCTGGTCTATGTTTGCTATTGATTTTTCAGGTGTAGGCTTAATGACATCATTTAATTAAGTTTCTTGGAAGAAAACAATTTTGTTGCACCTGACTACGTGCCATGTTCATAGAGAACGTATAGAATAATATTTTCCTGAAATTCCCCCAAGTTCTTAAAAAAAAAAAACAACTTACCAGGTGGTGATGACGAACTGGAATTATCCATATCATCTGTTGAGGAAAAGAGGTGATTTAGAATTAGTTTAGTTTCATGAGACTAAAAATCAACAAAGTTGTATTGTATTAAGGATTTTTTGTCAAATAAGTAGGTTTTAGCTACTCACGTCACTAAAAAAGTATGTGAGATAGACCTGTTTATCAGCCTCACTACTGTAACCATTTCACTGTCCATATGTACTCCATCCCATCACGCCATCAACCTCAAATGTGCACAATATTTTAAAAAATAAAATAAAATTAGCTTAACTTACGCACACATTTGTAGGAGATAAACATCTTTAATGGAAGTGAATGGAAGCTGAATTACAAATAGCTACCAAAAGAGGGCAGTATGTTCATTTACTATTATTTTCAATAGCCCAATCAATACTTTTTAATTCTCTACAAAGACCTACCCTTGGTGGGGCCATCCTTCCAATTTTGAAGTATTGCTGGTGCTCCATATATTTTGTTATATGATGGTTTAGCTCATTTCAAAGTGAACATGAGGACTGAACTTCAGTTGTTGGCTAATATTCACCGACATGTGGAAAAGTAAATGCGTGTGTTTGCATAAATTAAACCTCCATTAACCGTGCTGCTTTTGAGCGCAGACGCCATGTCTATTAAGCAATTTCTTTCTTATGAGTTAAACTAGATCAGACACTTCTGGGTTTATAAATTACAAGAGCTGCCGAGTTATTTATTTGGGGAAAATGCTCAGATCCCTTAAAAGAAAAGTAATTCTATATTTCTATCTATGAAAATAATACATGCTTATTGGAGAAACTTTAGAAATTACAGATAAGCAAGAAGAAAATAAAAACCACCTATAATTTCACCACCCAGAGAAAAATGACATTAACATGTTAGTATATATTATTTTCTCTCTATGTGTGTATACATTCACATATACAGATATATGTATACATGTTTATATGTGTATATATGTATATGTATGATAAAGACTATATCACACAGAAGTATTTATAACTTGATTTTTCTTATGACAACGTATCCTGAAAATCATTCTGTATCATCAGTTTTCCACAACACCAGCTATGATGGCTGAATAGCACTTCAATTATTGTATGAACCATTGATCTATATAACAAATTTCCTCTTAATGGGCATTTTGGTGTGCACGATTTTTCATGATAACAAACAACACTGCAGTAAATCCTTTTGGCAAAATTTTTACATACGCATGTGGCTATTTCTTTCAGAAATTCCATAAATGTTGTTTTGCAAAATGCCCTAGAGAAAATCTGGACCAATTGACACTACCCTTTTGAAGTGTTACATCCCCAAACACTGACCCACATGGGTTGTTGTACATTTTTAAAAAATTAATTACAAAGGCAATAATTATTTTCACAATGGTATCTGGAGATTTAATTAATAGGAAAGAATAAGTATGTTTGCAAACCAACATTGCACAGTGAAACATAACTGGTAGGCTCCAGGAGCCTATTTTCCCAAAATGATGGTGGGGTACTTATTATTTTCTCGGATAACTACAATCGTAGTTCTGCTTGAAAGCAGGACTGAATGAGTGCTCAGGGTCCCCAATTACCTCGCAGCCAATAAGGCAAATGTAGGCAAGTGGTTAGCTGCTTTGGTGCCCTGTTTTAATGGGAGTTACTTCTTCCTTAGACTCTGTTCTTCCATGTCTCTCATGCTACTTTAATATTTCACTCATCAGTCTGTTGAGTTAGCTTTTAAAGGGTTTTGTTTTTGAGATAGGGTCTCACTTTGTTGCCCAGGCTGGAGTGCAGTGGTGCAGTTGTGGCTCACTGCAGCCTCAGACCTCTCAGGCTCAAGTGATTTTTCCACTTCAGCTTCTTGAGTAGGTGGGACTATAGGTATGCACCACACCTGACTAATTAAAAAATTTTTTTTGTAGAGACGGGGGTCTCACTATGTTGCCAGGGCTGGTCTTGAACTCCTGAGGCTCAAGCAATCCTCCTGTCTCGGCCTCCCAAAGTGCTGTGATTACAGGTGTGAGCCACCATGCCCAGCCTGAAAGGGTTAATTTTAAAAAATACCTTTGGGAGCACTTAAGGGGTCATCAGTCATTCACATCTTATTAGAGTTCATCTGAATTGGGTGAATTCATGTCATCATCCAGCAAAGAGCTACCACACTGGGCAACGTGGGAAGGCCCTGGAAAAAATGAACATTCAATACAGACTACCCTCAGAATGACACCTGTGAGTGTGGGCGGGTAAACTGAAGAGGGGCAGGCACCTGGCAAAGACGGGGAGCAGGGAAGAAGGCACCTGGGAAGAGTCAGGTACCAGAGAAGAGGGATGGAGAGTGACACTGCAGAGCAGCAGAGGCTAACACTCCTTCATTGACAGTTTTGCCCAGTGGCTGGCCACAGTTCCAACCTTCTCCACTGCCAAATCTGTTGATTTGTGTACACACAGGGGCTGATTTCAGTTTCACCTCTTTCTTACTTAAAAAAAAATGGTCAACTCAAAGGTAAGAGAAGAGCCAGAGCAGAGAAGGAAGTTTTCTGGGGAAACTCATAAAACTGGCCCGCCATCCCTGAGTTTGATAGGCATGGACTCATAATCAAGAGCTGAAACTTGATCAAAATGTACATGAGTCCGGGTGCAGTGACTCACATCTGTAATCCCAGCACTTTAGGAGGCCAAGGCGGGAGGATCGCTTGAGGCCAGGAGTTTGAGACCAGCCTGGCCAACACAGCAAAACCCTGTCTCTACTAAAAATACAAAAATTAGCCAGGCATGGCGGTGCACATCTGTGATCCCAGCTACTCGGGAGGCTGAAGCATGAGAATCACTTGAACCCAGAAGCCGAGTTCACATCACTGCACTCCAGCCGGGGCGACAGAACCAGACTCTGTTTCCAAAAAAAATGGAGAAGAGGGGTTGGACCAGCCCTGGGCTGGTCTCCTTCATCGTGAAATGTACAGGGCTCTCAGTAGCTCCCAACAGGAAAGATGTGGTCTACTTTGACGAAGGGAGGGAATCTAGTAAATTAAAACTAGAGATTTTAAAATTGTTCTTCGCTTTTTTTTCTTTTGATATTTCTTTTTGCTTTAGGAACCCAGCTGCTCAGTGACTAACATTTATTCAGTTTTCTGTCTCCACCTCACTCCTGGTCCAATCTAGCGGTATCTCCACAGGCCTTACACTTTCCTGAGGATCAGCTTATGTTTCTCTTGGGCCCGCTCCCAACTCACTTCACATTTGTTACAACTAAGAAGGTGGTCGTCACATCCAGTGAGTCATATATTTGAGCTCCATGCCACTCTTAGAAGACAAAACATTTCCATTGTTAAAAAGATTCATAAACAAGGAAAGGAAAAACATTTAAAATTTTCAGATTTTCCTTTGGAACCTACAAAGAGCCAATTATCAAGCATTATTCATTTATGGAAGTCTCAATTTAAGTCAATAAATAAAATTATGGTGCTGTGTCTATAAAATTTACTCAGTATGACTCCCTAGTGATTTTTTTTTAAACAAAGTCCATATATTCCAATTAGGATGAGCAGGAGTTTGGCTTAGAATGGAAGCCAAATGGAGCCAGACGAACTGGAAACTCAAGAAACTGGCCACTTTGATGGAGTCTCTTTTCCCTACATCCCCTCCCAGGCACTTTTTTTTCAGTTATTGCCACTACCTTCCAAACTCTAATCCCACATAGCCAAGTGTGGTTTGAGCACTGCCATGTGAACGTCTCACCATCATTGCTTCTCCAACTCAGTACATCCAAGAACTCATCCGTCATCACCCCAGATCATTTCCACCCTTGATCGGTTCCTGAACGCTATAGTATTGCCAGGAACACCAGCCAAACATTTAAGCTGAAAACTTCAGTACTGGTTTGCTGTTGCTGCTGTACCATGAACTTAGTGGCTTCAAACACAAAATTGTTATCGTAGAGTTCTGCAGGCCAGACGTCCCAGTAGGGGTGTCTCCAGACTAAAATCAATGCTGCCGATGATGCTAGGCCACATTCTTTTCTGGAAACTCTAGGGGAGAATCCGTTTCCTGCTGATTCAGGATGAGCAGAATTCAAATCCTTGTGGTTGTAGGACCGAGGTTCTCACTTTCTTGCTAGCAATATATTGAGGGCCATTCCCTCAGTTCCCAGAGTCTAGAAGCCCCCCACATTTCTTGGCTCATGCCCTATTCCTCCATCTTCGAAGCCAGCCACGATGGGACAGGGACAGGGAGTCTCTCTCAGGTGGCATCACTCTGACTCCTCTTCACTTTTAAGAGCTGGTGTGATTCTATTAGGCCCACCCAAGTAATCCACGATAACCTCACGGTCTTTCATTTTAATCACACCTGCGAAGTCCCTTTTGCCATGTAAGGTAACATATTTACAGCTTCCGGGGATTTTAGGATATTGACATCTTTGAGGAGCCATTAGTCTTTCCACCATACTCAGAAACCCAGTTTCCTAAATTATGGAAAATGAGTTGCCAGGAACAGCCCTTCAAGACTGAAAATCCTACAGGGGTGAAGTGGAGAGCCCAGAAACAAAAAGTTACTTTTAACAATAGAGCCGAGTCTACAAACCAAGATGTTAACTCTCTGGGCGTTGCTCCCGACTCCTCCCCATCCCCGGCTCCCGCCTCCATATCCACTCACTGCGTCCTGCGCAGTCTTCTCATTGTAGCTTGGGGCTGTTGCAAGGATTCTCAAAGAGAGAACGTATGTGGCATAACAGGAATAGCAAAAACTGATCCACGCTCCTGTGATCCAGGCTTACCATGTGACGGCCTTCAAACATACTTTATTATTTACCCCACCAACAACTTTGCAAATGTGATGGACACTGAGGATCCTGAGACAGATTGATTATCCTGGATTATCTGGGTGGGCTCAATCTAGTCCAAGAGTTCTTACAAGTGGAAGAGGAAGGCAGAAGAGTGGGTCAGAGTGATGCCACGGAAAGACTCCTCGACCCTGGAGAGGTAGGTGACATCAGTATCATTCCTTGTTAGTGCTCGAGAAACTGAGGCTGGGTGAGGTGTAGAAACTTGTTCAAGGCCTCACGGATCATTGCCTGTAGGCCTAATTTGAACGAGGGCAGTTGACTTCTGAACCTAACCTCTGAGGCTCTACTTATCCCGGTTCCAATGACAAACTCTGTAGACCATAAATGAATACAGAAATGTGGGGCATTATTATTATTCTGAGACAGTCTTGCTCTGTCGCCCAGGCTGGAGTGCAATGATGTGATCTCGGCTCACTGCAAGCTCTGCCTGCCGGGTTCAAGCAATTCTTCTGCCTCAGCCTCCCGAGTAGCTGGGATTACAGGCACCTCCCAGTATGCCTGGCTAATTTTTGAATGTTTAGTAGAGATGGGGTTTCACCATGCTGGTCTTGAACTCCTGACCTCAAGTGAACCGCCCACCTCTGCCTCCCAAAGTGCCGCGATTACGGGTGTGAGACACCATGCCTGGCCTTAGGGTCTTATTAGTAGTCTTCCTTAATCTCTCTCTCATCTGTCCCTTCTCCCCATGATCACTGCCCTCTTCCACACCCAGGCCATCGTTACCTTACACCTAGGTGAAATATTAGAACTCTAGAACCTTCTCATTGGAAGGAATCCTACATTCTTTGCATCCAGTTTCTTCCCCATACAGTAATCCATCCACCAGTTGTACACCCACAGTCTCAATTCAGCCTCCAAACAAGTTTTATCTTGTCTACACAGTGGGAATCATGCTGGACTTTTTTGTTATTATTTTTTTAGTGACGGGGTCTTGCTCTGTTGCCCAGGCTGGAGTGCAGTGGCACAGTCATAGCTCACTGCCGCCTACCGCTCACGGACTCAAGGGATCCTCCCACATTGGCCTCCTGAGTAGCTGGGACTATAGGTGCATACCACTACACCTGGCTATTTTAAAAAAAATTTTTCAGAGATGTTTCAAACTCTTGGGCTCAAGTGATCCTCCTGCCTCAGCCTCCTGAGTAGCTGGGACCACAGAAGTGTGCCACCATGCCCAGCTCCAAGTTATTGAAAATTTGAATTACTCACCAACATTTAAAAATCAAGAAATTTCAAATAAAATTCCAATTTTTCACCTTGTTTTACAAAACTGTAAGTTTTGGGAGATGACCCCTTTATGTAGGCTCCCTGGCCCTCTAAAGCATGCCCTGGTTAGAAAAGGTGATGGAGCTGGCTCTCTCCTCTCTATATATCCAGGTATTCATTGACTACACCAGTCATTCACTTGGCATGTGGACAGATGTCATGTAACTTTCCCACTGTGTGCCTTGTTTACCCAACTAGACGCTAAGCTGTTTGATTATTTATTATCCTCCAGGAATCTAGTCCAGTGTCCTGTTTGCGGTTGATGTCCTAAAATACTTTTGCAATGACTAATGAAATCCTTAAGATATCCCCCATCATTCAGAGATTGGCTGGGGACCCATGATGGGTAGTTCAAGAGCAGGAATGTAACACAGGGAAATGGTGCACAGGTGAAGAACTGGAGCGATCCAGAGGTCAGCAACAGCAGGAAGACGCTGGAAGAGCAAAGAAGGGAGGTGATGTTACCAGATCCCAGTGAACAAAGCCATGGGGCAGGAGTTCAGGCCACGGGATGTTGCAAGGGGTCTGTCCAGTGAGACTGGAATCATGGAAGAGGCACAGCCCCCATTAGAGATGCCAGCCAAACTGAGAGAGGGGGAGAAATCCCGAGTTCCCGTTTCCTCTTGCACTCCAGTCTCCTGTCCCTGCCATCCACTGGCTGAACCTAGCTGGAAGCCAGTTGGTAAGGAGACATGAAAGATATTGGAAGCAGTCAGGTCCCTGTGATACAGAGTAAGGGAAGGATGGGGAATGGATATGAAAGTAACAAGGCAAAATGACTAATGCAGAGTCAACAAAGGAAAAACTCGAGAATACTTCTTGGATGACTATGACTCAGATTCTGAACTTTGGAGGAGTAGTTTTAGCGGGCAATCACAGCAGATAGATGCCTTAACAGGTCTTAACAAATGTATGCTGAAATGTCCACCCAAATACATATCGGAAACGGCATGAAAAAATCAGCCATTGTGAGCCCTCATTGCCTACAGCGGTGACCTCAATAACATCCCTGGTACTGACCTTTCCTCTTTTCCTAATGCCTGCTCCTTCACTTCTCATTCCTGGGATCACCTCCCAAATAAACCACCTGCACCAAAGTTATGCTAGGTCATGTCTGGGTGTTTCTGAAGTTTTCATTTTTTCCCTGCTGTTTGACATTGTGGTAGATATTACGACTTGAATGTGAGATGGTTATCTTACAGCTCTGATTGTGGTTATACTATGAGTGTTTACTTCTAGCATATTCTTCCCCAAGTTGGATGGGAAAGATAAAGGCTTACTCTTTTGGGAGTGGATCTAAGAAGATTACGACTAGCCCTCCTTGCATGAATATTTTCAACTCGACTGAAACTTGTAATCTGGTGGCAGTCCTCCTCTGGATTGAATTACTGCTCCATAGAGAGATAATTAAAAACAAGCCACCACGCCTAGGCGCTCTTATATGGGAACCCCAAACAGAACAATATTTTTGCTGTTATTACGCTGGCTCTTCAGGGCTTGGGATAACAGACTGTCTTCCAGGAACTGCATTTTCAGAGTTTACTATGTAACCCCCAAAACTGAATGAAAACATTTCTCATTTGGCACATCCGAAACATGTTTACTCGTGCTGTGACACTGCTCAGTAAGTACTCTTACATAATGTATTCATTAAATGATTAATAATGACATCATTAAAGAAAACTGCAGCTCTTAGCTGATGGAACTTCCCAAAGTGCAAGCAATCAGCAGTTCTAGGTGGGCTCTGGCCAGAACGGGAAGAAGGTGAAATGTGTTCCTGAGCCCCCAATTCTTGCTTTTCTCCTGCCTTTGCACAGTATCGCCCACCCATCCCCCTGGCTCTTAACCCCTCCAGAACTCATCCAGGTTCTCTTGGGGCGTTATGAACTGCCCCTTCCCCAAGGGTCCACGGGATGCATTTTGGAGTGTCCACAAATGCCCCGAAATAAAATGCAAATGTGTGTTCATATGCATTGTTTCCTGGGAAGAGTAGAGTCCCAAAAGGGAATCTATTTTTAATTAACAAGCACTTACACACCATTACTATGTGACCAGGCACTGCATAAATATGAGCTCATTTAGTCCTCGTAACAACCCTATGAGGTATGTTATCCCCCATTTTCCAGATACGGAAATGGAGGAAAAGAGCTGTCAAGTAACTTGCCCAAGATGACATGTAAAAGGACAGAAATAGGATGTGACGCAGGCTCTCCAGCTCCACTACACTAGGCTGCTTCTCATCCTGGGCTGTGGGCTGAAGAGAAGGAAGAGCCAGGACCTACTGGATGTCCACCCAGCTCCACCGGGAGGGGATGTGCACTTTAGGAAGAATGAGAGCCTTGAAATTAACTCCTTCTGACCAGTAGAGGATACTGGGGGATCATGCGCCTTCCCAGTGCCCTGAAACTAGACACATGGCTGGCAATCTAGGCTGTTGGTCCTGGCCAGTGCCGATAATGGAGCGTCTTGGCTGTGCTTTTCATTTTCGAATGCTCGCCGTGATTTGCGTTCACTTCTGAAGTGATTGGCTTAACTTCCGAAGGCTGGTAGCTTCTAGAGCTATTTCAGTCTGATGACTGTAAATAATGCTTGGCACTTTAGGGGTGGGGAAGGCAGGAGGCAGACTTGCCTTTATTGGACACTGATGACACTGGCCTTATACCTGTGCTCCTCAATGGAATCTCCCCCATCATTCCCATGAACAGACAGCTCTCTACCCTAACCTCATCTTCCACCCTCCCCTCACTCAGCCATCCCGGACTCCCTGCCCTTTCTCCAACACACGAAGCAAATTCCCGCCTCAGGGCCTTTGCCTGTGCTGTTCCACCTGCCTGGGACACTTTTCCCCAGAGGGCCCTTTGGTTTGCTCCAACGCCTCCTACTCATTTTACTCAAATGTTACCTTCTCGGAGAGGCTGTTCCAGGCCAGTCTATTTCAAATTGGAACACCTTCTGCCTCTGCCTGATCCTTTTCATCTCTTTATGCACAGGCTCCTTGCCATCGAGCAAGTTAACGTGTTCATGTATGTGCGGACATGCACAGCCCTGGGAGTGCCTATACCCTTAATATTTTCTTCCCTGGCCCCCTGACTTGCCTCACCCTAGTCCTGGCCCTGTGTAATACATAAGCTGTTTTTTTCTTTTGCTACCAAATACCAATTTTTACCCCAACAGGGATGATAGTGTCCCCATTGAGGATGCATGCCCTAGGCAAGTTTCTCCAACCCACAGCCCCACGGGCCACGTGTGGTCCAACACAAATTCATCAACTTTCTTAAAACGTTATGAGATGTTTTTGGCCAGGTGCAGTGGCTCACGCCTGTAATCCCAGCACTTTGGGAGGCCGAGGCAGGCGGATCACGAGGTCAAGAGATCGAGACCATCCTGGCCAACATGGTGAAACCCTGTCTCTACTAAAAATACAAAAATTAGCCAGGCGTGCTGGCACACGCCTGTGGTCCCAGCTACTCGGGAGGCTGAGGCGGAGAATCGCCCGAACCCAGGAGGCGGAGGTTGCAGTGAGCCGAGATTGCGCCACTGCACTCCAGCCTGGCGACAGAGCAAGACTCCTTCTCAAAAAAAAAAAAAAAAAAATTATGAGATTTTTTTTGCGATTTTTTGTTTTTTTTTTAGCTCATCAGCTATCGTTAGTGTTAGTGTATTTTATGTGTGGCCCAAGACAATTTTTCTTGTAATGTGGCCTGGGGAAGCCAAAAGATTGGATATCCCCACTCTCGGGTCATCTCTGCTTCCTCTAGAAGAGATACAGTGTGAAGAAGAAACTTTCTCCTCTCCGGCCCCGCTAGTGTCTACAGTAATTCTGCTGCTAGCCAGCTGGCACGATCCTTCTCACCAAAGCATCTGTTATATATGGGTTAGCAAGAGTCCCTTATGGAAGTTTTAAGTGTAGAAGCGCCTGGAAAGGTGGCAGGGGGGCGGGCACTAGTGGTTCGGGTGTGGAGAGCAGTTTTCCCTTGGCTCACACCACTCTTCGCCAGTTCACCATTGAGCCGTGATCACTTGGCATCTTAGTGTAGGTTCTCTGGGTCGCAGGGCCTAAGATCAAGACTTGGGGTGCAAGCAAATTATTTGGGAGGTAATTCCAGGAGACGGGGTGAGGGAGCAGGAAGAAGAGACAGGGAAGGATGGAAGCCAAGTTTTGGGCCGTTTGTTGTGGACAGTGGGAGCTTAAATCCAAAGGGACCTCTGAAAAGCATGAGAATGCCTTCCAGAATTGTCTATAGGAAGGGCAGGAGGCGGTGGCATTATCCAGGCCCCCCTCTCCAACAGGTGACATCTGCTCCTGGGCCATTACCTCCCCGGCACTCCTGGGCTCTTCCTGTGACAGCTGAGCAGGCTGCCATGGCTCAGGGGGAAACCCCAGAGGCAGGCAGGAGAAGCCTGTGAGCACGGAACTGTCCACTCACTCTGGGGCTGATCTCACAGATGGCTCTAAGGGATGTGATGGGCACGAAGAGCAACTGCTACACTTGGGTTCCTTGACTGACTTCTTGTACACACTTAGACGGACACAGTGGCGGAGCTAGCCGATTCTCAACCCTGGCCTGGTGTTAATATCACCCCAGGGAGCTTTTTAAAATTACTGATGTAGTCAGTCAGGTGGCTTATGCCTCAAGTCCCAGCTACTCGGGAGGCTTAGGTGGGAGGATCATTTGAGGCCAGGAGTTTGAGATCAGCCTGGGCAACACAGCAAGATCCCATCTCTAAAAAAATATTTTCTTTAAATTAAATGACTGATGTCCAGATCCCACCCCTGATCGTTTCAACCCGGGCATCTGCATTTTGACAGCTCCTCTAGCAATTCTGATGTGAAAAGAGGACAGATGGAGAAGCACTGATTCAGCCACAGCTGACCTGTCGAAGTTGGAATGGACAGTGCCTGGACCTCACAATCTTAGAGAACTGGAGAAGAATAAAGCTGAAGAGGGCATCATCTGGTTAGAACGACAACTCCAGGGCCCCAGGTGAGTGCTTTGTGTAAGAAGACTGCTGCGTGGCGACAGGATTAAAACTCATGTCCCTACCTCCTGGTTCCATGTCCCACAATCCAAACCTCAGAAAACACTTCCCTATGGGTTCCAAGTCCAAAGCCTTACTAGAAGCTGAAAACCCCTGGTGGGAGACTACATTTTCCATTAATGGCCACAACAATATTTCTTATCCCACAAGTTCTTCCAGAACTTTGCCACTCTTCTGTCAAGAGGTGGAATCTGTGTCCCCCTTCTCTTAGTCCTGGGTGGGCCTTGACTGAGAGAATATGGTGCAAGTAACACTATGGGCTTCAGAGGATGGGTCACAAAAGGCAACAGAGCTTCTGCCTGCTTGCTGTCACTCTCTCTCTTTCTCACTCTCCCTTATCCTTGGAACTCATGCCATGCAGAGAGACCACGTGGGAACTGAGGTTCCCTAGTCGTCAGCTTCCACTGAGCTCCCAGCCAACAGCCAGCAATAACTTGCCGGACATGTGCGTGGGCCATCTTGGAAGCAGAGCATCCAGCCCTCAGCCAAAATGCCCCAGCTGATTCCACGTGAACCAGGAACGAGCCTTCCTGCTGAGCTCTGCTCAAATTACAGATCTGTGAGCAAATGAAATGACGTTGTATTAGCTACCAAGTTTGGGGTGGCTTGTAACACAGAAATAGATAACTGGAATACCACCTATGTCTTACTTTCTAAACTTAGTTAACTGAGTCTGCGCTAAAGAGGATTCACAATATGTATCTTATAACTGAATACACACTATATTTGGGACATGATCACTAATAATCCTCACAACAGCCCTACAACAGGAGACGATCATCCTCATTTCATAGATAGAAAGTTTAATGGTAAGCCTGAACTCAAACTCAGGTTTGTTTGACTTCAGAGCCCATACCTCTTCTACCAAGCCAGAGCATCTCCATTCACTCTAGGCTGTCTGGCCACCTGAGAGGCTGTCTGGCCACCTGAGAGGCTGTCTGTGAGTCTATCTCCTTATCAACCCATCATTCCTGCTACTTCCTTGGTAATCGGCAAGGCTGGATAACAGCTCTCAGTTCTATGGTGTCTTTCCAGGAGAAAAGCCAAGAGGAGTGGCTGATCACAAGGTTATCTGCACAAAAAGATGTAGCCAAGCTAGAGTCCTGCACGGCACATGAGCCAGATGACCAAGTACTGAAAGCTATGCTAGAACTGCGGGCTTTATCTTGTGGAGAAGGAGGAGCAGTAGAGCCTTTTAAGGTACATTTCAGAACAATTATACTATTTTTACATTTATTATATATTACTTACATATATAAAACCACAATTATGTTATATATATACATATGTTTTATGTCTATATATACACATATATACGTTTTAATGTATATATATACATAAGTATATACAACACACAAAATTTACCATCTTAACCCTTTTTTTTTTTTTTTTTGAGATGGAGTCTGATTCTGTTGCCCTGCCTGGAGTGCAGTGGCACGATCTTGGCTCACTGCAACCTCCACCTCCTGGGTTCAAGTGATTCTCATGCCTCAGCCTCCCGAATAGCTGGGATTACAGGTGCCCGCCACCATGCTCTGCTAATCTTTGTATTTTTAGTAGAGACAGTGTTTCACTGTTGGCCAGGCTAGTCTTGAACTCTTGACCTCAGATGATCCGCCCGCCTCAGCCTCCCAAAGTGCTGGGATTACAGGCATGAGCCACTGCCCAGCCTCATCTTAACCGTTTTTAAGTGTACGGTTTGGTTACATTAACTATGTCCACATTTTTATGTATCTTTAGAACTGCTGCATCTCCCCCAAACCAAAACTGCATACCTATTAAACAATAACCCCATTCTCCCCTCCCGCTTGCCCCCTGTTCCTGACATAAAACAATGTTTTTTATATAACTATGAAATAAATGAGGGAAATCTGAAGTGGGAAGACCAGAGAGTAAGCTACTGGAGTAGATGGGGCAAGACACGAGGAGGACTTGAACCCATGCTTGGGAAGCTGGCATGAAAAGAGAGGTTCAACAGATTCCTCTAAGGTAAAAGTGAGGGGGGTTGGGGCATCACTGGGATGTGAGAGTGGGAGAAGAAACAGGAATCGGCCTGCCAGCAGTTAATCTACTGAGCTCCCCCAGTCCATGTGACCCTGTCCTGTACCCCGGAAGAAGGCAATATGGCAGGTAGGTTAAGAGCCTAGATTCCAAAGACCAGGATGGCCTAGGTCCAAATCCTGGCTCTGCCATTTGCTAACTATGTAACTTTCACTACTTACTTAACGCATCTGCACTTCAGTTTCCCAGCTGAAAAACAGGGATGAAGGTAACTGTAATACGACATGCTTTATAGGTAGTGTTCAAGTACTGAGAGGAATACACAGTGATTACTGCTCATGTCGGTAGTTAATACAATGACTGTATTGGTCTGTTTTAGCGCTGTTGATAAAGACATACCCAAGACTGGGTAATTTATAAAGGAAAGAGGTTTAATGGACTAACAGTTCCACATGGCTGGGGAGGCCTCACAGTCATGGTGGAATACAGAGGAAGAGCAAAGGGACGACTTACATGGCAGCAGGCAAAAGGGAGAGCCAAGTGAAAAGGGAAATCCCGTATAAAAACATCAGATCTCGAGAGACTTATTCACTACTACAAGAACGGTACGGGGGAAACTGCTTCCATTGTTCAACTATCTCCACCGGATCCCTCCCACAACATGTAGGAATTATAGGAGCTGCAATTCAAGATGAGATTTGGGTGGGAACACAGCTAAACCATATCAATGACGCTCTCTCTATTCTTCATTTTCCCAGTGACTTATCTAAAAACGATTTCTCCCTTGTGTGTGCAAGACTTCCACTCCAGTTTTTCTTCTCCTTGTATTATTTGCTTCCAATTTCTAAAATGGCCTTGGGATCACTTTTGAAAACATGGGAGGAGAGAGGCAGAGGGCTTCAGGAGATCTGATGACCATAACTTACGGTTTTATAAGTTCTTGTACAAAGTCAGGACCACGTGAAATTTCCAGGAAGAATGTGGAAGGCACAGTTAATCACGATGTTATTGGGGTGCCCTTAAGTGGGTTGCACGGTCTCCCTAGGGGTCATAGGCTGGCTTCTAAAAAGTAACATTAATTTTTTTTCTGATTATAATCATAATGTGGCTTTATGTGGGGAAGAATTCTAAGCCACAGAAAAATATAAAGAAAAACTTGAAAAATACTCCTAATCTTACCTCTCAAAGATAACGTTAGCTGGCTGCAAGGATCATCAGAATTCTCTGGGTCAGCTGCAGAACTGAAACAACTAAATAGAGCTTTGGGGAGATGTTAGCTTCATGTTTTATTTAGAAGTATTAACAGATACGAAATTGAGCTTATTAGCATGCTAGTATGTGTGGTGGCTCTGTAATGCATCATCTTCGCTAGACTAACTACATTTCCCAAAAGTCCCTTTCCTCCATGTTTTGAATTAATGCAGGACAGAAGAGAGTTTCCTGTGGAAGAGCTGGGCAGATGTGGGCAGCAGCTATGCTGGAGCTCACATAGGCTGGCAATGATCAGCTGCCTCGTCTTATTAGGACCA
Source organism: Ateles fusciceps (assembly GCA_036589455.1). Taxonomy (NCBI): domain Eukaryota; kingdom Metazoa; phylum Chordata; class Mammalia; order Primates; family Atelidae; genus Ateles; species Ateles fusciceps. The sequence continues at coordinate 208,694 of JAZHEH010002135.1, forward strand.
GAGAGCTGCCGAGCCTGTAACTGCTCTACCTTCCCCTGGGTCTTCCTTCAGCTTCTTCGACTCCTGGGCCATGTGTGTACTTTATGATGAAGGGCCCAGCTTCTGCAGGACATCCATACTGCCAAGGTCAAAAGCAACAAGAAGTGATGTGGGGCTTAGTCTGTTCTCGTGGGCTACAATGCACGCTTCTGGTTTCCAGGTTCCCTATTTTACATTCATCCTTTCTTCCCAACTGCCTGTCCCATAGATGTCAAGTTCCAGCATCAGATGTGAAGATAAGAGCTTTATAGAGACTGCTTAACCAGCTCCCCACAGTTGTATTAGGACAAATCCCTGTAGCAAATCTGTGTGTGTGTGTGTATGTGTGTGTATGTGTGTATGTGTGTGTGTGTGTGTGTGTGTATGTGTGCGTGTATGTGTGTGTGTATGTGCCTTAGTGGTTCTCCTTCTGTGATTCCAACCCTGACTTACACAGTTTCAGATAGAAACTTTCTGAAGCAATTAAATGGTCTATAACTGTGCAGTCCAACATGGTAGCCATTAGCTACATGTAGCTATTTAAATTTAAATTAATTAAAGTTAAATATAATTAAAATGTAGTACCCCAATCAGGTTTCAAGTGCTCAATACTGTGGTCACATGTGACTGGTGGCCACTGTTTTGGGCAGCACAGATATAGAACATTTCCATTATTGCAAAAAAAAGGTCTATTAGCACTGGTCTATAGTGATAATTACTAGTATTTACTCAGTTCTTACCATGTGTCAGGTCAAAAATGCATTCGAGGCATTTATTTTACATGCATTAATTCAGGAGTCCCCCGACCTCCAGGCCAGGGATTGATACCAGTCCATGGCCTGTTAGGAACCGGGCCACACAGCAGGAAGGGAGTGGCGGGTGAGCATTACCACCTGAGCTCTGCCTCCTGGCAGATCAGCATTAGATTCTCATAGGAGTATTACCCCCTGTTATGAACTGCACATGTGAGGGATCTAAGTTGTTCACTCATTATGAGAATCTCATGTCTCATGATGCGAGGTGGAATAGTTTCATCCTGAAACCATTACCCCTTCTCCCGCTCCGACCCCCAGCCTGTGGAAAAATTCTGTTCCACCAAACCAGTCCTTGGTGTCAAAAAGTTTGGGGACTGCTGCAATAGCTCATTTCATCTGCGTATAACTGTGCAACAGGAAGTGCAACTTTACCCGTAAGGAAACTGAAGCACAATGATTCAATGTCTTGTTAACATTTGATCCCAGAGCCTATGGTCTTAACCTGTGCCATGCTGTGAAGATCTAGGTAGCCTGGCTTGGCACAAAGGGAGTGGGTGGCTCTGGTGGTGCCTGCTGCCCTCAAATGACTCCTTGCAGTTTGGACAATAGGCATCTCAGTAGCAACCATAATGGATTCCTCCAGTTGTCTTAGCTTATACGAACTTCAAACATGCCCTGAAATCTCAGGGGCTTTAAAAAATCGAAGCTTATTTTCCATGTATAAAGTTTCATTAGCAGCCTAGAGTGAAGGGGTGGGAGGCCAGGGAAGAGGAGTGTCATTCAGGGACCCACACTGACAGAGGTACTGCTGTCTTCAACATGAAAATTCCAAGTTTGCTCTGGAGAGCACCATCCAGCCTGCAAGCAGGGAAAGAGAGAGAGTAATGGGAATCAGGGTGGGGAGTTTTTGTTTTGTTTTGTTTTGTTTTTTTTAAGATGGAGTCTCACTCTGTCACCCAGGCTGGAGTACAGTGGCATGATCTTGGCTCACTGCAATCTCTACCTCCTGGGTTCCAGTGATTCTCCTGCCTCAGCCTCCCAAGTAGCAGCTGGGATTACAGGCTTGCACCACGACACCTGACTAATTTTTGTAATTTTAGTAGAGATAAGGTTTCACCATGTTGGGCCAGGCTGGTCTCGAACCCCTGACCCTAGGGGATCCACCCACCTTGGTCTCCCAAAGTGCTGGGATTACAGGTGTGAGCCACCGCACCCGGCCAGGTGGGAGATTTTTAATGGCCAGGCCTGGATGTGGCACACATCACTTATACCCAATCCGTTGGCCAACACTCAGTCACACGGCCGCTTCTAATTACAAGAGAGGCTAGGAAATGTAGCCTAGCTGGATGCTGAGGAAGAAAAAGTAAAAGCTTTGGTGCCAGCCATTCTCTGCCACGTCAGACTTAATTTGAGTGCTATGAAGTAATTAATGCCCATTAAACTAAGGGTAGGACAAGATTAATGCTAAAATCACTTTCCCCAGCCACCATTTTCTCTCTTGTTCTTTGTCATGATATTGACAAGGTCAAAAATCAGGCAGTCAGCATGAACCAGAGGAAAAGAAGTCCTTGCCACTTTGTTTATATATTCTGAATATAAACGACTCCTTCTTTGTGACTCACCCTATCGGCTTCGCTCCTAGCAAATGTTCATATCATGGTTCTTCTGGGACCCTTGAGAGTGGGACTCCCACGTGAGGAACTAGTTCTGTAAAGAACCACGTGCTAGTAAAAACCGTCAAGAGAGTTGGAATTAGGCACAGTCGTGCTGATAGAAATCCTACTTACTTGGAAAAGTTGTATTTTTAGGTTGCCTCTGTTTTGAAGCCACGTTAACCCTTAACCTTCAGAAAATCCTTAGCCAGCCTTTATACACTGGTAGCTCCTATTCTAATAATGTCTTCTCGTCATATTTTCTTTGGCTTGTCATGAGCTTGAAAGTCTGATCTGAGACCTCTCACTGTTAATAATCTGTAACTCTGACTTGGTAATCTCCTACATCTGAATAAAATGCCTGTGTTTACTTCTAATGAGTAAATGAACATGCCTGCTTTGCCAAGCCTTTAATGTGATTAAGGGCCTGGGCTCTCCAGGGAGACCGACTTGGGTTCAGATGTTGGCTTTGCCTTGAGTAAGTTTCTAACATTTCTCTGCTTGTATTTCCTTATCTGTAAAATGGGAGTGATTACTTTGAATGAAATTATATTATATTTATCAAGCATAATCAAGTGTGAGGTGAGGCTGGGTGCAACGACTCATGCCTGTAATCCCAGTGCTTTGGGAGGCTGAGGCAGGCAGATCACTTGAGCCCAGGAGTTTGAGACCAGCCTGGATTTCATTGCTACTAAAAATGTTAAAATTAGCTGGGTGTGGTGGTGCATGCCTGTAGTCCCAGCTACTTGGGAGGCTGAGGTGGGAGGTGCGCTTGAGCCCAGGAGCTAGAGACTGCAGTGAGCTATGATTGCACCACTGCACTCCAGCCTGGGTGACAGAGCAAGAACTTGTCTCTAAGAAAATTAAAATAAAGTAAAAATAGAGTACAATGTTTGCACCATCTGGTATTATATCAATACTGGTTTTCTACTGCTAATTGCAAACACTGGATGCCGTCATATATGTTTTTACTCAACACCAAAAATGAGAACAAACTTACTTAAATAAATTGTGTAAAAGCATCTTTTAGGACCCAGAGTTCACTGGAGAAAAAGAATTACAAAATAGGTCATGGGTGGGGAAAATACCAGATACCGAAATAGTCCAACCCCTTCAGTCAACAAGCGAGGAAACGCAAGCTCAGACATGCGAAGTCACTTGCCAAAGTTTATTCTTTTAATCCCATTTTTGAAGGCCTACTGTGTGCCAGGCACTGGGGTTATAGCAGGGGAATAAAACAAAAGTCCCTCCTGGCCTCAAAGAGAGTTTACATTCTAGTCACATTATACAACTCACTTGAAAGTGTTAAAATTCTACTTTGAAAACATCCTGTAACTGAAAACTTCTCACTAATTCAAACCCATCTCCTGCCTGTATACACCAAAACCCAGAATTTGTTAGACTTCATGTTAATCCAAATCTGCGTAATATCAAATCGTATTTCACGTTAGGAGCAAGGCAAAAATGTCTACATAATTGCAAGACAACAGAACTACGTGTTCAATTACTGTTCATTCAATTAATCAGATAATTATAAGCAATTGTAATTTATACACTAAAGCAAAATTACTGCCATTTTACATTTTCATTTATCTCTTCTAAAGAATCTATTTTAGTAAACATAGTACTGCTACTAATGACACCATGAAGAAGGCCAGGCACGTGGCTCACGCCTGTAATCCCAGTACTTTGAGAGGCCAAGGTAGGCCGACCACCTGAGGTCAGGAGTTCAAGACCAACCTGGCCAACACTGCAAAACTCCATCTCTACTAAAAATACAAAAATCAGCCAGGCGTGATGGTGCGAGCCTGTAATCGCAGCTACTCGGGAGGCTGAGGTGGGAGAACTGCTTGAACCCGGCAGGGCGGAGGTTGCAGTGAGCTGAGATCATGCCACTGCACTCCAGCCTGGGCAACAGAGTAAGACTCTGTCTCAAAAGCAAACAAAAAAAGATACTATGAAGAGACACTGGAATTCTTTAATGAAGAGCAAGGCAAGGACAGCAATGACAACTTGGGATTTGCCAGTCAGCAAGAGCCACTTCTAGAGCATTCGTCCACTTTGAAATCAAGAGATTATTGGCTTCATTATAACTTTAAAAGCCTTTGAAATTGCCTCACGCAATAAATGTAGTTCGAAAAATACGACTTTTAAATTGTTTCCAATTTCACATTAGGAACTCTGAACAGGAGAACAGCCTTAAAATGGGATTACGGAGGTGAGTGGTTATCGGTTCTGCTAGAATCACTTGGGGTACTTTGAAGAACGCCAATATACAGGCTGTACCCCCAGATCAATAATGTCAGAATCTCTGGGGGTGGGAGGCAGGTGTTTTTTTTTTTTGAAATGGAGTCTCGCTCTGTTGCCCAGGCTGGAGTGCAGTGGTATGCTCTCGGCTCACTGCAACCTCTGCTCCCAGGTTCAAGTGATTTTCCTGCCTCAGCCTCCTGAATAGCTAATATTACAGGCACCCACCACCCCGCCCCCACTAGATTTTACATGTTTAGTAGTGATGGGGTTTCACCACGTTGGCCAGGCTGGTCTCGAACTCCAAACCTCAAATGATCCACCTGCCTAGGCCTCCCAAAGTGCTGGGTTTACAAGTGTGAGCCATCGTACCCGGCCAAGGCAGATGTTCTTAAAGTTCCCCAGGTGATTCCAATGTGCAGCCAAGTGTGAGAACCTGGCATGAGTAATCGACAGCTCAGACATCACCCAAGGATTTTCAGAATGACATCATGTCCAAGGATCCCTGGTATTCCAGGACAAGGCATGAAGAATCTGAAGACAGTCCCTACTAGCTGATTGAACTCACAGAATGTCAGACTGTGAAGGAATCTTAACAGGCAATCAATCAGTTGAGCCCCTTCCTCATACGGAGGAGGGGAAACACATTCTTCAAGGGTAATCCTCGCCAAGGTACTGCCACCTCACTGAAGTCTATGCAGAAGTTCGCAGTAGTCTATGCTGTATTAGAACTCGCTGGGTTCAGATGAGAATAATACTGCTGATGGGGAGCTGAGGGGGAGGCCCATTTTCTGGAATATCTCTAGGCTTTAGACTAGAGTCACAAATCAAAACCAATCGGACAACCACAGTTTACCGAGTACTTACTATGTGCTAGACAATATGGAAGCTACAAAGAGAGAAAAGATGTCACCGTCACCCTCAAGGACCTGACTGATGTCTCTACATACCTGAAAGAGAAAACCTAGAGGAGGATCGGAGTTCAAGAGGCGATGATGGCCTCCCACAATTCCTCGTGGAGTGTCCTGCCACACCATTCTGTGTTCAATATGTATTCATTGTAGAGCAAGTTTAAAATTTATAGATACAATTTAGATGTAGAAACAATAGCACCAAAAACACACACAAAAATTCCCGAGCTGCCTTTGATATCCAGGGGTGCCTCCTTTCCAGAGCCGCCACTCCAGAAATATAGCAAAGAGATCCTTAAGTCTGATGATTGAAGGCAGCTTTGTCTCCTTTGCTCTAAAATGGTCTCTACTTAACCCAATGACTTGCAAACAAATGCACCATCCTTGTTCGCCCTCCTCTTCCTTCTGGTAGTCAAGATGGCGCCTGGGCTGAGAATGGCATGCTAGTGCCTTTCTTGCAGTAGGGAGAAGGGGCCTGGGTCTGTGAGCTCACCCAGGGCTGAGCCCTGAGTTCTCAGTGGCCTCTCCAGAGAGCTCCCTCATCCTGTAGGACTCCTGGGGTGTCCAACTGGTGTCCACTGCTGAAGGCTGCATCCAGTGAACCCCATGGTCTATGCTTCAGAACCCCATCCGGGCCTGCGGGTCCTTCTCTTGCTGATCCAGCTCCCTTGAGCTCTCAGCACTGAGTGTCTGTCCCATCCTCCATCTGATCCCCGGCCTAGGCTGTCCACGCCATAGTCTTTGCAGCCCTGTCCCCACCCCTGGCTCTCATCAAAGCTACCCACTAGGAAGATGAGGGTACTTTAGAGTCCCTACTCTGCCACATGAGAGCTGAGACTTGGAGGGGACATCATCTCCAGGGGAAACGGTTTTGCCATTTCATCTCTGCAGCTGCCCTGGGCTGACACACAGGCCCCGTGAGGAGTCGTGACCCAAAGTTCCAAGTGGAAAGTGGGACCCAGTGCCCTCTGCTGTCAGTTTCCCTGCAACCTATCTACGACAGATTCTCCATCACTCCCCGTCACCACTTCCACCTGCTAGGGAAAGAGCCAGCATCCAACAGACATGGCCTCACGCGTGGGTGCGGGGAAGGGAGGCTTGGCAGGGTCAGGGGGAGTTGCAATTGCCATGGTAAGCATTTATAAGTAACCTCGTTTGTACAGACAGGGGATTGAGAGAGAATCAGGAGACCAGCACAGGGGCTGGTGTTGGAGGACAAAGTGAAACAGGACAAGTGTTGTGCCTTTCAGGAGCACGAAGCCCACTTCCTGCCGCTCTACCGACTTCCTCGCAGGGATGACTAAGGACTCAGCTGGACACAGCATGAGCGGATAGGAGGGAATCAGACAGCCAGGCCTCGGAGAGGGGGAATTATAGAGGGACTCACCGCTGGAAATGCCTGCGGCACAGAAAGATCTAGACCCAGCCCAGAGAGAAAGTTGGGGATTGTAGCTCATGAGATCACCAAACTGGCTCAGATGTGTAATTGTTTCCAAATGAGGAAGACAACTCTGCAACAATGAAATTATAACCATCTTCCACTATTATGTCATCTGCCCCTCTGGAAAATAGAATAGTTGTACATAAAAGAAGACCTCCTTCGAAGATTAAAAAAAGAAGGGGGGAGCATTGGTACCGCCAAGGAGAGCTGGAGGCTGGAGGTGAGTCTAGCAACCTGCCAAAGCCCATTCCAGTTTCTCGTAGACCAAGAATAAGCCCCTCAAATGTCACCACATCACACAACTGAAAGTGTTAAGGTCCACGGGCTCTCTCTGTTGGCCAGTGGCCTAACGAGAGTGTCATCCTACCTCTCCCCTGCCGTCAAGAGCTACTGAGTCACCTCTCAGGCTTCCAGGGTGAAGCTACTGTTTACAGTCCAGATCTCCCAGAGCCCGGGGCGGGGGGAGCAGCTGCTCTCTAACAGCTCACCCCGGCTCCCTCTCCACTCCCCCAGGCCCTGCGCCTCAGTGACACATTCATTCAGTCCTCAGACACTTACTCGACGGCCCCCAGGCAGACTGGTGTCGTGTGAGCGGTACAGGCTACAGACTCCGACGGGGAATCTTCCTAGCTGTGTGACCTCTGGGCAAATGCCTTTATTTATTTGACAGTTTCTTCACCCGTAAACCGAGATGAAAACTACTCACCGGAAGAGGTTTTGTAAGGATTAAATGAGATCGTGTGCGTAAAGTACCTGGAAGAGTGGCCCGCTCAGGCTCTTGGTGCCCATCAGCTTCCCTCCCGTGAGTTCGCCACCCGCCTCGCCAACCCTTCATCTGGCACTGACTGCGCACTACAAGGACTCATGGTGCAAAGAAAGCCCATAATGAGTGTGACACAAAGCGTAATGAGTGTGACACAAAGTGGTATGGACAGATAAAGAGAAGCAAGCCCTGGGGAGCGGGGTTAATTCTTCTGAGGTCAGGGGCAGGTTTTCCAGAGGTAGTAAGATTTGGTCTCAACTTTGGAATGGGAGTTTCCCAATGGGGAGGGTCCCAGGAAGCAGAGCTGGGGAATATGCAAATGAGACAGATCTGGAAATGGGCACATTCATGAGCAGGTGAGTATTATGGGGAGTACAATGGGCACATTAGGAGCAGGTGGGTATTATGGGGAGTACGATGGGCACATTAGGAGCAGGTGAGTATTATGGGGGAGTACAATGGGCACATTAGGAGCAGGTGGGTATTATGGGGGAGTATGATGGGCACATTAGGAGCAGGTGGGTATTACGAGGGAGTACGATGGGCACATTCATGAGCAGGTGGGTATTATGGGGGAGTACGATGGGCACATTCATGAGCAGGTGAGTATTAGGAGTACGATGGGCACATTCATGAGCAGGTGAGTATTATGGGGGAGTACTATGGCCACATTCATGAGCAGGTGAGTATTATGGGGGAGTACTATGGGCACATTCATGAGCAGGTGAGTATTAGGAGTACGATGGGCACATTCATGAGCAGGTGAGTATTATGGGGGAGTACGATGGGCACATTCATGAGCAGGTGAGTATTATGGGGAGTACTATGGCCACATTCATGAGCAGGTGAGTATTAGGAGTACAATGGGCACATTCATGAGCAGGTGAGTATTATGGGGAGTACTATGGCCACATTCATGAGCAGGTGGGTATTATGGGGAGTACTATGGGCACATTCATGAGCAGGTGGGGTATTATGGGGAGTACTATGGGCACATTCATGAGCAGGTGAGTATTAGGAGTACGATGGGCACATTCATGAGCAGGTGGGTATTATGGGGAGTACGATGGGGCACATTCATGAGCAGGTGAGTATTATGGGGAGTACTATGGGCACATTCATGAGCAGGTGAGTATTAGGAGTACGATGGGCACATTCATGAGCAGGTGAGTATTATGGGGGAGTACGATGGGCACATTCATGAGCAGGTGAGTATTATGGGGAGTACTATGGGCACATTCATGAGCAGGTGAGTATTAGGAGTACGATGGGCACATTCATGAGCAGGTGGGTATTATGGGGAGTACGATGGGCACATTCATGAGCAGGTGGGTATTACGGGGAGTACGATGGGCACATTCATGAGCAGGTGAGTATTAGGAGTACTATGGGCACATTCATGAGCAGGTGAGTATTATGGGGAGTACTATGGGCACATTCATGAGCAGGTGAGTATTAGGAGTACGATGGGCACATTCATGAGCAGGTGGGGTATTATGGGGGAGTACGATGGGCACATTCATGAGCAGGTGAGTATTATGGGGAGTACTATGGGCACATTCATGAGCAGGTGAGTATTAGGAGTACGATGGGCACATTCATGAGCAGGTGGGTATTATGGGGGAGTATGATGGGCACATTCATGAGCAGGTGAGTATTATGGGGAGTACGATGGGCACATTCATGAGCAGGTGAGTATTAGGAGTACGATGGGCACATTCATGAGCAGGTGAGTATTATGGGGAGTACGATGGGCACATTCATGAGCAGGTGAGTATTATGGGGAGTACGATGGGCACATTCATGAGCAGGTGAGTATTATGAGGAGTACGATGGGCACATTCATGAGCAGGTGGGTATTATGGAGAGTAGGATGGGCACATTCATGAGCAGGTGAGCAACTGGCGAACTCTGGGAGATGACATAGAACACACCTGATAGAACACACCTGAGTGTGGTCCCACCAAGGGACAAGGAAGCTGGCATATTTAAACACCAACTCCCATCACTCACTGTTTGGGGGTGTTGTCTCCCCTGGGACTTCTGGTTTGTCCCACGCTCAGGCCAAGCACATTCCCATGGGCATAGAGAGATAATGAAAGCCGTCAGCATCCACAGGAACTGTCTGCAGGTGACCCCTGGGGTGGGCCAAGGGGATATGGGCAGGACACCAACAGCATCTGCTACCAGTGGCTCAGCATGGAACTAGACTAATCCACGATCTGGCTGCGGGCAGTATGTGAGCACCCTATAGCACTGGCTCACACTTTAAGACTCAGTTATAGTTTGTATTGTTCTCATGCGTCACAGTCACGGCCCTCCAGCTGCGGTGTAAATTCCCTGGAGTCAGAGGCGAGGTTCTCAACAGCCAGTACTGCTGGGCACAGAGCAGGCCATCATTATCGCACAATTGATAACCCAATGGAGAAGTGGCAGGTCAGTCCCCTTGGCTTCAAAGACCAGGCCCGAGCCATCCGGAACTAAAAGAACCCCTGCCCCAGTCCAAAGCTATCAGGGGAGGTGGTGCCTATGAGGCACTTGGGTGATCCAGAATGACATTCAGTGATTCTCACAATTACAGATTCCATCTTTTAGTCTACAAATTCACAACACCAAGCAACTGAGCCTAGCATAGCAGAGAAGAATGCCAAAAGGTCCCATCGTACAAGCTTTGGAGCCAGATGGCCTGAGTTTGAATTGTAACTCTGCAACCTCTTAATTATTTGACCTAAGGCAGGTTTTTACCTCCCCTGTGCCTCAGTTTCCTCAACTGTAAAATGAGCTCGTAATAGTGCCTTTTTTAAGGAGTTGTAAAGTGGGCTTTAAATGAGTTAGTCATTTGTAAGGGCTTAGACCAGTGGCTGGCACGTGGTGAGTGCTAGCAAGTTGATTATTCAGTAATGTGAGCAGGGCGTGGGGGCTCACACCTGTAATCCCAGAACTTTGGGACGTGAGGTGGGAGCATGGCTTGAGCCCAGGAATTCGAGACCACCCTGGGCAACATAGTGAGACCCCATCTCTACAAAAAATTTTAAAAATTAGCTGGGCGTGGTGGCGTGCGGCTCAGTCCCAGCTACTCTGGAGATTGAGGTGGAAGGATCACTTGAGCCCGGGAGGTTGAGGCTACAGTGAGCTGAGATCGTGCACTCCAATCTGGGATGACGGAACAGGATCCTGACTCCAAAAAAAAAAGAAAAAAGAAAGAAAAAGAAAAACTAAAATAAATAAATAACATGAATAAATACTCTTCCTGGGCGTTCTGAGAGGCAGCTGATGCCAATGCTACTTGTCTGCCACACTTGGGGAGCCACTGCTTTAAGAAATCAGTTCATCAGAGATCTGGAGCAAGAAATACATTCAGCTGCCTTAAGCCATCACTTAGTCTTTCTTAGGTTTGTTTCAGAGCCAAGCACTTTCCTATTTACCTGCCTCTGTTGTCTGGCATTTGAAAACATAATTTTTGAAAAAGATGGATTTCTGACACTTTCACTTGGATGTGTTTTTCCCTCGCGCTCCACTTTCTTGCCTCATCTACCCTTGCAGTGGAAAAACACCGAAACGTGAGACTGAAGGTCTAGCATCTAGTGTGGGCTCCGCCACTTCCTAACCAATAACCTCCCTGGGGGCATTTACTCATCAGTAAAGTGGGGGACACAGTGATGTTTCAGTGCCCTAAGGAGATGATGTGTGTGAGAATAGTTTAGATGATTTTATTTTTTGTTTGAGACAGTCTCTCTCTGTGTATGTGTGTGTATATATATATATATATATATATCAGGAAGAGATTTCTCTCCCCATTTCTGTCTTCCACCAGTTGTGTAGTAGTGGCTCTCCAAGTGTAGACCCTAGACTATATCGTCAGTATCACCTCGGAGCTTGTTAGAGCTGCCAATTCCTTGGTCCCACCCCAGACCTACTGAAGCACAATTCTGGGGACTGGGCCCTGTGAACAGCACCTCCATAAGCCCTCCAGGGGATTCTGATGCATGCTCAAGTTTGAGAACTTAGAAGCTGGCTACTGGTTCAAAACCCACCTCTGCCACTTCTTAAGGGCTAACAGCCTTGGGCAAGTTACTTATCTCTCTGAGCCTCAGCTTCCTGATCTGGAAAATGGGGGATACAATTAGGAACTCCCCTTCGGAGAACGGATTTAGAAGATTAAGGGAGTGGATGTGTCTTAAGCATGTAGGAACCTGGCATGTTATAAGCCTTCAGAATACATTTAGTCCTTATCATTTCTTTTCTTTTCTTTTTGAGATGGAATCTCACTCTGTGGCTCAGGTTGGAGTGCAATGGCACAATCTCGGCTCACTGCAACCTCCGCCTCCCAGGTTCAAGCAATTCTCCTGCCTCAGCCTCCCGAGTAGCTGGGATTACAGGCGCACGCCACCAGGGCCAGCTAATTTTTTGCATTGTTAGTAGAGACAGGGTTTCACCATATTGGCCAGGCTGGTCTTGACCTCCTGACCTCAGGTGGTCCACCCACCTCAGCCTCCCAAAGCGCTGGGATTACAGGCATGACCCACCATTTCTTTTCTGAAAGAATGGTGGCTTCTGACAACATGCCCCAGTACCTACTTGTTAAACGATCGCCAGTTGTGCTTTAGCTTGTTAGGACGTTTTCCATTTAGTCTGTGTATTTGTGTGTGTATTTTATTTGTCTGTATGTTTTGTTGTTTGCTGCCAGTAGATTTTTATCTTATGCAATAAAGATGACTTGGTCCTGCCACCCACTTCTGAGTAAGAAAGGTATTTCTCTGTGTGTCCCTGATGTCTTCTTAAGTAACAATCATTTCCTATTCTCATTCCTAATGAGGATTCTTTTTGTTGCTGCTCTGTTTTGGTTTTGGTTTTTGAGACAGGGTTGCACTCTGCCTCCTGGGCTCAAGTGATCCTCCCACCTCAGCCTCCTGAGTAGCTAGAGTACAGCCAATCGTCACCACGCCTGGCTAAGTTTTTATGTCATTTCATTTTTGTAGAGATGGGGTCTCACTATGTTGCTCAGGCTTGTCTTGAATTCTTGGGTTCAAGTAATCCTCCCTACTCAGCCTCCAAAGCGCTGGGCTACAGGCATGAACCTCCGAAGAAGGATTCTTTACACTTGCTTTTGGCAGCTGCGCCCACAGAAACTGCAGGGCCTGTATTGCTGGCCTTTCATCTGCCTTCCTCAAGTACCTTTCTTCTTGTCCCATGAGTTTCTAAAGATCCTTTTCTGAAAATACCAGGCAGCTTCATTTGGCTGATTCTCTACCAGCTTTAAATTTCCATATGGTTGCGCCTTCAAGTAGATATATTTAGAAGTAAGTAAACACCAGAAATAAACCCTCACCTATATGGTCAAGTTGAGGTAGGAAAATAGGGTCTGGAGGCAGGGAACATAAGGCCATTCACACTTCAGCTATGACAGGAAATATCCTCTCCATAGGGTGTACGCCGAGTAAATGACTTTGTAACTTCACTTCAACCTCTTCATGTACATAGGACATACCCCAAGTAACCAGTGGAAACCGCCACAAATTCTGTAACAGGGACTTTGAGCCCCTATGCTTGGGCCTGCTCCCACACTGAGGAGTGTACTTTCATTTTCAATAAATCTCTTCCTTTCTTGCTTTGTTCATGCGTTCTGTCCAATTCTTTGTTCAGAGATGCCCAGAACCTAGACACCCTCCACCAGTAACAAAGTGATTTTTGACAAAGGTGCCAAGACCATTCAATGGCAACAGGGCAGTCTCTTCAATAAATGCTGCTGGAAACCGACATCTGCATGCACGAGAGTGAAGCTGGACCCTTACCTTACAGCATATACAAAAAAGAATTCGAAATTGATCAAAGGACCTAAACATAAGAGCTAAAACTAGAAATTCTTGGAAGAAAACATAGGAGAAAGCCTTCCTGATATTGGATTCGGCAGTGATTTCTTTGATATAACACCAAAGCATAGACAACAAAAGTAAAAAGTAAATTAGACTACATTAAAGTTAAAAGAATTTATGCATGAAATGACACTATTAAGAGAGTGGAAAAAGACCCCGACAGAATGGGAGAAAGTATTTCCAAATTATATATCTGATAAGGGATTAATATCCAGAATACACGAAGAACTCCAAAAGTCAACACCAACAAAAACAACCCAATTCAAAACTGAGCAAAGGACTTGAATAGACACTTCTCCAAAGAAGATATACGCGTGGCCAGTAGGCACATGAAAAGATGCTCAATGTCACTAATCATTAAGGAAATACACATCAAAACCACAGTAAGATACCACCTCACACCCACTGCCAAAACAACAGGACAATACAAGCATTGTCAAGAATGGGAGGAACTGGAGTTCTGGTGCCTTGCTTGCAGGAATGTAAAGTGATACAGCCAGTGTGGAAAACAGTTCAGCAGTTTCTCAAGATGTTAAACACAGAGTTACATGATCCAGCAATTCCCTCCGAGGTATATACCCCAAAGAAATGAAAGCAGGGACTCAAACAGTGATTTGTACACCCATGTTCATAGCAGCTGCTCACAACAGCCAAAAGGGGGGAAACGACCCAAATGCCCATCGATGGATTAATGAGTAGACAAATGGGGTCAATGCATACAGCGAACATCAGCCTTTAAAAAGAATACAATTCTGGCCCGGCGCGGTGGCTCACACCTGTAATCCCAGCACTTTGGGAGGCCAAGGAGGGTAGATCATGAGGTCAGGAGTTTGAGACCAGCCTGACCAACATGGTAAAACCCCACCTCTACTAAAAATACAAAAATTAGCCAGGTGTGGTGGCGTGCATCTGTAATCCCGGCTACTCAGGAGGCTGAGGCAGGAGAACTGCTTGAACCCGGGAGGTGGAGGTTGTGGTGAGCCGAGATCACACCACTGCACTCCAGCCTGGGCGACAGAGCGAGACTCTATCTCAAAAAAAAAAAAGAAGAATGAAATTCTGATACATGCTGCAGCTTGAGTGAACCTTGAAAACATCCTAAGTGAAATAAGCCGGGCACAAAAGGACAAATATTGTGTGATTCCACTTATCTGAGGCACCTGCAATAGGCAAATACATAGGAAAGGAACAGAGGTCACCAGGAACAGGTGCAGGAAGGAAGTGGGGAGTTACTGTTTGATGGATATGGAGTTTCTACTTGGGATGATGAAAACATTTGGAAATGAATAGTGGTGACAGTTACACAAAACTGTGAATGTATTTAATGCCAATGAACTGTGTACTTAAAAATGGTTAAAATAATAAATATTATGTTATTTCACCGTAGTAAAAAAATCCTAAATAAAAAAAAAAATACACACATACAAGCAGATAAACAGAAAAAAAAAAAATGAAGAAAAACAGACACATTACCTTCTAGGGATGTTACCAGAACAACATGAAGACAAAGGATGATAAGGAATATCTTGAATGTCAGTAAAACTTCTTCAGTTCTGCCAGCACGGCCACACTGCCTGCCAGAGAAAGCCATCCTGGTAAAAAGAAGGAGAAGACAGATCATCACAGCGCCGTAATCACAGCACAGCAATACCTCAGCGGTTAGACGACAGGCCGACCTGTGATCCTGTGCACTTCACATTACCACGGTTCCAGAGACTCAGAAATGCCAGTTGGGCACTGGTGACAACAAGCAAATCCCATGTTTATTATGGGAGGGTCACCTCCCACACTTACTTACACCTCCCATGCAACTTCCACCTCCCAGGTTCAAGAGATTCTCCTGCCTCAGCCTCTCAAGTAGCTGGGATTACAGGCTTGCGTCACCACGCCCAGATAATTTTGTATTTTCAATAGAGACGGAGTTTCTCCATGTTGGTCACGCTGGTCTTGAACTCCCGACCTCAGGTGATCTGCCCACCTCGGCCTCCCAAAGTGCTGGGATTACAGGTGTGAGCCACTGCACCCGGCCAATAGAATCTTTTAAATAATCTGTCCTTCTTTATGTTGTTTTTCCTCAAAATAAAACTTTTTAAAGAGATGGGGTCTCGCTATGTTGCCCAGGCTGGAGTGCAATGGCTGTTCACAGGTGCAATCATACTGTGCTGTAGCTTCAAGCAATCTTCCTGCCTCAGGCAGCGCCACTTTGCCCAGCTTCTATTTATGGTTTTGTTTTGTTTTGTTTTGTTTTTGTTTTTTTTGAGACAGAGTTTCACTCTTGTACGTTTTATACTGTAAAGGATAAGTGATATGGACAGGAGGCAGGAAAATATTGGGTAGAAGAGGGCGGTCCCCGACAAGGGCCACATCCTTAAGCCTGGACCCGCAGCCCGAAGTGAGAACATGCATTCCTGTTTCCCTGCCCAAGTGTTGCCTTTTCCAAAACTACCCTGGCCTGCCCTGTGCCTCAATCCTGTACCCATAAAAACCCCAGGCCCTACCGGCAGAGTGGCAGAGAAGCGGAGCAGAGAAGCAGCAATAGGCAAATACGCAGGATGTGAATTTTCAGTAGTTTAGTAGTTTAATTTGTAGTAGTTTATACCAGAATCGAATTGAAAAGCCTCATTTACCATTCATTCATTTATTCATTCAACAAATACTTATTGAGGGCCAATATGTACCAAGTGAGATGTGAGGGCTGAATAGGAGTAAACTAGATGAAATGCACGTGCTAGAGGTGGGGCAGGGGCTGGGAGAGAGTTCAGCACACAGACAGAATCGAAATGCTAAGACTGTCTGATCCTTTCATGTCTGGGAGTTGGCCTACATTACCCCATGACAGGCAGTCAGCATTAGGAGCGAGGGCTGGTGTGGGGTGCTGAGAAAGGAACCACTCATGGGCACAGGCACCAGCAAGGGGGTGGCGGGAGCCAACTGCGCAGGCTCCCTCTACACAGCCAGAGGGAAGTGGCTGGGACAAACCAGGCGGTGTGTCCTTAGCTAGCAGAGCTCTCGGCCAAGGGCACTCATGAATCCAGCCACCACTTGCAGCCTCTGCAAGCCCAAGATAGAGTGTGAATTCACAGTGGTGGAGACTTAAGAGCATGAGTTCAAAGGTCCCAGCTTGGCCACATAATATCTGAGTGACTATGGACAAGTTATTTCCAATGGTCATGTTTCCCCATCTAGCAAATCGAGATAACAGCACCCACCTAATAGTGCTGTTGCGGTGAGTAAACAAGAAATCTTTGCACAGTGGCTGGCACTGTGAATGCACTGGAAATGTTAGCTGTACTCTTCATTCATTCATTTATTCATTCATTCAACAAATATCTATTTTGCACCTAGTATGTGCAGGATCAGGCAGTGCTGGGATTAAGGGGTGGAGGGCATGGAAACAAGGGGAATATATAAGCCAGAATTTCTGTCTCAAGGTGAAGCTGGCAATCTTTAAGATTCTCTAATGGAATACTCATAACCAGCACTAGGAGAGTGATTCTTTCCTGGACCTGACATGATGATGTTTTAGACCAGAAGGTGAATATTTCTCCTTCAAAAGAGGGATTGCATGTCTTTAACCAATAAATTGTATTACGTAGTAATGCTATAATATGTTAATCAATTATAAAAAGCCTCTAATTTGTCCCTCCCCTTTTAACCTCTCTCTGGGCATAATGGCATGCTATTGATCTTCCCAAATGAGTCACTCAAATGGGGGATGTTAACACAGTGCTGCGGAGATATATCAATGTCTCTCTGGAGGAAAGATCTTAGTGTCTGCTACAGCTATACACAACAATCTCAATGCATCTCGGAATATACAATGTTGGCCAAAAAACCAGACAGAAAAGAGTGCTTATTGTACATAATTCCATGAGAAACCAAAGCAGAAGAAACCAATCAATATGGGGAGAAGTCAGGAGAAGGGTGATCCTTGGAAGGGGAGGGATTATAATAATATTGGACGTAGGCACAAGGGAGGCTTCTGAGTATGGGGAAAATTCTGTCGGTTACATGGATGTGTTCAGTTCATGAAATTCACTGAGTTGTACACTTACATGTATGCCATAAGTTTCAATAAAATGTTTAGAAATTAAAAAATTTTTTAAGTTTTTGAACTCTGTGCCCCCTCCAAAAGCACCGCATTTTGTTTTTCTTGAGACAGAGTTTTGCTCTTTGTTGCCCAGGCTGGAGGCTGGAGTGCAGTGGCGCAATCTCGGCTCACCACAAATTCTGCCTCCCGGGTTCAAGCCATTCTCTTGCCTCAGCCTCCTAGGTAGCTGGGATCACAGGCATGCATCACCACGCCCAGATAATTTTGTATTTTTAGTAGAGACGGGGTTTCTCTAAGTTGGTCAGGCTGCTCTTGAACTCCTTACTCAGGTGATCTGCCCACCTCGGCCTTCCAAGGTACTGGGATTACAGGCATGAGCCATCGCGCCCAGCCAACAAAGGCATTACTGAGTGAACTACAGCACCACAGAAAATGCTCTCCTCTACAAATGCCCGAGGCTTGACTGTACCTGAAACTGGTCGAGTTGACTTAGATTTAATTCACAAGTATTTTAAGTGTAGCCTGGGAGAGAGTATCAGAGTGGTTTATTTCTATAAAGGAACTCAGACATCACCTATAATGAACCTTCATTCTACAAATGAAAGAGGCCCATCACTGCAAGCTTGTCCAACCCACGGCCCACGGGCCCAAAAGATGGGTTTAAATGTGGCCCAACACAAATTCGTTTCTTAAAACATTATAAGATTTCTAGCAATTTTTTTTTTTTTTTAGCTCATCAGCTATCATTAGCGTTATTGTGTTTTATGTGTGGCCCATGACAATTCTTCCAATGTGGCCCAGAGAAGCCAAAAGATTGGACACCCCTACAAGCTTAGGGGATGGGTCAAGGTCATTCAGCTATTTGGCACAACCCTTACTCTTTCTACCAGGACACAATGCCAGCCTCCCGAGACTTTGTCTCATTGTAAGTAAAATGTTTTGAGTCCATCAGGTGAAAGACATCAAATTCAAAATGCTATTATACAATTTAAAAATGTCTAGAAACTCATTCTTGAGCTTCTGCTACCTTGTAGCGTAGGACCTAAGTGGTGTGTACTCAGTGACTCAGTATACATACAAAGTGACTGCCTACTATGTGCTGTGACCGGACCTTTGATCAAAATCAACCATGCCTTTTCACTAAAGACAGGATCTACTCAACTTCCAAATGAGGGTAGGAAAGGCCAGAATGAAAGATGATTCCAGCAATCATCTTGGAAAAAAAATATGGATCAACAACTTAATGCAGACTGCTACTACTCAAAAGGCTGCTTTCAGCTGTCAAATCTGGAATGCTTCCTCAAGGCTGAACAGAAGGAGAAGCGTTATGGTATTTGAAATCATGTCGCTCCTACTGCCTTCTGCATAAACTGAGAACGTCCTATTAGGTCATAACATTTCTAGGATCACTGATGAAGAGGGAAATCTGTGAAGTCTGAAACCTTTAGTCATTGCACATTAAAGCCATTTTTTCTCTTTTTCAGCTGGAACGTTGATACAGTTTGGATACGTGTCCCCATCCAAGTCTCATGTTGAATGTTGGAGGTATGACCTGGTGGGGAAGTGTTTGGATCATGGGGGATCCTTCATGAATGGCTTGGGCCACCATTCCCTTGGAGATCAGTGACCACCAGAAGCAAATGCCACTATGCTTCTTGCACAGCTCGCAGAACCAGGAGTCAATTAAACCTCTTTTCTTATAAATGACCCAGTCTTAGGGATTTCTTTATAGCAATGCAAGAACAGCCTAACACAAACATCTATTCATCTTCTGGTGCAATCTGAGTAGGCTCAGTGCTATCCAGATCATCATAAAGAGGATTTGAATAGCCATGGGTTCTTAGCAAATGTTTAAGGTGCTAAGGATGGCTAGGAAGATAGCAACAATTACAGAGAAAACTATTTGCCAGCATTTCAACAGTGAAATCTGGACCTTGACACTAGATAGCCACTCATTAAAGATGATCCCCAATTCATCTTTATGCAGGCCCCCTTTTAGGTTGGGAACTCTACGTAAATGGCAACCTCCCTCTAGAGTTGTACAGTGCGCGAGCTACACGACCACATGCCGTGGTGCCTTCCGCTTTAAAAACTCATTCTAGAGCTCTTCAATCTCATTCAATACGTTAAGCATCATATTTTTAAATGTATATCATCAGTGCAACCTGTAACAGCAATAAATGATGAATCTTTTATCTAGATACAGAGATAATTAAAGAATAATATTAAAAGTGGAGAAATAGCTTGACACCACCATAGGGTGGGTCTGAGTGAGAGTTATTCTCTGTTATCTCTGGTTAACTGGCATACTTTGATTATACCATAGCTGCTATGATATAGGCAACAAGCAGTATTTTTGACCTGAGTTACAAGAGGTAAGATAATTGTTCCTCAAGTCTTCTAGAAAACTCTATGCTTTTACGACAATTATATGGGTCATATGTTGGCTTACAAGACCAGCACAAGGGAAATGTAGAAAGGGAAGGACTCAGCGTGGATAAAGCGAGAAATGCTCAGTGTGGATAAAGCGAGAACAAAAAGTGAAGAAGCGATTGATTTGGATTGTTCAATTCTCATAGAAGTCAGAAAAACAATCAGGAAACTGTAGGAAAGCATAATTAAAGCCCAGCGCGGTGGCTCACGCCTGTAATCCCAGCACTTTGGGAGGGCGGAGATGGGTGGATCACTTGAGGTCAGGAGTTTGAGGTCAGTCTGGCCAATGAGGTGGAACCCTGTCTCTACTAAAAATACATAAATTAGCTGGGTGTGCTGGAGCCCATCTGTAGTCTCAGCTACTTGGGAGGCCGAGACAGGAGAATCGCTTGAATCCGGAAGGCAGAGATTGCAGTGAGCTGAGACCTGCCACTGCACTCCAGCCTGGGCCACAGAGCGAGATTCCACCTAAAAAAAAAAAAAAAAGGCTGTTAAGGAGCCGTTAGACTGACAGCCTGTCTTCTCCAGAAGCAACACTGGAAGCCGGAACCAGCGGAAGTCTATCTGCAGTGTGCTGGAAAGAAACTGCCAACTTAGAATTCTGTGCTCAGGGAAAATGAGGGTAAAATGAAGACATTTTCAGACAAACAGAAACTGTGATGTTGTTTCCTGCCTGCAGATCACTACTGAAGTCAGTGCTAAAACATGCATTCAGGCAAAAAGACGTAAGAGCTGAGATGCAAGGAGGAATCACGAACAAAGAAAGTGGTGGCTTTGTGGCCAGGCCCATTGCAAACGTTTGTAAAATACAGATCAAGAGTTTAAAAGAAGGCTTTGCCTGTATTCTTCCCCCAAGGCTTCATTCCAGGCTGTAAGAGGCTTTGAGCACACACATGTGATCACCACAGCCCATACACCCCAAACCCCTCCTCTTGCATGCATGTACCCCTTGGTCATGCCTTGGGTCTCGGGGGCATGTACACCTGTAGCATGGCTTGACATGGGAAAGAGGAGGGCCCAGGTCTTGGAATTTGGCACAGAATGTTTGGGTTGGGAATTCCAGGGTCCTGGATTCCCAATTGTATGATCTAGAAGCAAAGGTGAGGGGAAGAGGGAGGCAGGCCCCAGGTAGCCATGTCTTCTTGGTGCCACAGACTTCTACCATTTGGAGGAGGGCAGCTAGAGAAGGGCCAGAGAGGGGATCTCTAAATCGTAAGTCACAGGCCAGAGGCCCCAGTTGCCCAGAACTAGGGGTAGTACTCTCTATTGGCAAATCCAAATGAACTTTAACTAGATAAAACAGTGCCAGGCATGGTGGCTAACACCTGTAATCCCAGCACTTTGGGAGGCTGAGGTGGGAGGATCACTTGAGGTCAGGAGTTCAAGACCAGCCCGGCCGACATGGTGAAACCCCATCTCTATTAAAAATACAAAAATTAGCCAGGTGTGGTGGCAAGTGCCTGTAACGCTAGCTTCTTGGGAGGCTGAGGCAGGAGAATCGCTTCAACACAGGAGGCAGAGGTTGCAGTGAGCCGAGACAGTGCCACTGCACTCCAGCCTCAGCGACAGAGGCAGGCTCTGTCTCAAAACAAAACAAACAAAACTACTATATAAAACAATAACATTTTGTAGGGATTAGTGAAACATCATAGAATAAAAACACATGGCAACTAACTCATATATATAAACATAGGAGATAATATATACACTATATGTAATATAAGTAAGAAGATGACAAAATGAAATTCAAAAATTAAAGTCTTCCAAGGTCCTTGAATTATCCTAGAGGAAGCTAAAGGTATTGCTTATCTTTACACATTGAAAAGTTGAGTAGACATGTAATTTCTACAGGTTGTAATCTCTTTAGTAACTAAAGAACAGAAATGGGACATATAACTTCCTAACTAGTGGAGGAGAAAAACAATTTTTAACATATTCAGTCTGTCTGAAAAAAGGCAAGAAAGAGGAGAAACAGCAACAAAGAATGGTTAGGAAAAATAGAAAGTCATAAATTTAAAACCAAATGCAGGCCAGTGCGGTGGCCCACGCTTGTAATCAATCCCAGCGCTTTGGGAGGCTGAGGAGGGTAGATCACCTGAGTTCAGGAGTTTGAGACCAGCCTGGCCAACCTAGTGAAACCCCATCTCTACTAAAAATACAAAAATTAGCCAGACATGGTGGTGGGTGCCTGTAATCCCAGCTACTCGGGAGGCTGAGGCAGGAGAATCACTTGAACTGAGGAGGTGGGGTTGCAGTGAGCCGAGATCGTGTCACCGTACTCCAGCCTGGGCAACAGAAGTGAAACTCCATCTCAAAAGGGAGATTAGGGAGGGATAATGTTGGGAGAAATACCTGATGTAGGGGATGGGGGGATGGAGGCAGCAAACCACCATGGCTAGTGTATACCTATGTAACAATCCTGCAAGATCTGCACATGTACCCGGAAACTAAAGTATAATAAAAAATACATTAAAAAATGCAGGTCAATGATTCATGAAATATAAATGGACTCACTGATTCCATTAAAAGGCAAAGATTATCAGACTGGAAAAAAAACAAACTCCAATTATATGCTATTTACAAGGACATAAATAGAACCTAATGATTCAAAAAGTTTGAAAGTAAAGAGATGGAAAAGACATGCTATGCCCACACTACTCAAAAGAAGATCAATGTGTTTATACTAATATCAGGACAATTTATATTTTAAAGCAAAATACTTTACCTAGAAATAAAACCGTTCATTCATAAAAGATTCAATTCTGAATTGAAGACCTGAAGAAATTTACATGGGAATGCAACTACTATAGCCTCAAAATACACCCAACAGCATTGACAGAATATAAGGAAAAATCAAAACCAATTCGTGATCATAATGAGAGATCTCTATCAGCAACTGGTAAAAATTAAGAAAGTCGTTAAGGATATAGAAGTATCTGAATCACACATTTAACCAACAACATGAAGACCATATCTAGAAGCCCGATTTCAACAAATGCAGCATACACAATCTCTTCAAGTGCACATGGAATGTCTGTGAAAACCATCCAGACCATAGAAAAAGTTTCTAAAGCCTTTAAAGAATTGGAAAACAGGGAAGCAGCCTGTTCTGTGACCACAACACAAGTTGTAATAACAAAAAGTTAGATTTGGCCAGGCGCGGTGGCTCACTCCTATAATCTAAGCACTTTGGGAGGCCAAGTCGGGGTGGATCACAAGGTCAGGAGTTCAAGACCAGCCTGGCTAATGTGGTGAAACCCCACCTCTACCTAAAAATACAAAATTCAGCTGGGTGTGGTATGGCACGTGCCTGTAGACCCACCTGCTTGGGAGGCTGGATCAGGAGCCACTTGAGAACCTGGGAGGCAGAGGTTGCAGTGAGCCGAGATTGCGCCACTGCACTCCAGCCTGGGCGACAGAGCAAGATTCGTCTCACACACTCCACACACACACACACACACACACACACACACTCGTTAGGTCTGTTATTTAACAAATAACCTTTGGATCAAAGAAGAGTCATGATATTTATTAGAAAATATTTGCCAGGTGTGGTGGCTCACACCTGTAATCCCAGCACTTTGGGAGGCCAAGGCAGAAGAATCACTTGAGCCCAGGAGTTCAAGCCCAGCCTGGGCAACGAAGTGGGACCCCATCTCTACAAAAAAAGTAAAAAAATTAACCGGGCATGGACTGGGTTGCGCCTATGGTCCCAGCTGCATGGGAGGCTGAGGCAAGAGGATCGCTTGAGACAAGGAGGCAGAGGCTGTAGTGAAACACAGATCACGCCAACGCACTGCAGCCTGCGCAACAGAGCAACGCCTTGTCTCCAAAAACGACGGAAGAAAATACTTCACCTGCTCAGTACTAAAAACACTATATATCAAAACACATAGGGATACAGCTCAAGATGGAGTTAAAATTCTATTTTAAACATACATATTAAGAAAAGAGAAAGGCTTAAAATTAAGGAATTAAGGTTCTAAGAAGCGTGGACAAGTACAGCAAAAGAGACCCAAAGAAGGAGAAGAAAGGTAACGACAAAAATGAAGGCACAAAATAAAGACAGAAAAAAAGACAGAAAAATTAACAAAGCCAAGGCTGCTCTTTGAAAAGCCGATTCTGGCAAAATTAAGAGACTGAGGGAGGGGGAGGGAGATGGGAGGAAAAGAGACAGGCAGGGAGTGAATAAGTAGCCATAAGAGAGATGGGAAAAGCAGTACACCTGCCAATGTTACAAACATAATGAAGGATCTTAGGGACAACTTTCTTCAATAATTTGGAAATGTAGATAGAAAGGGACAAATTTCTAGAAAAAGTACCAATTACCAAGAAGGAATCAGTAGAAACAGGAAACATTAATTAGTAGGTATAACTGTTAAAAGTCTCAAAACTTGTCCCACAAAGAAAACTCCAGGCCCAGATGGTCTCACTGATGATTCCATCAAATATTTAAGGAATAAGAGTTCCAATTGCACTGAAATTCCAGCAAAAAGAGCACATCTGAGCTCACTTTTACAAGGCTACCATAACCCTGATGCCAAAACCAGGCAAGGCAAGAAAATCCTGAGACTTTTACCTATGATATAAATCAAATGAGACTGTTTTCAGATTTCTCCAAAATGCTGCACAGAAATGTCTAGCAGCAATTTCAAATCTTGGAAATTGAGGGAGTTTGAATAAATATTGGACAAAAGGAACTATTCTGAACTTCAGCAACAAAATTTTATGAAGATAAGATCACCAAGAACTAAAGCCAGCATTACTGCAGTAAGAGAAACAACATGGTAAGTGCTGAATGGGAACTCTAAGACGGCAGCCGTGGGTGGCATTTGTCACAGCACAAAGTCAACGCTGAGCCACACAGCATCATTGCAGTGTGAAACTTATCACGTCTCTAGAATCAAATGGAAGGAAATGATTTATTTGGTCTTTACAGTGCAAAATGATTTTCTTAATAAGTGTTAAGTGCTTTCTGATGCAAGAAAGAAAGCTTTATTCAATAAAGCAAGTGAATCACTATCAGACGTGCAAGATTAGCACTAAATTGTGCCCTCTAATACAAACATGTACTCACCAAACCTGGTCAGGGGTGTTCTGTGTTTTGGTTCCCTTGCCCATCTCCAAATTTCTCCACTCTCCTACATCTGCAATCTACCATACTATTGATTCGCTATGGTGAATTATCCAAGGCAAGGCGAAAGCCTACTTCATCTCCCTCCTCTCACTCTTCAGGGTCTGCCCCCGATGCCTGCAGTATGTTTAATACACACAAACGAGCAGAATAGCATAGGATTTGGGAACGTGCATGGTAGAGCCATCTGCCTGCCTTCACATCTAAGCTACACCACTTACAGTGTAACCTTGGAACGTTTTTACCTCTCTGGAGTTTAAATTCTCCATCTGACGACACGGAAGTAATGCTAAGACCTATTTCCCAGGGTTCTGTAGGGATTAAATGAGGTAATATAATGAAAGTCTTAGTACAGTCAAGAAGTGTTAGCTATGATTACAAGCATAATTAGAAGACAAGTTTTTGCTTTTTTGTTGTTTTCTGGCTGTTGCTGTTTGTTTGTGTTTTTTTTTTTTTTTTGAGACAGGGTCTCGCTCTGTCACCCAGGCTGGAGTGCAGTGGTGCAATCTCGGCTCACTGCAACCTCCACCTCCCTGGCTCAAGAGATCCTCCTGCCTCCTGCCTCAGGCTCCCGAGTAGGTGGGACTACAGGCACGTGCCACCACACCCAGCTGAAGAAGATAAGTTTATAATACACTCCAGTCCTAAATGTAAACAGATTTTGGAATTATTTCCAAAATAACTGGCATTCATTCATCTAGTTGATGCATATTTATCGACGTTCTATTACAAACAAGATCCTATGCCAGGGACTCGAGCTACTACAATAAACAAGGCAGATATCTTCCTGCCCTCGAGAGCTTAGTAACCACTACTCAGAATCGTTGGTCATTGGCATGGCCAAATAGCGATTTTTAAAAACAGCAAATAAAAGATACTTTCTCTTCATGGTCCATCAGACTTGACTTGGCCTAAAAACAAAAACAAGGACACATGCACACGAATGTTCACTGCAGCACTGTTCACAAGTAGCAAAGACCTGGAACCAACCCAAATGCCCATCGACGGTAGACTGGACAGGGAAAATGTGGCACATATACACCATGGAATACTATGCAGCCATCAAAAACGATGAGTTCATGTCCTTTGTAGGGACATGGATGAACCTGGAAACCATCATTCTCAGCAAACTGACACCGGAACAGAGAATCAAACACCGCATGTTCTCGCTCATAGGCGGGTGTTGAACAATGAGAACACATGGACACAGGGAGGGGAGCATCACACACTGGGGGTCTGTCGTGGGGGAGATGGGGAGGGGACGGCAGTGAGTCGGGAGTTGGGAAGAGATAGCATGGGGAGAGATGCCAGATATAGGTGATGGGGGAGGAAGGCAGCAAATCACACTGCCATGTGTGTACCTATGCAACAATCTTGCATGTTCTTCATATGTACCCCAAAACCTAAAATGCAATTAAAAAAAAAAGAAAACAAAACAAAACAAAAAAAGGAACCAGAACACAATAGCCTCTCCTACAGAGGCTTGATCTCCACCTCACCCCCCACACCCACAGCAGGCACTAGGCACGGATGTTCTCACTGATTTGGTCCAGAATCTACTGCTGTAAAATAATTCTATCAATATGGAGAGGAGGAAAATAAGAGACTCTTCTTCAAAGCCCCTTGGGGCATGGATCTACACTTCAGGGCTGGTTTCCAGGGAACCATGCTGCAGACGAAGCGAGGGGACTCAGGAAAGGAACCCGCCTAGCCCAGCACAGCCCACCCGCCACCAGGATCCCATGCCCGTCCTTGGTTTTCTCCTAACATCATGCCACTTCCTGCTTCAGGTGCCAGCCGGGCCATTTTACTGGCTGTGTGATCCCGCTCAGGTGTTGTAACCTTATTTACAGCAATAACTTACTACTATCTATTGTAATAATGATGTTATTTATTTATATGTTATAATAAGATCATTCTAATTTGTATTCATTATGATATTTACATTGTTTACAAAATTTTGATAATTTATGTCCGTGAATTCCCAAGAATAACCACTATTTATGAGTCTCAAAAGAAATAGGCTAAGCACAGTGGCTCGGGCCTGTAATTCCAGCACTTTGGGAGGCTGAGGTGGGAGGATCAATTTGAGGCCAGGAGTTTGAGACCAGTCTGGGCAGCATAGGGAGATCCCCATCTCTACAAAAAATAAAAAAGTAGCCAGGCGTGGTGGCACGCACCTGTGGTCCCAGCTACTCAGGAGGCTGAGGTGGGAGGATCACTTGAGCTTGGGAGGTCAAGACTGCAGTGAGCTGTGATCGTGCCACTGCACTCCAACCTGGGTGACAAAGGGAGATGCTGTCTCAAAAAAGAGGAAAGAGAAAGGGAAAGGGAAAGGAAGGAGGGAAGGAAAGAGTGAAAGCAGTGGCTTCGGGATTTCTAACCAGAAGAGGGCCATGGGCAGAAATCTGGTTGGAAGGATCCTTTGACAACTGCATTTGCACAGCACTTAGGTCAGAGAGAGAACAAACACTTTCTTGATCCATTTCAAAACATGACGAAAGCTGTCAGGGCCAGGGACGCAAGTCCAGGGAGCAGGAACGGGGAAAACAGTGAAACAGAATCCAAATAATTCCACATAAAATGATCATTCTCCTTCCCCGGCTTTCACTGCACCATGGAACTTCAAAATCGGTACCTGTTTCTGAACATCCATTCAAAAGCAATTGGGTTACCAAGAAGAAACTGGTCAACAATAGAATCCCCAAGGAAAAGAGAGGGTCTAAAGAAAACATCGCTCCAAGTACAGTGAGGAGTTAAAACAAAACCAACCAAACAAAAAGAATCAAGTTGGTAGGGCAATGGGAACTTGTAATGAAGGAGGGAAAACAGGAAAGAAAAAAAACCCAAGCCAACATGTTCCTCATTTCTACAACATGATCTCACAGAAATAGCCTCACTCACCTGACAGCGAGTTCAGAGAAAAATGTGGACAACCTCTGTGCACATCTGAAAATGAAAAGAAAAAAGCAAAGACAATTAGACCAATGGAAAGTGGATTTCTTGCTAGCATAATACTTCAATACTACGGTGAGCTCATCAGCCAAGGCCCCCGGGGTCCCTGCTGCACATCACAGCTTGAACTTGGCAGTGGAGTTACAGAAAAAAACGGATGTAAACCCTGCTCTTGAGGAACTTATACATAAACTGGAAGCACAACCCCAAAGCCAGTTTGGGACTGATCTTTTTAATGTTTTTTTTTGGTTTGGTTTTGTTTTGAGATGGGGTCTCGCTGTTACCCAGGCTGGAGTGCAGTGGCATGATCTCGGCTCACTGCAGCCTCCACCTCCCAGGTTCAGGCGATTCTCCTGCCTCAGCCTCCTGAGTAGCTGGTATTACAGGCACACGCTACCACGCCTGGCTAATTTTTTTTTTTTTTTGTATTTTTAGTAGGGACAGGGTCTCCACCATGTTGGCCAGGCTAGTCTCAAACTCCTGACCTCAGGTGATCCACCCATCTCAGCTTCCCAAAGTGCTGGGATTACAGGCGTGAGCCACCATGCCTGGCCTTGTTAATATTTTTGTGGCATGAATTACTGCTCAGTCGACGATTTCATTAACAGCATCACAGGGTACTGGACAATGAAGCGATTGGACCAGACCTGGGCTGGGGTGGTCCCTTCTAGAGGCCCTGCTTGGTTAGATATTTCTTCATGTGTTTGTGACTTCACTTCCTTAGAACCTAAACTCCTTGATACCAAGGACTGGGGCATTTAGGTCTCTTGTGCCAGGGCAGAATTCTTTCTCCACTAAAGGGCTGACTCTCAGTTAATTACCGAGAGTTTGGCTCAGAGTTGAAAGGAACATGGGGGTATTGGCAATGACAGAAATGAGGGGAAAAGTCAGATGCATGCTGGGGAAAGGAAATAGGGTATCCACCCAAGGCAGAGGGCACTGCTGACAACCTGACTTGTCTCTTTTAGAATATTCCAACATGCCTTACTTCTGAACCAAAACATTGGTAGAGCTATTAGCTTGAAGATGACAGTCGCTTCACATAATGGTGTCTTCTCTCATGTGAAATAGGACACAATGACTTTCAAATGAAGATCTGTGAGAAGAAACCATCTCTAAGGCCATGGTGGAACCTACTGCTGGCCTCTGTCAACAGACTGTTATAACAGCAGTTCAGTGCCCAGCAATCCCATTACTGGGTATATACCCAAAGAAATAGAAATCATTCTATTATAAAGATACATGTGCGCATACATTCACTGCAGCACTGTTCACCATAGCAAAGACATGGAATCAACCTAAATGCCCATCAATGATAGACTGGATAAAGAAAATGTGGTAGATGTACACCATGGAATACTATGCAGCCATAAAAAGGAACGAGATAATGTCCTTTGCAGGGACATGGATGGAGCTGGAAGCCATTATCCTCAGCAAACTAGCGCAGAAACAGAAAAGCAAACAGCACATGTTCTCACTCATAAGTGGGAGCTGAACAATGTGAACACACAGACACATGGAGGGGAACAACATACACTGGGGCCTGTCGGGGAGGGTAGGGGGGTAGAGCATCAGGAAGAATAGCTGATGCATGCCAGGCTTAATACCTAAGTGATGGGTTGACAGGGACAAATCACCGTGGCACACGTTTACCTACGTAATAAGCATGCACATCCTGCACATGTACCCCAGAACTTAAAAACAAAAATAAAGGCCAACCACGTTCTCCTGTCCTACAATGAACAACTGCAAACACACGTCCCAGTGCTGAATGCGGAATAAATGTAGGATTAACAACGGAAAAACATTTAAATAATCAAAGCAAGGAAGAAGTCGATTATGACTTGAATATCGAAAGCAGTTCACTTAACATTTGTGAAAATGAGGATTTTCTACATAGGGATTTCTGATACTATTTTGATGAAATTTCCCAACCCAAGCACACTACCTCTTCCAAAACCTTACTGATGACCACAGTAAAGCACACTTAATGGTTCCTGGGAATCCAGTTTATGAATGAACAACGGGGGGCTCTGTTTGCTCCCTTCAAATACTTGCAGGTAGAAAAGTAGGGGCAAGCAACATGACATTTGTTTTTCCCAGTGGATGAAAAAAATTGAAAAGCCTAATAATATCCAAAGCCGGAGAGCATGTGGGGAAGTAAACACTTGCTTACACCATGGTGGAAAGGTAAACTTTGAGTAATTTAGCTATGTTTTACAATTTTAAATGGGCATGCTTATTGATACAGAAATTCTAATTCCAGGCCGGGCGCAGTGGCTCACACCTGTAATCCTAGCACTTTGGGAGGCCAAGATGGGTGGATCACGAGGTCTAGAGATCGAGACCATCCTGGCCAACATGGTGAAACCCCGTCTCTACCTAAAAAATACAAAAATTAGCTGGGTGTGGTGGTGCATGCCTGTAGTCTCAGCTACTCGGGAGGCTGAGGCAGGAGAATCGCTTGAACCAGGGAGACGGAGGTTGCAGTGAGCCGAGAAAGCGCCACTGCACTCCAGCCTGGGCAACAGAATGAGACTCTGTCTCAAAAAAAAAAAAGAAAAGAAAAAGAAATTCTAATTCCAGAGATTGTCCCCACAGAAATACTGACACATATATACAAAAATATGCATGCAAACACTGCCATTGCAGCTGTGTGTGTGGTGGGGGGAAGGCTAAGTTTCCATTAGTAGATGAAGAGCTAAACGATGGCACATCTGTGTTATGGAATATTATGCAAGACTTAAGAGTGAAGTTGATTTAGATGTATTGACATATAGAGACTGTCAGTGCACATAAGGCAAGTGAAAAAACCAAGTTTCTGAATAATACATATACTTAGAACATGTTAAGAAACAATCAAAGTTATATTTGTATGCCTATGTATTTATTTATTATTAGAAATGGGGTCTTGCTCTGTCACCCAGGCTGAAGTGCAGTGGCTTAATCATAGCTCACTGCAGCCTCCCACTGCTGGGTTCAAGTGGTCCTCCTATCTGAGTCTCCCGGGTAGCTAAGACTACAGTCACGTGCAACCATGCTCAGCTAATTTGTTAGTTATTTTGTAGAGATGGGGTCTCGCCATGTTGCCCAGGCTGGTCTCAAATTCCTGGGCTCAAGCAGTCCTCCCACCTTAACCTCCCAAAGTACTGAGATTACAGGGGTGAGCCACCACACCTGGCCTATCCTTATTAATACAGTGACATGGGTGGAGGCATACAAAATAGCCTGGAAGGAAACCCACCAACAACCCAGGAGTGTGATGAGGGGAAAAGATGAAGCCAAATTGCTACTCCATAGGATACAGACATGTCTTCACATAGTACTTACACAATTAAGTAGATTTCACCGAATGAAGAAAAGCAGAACAGAAAGAGGGCTGACAGAGCTCCTCCATTAAGCTCAGGGGCGGCGAATGGGAGGGAAAGCCATCACTTGCTCAGCTCAACATCATCTCCCCTCTGCTCTACCCCAAGTTAGAAAGGCCCAGCTGGGAGCACAAAGACTTCTGGTTTCATGGCCAAGAAACCAGCTTCCCAGCCATGGAGCAGGAACTCACTTCAGCAAGTTGCGGCAAAAGCAATGATGCTAAAATGCCAGACAGATAACGAGGCCTCAGCTTCACTGAAGAAGAGCCCATCCTTCAGCCCCTGGATCCCTCCTTGCCCCTGTGGCCACCACACACCCACCAGGCTTTATCTCCTAGAGAAGCGGAACAGGAGTGAGGGTCTGATGAGCACCAGCACTTCAGTGACAAAACACAGTGACTGCCAGTGTTTGGGGTTGTTACATCACTGAAGGGAAAGGGCAAGTCACAAAAGGAACCATATCGACTTATGTAAGACATGGCACGGAACAGAGACATTTCGCAGAAAAGAACAGCAAACTCGCCACTTGCGAGGATTCATGGAAACCTCCCACAGTTGCAGACCGCCCCAAAGCATGACATCAGGGAGGCTGGGAAGGCGTCCAACTTCCTCTATTTATCAAGCTGGCTAAAACCCAGGGTGATACCAGCGTGACCCACAAAATAAATTTTAAAAAAGGCAGGCAGACTTTACAAGTGGTTTTGGTGGGGAAGGAAACGATCTCTGGGTGAACTTAAGAGCCCTGCTCCAGTTCAGGGCCGCTTTCAGGGAGGCTGCGTCCAAGAGTCAGAACTCCCATCCTGGGCACCTGGCCACGGCACCCACACATCCTGGGGGATAATCTGCAACCCACTGGGGAAAGAGCACAGGTAACAGCAGCCCCAGGCAGTTGTCCCGCTGCCCTCCAAGGAAGGACCAACCAAAAAAACCAAAACCAACCAAAACCAAACCATGACATACAGCATCGTGGAGGGCTCGGCACTTCATTAGGAACCCAATGATTCATTAGTGACGCAGACCGACAGGCACAGACTGGCTCGAAGTTCCTGGCGATGACACCAATACCATGGAAGAAATGACCAGAGGACAAGAGGCCTTGATACATCGGGAATGGGGCCAGAAAGAAGGAAAGAGGAGTTTCTTCACACTAGTAGGAAAAACAAATTGCACAAATGGAGATGATGGGGAAGGCGAAGTTATGTACAGGAGAAGGTTGGGGATACGCATTCTTGGTTGTAGAGGGGCAGGTACTGCCATCGAGGAACAAACGAGAGTGGTTCTAGAACCTTGTGGTGGCCCCGTTACTGATCAGACCCTGCCTAACAGGACCCTGACTCACACAGACTGGTTTGTTCAGTTCTGGCGGCGACTCACTCAGGAGGAGTTAAATAGTGAGATGGCTCTGGAAACTAAAGACAATTCATTCAACAAACATTTAACTGGATGCCCCACTATGTGCCAAAAAAACAAGGCCACTCTACGGTTGTGCAGGTTGTGCCCTGCACAAAGGCCCATGGCCAAGGGGACCGGCAAACCTGAATCCAGAGTGCCAGGCTTTGGCATCAGCTGCAGGCAGTAATGGGAGCACTGAGGAAGGGCACCTAACCCAACGTGGGGGAAATGGATCCAGGAGAGTCTCATCGAAGAAGTGATCATCAGGCTGAAACCCAAAGGGTGCAACTCCCTTTATATGAAGGCGAGAGCATTCCAAAGAGAGGAAATGGCTGAAACCAAGGCACAGCCAAAGAGCTTAAAGTGGAAGGACAGCGTCCTGGCCTCCATCCTTGTTAAATGGTAGAAGTGACTAAGAGAGCTTTTGGAATTGCTTCGTGAAATGTCTCCAAAGATGACCTCTGGTCGTCAGTCTGGCGGGGCTGCATGCTGAGGTGGAAAGCAGCAGCCAGGAGAAGTCGTGCTACCATGCTATTTTCCAGCAGCACGAGACCCTTTTTCTTTTCTCCCTTCCACTCCCTCCAGTCTTCTCTCTCTCTTGTCCCCTTTTTCTCTTCTAGTGTCCTTCACCTTCACAGTGTCCCCCTTTTCATTCCCTACCCTTACCTAGCTTGAGGCTTGCCATGTGTATTCCGGGGGCTAGAATGTTGCTGGTCACCTCTGCCCAGAGTGGAGAAGAGAGATCAAAGGCCACATGTTGAGAGCCGCACCTTCAAATGACTCCCAGACCTCCAGTCCCAATGGTCTGGGTGAGGCAACGACCAACCCTCTACCCAAGATGGCAGAACTAAGGCATTTCAAAATGGCACATGACTTTCCTTAGGGTATGAACAATTGTCACTTTCATAAATGCATAGGCAAGAATGTATCAATTCTTTTACAAAAACATTAATTATTTCACAAAAATAACACTTATATACTTGATTTTTTAAATGCAAGTCTAACATTAAGCTGTATTCATGCAACGTTCACCAGCGTAAACTTCTTCCATTAATATGAAAACATTTCACAGGAAAACTGAATTTACATCACCATAGCCTAAATCAATCCCAGCTGATGACTGACATTTTCTAATTAACTCTGAACTTCTCTTTTCCACTGGGTAGCAACAAACACTGGCCATTTCCCTCTATTTAAACTATGTTTTGATATTTTCTTTTTTTTTTTGAGACAGGGTCTCTGTCGCTCAGGCTGAAGTGCAGTGGGGCAATCACAGCTCAATGCAGCCTCAATATCACAGGGTCAAGTGATGCTGCCACCTCAGCCTCCTGAGTAGCTGGGACCACAGACACATGCCACCACGCCCAGCTACCTGATGGGGTTTCACTGTGTTGCCCAGGCTGGTGTCCAATTCCTGGGCTCAAGCAATCCTTCTCCCTCTGCCTCCCAAAGTGCTGGGATTACAGGTGTGAGTCACTGCACCTGGCCTGCTATTCTATTTTCAATGATGAGAGAAAATACGACCAAAAGCTATACACAGATGAGGAGAGAACAATTGTTCATGTAGGCTGGGTTTCACCAAGTAGTAACTAAGAAAACCACACACAGAAATGTTTCCTTTGTTTAGTAAGCCTTTGTTGTATATTGGACACTTGGGCTAGAGAATAAGGCTGGTGCATTAAAATTTTTCTGTTTCCATATATATCTGCCACTTGAGATGTACTAAACATTAACTCCAGGAAATAAAAGACTTGGAAACCCTTGCCCATAAAGCTGTTATTATTCTTACTGGAAATGATTAAGAAGTTACATTATTATCTAGCCCTATTTGACAGAAAAACTGTGGAAGATAGGAATCTAGTGATTAACAACATTTTAAAAATTCAATATGAGGGCCTCAAACTCCACCTCAAAATTGCTGTGTCTCTTCCAACTTTGCCAGCAAGAGAAGTTTCTAGCTCCTCCCTTTTGTGGTTGATTACAAAGCTGCCCATAAACTCTTCCTAGGGTGGAGGGTGAGAGGAGGGAGAGGATCAGGAAAATAACTAGTGTGTACTAGGCTTAATACCTGGGTGATGAAATCATATGCATGACGAACCCCCATGACACAAGTTTACCCATTTAACAAACCTGCACACATACACTTGAACTTAAAATAAAAGTTAAGTAAAAATAAAAACGAAACTCTTCCTATTCCAGTTTGCCTATCCATTTGCAGTGTGATTTTGCAGCTCCTTCTATCAAAAGGTGAATTCTGTTGCTCCACCCCTTGAATGCTCCACCCCTTGAATATAGCAAATATGATACAACCAGAAGCATGAAAAGTGCCTGAGTATGGAATCTGCTCTCTCTTGATGCTCTTCGAGGCTCAAGCCACCATTTAATAGTAGAAACCCGCCTGAGCTAGCTGGCCAGATGATGAAAGACACATGCCTGGTCAGGCATTGCTTCAACCAAGAGCTGGCCAACCCCCAGGCAAAGGGTCATCTGGTAGACTGGCAGCTGACAGCAGATGCCATGAGTGAGCCCAACTGAGACCAGCAGAGAACCATCCTGCTGAGCCCCACCAAGACTGTAGACTCAAAAATTTGAACTAATTTAAATTGTTGTTGCTTTAAGCTGCTAAGTTTTGGGCTGTTTTGTTATGTGGAAAAAAACTAACTTATACACCTTCATTCTTCGTATCCTTCCTCCTCATTCTTTTATCCTGTTTATCTTTTATCCTGTTTATTCTTTTATCCTCCTCTTCATCCTGTTTATCTACCCTTTCTCCCCCTTTTTATTATTTCTCCGCACCTGTCTTCCTTTCTTCTTTTCCTTCCGTAAGTACTACAAGTACCCATTTAAGGGAAGGGCCCGTTGTGTATAAGATGCTGGCCTAGGCTGATTCTAATTCAAAGCCTGCCTCATTT
Source organism: Ateles fusciceps (assembly GCA_036589455.1). Taxonomy (NCBI): domain Eukaryota; kingdom Metazoa; phylum Chordata; class Mammalia; order Primates; family Atelidae; genus Ateles; species Ateles fusciceps. The sequence goes on from JAZHEH010002135.1 coordinate 244,599, forward strand.
TCTTTTACACTCTCCCTCTGAAACCCACATAAGCAGATTCTGCAGACCTTGCACGGTCTGTGAGCCCTATTTATAAAGAGACGAACTAAGATGTTTCTGGTGACCAGCAGGCTGTAGGGTGGACACCTGGCAGAGTCTGCAGACAGTTTCTGGGCATTTGCTGGTGATAATCTCCCTGAAAGAAATAGTTGCCACTGTGACCTTTTGAGTGTGTTCTAGCCCTGCCTTCTACCCGTTGTTCCTAGCCACTGGAGGGGGAGAATAAAATGGGCCTTCAAGCCAGACGCCCAAAAGTTAAGGGGCATGGTTTAAGACCCCCTCCTTCACATGGCTGCCCAAGCTAAGAAAGAGGACAATATATTTATAACTACAGGAAACAATGCACTGTGAGTGGTAAAATGCTTAGATTTCCATTTGTTTACTATAAAAATAAGAGAAAATCAATACGTTCATCTTGCTAATGACATCAAACCACTCAGTACAACTTAGAAGCCAGAAGGTCATTTCTTAAAATGCTTGTCTTTCCTCTTCCACATTTCTAATTTATTCTTTATGCTCACTCTTTTTTCTCCTGAATATTTTTTTCAGATTTATAAAAAGTTGATTTTTCTTTGGTGTCCCAGAACCTATTTGTTTGTGGTTATGAAATTAATGTTTAGAAAGGTCAAATTAGAAGTCAAGGTTGGGTAGGGTGTTCATTTCTAAGGGGGAAACAAGGAGGTGATCCACAAATTAACACCAAGAAATGCGATACTGCGATTATGGCAAGTGCCACAGAGCAACGCATCAGGAGCTCTGGGTGAAGACAGTGGGACTGGGGGAAGACTTCTCTGTGGAAGTGATGCTGAAACTGGAAGAATAAGTGACAGGAACTTGCCCAGCAAAGAGGCAGGGAAAGACCGTATCAAGTAGAAGAACTATGGGCAAAGGAACCATAGCAAGAGGGAACGTCACCCATATAAGGCACCGAAGAAAGGTAGGAGTGGGCAGGATACGCCACGGCCAGGAGAGGACAGTGAAAGATGAGGCTAGAGAGACCGAAAAGGCCCAGCTCCAAGGGGGCTTGGTGGCCAAGGTAAGGATTTGTGCCTTTGAGAGCCATGGAAAGTCACTGAAGGATTTTAAACGGTGGGCAGTGTGTTCAGATTCACATTTTGAAAAGATTGTTCTAGCAATTTTTGCATGGAAAATGAATAGGAGGGGGTCTGAGTGGAAGTGGGGGTCCAGTTCGGAATTTCAGCTCTCCATTCTCAGACATTGTTCTGAAGGTCCGAGCAATTCAATAAAATGAAAATCCAAAGCAAGAGTGAAGAAATGGAGACTGCAGATTTGTTTATGTCACACACACACACACGCGAAAATCTATTAAAACGTAAGGGGAATTAGAGTTCAGAAAGAAGATTAGGAATTAATTATACAAGTAAGTTTTTCCTCTACACTAGGGGTCTGCAGACCTTTTCTGCAAGGGGTGAGCTAGTAAATATTTCCAGCTTTGCAGGCTGTAGGATTTCTGTTGCAATTTCTAGCTCTACCATTGCAGCACAGAAACAGCCACAGACAATCTGTAAATGAATGAGTGTGGCTGTGTGCTAATAAAGTTTTATTAACAAACACAGGCAGCTTGTGGGATTTGGCCTGTAGGCACTAGTTTGCCCTGCTCTCTACCAATGAGGAAGTAAATTATAGTATCGGAGGTGATACGCAAGGCTAGATGAAGATGGTGGTGGTGGTGATGAATGACGGGCATTTTGAGTGGTATTTGGGAGGAGGCATTGACACAGCTTGGGTCTGGGTTGATATGAAGGGTGAAAGAGTGGCAGGCGCTGCCTAGAGTTAAGCTAAGGCCAGTGAGGATCAACGGCAGTAAGTGGCTTCGTGTGCGCTGGAACCCAAGTCATCTGACGACCTGTCCACCCTTGGGGTCAAGGTGTGCCTTCCACCACAGCCACCAGCCCTCTGCCAGCCCAATCGTAGCCTCCAATCCCAGCCCCTGCAGCATCCTAGCATCCCACTGTTGCTAGGTAACAAGCGTATAGGATGCTTTCTCGAAATGCTTTTGGCCTTCAGAGTCACGTATAATTTCTACAGAGTTAACAACACCTCCCAGCTTTTCCGTCACAACAGTCCCATGCAACAACTTGAAAATAAGTCAGGTATCAATGACAACCAATTAGCAGAGTAGGCCGTCGATGCCTAATTCGATGGGAGCAGAGAATAAATTTGGGGGGGGGGGAGGTGAAATAAGCCAGAGGGAACAGCTTTGAAAGATGAGCTTGGAGTCAGGTGTCTGGAGAAGTAGGAGGGTCGGAAGGCAGGAGAGGGGAGAGGAAACCAAAAGGGGCAGGTGTGAGGACAGTGGCTTCCCAAGCTGCAGGGGAAGGCCACAGCCAGGTCCGTTAAGGAGGGAAAGCAGTCCTGCAGCGACAACTCGGGCCGTGCACAGGCCCTTTTTACCTGCTCTTACCCTCCCAGCCTCACCCTCCTCACTCAGCCTCTTAAAATTTGGTCCCTGCCCCTGTCTGCAGCGACTGCACGAACCCATCCTGAACCAGTTGTCTGGGGGAGCTGGCGGACCTTCGTGTTGACTTGCGTCTCAGAGTCCTCAGTTGTACTTGTTCTGTGAAGGCTGAGGCAATTACCAACCAAGACCACAGATGACAAAATTGGCACTTTGCACTCCCCCTCCTCACCCCCTACAAGAGAAGGCAGATTCAAGGAGAATATAAATTGAGAGAAGGAGATGGGGCCGAGGAGGGGAGCTCGGCAGCTGGGTGAGTAGGTACGAGGGCCTTTCGCCTTTGTATTACCAAACCGCAAAGGTGGCTCTTTGGTGCCCAAATAGAAAAAGGGGCAAGGGTTTATTCTGAAGTCTTATCCATGAACAAGAGAAAACATGACAAATCCTTAGAGAAGCCCAAGCTTTTCCTTGCAGCTAGTCCTCATCTGCACCTGCTCGTGAACCTTGCAGCAACACGGATGGAACTGGAGGCCATTATCTTAACTCAGAAACAGAAAGTCAAATACCACATGTTCTTACTTGGCCACCTGCGGCACCCCCACTTCCTCTCCCCCAGCCTCTCTGGAACTGATTTCCATCGGGCTTTTGTGTTATTCTTCTCAACGCCGCAACTTCTACCTCGGCACACTTCTTGGCTCTCAGCTTCTCCTCCTCTCAGCAGTCTTGGATAGGTGGACCCCACAGTCAGCAGGAAGTCGTGGCCCTTGACTGAAACCCTCTTCTAAATGAGGCCAGTCTACAGGCACAAGGAAAGGAAAAGGGGAACGTTTCTGAGAAGGCAAGAAACTCACACGGTCACTCCTGAGCATGGATGAACAACGGGAGAAGACGTGCTCATGGCCATAAGACACTGATTTGAGGACACCAAGAAGGGAGTGACTGTATCTTTTGTGTGTTCGGGGGAGGTGGCGGGCAGGGAATCAGGTTCTATGCCAGAGAACCTGAAGATGCTGATGACCTAGAAAGTCTATGAAGGCTTCACTAGAGTAGGACTCTCTTGCACCCCAAAAGTTGATTTCAGTTTTTGACTAGCATCTAAAAGGCCGCCCGCCTCTCAAGGCTTGTCTTGTTGTTGTTTGGCTGGTTTTTTGGTAAAGCGTTGCACTCAATAAAAATGCAAATTTCAACGGCTGTGGCCATGAATGGGCAAGTGTGACAATTTATCAAGTCAGACTATTCGCAATAGCAAAGATATAGAATCCACCTAAGTGTCCATCAGTGGTGGACATACATGTGGTATGTATGTATACACACACGCACACCCACCGTGGATACTACCCAGCTGTAAAAAGAATGAAATCGTGACCTTTGCAGCAACACGGATGGAACTGGAGGCCATTATCTTAACTCAGAAACAGAAAGTCAAATACCACATGTTCTTACTTATAATTGGGAGCTAACTAATGTGACGTGGACATAGAGTATGGATACATAGATATAGATTATAGATAGAAGAAGGGAGGCTGAGAGGGAGGTGAGGGATGAGAAGTTACCTAATGGCTATAATGTACACTATCTGGGTGATGGTTACGCTCAAAGCCCGGACTTCACCACTACACGATACCTCCATGTAACAAAACTCCATGTGTACCTCCTAAATCTATTTTTTTTAACGATTAGGTCAGTTTGGGTGGCGAACAGGGATACGGGAGGCCTCACGGACAGGGCAGAGCCCAGTGGGGTCAGGCATGACCGACACAGGCGCATTGGGATGGGAAGGCCTGCTGTTAGCTGGGAGGAGGGGCGGAGGAGGAGGGATGGGGATGACTCCCCAGGAGGGGCTTTGCCTACCTTGATAGGTTTGCTAGGCTGCGCCTCAGAAACTGGAAGTCAGTACCATCAGTGCTCCTGTAGCCAGGCAAGTCTCGCAGTGGCTGGCGGGCCCTCCTGTTCGACTTTCTTTCCTCGCTCATCAAAACACTTTCTCCCAGCATCAACGCTACCTGCTTCTTCTGCTTACCATGCCTTCCAATGAGTCTGCCCGGCTGCACCAGAAGCAGAGTTATTTTGGAAGGCTGGACGGTGTGTAGCAGGGCGGAGGCGCCAGAACGGGAAGCCTCGGATGGTGGAAACTCCTCTATCACCAGGGAACTTGGCTGCAGCCCCAAGCCCTGGCCTCCCACCAGAGCAGGGCCGTCCACTTTCTCCTTCTTTTAGTACTCTCCTCTTTGACCCACCCAGGGCTGGGATGTTGCAGCGTCTTTTCCAGAAGACCCGGCAACAGCAGCTTGACAGCTTCAATGGTTCCCATTGACAGCCTGAATGGCCTCCTCTAAAGACTACCGAAACTGGACACAAAACAACCCATAAAAATTCTGCCTCCTGCAGGCGTCTGGAACCTGCCTTCTCCCAAATGACCCTCCAGCAGCACGGATGCCGCATGGGTGGCTGAGCAGCATTTTTTGAATGATTTTCCAAAACTGGGGTGTTCCAAGTGGTGTGGGAGTATTATTTTTCTTCTCTTGCAGGAAGAGACTAACTCACCAGATATTTTGAGAAAACGGGAGACTACATGAGTCGAGTTACTCCCAAAGCTAATCACTCGCCACCAGATCTCACAACCTCCACGAACCGCGAGTGCCCTGGGCCTGCCTGTTACGAGGTCTGGAAGTCACTTTAATATACTGCAGGGAAGGCAGTGTGACGTTTGTGTGTGCCGGTTAGTTTAAGCCTGAACTCGATGACCGCTCCACAAACTTTACAGCACAAAGGCCACTCTCTCAAGGCAGCTCCTACAAGTCCCTCTGCCATTGCGAACTTGACCTACAATCCGCACTTCACTAATCAGCATATCACATGCCAAAAGCATTTTCTTAGTGAAACTGGTGACTTGTTAATTAGAATGATAAATAGAATGCTGAGGAAAAAATAAACATCACTTCTCATCCAAAATAAAATAGTCACATAATCTAGTCTCAGGGACAGCTGAAAAATGTTGTAGTAAAAACAGTGCCAGGTGGCTAGATACAGTGGCTCATGTCTCTTATCCCAGCACTTTGGGAGGCCAAGTGGGAGGATCACTCGAGTCCAGGAGTTAGAGTGTAGCCTAGGCAACATAGTGAGACCCTCCCCCTAAATCTCAACAAAAAATACAGAAATTAGCTGGGTGTGGTGGCGTGTGCCAGTAGCCCCAGCTACTCAGGAGGCTGAGATGGGAGGACTGCTTGAGCCCAGGAGGTTGAGGCTGCAGTGAGCCAAGATCGTGCCACTGTACTCCAGCCTGGGCAACAGAGGGAGGCCCTATCTCAAAAAATCAAATTAAATTTAAAAAATTTTTAGGCCAGGCTCCGTGGCTCACCCCTGTAATCCCAGCACTTTGGGAGGCCAAGGTGGGCGGATCACGAGGTCAAGAGATCGAGACCATCCCGGTCAACATGGTGAAACCCCATCTCTACTAAAAATATAAAAATTAGCTCGGCATGGTGGTGGGCACCTGTAGTCCCAGCTACTTGGGAGGCTGAGGCAGGAGAATCTCTTGAACCTGGAAGACGGAGATTGCAGTGAGCTGAGATCGCGCCACTGCACTCCAGCCTGCTGACAGTGCGAGACTCCATCTCGAAAAAACAACAACAACAACAAAAAACAATTTAACGTGCAGGGTATATATGAAATGGAATATTTTAATCATCTCCCAGGTTCTCATTGGAAAGGGTAGGATTAAAAGGAAGTGAACCAGGCCAGGTGCGGTGGCTCACACCTGTAATCCCAGCACTTTGGGAAGCCGAGGTGGACGGATCATGAGGTCAGGAGTTCAAGGTCAGCCAGCCTGGCCACCATAGTGAAACCTTGTCTCTACTAAAAATACAAAAAATTAGCTGGGCGTGGTGGCAGGCACCAGCAATCCCAGCTACTTGAGAGGCTGAGGCAGGAGAATTACTTGAGCTCAGGAGGCGAGGCTGCAGTGAGCCAAGATTGCATCACTGCAGTCCAGCCTGGGTAACAGAGTGAGACTCTGTCTTAAAAAAAAAAAAAAAATCAGTATTGTAATTAGCAATAGACTGAAAAAATACTGTTTGATAGAAAAATGATTCTGCCTGGATAAAGATGTAATGTGCTCATGCAAGTAAAAGCAACTGTACAATACCTCAAACGATCTGCTTTTAAAACTCCCTTGCCAGAAATATTACAAGCTGCTTTTGTTTCTCCTATAGTACTAATGTCACATTATTGACAAAATTGTCAAAGCCTTTTCACTATTACAGAAAAAAAAGGGAGGTGTGGGGGAGGTAGTGAGATATTTTCAGTGAGTCATGATAACGGCCAGTGTTTAATTGTAGCCTGCTGTAACCGGGTTTTTCTTGGGTGCTGGTGAGGCACGGCTCCCCCGAGAGAATGCTGTGGGTTCTTGGTCTCCAGTTTTTTAAGAATAGGCAATGGGACCACTGCAGGTGCGCCATACGCCTGTAAAAGTAAATATTGGCCCCAAGAAGTGTTGCAGAAAGACGATTTTATTTAGGTAGAGAAAGAGAAGAAAAGGAGAAGAAGAGAAAGACTTCCACGAAGAGTGTGGAAGGGGATTCCAGAGGGGAATGTGGCCAGGTGTGTGGACATGGACTTTATCCTGGGAGGAACCCCCACCTTCTCCAAGACCCAGGGCCAATGAAAGGAGTTCCTTTAAACTTTCACTAGAGTGATTGACTCTTAGTTTCTTCCCACACCCTAGAAATTCAAACATAAACTGTTAAATCTCCTGGATGGAGAGAGATGGGCCGGGGGGCATGGCACTGGGAAATTCTTGCCCTTAAAACTACGCCCCCTTGTGGACCCGGAAGAGAACACATTCCCTCATTGTCACAAGTTGTGGGGATAAAGTAATTGCTGATATTTACTGCCTCCATACCTGGGATTCTTCACCCATCAAATGGGGATAATCTTATTTGTGTCCTAAAATTCTTATGAGTAATGAGTCAGTCACCACAGGAATAGTGCTTAGCAGACTTTGGCTTAGAGCACATGCTCAAAAAATATTAGCTGTGAGTGTCAGAGCCATCATTAATTGCTTCTGGGCACCAGGTACTCTGCAAATTGCTCCACATACATTGCCATGGGTGAGGTTTCACGTGCTTTTCTAGAAGAGAAGAGGTGTGGCGTGGGCCTGCTGCCCTTTCTGCATGCTTTCCTCCCTGGCCGTGCCACCCCACCCAGCCCGTCTGCCTCCCCTCCTTGCGCTCTTCTTCTGCTCCACTTGATCACAGCTGTCCCCGGGAACGGAGCTAATGTCACACTTGACCTCTTCGTGTAAAGGTCCTATTGTGCTTGCTCTCTCAAAAGGCAACTCTTCTTTGGCTGAGCGTGGTGGCTCACGCCTGTAATCTCAGCACTTTGGGAAGCCAAGGCAGGCAGATCACCTGAGGTGAGGAGTTCACGACCAGCCTGGCCAACATGGTGAAACCCCGTCTCTACTAAAAATACAAAAGCCAGCCAGGCATGGTGGTGGGCACCTGTAATCTCAGCTACTCAGGAGGCTGAGGCAGAAGAATCTCCTGAACCCAGGAAGTGGAGGTTGCAGGGAGTTGAGACAGTGCCACTGCACTCCAGCCTGGGCGACAGGGTGAGACTCCGTCTCAAAAATAAAAAAGGAATCTATTCTTTCAACCAACTCGGAGGACTGAATCAATGACTTTGTCCTTTGTTAAAGGAATCCGGGGCCTGGGGGAGAAAGTGTGAATGCTATTTGAGGGACACCAAGACCACATTTTGGAGGTTCACTCTCTCGAAGCTGAGAGCCTTATACATGGGTCATGTCCTCTCCACCCTGGCCCCAGAGGCAGGACACCCTCACTGCATGGAGGGCGAGTATGCTCTGCTGTGCTCAGGCACCTTCCCATTCAACAAATATTCATTAAGTAAATACCATGTGCTAGGCACTGCTAGGCAGTGGTGAACAAGACAGACAACTATGCCCTTTTGGGTCATACGTGCCAGTGTGGCATTCAAACAAATAAAACGGTCAATGGATGAACCTATGAAAAACTGACAGTTTTAAAGAGAGCTATAAAGCTAACATATAAGAGGCTGGATTATATTCTTAGAGGAGACAATGATGCAAAAAGCAACTTGCTCAATATTAGAAAGTTAGCAATTCAAAGGAACGTCGGCCAGACGGGGTGGCTCACGCCTGTAATCCTAGCACTTTGGGAGACCAAGGCGGGCGGATTGCCTGAGCTCAGGAATTCAGGACCAGCCTAGGCAACACAGTGAAACCCCATCTCTACTAAAACACACACACACACAATAATTAGCCGGGCGTGGCGATGTGCACCTGTAGTCCCAGCTACTTAGGGGGCTGAAGCAGGAGAACTGCTTGAAGCTGGGAGGCGGAGGTTGCTGTGCATTGAGATCGTGCCACTACACTCCAGCCTGGGTGACAGAATGAGACTCCATCTCAAAAAAAAAAAAAAAAGAGAAAAGAAAAAGAAAATTAAGTGATGGGCTGGCATGGCATTGACAAGAAGCAACAGCCAAAGTCTAGCAAATGCTTCCTATAGTTGGGCATGGATTGAACTGCTTTATTTGCATTAACTCAATCTCTGCGATGACCCTAGTTAGGGCAAGCATATAATTTAGTGTCCAAACGGGGGTATGTGAGAGTAAAAATGGGGCACTATTGATTAATGTTGAAAAACAGGCACAAATCAGGGCTGCCTTGGGCAAACCAGGATGCAGCACCAGCTTACCTAGAAGGCATACAATTATGACTGCTTTATAGACAAGGAAACTGAGGCAGGGCACACAGAGGTTAAATAACTTGCCTGATGTCACGAAGGTAAGTGGCAGGGCAAGCATTTGAACTTGGGCTGCCAAGCTTCTGAGCCCACATTCATGATGCCTACACAGTATTGCCTTTCCGTGTTTCATGCACTAGGAAGCTCGTCATGCTAAAAACCTGGGTTGTATTTGTCACTGGAAAGTATAAAATGCACCAGCTTTTAGAGCTGAACACTACCACTAGGCCAGGCACAGTGGCTGATGCCTGTAAACCCGGCACTTTGGAAGCCTGAGCTGGAAGGATTGCTTGAACCAAGGGATTCGGGACCAGCCTGGGCAACACAGAGAAACCCCATCTCTACAAAAAATTTAAACATTAGCTGGGCATGGCGGTGCATGCTGGTGTCCCAGCTACTTGGGAGGCTGAGGTGGGAGGATCACTTGAGCCCCGGAGGCTGAGACTGCGTTCACTGCACTCCAGCCTGGACAACAGGGCGAGACCCTGTCTCAAAGAAATACCAAAACCACGACTACTTTACAAGGTCAGCAACCCTGGACAACCATAATAACCTCTTCAGGCCTCATCTGGGTGAGCTGCAGAACAAAGCCACTGAGACGCACCTACTTCAACAGTCAGATGAGCTCGTGTTCCTGACAATGCTTTAGAAGCTGAAAAGCACAACATGGGTATTAATCCTCAACAGTTATCATACGTCAAAATCCGCATTGCCTCGCAAATGGTCAAATAGTAAATGTTCTCTGTAAAAGGCCAAATATGAAGTATTTTAGGCTTTGCAGCCAAAATGGTCTCTACTGCAGTGACTGAACCCTGCTGTTGCAACGCAAAAGCAGCCACGGAAAACGTGTAAGTGAACGAGCGTGGCTCCGTGCCAACAGACCTTCAGTTACAGAAACAGATGGACGGTCTTAGGCCATAGTTTGCCAAACCCTAGCCTCGAAAAATGCTCTGTAAAATTGCAGCCCCTCAAGGCTTCCTGTGCCGCTTTCCCAAAATTCATTTTCCTCCACAGACACCACCTAACACCATCCAACCGACTGTGTATACTCAAATACTGTCTGTTTCCCTCACTAGAAGATAAGCTTCTTTGTTGAAGGCAGAAGTTTTGTCTGCTTGGTTCACTGTTGAGTCCCCAGCGCCTGGAAAAGTGCCTGGCACATACTAGGGACATTATAAATATATGTGAAAAGAATGCACGGCTGAATGAATGAATGGAGAGGTTTTGAAGGAGTTGGCCATACTATTGGGAAAGGAAGGCAAATCTATGCCGAGTTAAAAAAGGCAACAGAGCCAGGCGCGGTGGCGCACACCTGTAATTCCAGCAATTTGGGAGGCTAAGGCGGGCGGATCACAAGGTCAGGAGTTCAAGACCAGCCTGACCAACATGGTGAAACTCCGTCTCTACTAAAAATACAAAAAATTAGCTGCGCGTGGTAGTGCATGCCTGTAATCCCAGCTACTCAGGAGGCTGAGGGAGGAGAATCGCTTGAACCTGGGAGGCAGAGGTTGCAGTGAGCTGAGATCTCACTACTGCACTCCAGCCTAGGTGACAAAGCGAGACTTCATCTCGAAAAAAAAGGAAACAGAAAGATAACGACAGCTGAAAACAGGGGAAGAAAAGTGACTGCAAATGAAACCAAACTCAACTTTGCAATTCCTTATGGGCAAAGGTTTGTAAAAGGATTATTTGCAAAACCAATTTTGTGGGTTGTGAACATACGGAAGAACTAAAATCTTACAAAACAATTTCCAAAGTTAGCTGGTTAAAATCTAAAGGAATTATTGGCTGCATTAAGATTGAGTTAGGGAGAACAGCTTGAGGTGTGTTTCAGATCAAGTAATTGTGAGTGTGTGTGTGTGTACGTGTGTGTGTGTGTGTGTGTGTGTGTGTGTGTGTGTAATTCCTGCTCTTCCCCACCTGGCAACTGTGAGTTGAGTTGTTCTCTGGGAGTGGTTTGTGGATAAAGCAAAATAAGAAAAATGAGCTAGAGCTACAGGTAGCCATGAGGATAAATCTCACAAAAATAGTACTGAATGAGACGAAAGTTGCAAAATATGGAAGTAAAAAACATACCAATCTTATAAAGCTTAAAAGCATGCAAGGAGCATTCTCTTACTCAAGGACATATTCCTATGTAGGAAAATATAAAGAAATGTATGAGAATGCTAGCTGGGCACAGTGGCTCACACCTGTAATCCCAGAACTTTGGGAGGCCGAGGTGGGCAAATCACTTGAGTCTAGGAGTTTGAGACCAGTCTGGGCAACATGGTGAAACCTCGTCTCTATGAAAAATACAAACATTAGCCAACCCTAGTGGTGTGAACCTGTAGTCTCAGCTACTCAGGAGGCTGAGATGGGAGGATTGCTTGAGCCCAGGAGGTGGAGGCCGCAGTGAGCTGCAATGGAGCTACTGCACTCCAGCCTGGGTGAGAGAATGAGACACTTTCTCAAAAAGAAAAAAATATATATATGAGAAAGATAAACACCAATTTCAGGATAATGCTTACCTTTATGCACTTCTGAAAACTAATGCAGGGCGAGAGTTAAGGACCCCCAAGGCCAGGCACGGTGGCTCATGTCTGTAATCCCAGCACTTTGGGAGGCCGAGGCAGGTGGATCACCTGAGGTTGGGAGTTCACGACCAGCTTGACCAACATGGAGAAACCCTGTCTCTACTGAAAGTACAAAATTAGCTGGGCATGGTGGCGCATGCCTGTAATCCCAGCTACTCAGGAGGGTGAGGCAGGAGAATTGCTTGAACCCAGGAGGCGGAGGTTGTGGTGGGCCGAGATCGGCGCCATTGCACTCCAGCCTAGGCAACGGAGCGAAACTCCGTCTCAAAAAAAAAAAAAAAAAAGAAAAAAAAGGACCTCCAGCTGATACACCATTAATGGTGCAGGTTCAAAGGGGATGGAATTCCACAGGCAGCACACACTGAGCCAGTGCTGGCCCACCCTCAACAGGTCCCCCTAGGAGCAAAGGCCATGTAGGAGTCAGAGCCTCGTGCTGATTTCCTGACCCAGTGCTCTGACTACCTGAGCTAATTATCCACAAGCAGCTGATCCCAGCAACAACAAACCACAAGAAGTGGCTCGCTTTACTTCAGGAGCTATTTTGCAAGTTAGTGAGAGGAGGAAGATGAGAGTATTGCGGTGAAAATACTGCCGGGTGTGGCAGCTACACCTGTAATCCCAGCACTTTTGAGGCCCAGGCAGGCACCTGAGCCCAGGAGTTCAGGACCAAAGTGCCGGGATTACAGGCGTGAGCCGCCGTGCCTGGCCTAGGCTCCTGTTTAAAAGGCAATGTCTTGGGCCAGGCATGGTGGCTCACGCCTGTAATCCCGGCACTTTGGGAGGCCAAGGCAGGCGGATCACGAGGTCAGGAGATCAAGACCATCCAGGTTAACATGGTGAAACTCCGTCTCTACTAAAATACAAAAATTAGCTGGGTGTGGTGGTGCATGCCTGCAATCCCAGCCACTCGGGAGGCTAAGGCAGGAGAATTGCTTGAACCCAGGAACCAGAGGTTGAAGTGAGCCCAGATCGTACCCCTGCACTCTAGCCTGGCGACAGAGCAAAACTCCATCTCAAAAAAACAAAACAAAACAAAAAAGGGCAATATCTTTCACATCATTCATAGATGCAAGAAACCAAGATGAAGGAAGGACTCATTTTCATTTTAAGGGCCAATTTGGAGGAATTGATATGAAAATAACTCTGAGCACTAGGACAGGCCTTGGCAAAGGTAACAAGCGCACCTTGCTTGAAGAAAATCCACTTCCTCTGTTGCACTCTTTGTGTCTTCCAGGTTGGGGCCATTCCCAGCTTGTAGGTGCCCAGTGACCTCATACTTGTTCACTGGCTCTCAGGAAAAGGCCTCGCTCTCACGGAGGCCCATCAAACAGGTTCTGTGCCAGTTTACATTACAACACTTTAAACCAAGGAAATGAATCTCTAATTTTGGAATTTCAGTTTTTGGGCAGATCAACAGGTGAGATGCTGGGGGGCAGGTACGGGGGTGGAGCTGTGCACAGTTACTGCTATGGAGTGTGTGTCCCTCCTGCCAAATTCATATTTTGAAGCCCTAACCCCCAGGGTAACTGACTCTCTCTCTCTCTCTCTCTCTCTCTCTCTCTCTCTCTCTCTCTGTCTGTCTCCTCCCCACCCCTTCCCCTCTCTCTCATCCAGCTGAGGACACAGTGAGGAGGCAGCTTGTCTCAAGCCCAGAAGAGGGCGCTTGCCAGAACCTGACCATGCTGGCATGTTGGTCTTGAACCTCCCAGCCTCCAGAACTGTGAGAAATAAATTTCTGTTGTCCAGGCCACTCAGTCTATGGTATTTTGTTCTGGCAGCCCAAGCTGACTAAGAAAGTCACAGGGGTAGTGTCAGAGCTATCTGAGCCAGAGTGACTCCATGTTGAATAGGAGCTGGGTAAAATAAGGCTGACACCTGTTGGGCTGCATTCCCCAGGAGGTTTAAGGCATTTTTAGTCACAGGATGAGATAGGAGGTGGTGCAAGATACGGGTCACAAAGACCCTGCTGATAAAACAGGATGCAGTAAAGAGGCCGGCCAGAAAAGCCACCAAAAAGCAACATGACAATAAAACGACCTCTGGTCATCCTCACTGCTCATTATACGTTAATTATAATGCATTACATGCTAAACACACTCCACCAGTGCCAGGACAGTTTACAAATGCCATGGCAACATCAGGCAGCTACCCTACACAGTCTAAAAAATGGGAGTAACCCTCAGTTCCAGGAATTCCCTGCCCCATCCCAGAAAGCTCATGAATAATCCACCCCTTGTTTAGCATATAATCCAGAACTAACTTGGAAGTGTCATCGGCGGAGCAGCTCATGCCACTTGTCTGCCCATGCAGCAGCCATGCTTTATTCCTTTACTTTCTTCATAAACGTGCTTTCACTTTACTCTATGGACTTGTCCCGAATTCCTTCTTACACAAGGTCCCAGAACCCTCTTTTTGTGTCTGGATCGGGACCCCTTTCCAGTAACAGTAACCTAGCCATTCACCCTTAATTTTTTTTTTTTTTTTTTTTGTTGAGACGGAGTCTTGCTCTGTCACCCATGCTGGAGTGCAATGCCACAATCTTGGCTCGCTGTAACCTCTGCCACCCAGATTCAAGTGATTCTCCTGCCTCAGCCTCCCGAATAGCTGGGATTACAGGCATGCGCCACCACGGCCAGCTAATTTTTGTATTTTACTGGTGAGACGCCCCTTAGAGAGAAACCCCACAGGGCTCCCATTTTTTTAAATAATAGGATTTTATTAAAATTAACAAAAGGAGTTCCTGACTGTTGGCCACTTTTGCCTTAGTTTGGGTCCCTTTCAGAAGGTAACTCTGCTGGGCATGGTGGCTCACACCTGTAATTCCAGCACTTTGGGAGACCGAGGTGGGCGGATCACTTGAGGCCAGAAATTCAAGATCAGCCTGGCCAATATGGCCAAACCCCGTCTCTACTAAAAATACAAAAACTAGCCAGGTGTGGTGGCGGGCACCTCTAATCCCAGCTACTCAGGAGACTGAGGCAGGAGAATCACTTGAACCCGGGAGGCGGAGGTTGCAGTGAGCCAAGATCGTGCCTCTACACTCCAAGCGACAGAGTGAGACCGTATTCAACAAAAAAAAAAAAAACAAGAAGGTAACAAGGTAATTCTGAGGCTGGGCGTGGTGGCTCACGCCTGTAACCCCAGCACATTGGGAGGTGGCGGCAGGCATGACTTGTTGGAGGCCAGGAGTTTGAGACCAGCCTAGCCAACATGGTGAAACTCCATCTCCATTAAAAATATGAAAATTAAGCTGAAATACCCCATCTCTACTAAAAATACAGAAATTAGTGTAGTGGCGTGCACCTGTAATTCCAGCTACTGGGGTGGAGAGAATCACTTGAACCTGGGAGGCAGAGGTTGCAGTGAGCCAGGATTGTGCCTCTGCACTCCAGTCTAGGCGACAAGAGGGAGACTGTCTACAAAAAAAAAAAAAAAAAAAAAGAATTGTACAAATGTCCAATGTGAAAAAAAAAAAAAGAAGGTAACCACTTGGCACATATTCGAGATCAAGTAGTTTATTTAGGATGCAACCCCAGGAAACACAGATAGGAGAATGGGAGATGTGAGTTGGGGCAGGAAGGCAGCCACTAGAAGGCGTTATCAAGCCAGTCACCACTGGGGGCAATGGGAGCTTAGTCCTTCTGGGGAAGTCTGGGAGCCAGTGTACAATACCGGTCTGAATTATCCCACTTGAGAGCGAAAGAGCTGGGGTATGGGTCGACTGACTTGCATCAGGCATTGGTGGACGGCTGCTCCTGGGGGTGGGTCGGGGGTGTTAATCCCCTGGGCACTTGCAGCCACAGCATGGATGTGTACGGAGGGCCCCCACAGAGAAATGTGCAGCTCCTGGCTGGAAGGCAGCTGGTGCATACCACAGTGATGAGGCTGGGGGATGTTGAAACAGATACCTGGTTGCTCTGGAATGAATGAGGAAGTGTGCAATAGTGAAGCCAGGAGAAAAGAGGGTGGCTTCATGCCTCCCTCCACCCCAACTCCTTTCTCCATGTCAGTAACTGGTAGCGTGTGTGTGTGTGTGTGTGTGTGTGTGTGTTTCGGTTTGGCGTGTGTTTGAGGAAATTAGTGGTTTCTCTTCAGCTGTATAAGATAGTTAAGGAGAGTCCAGGTGAGGGAGGTTTGAAAGAAGTTGTTACTCGACGTTAAAAAGGAGCACTGCTGCTGGGCGCGGTGGCTCCTGCCTGTAATCCCAGCACTTTGGGAGGCCGCGGTGGGCGGATCACTTGAGGCCAGGAGTTCGAGACCAGTCCAGGCAACATGGTGAAACCCCGTCTCTACAAAAAATACAAAAATTAGCCAGGCGTGGTGGCAGGAGCCTGTAATCCCAGCTATTCAGGAGGCTGAACACGAGAATCACTTGAACCTGGGAGGCAGAGGTTGCAGTGAGCCAAGATCGTGCCACTGCACTCCAGCCTCGGAGACACAGTGAGACTCTGTCTCAAAAAAAAAAAAAAAAAGCATTAGGCTTTGTCTGCTGCCTTAATGCAGGTTACACACAACCTGGTTCTGCAGCCAGTGCTGCAAAGACAAGCCCAGAGGGGCACTTGGGAGAGCTGTATATCATCCATCAGTGGACAAGGCGAAATGCTCCACATGATCCCCCACATGGAGGCAGCTGTGTTTCTAAAGCTTCGCTACTCAAAGTGCAGCCCCCCTCCGCCACCCCCACCAGACAGCAGCAGCATTGCTCACCTAGGAGCTGCAATGCAAAATCTCCCGGCCAGTCCCAAAGCTGCTGAATCCGCATATGCATTTTAAACGGATCCCCAGGCGATCGTTTTGCATGTTGGCATTTGAAAGGCACTGCTGTGCATGACACTATATGCTCTTTGTTCTTCTCTGCCTAAAAATTTGTCTCCCACCAAAATCAAATGGAATGTATTTGCTTCATTTCAGGCAATATTGGCTCATCCAGTTGGTCAAATGACCAGATTTGCTGAGTGGAGACAAAGAGAAAAATACTACTGTCAACCGACTGGCCTGTGTTTACACCACAAAGTAGAGCATTATTTAGTTTTTTAAACCTTCTTCTTTTTCCTGTCTTTGTCCTTTTTACTTTTCCTTGGCAAAACTAGGAATGAGTGCTGAATAAGCCTGTACCATTCTAAGGCTAGTGGGGTGGTAAACCTTTGCCTCTGGATCTAAAATACATTCAGCAGTCCCAGGAGTGGCTTTTTCATTTCAAAAGAAATACAGCTGGGGGTGGGGATGGTGGAGACAGGCAGGAAAGAAAGAGCAAGCTAAAATTCTTAAGATATTTAAAATGATGTTATGATATAGGTAGTTGGTAAAGGAATAAATGAGTGTAGAAACCAATTATTAGGAAAAAAAAGTATAAAAACAACTAATGCTAGAACTTTAATAAAAAAGTTACAGAAACCTAGGTGCAGTGGCTCATGCCTATAATCCCAGCAGTTTGGGAGGCTGAGGTGGGCGGATTGCTTGAGAAATTCGAGAAAAAGTTACAGAGGGAAAGCCTCATCATTGTCTATGGATACAGATGTGGGAAGTATGTCAAGTCGTCTACTAATCCTAATTACATTCAGGAGGAGAAAGTAATGGACAGCAACCATAAAAACTATTAAGAATATATTTAAAGTATTCTTTTAGGGCATTTACCTGGTAGTAATGCACATATATGTTCACCACAAGATATGCAAGAGTGTTACCCATGCTGTAAGTAGAATTGCTCAATGCTGCAAAGAAGTAGTACTCCAATATAAATTTCCTCAGCAGGGCAATTTACTTATTAGAAGGGTGCGGCTCACAGATGGAACAATGGCAAGCACATACCTGGACAAGGAGGTGAAGGGATACTTATGCCCTGACAGAGGTTGCCCCTACTGCTGTGTCGTTCCCCTATTGGCTAGGGTTAGACCGCACAGTCTAGTCTCATTCCAATTGGCTATTTTAAAGGAAGCAGGGGTCCAAGCCGGAGTGGCAGGGTGGGTAGTTTGGCAGGAAGAACAGTTAAAGTCAGAGCAGGTAAACAGGGGTCAAAGCAGGTGACCAGAGCAGGTGATGGGAACAGGTGACTGAGATGAGTCAGGATGGGACAGGGACCAGGGGAACAGATGTGAACTACTGATTAGAACTGGTGTAAATGTTGTTTACTGAAACTACAAGGAAGTTAAACTTTAAAATAGAGAAATAAAGAATTAAGAGCTCGAACATACTGACATACTGATTCTTTGAAGACAAACTTGGGGTTCACTATATCTAACACCCCACAGTACCATTCATAAAAGCCAAAAACTAGAAACCAAAGACCATCAGCAGTAGAAAGGATAAACCAGGGTAGTCATGCAATGAAATATTATTCGGCTGTGACAATGATCCAACTATAACCACATGCAACAATACGGAGGAAATTCACAAACAATACTGAGCACAAGTCGGGTAGCCTGTCTGATACCATATACAGGAAATTTAAGAACAGGCACAACTAACATGTGGCATTCGAGTGAGAACAGTAAGTTACCCCTGGGGGGGGACAGTGAGTGAAAGGAGGCAAGGGGAGGGCTTCTAAGGCTGTTCATGCTGGATTCTTGATCTGGGGACTGGTGACAGGGGTATGCGCAGTTTGTGAAAATTCATCGAGCTGTACATTTATAATGTGTATAATTTGTACTTCAATAAAAGTTTAATTGAAAAAATTTATGTAGACACATTGGATCCACTTTCATGCATAAGTCAAAGAGAATAACACTCAGGCTGACGCAGAAGGATCGCTTGAGCCCAGGAGTTCAAGACCAGCCTGGGCAGTATAGGGAGACCCCATCTCAAAAAAGAAGAAGAACAACAAAGAAGAAGGAAGAAGAAGAATCTTCTAAATATGTCCATGAAATGCTACTTGACACACTTGCCTGCTTTCGTAAGGATGGTTGCTAGAAATGAGGAATCATGATGAACAGGTGATCAATATCACAAGCATGAGTAATGGCACTATGTAAGAGCTGCGAATACAATAAGCATTTGGCCCAGTTAAAAAAAAATCCTACTGGGTCAAGGGTGATGGTCTTTCCAAATACCCCAAGAATAAGTGGTACATTTCTGTCAAAAAGTGAATCATCTGGTGACAAACTCATTAGTCTTGTTCATTTGTACTGATTTTTTCCTGGAAGCTTTAAAATCCACTGCAAGAAGCTTTCTCAAAATCACAACTAACCTTCAAATAATACCTCAAAGGGAGACCGCTTTGGTGTATATTTCCCAATCTTCCTCACTCTCACCCCATATCTTCAAGTCATGAATTTTAGACCAGTACAAAGTACTAAACATTTTTTGGTGTCCTGTTCTCAGATTCCAATAACACACACAGCTTATCACTTGTCTTATATCAGAGCTAACGTTGAAATGGGCACAGGAAATGATACTATTAACAAAGGCAGAGAAGAATGTCACTTCCTTTGCTATCCCCCTTCTTCCCTCCTAAAAATCCACATGCGATCCTCCCAAATGAAGTGTTTCAAAAATGTACACGTCAGAATCCCAAGATAAAACATGTCAATTTTGTGGAATCTGAGAACCAAGTCTTACAGTTAGGAGGGCCAGGAAAGTCCACATTGAAAAATGTGACACTAATGATCCCTGGAATTCTATCACTGCCTTTTTCTTGGTAAAATGTAATTCCCCTTTGTCTAGAAACCCTAATAATCATGATCCTAACACAAAAATATGAATCTCTTTATCAGATGACTGTCCTCACTGGAAACATCTAGACTAGCTCCAGACACAAGAATCTACTCTTGGGAAAGAGAACAAGAGGACATTTACTCAGTGCCTTCCATGTGCTGAGAATCACGCATGATGGATTAAATGTATCATTTATTCATCAAGCATTTATTAAACACCAAAAGTGAATACTATATACCAAATACTATTCTAGGCACTGGCGGTAAAGATGTGGACCCCGCTCACATTCTAGTGTGAGGAGGGTGGAAGGAGGAGAGCAATAAATGTACAAATCAACAAGGAAATTAACAGATAATAAATACAGCATTGAGAATTAAAGTAAGGTGAGATGGTATAGAAGGTAACCTGGTGGCTATTTTGGATCAGGTCATCAAAAGAGGTGATATTTAAACTGAGATCTGAATGATCAGGGAACCAATAAGAAGACGAAGGAGGGACCAGGCACGGTGGCTCACACTTGTAATCCCAGCATTTTGGGAGGCCGAAGCGGGCGGATCACTTGAGGCCAGGAATTCGAGACCAGCCTGGCCAACATGGTGAAACCCTGTCGTCTCTACTAAAAATACAAAAATTAGCTGGATGTGGTTGCATGCACCTATAATCCCAGCTACTAGGAGGATGAGGCACGAGAATCACTTGAACCCGGGAGGCGGCGGGGGCGGGTTGCAGTGACCCAAGATCGTGCCACTGCAGTCCAGCCTGGGTGACAGGGCAAGACTCTATGTCAAAAAATAAAACAGAGCTATTGGAGAGAGAGATCCAAGATGGCCGATTAACAGCAGCTCAGGATTGTAGCTCCCACTGAAAGCGCAGGGAGTGAGTGGACGCCACATTTTAGACGAATTTTTGTTGCCCACGGACCAGAGATTCCCGGCGGAGGAGCCCCACGGGTCGCCAGCGCGACTCTTTTGGCAGGCGCGGCCGTTTGCAGCCGCCCCGGCGCCGGCGGTTCTAGTCCGGAGTATACGGGGACTGAGTGCCCTTTGGTTGGCGTTTGGAGCTCTGGGAAGGCAGAGTCTCCCATTCAGCTCATTGAAAAAGCGGACTGAAGCGGGGGAACCAGACCGGGAGATTTCCCAGGCAGAAAAGCGCCAGGAATCTTAATGCCGCTGTTTTCAGCCGGCGTAGTGGGTCGCCACAGGGGAAGGCTGGTCACCCCCTCCCACACACACACACACAAAAAACAGCAATTGGAACTGTTGAGGATTGAGTTTCACAGCAAATACAGCTGAACCCGGGAAGGTCCAGCTCTGAGGGGGAGGGGCGTCCGCCGAAGGAAAACTAAGAAACAGAAAAAACTTTACCACCAACAAGCTGGATGTCCACTCAGAGACCTAATCTGAAAGTCAGCAATTGCACAGACGACAGGTGGATAAATCCACAAAGATGGGAAGAAACCAGCGCAAAAAGGCTGAAAACACCCGAAATTAGAATGCCTTTCCTCCTACAGAGGATTGCAGTGCCTCATCACCAATTGAACAAGGCCTGATGGAGAATGAATGTGAGGAATCAACAGAATTAGGCTTCAGAAAGGTGGATAATGAGAAACTTCTGTGAGTTAAAAGAACATGTTCTAGCCCAATGCAAGGGAACTAAGAACCTTGAAAAAAGGTTTGACGAAATGTTAACGAGAATGGACAATTTAAAGAGAAATATAAGTGAATTAATGGAGCTGAAAACACAATACGAGAACTTCGAGAAGTATGCACAAGTTTTAACAGTCGAATTGATCAAGCAGAAGAAAGGATTTCAGAGGTCGAAGACCAACTTAATGAAATAAAATGAGAAGACAAGATTAGAGAAAAAGGGTAAAGGAATGAGCAAAGTCTCCAAGAAATATGGGACTATGTGAAAGACCTAATCTACGTTTGATAGGTGTACCTGAATGTGACGAAGAGAATGAATCCAAGCTGGAAAATATTCTTCAGGATATTATCCAGGAAAACTTTCCCAACCTAGGAAGGCAGGACAATACTCAACTCCAGGTAATACAGAGACCACCACAAAGATATTCCTCAAAACAAGCACCCCCGAGGCACATAATCATTAGATTCACCAGGGTTGAAATGAAGGAGAAAATACTAAGGGCAGCGAGAGAGAAAGGTCAGGTTACCCACAAGGGGGAAGCCTATCAGACTCACAGCAATCTCTCAGCAGAAACCCTACAAGCCAGAAGAGAGTGGGGGCCAATATTCAACATCCTTAAAGAAAAGAACTTTCAACCCAGAATTTCATATCCAGCCAAACTAAGTTTCATAAGTGAAGGAAAAATAAAATTTTTTACCAAACAAGCAAGTACTCTAGAGATTTCATCACCACCTAGGCCTGCTTTACAACAAGAGCTTCTGAAAGAAGCATTATATACAGAAAGGAACAACCAGTATCAGCCATTCCAAGAAACCCATCGGTAAGCTGCATCCAGACCCATCTCACATGCAAGGATAAACAGAGACTCAAAACAAAGGGATGGAGGAAGATTTTGCCAACCAAATGGAGAGCAAAAAAAAAAAAAAAAGGAGTTGCAATTCTCGTCTCTGATAAAATAGACTTTAAAGTAACAGAAACCAAAAGAGATAAGAAGGACATTGTGTAATGGTAGAGGGATCAATGTAATGGGAAGAGCTAACGATCCTAAGTCTATGCGCTCCCAATATAGGAGCACCCAGATACATAGGGCAACTTTTGGTGACTTACAAAGAGACTTGGACTCCCACAGAATAATAGTGGGAGACTTTAACATTACATTGTCAACATTGGACCAATCAATGAGACAGAAGGTTAACAAGCATACCCGGGACTTGAACTTAGACCTCGAATAAGTAAACTTAATAAATATTTACAGAACTCTCTACTCCAAATCCACAAAACATACATTTTCTTCAGTAACACATCACATCTATTCTAAAAGTGACCACATGGTTGGGAGTATATCACTCCCCCAGCAATTGCATAGCATTTCATAGGTTTAAATGAAATATTGGTTGGCTGTTTGTTATTTTTCCTCCCTTTTTCCTCTCCTGTCTCCATCTGTATAAAACAATTATTAGTATAAAAGAGCTTTTCAATACCCATTTTTAGACTGCATTCTAGCCTGGGCAATAGAGCAAGATTCCCGTTCCTCTCTCCTCTTTTTCTTTCTTCTTTTTTCCCTTTCTTTCATTCTCTTTTTTCCTTCCTTCTCTCTTTTCTTCTTTAAAAAAAAAAAAGAAAAAAAGAAAACAAAACAAAAAAACCATAAGATGAAGGAGAGGGGCAGAAGAACATTCCAGGCAAAACAGTTAGTATAAAAGACTAAAAGGAGCTTAATATGCTGGAAGAATCGATAAAGAAGCACAGTCCGCAAGAGAGATAGGACAGGTGCAGGGACCACAACACGGCAGACTTCCATAGTCTGGTAAGGGAATGAAACGATCCAACTAATGCTTCTAAGAAGATACTCCAGCTGCCACGTGGATATCAGATTCTAGGAGGCCACTACAATCATCCAAGGAAGAACTGGGGAAGGACTGAAGTATAGTGGAATAGTAGGAGTAAAGAGAAGTGGGGAAGACTTGGGATATGGTTTAGAAGCTAAATTGACAAGATTTGTTGATGGGTTAGATGTGGGGCATGAAACTTGTAGGTGTGGAGCTTGAACAATGGAGTGAATGGTGATTCCATGGACTGAGATGGATTTCACTGGGAGAGAATCAAGTTTTGCATGAGGGTGACAGGGGAGTCGGGATTTGCTTTGGAAAATACTGAGTTTGAGATGCCTCTTAGAAAGTCATGCAAACCATTAAGTCTTGAGTATAGGAAAGGTCACAACGGGAGGGACTGGCATCCAGATGAAATGGAAAGCCACAGGACGAAATGCGCTCATCTTAGGAGACTAGGAAAGAGAGAATTCCCAGTGCACTGGAGAGGACATCAACCTCTGTATGTTGAACAGAGGATAAGGAGACTTAGAATGAGCTACCAGCAAAAGCAGGAAAACCAAGAGAGCGTAGGATAATGGAGGTCACAAAAAGAAAGTGTTCAAAGAAGGACGGAGTGACTGTCAAGTGCTGCCGCCAAGGAAAGCATGGTAAGTAAAGAAGTGACAGCTGTATTTGCCAATGTGGATTCACTGAGGACTGACAATGTGGGAGTGATAAATACGAGCATCCTTTTAAGAAAGATTCTCCGAGAAAGGGTGACTAGAAATAGGGGGTGGGGAATGAATGGAGGGGGATATGGAGCTGATGGAGATATTAAGACATTAGAGCAGGATTGTAAGCTGATGGGAATGATCTAGACAGGGAGAGAGGAGTTCATTAGGCAAGAAAAGAGAGAAGAAACAGAATACATGATTAAGTCCTTCACAATTTGTGCACCAAAATAATTAGTACAGTAATGCATTGTAGACCTATTTTCGAAAAATATGAATTCATTATTTCATGCCAAAAATAAATAGATGAATAAATCAATAAATAAGGGAAAAGGAAGGGCTCTGGACCAAATGTGGAGGGAATACTAGAGTCGGAAATTATTATTTTCAACCATATTAAAGACTGGATCAGACAAAAATCATCACTGGGTGCTAAATCTAAAGGGAATTGTTAGTATTAATATTTTCAGGCAGGGTCTCACTCTGTCACTCAGGCTGGAGTGCAGTGGTCTGATAATGGTTCACTGCAGCCTCAACCTCCTAGGTTCGAGTGATCCTAATAGCTCAGCCTCCCCGAGTAGCGGGGACCACTGGCACACACCACCACGGCTCGCTAAGTTTTAAATTTTTTTTGTAGAGGTGGGGTCTTACTATGTTGCCCAGGCTGGTCTGGAATTCCTGGGCTCAATTGATCCTCTGCCTAAGCCTCCCAAAGTACTGGGATTACAGGCGTGAGCCACCACACCTGGCCCTAGAGGGAAATTCTGAGCAGGATATTTGTGTCTTCTCACAGATTGTGGATTTGGAAAGAAAAACCAATAACTACACAGTGGAGAAATTAGACAATGCTTTGACCAAGGGATCAAAATCAACACCACCAATGAGGAAGAGATAGACATTGTAGGACTCCAAGACGAGATACCCTGAGAAGGACGTAATGTCATCCACGCAGCATGCAGGCCAAAAATGCATAACGTGAGTCCAATCACAAGAGACATCAGACAAACCAGGCATGATTAATGTTCTATTAAAAAAAAAAAAAGGACGAGAGGGGTAGTCTATATTCAACCCAAGTATCAATGCTACCAACGACAAAGAAGGGCTATAGAAGTGCTCCAGCCTAAAAGAGACTCAGAGACACAATTCAATGCAGCAACCCTAAACCTGCCGGTGCGGTGGCCCACACCTGTAATCTCAGCACTTTGAGAGGCTGAGGTGGGCAGATCACCTGAGGTCAGGAGTTCGAGACCAGCCTGGCCAACATGGCAAAACCCCATGTCTACTAAAAATACAAAAATTAGCTGGGAGTGCTGGTGCGCGCCTGTAGTCCCAGCTACTCCGGAGGCTGAGGCAGGAGAATCACTTGAACCTGGGAGGTGGAGGCTGCAGTGAGGCAAGCTGACACCACTGCACTCCAGCCTGTCTCAATCAATCAATCAATCAATAAGTAAATAAATAAATGTAATAACCCTAAACTGGATCCTGTGCTAGGAGGAAAAAAATGCTGTAAAGGATGTTATCAGGTCTATTGTCAAAATTGGAATACAAATGGCAGATTGTATAACAGTATCTTATCAATAAATTTACTGAGGTTGATAACAGTGCTGTGATTATTTGAGAGAATATTCTTATACTTAGGAAATCCCTACTGAAAGATTTAGGAGTTAAAGGTCTTGCTGCATGACATTTATTTTTAAATGGTTCAGGAAAACCTAGGTGCATAGCAAGAGTGCAAATGATAAAGCAAACAGGATAAAATGCTAACAATAGAGGAATCTGGATTAAGGGAATAGGGATATTCTGCTTATAAAAAAATATTTTCAACTTATTCGTAAAGTTTAAAATTACTTCTAAATAGTTAAAGCTGGGTGCGGTGGCTCACGTCTGTAATACCAGCACTTTGGGAGGCTGAGGCAGGCAGATCACCGGAGGCCAAGAGTTCGAGACCAGCCTGGCCAGCATGGTAAAACCCTGTCCCTACTGAAAATAAAAAAAAATAAAATAGCCAGGCGTGGTGGTGGGCACCTGTGGTCCCAGCTACTCAGGAGGCTAAGGCAGGAGAATCGCTTGAACTTGGGAGGCAGAGGGTGCAGTGAGCCAAGACTGCACCACTGCATTCCAGTCTGGGTGACAGAGCAAGAATTCTGTTCTCAAAAAAAAAAAAATGTCCCTGAGAAGACAAAGAGGATGAGGGACCCAGAGCCCAGAAACGAAGCCAGTCTTTGATCCATTAGGGACATTTCAGTCACAGTTTCACAGTGGCAGCAGGGGAACACTGCATTTGTACAAATATGGACCTGTTGGGGGTCTGGGTGGTGGGGAATACGAGGAGGCTCCTGTTGAATGAGCCAGAATCAGTAGCTTGATCTAGGAGGGGCAGAGGAAATAAAAGGTGTCAAAACAGCTGTTTTGGAGAATGGAAAAGCAAACCCACTAGGCAAGCGTGGCAGGATTGCAGGCCATAGTGGAAGGTCCATTTGAGGTTTACTGAAGTCAGGAACCAGACCTGGACATCGGTATTGATTTTTCAAGCTCCCCCAGTGACTCCAATGGGCAGCCAGCTTTCAGAACGACTGCGCGGCGCCAGGGTTTCTCAGCCTCGGCACTATTCACGCTTGGGCCGCTCCTTGTTTGCTGGGGTGAAGGGCTGTGCTGTGCATGTAGGATGTTTAGCTGCATCCCTGGCCACCTCCCACTAGATGCCAGCAGTACCTCCAAATCCTCCAGTCATGGCCACTAAAGATGTCTCTTGACATTGTCAAATGTCCCCTGGGAGGCAAAATCACCTCCAGTGGAGAACCACTATGCTAAGCCATAAACAAGACATGCTTACAAAGGTCAGGGAACTGTGCACACTCCTTGCTCTAGCTAGGAGCTTGTGGTTAAGAACACAGGCTCTGGAATCAGATGGTTTGTATTCAAACCCTGGACCCAGTGCTTACCTTCTGCAGACCTTAGACGAGTTACTTAACTTCTCTTTACCTCAGTTTCCTCATCTGTAAAATGATGAGAATAGTACCTGCCTCAAGAGGACAGGAGATTAAATGAGTTAATATAGGTAAAGCAATAAGAGTAGTGACTGCTCAGTAAACATGAGCTATCATTCTTATTATCAGAGGGTCAGAAATATAAATGGATAGCCGGTGAGTGTGTACTGGTTAATGAACTGCTTACATTAAAATACTCAATGCTCGGGCCAGGCGCGATGGCTTACGCCTGTAATCCCAGCACTTCGGGAGGCTGAGGTAGCCAGATCATGAGGTCAGGAGTTTGAGACCAGCCTGGCCAACATGGTGAAACCCTGTCTCTACTAAAAATACAGAAATTAGCTGGGCATGGTGACGTGTGCCTGTAATCCCAGCTACTCAGGAGGCTGAGGCAGGAGAGTCTCTTGAATCCAGGAGACGGAGGTTGCAGTGAGCCGAGATCACACCACTGTACTCCAGCCTGGGCGACAGAGCAAGACTCCGTCTCAAAAAAAAAAAAACCTCAATGCTTAACCTAAAGAAAATTTCCACAGTAACACGGAACAGAGGGAACATTACATTTCTCCTAGGAAAGTGTCAGATTTTAGCTAGATTCTAGGCTCATTCATTCGGTCATTCAACATGTGGATAAAGCACCTACTATGTCCCACTGTTCTAAGTCCTGACAACACAATGATGAGCAAAATACACAAGGTCTCTGCCTTCCTGGAACTTATATTCCAGCAGGGAAAAGAAGACGCAGCATCAGTAAACAAATAACTAAATAACATAATTGCAGGTCGCAGTGATACAAAACAAATCAAAAGTGGGATAAGGGAATGGATCCTTCCTGTGGTAAGTGGGGAACGCGATTTTAGAATGAGGGTTAGAGAAGACCCAAATGAAACAAAACAAGTCATGTGAATATCTGGTGAAATGGTGTCCCAGGCAAGCAGCAAAGCAAATGCTTGGCTTGGCGAGGAACACGAGCACGGAGGAGGCTGTGTTTGCAGAGGTTGAGAATAGGGGATAAAGGAGGTGCCAGTGAGGCCCTGGGGATTGACTGTAAGTATGGCAGCAAGTGGCATGGTGGCTCCCATCTCAAGTCCCAGTACTTTGGGAGGCCAAGGCAGGAGGATCGCTTGAGGCCACAAGTTCGAGACCAGCCTGGCCAACATGGTGAAACCCCATCCCTACTAAAAATACAAAAATTAGCCAGGCGTGGTTGCATGAGCCCAGGAGTTTGCGTCTGCAGTGAGCTAAGATCACACCACCCCACTCCAGCCTGGGCTACAGACTGAGACCCCATCTCCTTAAAAAAAAAAAAAAAAAGTACAGGTGGGGCACAGTGGTTCATGCCTGTAGTCTCAGCCTTTGGGAGGCTGAGGCAGGAAGACTACCTGAACTCAGGAGTTTGAGACCAGCCTGGGCAACACAGGGAGACCCTGTCACTACAAAAAAATTTTAAAAAATTAGCCAAGCATGGTGGCTAGAGCCTGTAATCCCAGCTGCTCAGGAGGTTGAGGTGGGAGGATCACTTAAGCCTGGGAGGTTGAGGCTGCGGTGAGCCATAACCATGACACTGCACTCCAACCTGGGTGAAACAGCGAGATCCTATCTAAAAAAAAAAAAAAATGGCTGGGGCACAGTGGCTCACGCTTGTATCCCAACGCTTTAGGAGGCCAAGGCGGGTAGATCACCTGAGGTCAGGAGTTCGAGACCAGCCTGACCAATATGGTGAAACCCCAACTCTACTAAAAAATACAAAAATTAGCAAGACATGGTGGTGTACAACTGTAGTCCCAGCTACTAGGGAGGCTGAGGCAGGATAATTATTTGAACCCAGGAGGCGGAGGTTACAGTGAGCTGAGATCATGCCACTGCACTCCAGCCTGGGCAACAGAGTGAGACTCCGTCTCAAAAAAAAAAAAAAAAAAAAAAAAAGAAAAAGTGTGAGAGAAGTCATTAGAGGAGTTTGAGCCATGGATTTATAAGACTGCATTTATTGGCTATTCTGTGGGGTCAAAAGTAGACTCTGAAAGACTGATTTAGAGGCTACACAGTAATTCAAGAGAGAAATGGGGAGTTACAATGATCTCAGAGCATAATAAATGAACTCACTTTGCATCACGGAGGGATCCGATAGAAAATGAATCTGTTCTGGACACAATCCAGCAGTTTGCGGGCTTAGAAACTAAATGAACAGTGTTAGAAAACAATGTTTTTCAAACTGTGGGTCAAGAAATCAAATAAAAGCGTGGTCAAATCAATTTAGAAAATCATGATCAGGCTGGTTGTGGTGGCTCATGCCTATAATCCCAGCCTGACCAACAGGAGGAAACTGAGACGGGCGGATCGCCTGAGGTCGGGAGTTTGAGACTGGCCTGACAAACATGAAGAAACCCCATCTCTACTAAAAATACAAAATTAGCCAGGCATGGTGGCGCATGCCTGTAGTCCCAGCTACTCAGGAGGCTGAGGCAGGAGAATCGCTTGAACCCAGGAGGCAGAGGTTGCAGTGAGCCGAGATTGCGCCATTGCACTCCATCCTGGGCAACAAGAGCGAAACTCCGTCTTAAAAAAAAAAAGAACAAAAGAAAAAGAAAATCATTATCATCAGTTTAAAATGAAATAGAACAGATGAAAAATAATTGAACACATCAATACATTGCACACAGGAAAAAGACTAAGACTTTGTGAGAGTTTGTTCGATTATTATATAAGTATGTTTGTACTGAGTTGAAATACAAAATGTACTTCTTGTGAATGGTGGGCAAAAAAGTCTGAACAACACTGGAAAAAGTTACTTTATCTATACATAAGTAGGTTATAAATTATCTCTTGATTCTCTCTCTTCCTTGGTACACCCAGTAGTCCCCCCCCAAAAAGAACATTATAAAAAACCTCCAAAGGTAGGTTCTTCATCATCTAAATAAAATGAATTGCCAGACACAGTGGCTCACACCTGTAATCTCAGCACTTTGAAAGGCCGAGGCGGGCAGATCACTTGAGGTCAGGAGTTCGAGACCAGCCTGGCTGACATGCCAAAACCCTGTCTCTACTAAAAATACAAAACTTAGCCAGGCGTGGTGGTGCGCACCTGTAATCCCAACTACTCAGGAGGCTGAGACAGGAGAATCACCTCAACCCAGGAGGCAGAGGCTGCAGTGAGCCAAGATCGCAACTACAGCTCTCCAGCCTAGGTGACAGAGCAAGACTCCATCTAAATAAAATAAAATAAAATGAATTGACTTAATGCTACACTAACTTCTCCTCCAGGAAGATCAAAATATGAACTTCCAAAGTCAAGAAGTGAACTAACTGGCCCTAAACCTCTTAAGCTTTCAATGGAAAAAAAAAAAAAGAATTCCAAGCAGAACAAGAAATTTTAAAATTAAACTTTAGACTTTTAGCAAGCTAACAATGGAAAAGAAACCTCCAGAGGATAATGAAGGTAGCTATCAGAACCCTATGGTAAGCATAATACTTAATGGGAAAATACTAGCAACTACTACTCAGCATTACCTACAGGGAAGCCTAGCCACTAAAGCAAGAAAATAAAATGAGCTAAAAATACTGGAGGGGAAATTCCCTACACTATTGCCATTTGCAGACAATTTGACTGTCTACTTTGAAAATTCAAAAAAACAACTGAAAAACTATTAGAACTAAGACAAGTTCAGTAAAATGGCTTGAATATAAGATAATTGTACAAAAAAAAAAAAAACAAAACAAAACCTTTCTACTCACTACTATAGAAAATGAAGTGGGGAAAAAGGATACAATTTCTTTTCTTTTCTTTCTTTTTTTTTTTGAGACAGAGTTTCACTCTTGTCACCCAGGCTGGAATGCAATGCGTGATCTCGGCTCACTGCAACCTCTGCCTCCCAGGTTCAAGTGATTCTCCTGCCTCAGCCTCCCGAGTAGCTGGGATTACAAGCATGTGCCACCATGCCCGGCTAATTTTGTACTGTTTTAGCAGAGATGGGGTTTCACCATGTTAGTCAGGCTGGTCTTGAACTCCTGACCTCAAGGTGATTCACCCGCCTCAGCCTCCCAAAGTGCTGGATTACATTGCACCCGGCCTGCAATTTCTAAAAGCAATAAAAATACACACACGCACAAAAAAAATCTAGCAATTTACCTATCAAGAATGCATAAGACCTATATTGGTGTAAGGACAGACAGACACATCAATTGAACAGAATAGAGAGATCAAAAATAGACCCACACATACACAGTTGAGTTTTGACAAAGCGGCAGGGGAATACGATGATGGAAAAGTAGAGTCTTCTTAACAAATGTTATTGGAACGACTGGACACCTATAAAGAAAAATGTCAGCCTGATCCTTACTTCACACAAAAATGAATTTGAGAATGAAGTTAGAACTACATACAAATGATAAAACTATAAAGTGTCTAGAAGAAAGCACAGGAGAATATCTTGGTGAACCTGGGGTAGACAAATATTTACTAGACAGGTTATTTAAAATGCTATCCACAGAAGGAAAAAATCCTAATAGATCGGGCTTTTTCAAAATTAAAAATGTCTGCTCTTCAAAGCAACATCATTAGGAAAACAAAAAGGCAAGCCACAGACAAAAAGAAAGTGTTTGCAACTTCCAATACATATACGACAGAGAACATGTATCCAGATACATGAAGAACTCCAGGATTCAATAATCACATAAACATAATGAGGAAAAAAAAAAAAAGACACTTCACAAAAGAAGATAAACAAATGATCAAAAAGCATGTGAAAAGATTCTCAGGATCATTCATCATAAGGGAAGACCAAACTAAAACCATAAAGAAATGCCACCATAAATCGACTGCAATGACTAAAATAAACCAACAATACCAAGTGCCGGTGACGATTCCAAGCCACTGGATTTCTCATGCATTGCTGGTGAGAACGTAAAATGGTGCGGCCACTTTGGAAAAGTTGGGCGGTTTTTATTATTATTTTGTTAGGGATGGGGGTCTCACTCTGTTACCTAGGTTGGAGTGCAGTGGCCCAATCATAGCTCACCGCAGGCTCAAACTCCCCAGCTTAAGAGATCCTTCTGCCTCAGCCTCCTGAGTAGCTGGGACTACAGGTGCGTGCTACCATGCCCAGATAATTTTTTAACTTTTTTGTAGGGATGGGGATGTTGCTATGTTGCCCAGGCTGTTCTTGAACTCCTGGCCTCAATCAATCCTCCCACCTTAGCCTCCTGAGTAGCTGGGAATACAGGCCGGAGCCATTGTGCCCGGCTACGAGTTTTTGATAAAGCTAACATACAACAGAGCAATCGTCTACATATTTACCCGAGTGAAATAAATGTTTATATTCATGCAAAAAGCCATATGTGAATATTTATATTGGCTTTATTCATAATCATCAACAGTTGGTGAGTGGATAAACAAACCGTGGGATACTGCTCAGCAACAATAAGGAAGGAAGTATTGATCCGCGCAACACAGACAAACCCCAAATGCATTCTGCTAGGTGAAAGAAGCCAGGCTCCGAAACTACAGAATACATCTGTTCTGTTACAGGACATTCTGAAAAGAACAAAATTATGGGAACAGCAAATAAATCAGCGGTGGCCAGGGGCTGAGATTTGGGGGAGTCAACAGGGAATTCCTTGGAGTGGTAGAATTCTTCTACATTGTGATATGGTGGTAGTTACACGACTATCTACATTTGGCAAAACTTCTAGAACTGCACACTGAAAAGAGTGAATCTGACTGCAATAAGTTACACTTCAATTTGGAAAACATGGAGTAGACTTGAAGAATTCATTAAATCGATTTGTGAAATGGGACAGTGTTTATCAGAATTTATTTGATTGAGGGAATTTATTTTATGATAGCTTTCCCCAAACATTAGCTCATTTCTTAAATTCCACTACCCACTACCTCACACCATAATGCCAAAATAAGTTCCATGCAGATTAAATACCTCCACATTTTGAAACCATAAACATTTTAAAAGAACTTTTTTTTTTCCTGCCTTGCAGTCAGGATAACCTTTCTCAGTGAAGCAAAAAAACCAGCTCCCAGGTTTTGACTAAAGGCAGAATCCCTCCTTTCTATCTTTTGAACTATCAACATTACAGAAACAGCTTCCTCTCCCTCCTTTTGTTAATTTAATAACTCTCTTCCCAGTTTGTATCATGTATTTGAAAGTCACTTGGCACTCTCAGGCAGAAAAATGGAAAAATGTGTTTGTCAGTTTCATCTGAGCCATCAAAGCGCCAAGAACATATGTCGTGATGTCCTCCTCTGAGTCCCCACAATGATCACATGAGCCATGGAAAATCAGCTTCTTTGCTGGCTCTTCCTTGCACCTGAGCAAACTCACTTTGCCATTTCTGGAAGGCTGTTCACGGTACCAAAACCACAGCAGCTTCCCTTTCCCTGCCAAACCCACCAATGAAATGCCACTTCTCAGACTTTTTCTCCCTCTGCTGAACAAAATCATATCTATAGAGTACAATCTTTTTCTTTTCTGTATTTCCAACATTTTTTTTCCTAGAAAAGTACACACACCTGGAATCTGTGTTTTTTTGACAAGATTTCTTCACAGACAAAATACTGATGCTGGCCCTGCCTTTCTTCGGTGTTTTTCAGTAGCTAAATCTGCTCTATCCCCCTATTAATGAAAGTCACCTTGCAGGGATGTGGGAATGATAAAAGCAGAAGGGAATCCGATCCGGGCTGGCATCACGCTGAGGCCTTGTAAAACAATACTCCTGAAGAGCTACAAAATTTGGCCACTTTTTGTTTTCCAGCTTTGCATTTGAGCTGTGAAAGCTGCCAAACCAAGCAATGTCCAGCTCATCTTAGATCTTAACTAAGCAAAATTTTATGAGACGCTAAATAAAGCCTCCCCGATCCTTTGGAAATAACAAACACCTTGTCGATAAACTTAAAAAATTATTTCAATATCAAACTTAATTGTATTGTCTATCAATAATAAAGCTCCTAGTAAATTGTTAACTATTGATATTAATAAAGCAGTTCAGTTTATCACACTATGCATGCCTGGGTGTGCTTTGAGACTAATTCAGATAGCCAAAGAGAAGTAGACAAACACTGGAGAAACTGCAACATCTCTAGCTAGTCTTTCCCGTAATAAACCTTTACTCTCCATCACCCATCATCACGAACCCTGATCCAAAAAATGGGTTCTCTTTCCACCTATGGTGAGTATTAGGATCAGCTACATAATTTGTGGGACCCAGTGCAAAATGAAAATGAGAGGCCCCTTGATCAAAAATTAAGAATTTCGGCATTAAACCAAGTGCAGGATGCGTGTCCATGAAGCCAGCCCTGCTATCAGATCGTGTATTTGGCTAGAAAGTTGGTAAGAAAAGTAAAGCATTTCACTATTAAATGAGTAGCGAAGGAACTAAAATTTTTTACCCAAAAGTCTATTTCTTTGACATATTTTGAGATGGTTGTTTAGACGGCCAACCAACAGAGCTAATGCAAAGCAGTCCTTGGTGCGGGAGATTTGCATGTGTAGAAAATCTGCATGGATGTAGCCAGGCTTTATCCAGGTCCCTGGTCAGGATCTAGGAGAAATTAACTGAGAGTCTGACACCTTTAAAGGTCTGAAAGAAATATTCCCCGTCTATTCTCTCGGAGGGCTGCCACCTGTGAGGATTCATTGACATCTTCAGACCACTTTTGCCAGCCAGGCCTCCTCTTCTCCATCTCTCACAACCTTTTACCACTGTAACCTGTTTGGGGCCATGCGTTGAGCCGCCTTTCTTTCTGTAACCTCAAGATAATCTAGAAGCTTCTGTACCCCACTGGGGGGCTGGGGGTAGTCACTCTATGGTTCTCTCCCTGTGGACACGTTAATATATTTGCATGCCTTTTCTCCAAGCAATCTGCCTTTGTCACTTAATTTTTCACTCGAACCTTCAGGGGGCAAAGGGAAAGTTTCCCTTGGCCTCTATAGTAGCAAGTGTTTTTGTATGCGTTTTGGGGTAGAGGTGACAAAGAGATATTAGAGCTATATATATTGTAAAGTCTTAGGACCTGGCCTCCCGATCTCCCACTTTTCCTAAAGTTTTCAGCCTGTTGGACAAAAAGTACTTCCGTAGGGCCTGCGGGATAAAGCGTGGTCCACGAACAGCATCAGCAGCCTCTGGGAGCTTCTCAGACATGCAGACGCTCGGCCCCCACCCCAGACCTGCGGGGATCAGAATCCTCATTTTAACTGGATCTCCGGGGGATTCTCGTGCACAGTACAGACTGTCACTGTGGAAGCAGCCACGGAAAACCTGTCCCCTGTTTGTTTGGCCCTCGGGAGGTCACCTCTCTTCTTCCCCTCACTTTTTATCGGGTTCCGGAGCCTCGAAACTCGAGTCCCTGCCGAAATGCGCTCACTCCGAGACCACGAGCCCCCTCCTTCCCCGGCGTGCTCACCCCTGGCTCCGGGCCACCTCTCCGTCCCTCCGCGCCCGGGGCCACCTGTCGGGGCCGCGCCGGGTGGGGCGGCCCCAAGCTGTCCGGGACCCGAGTGCGTTCGCGCTTCGCCAGTCCCGCCGCTGCCGGCCGAGGCGCGGGGAGCTGGACTCCCGGGAGTTAGCGTCTCGCACACCGCCCACGCGAGTCAGGCTCGTGGTTCCGTTTCCCGCGGGATGGGGAGAGTCCGGGTCCGTCCGAAGGTTTTGGAGACGCGAGTCTCCCCTCGGAGCCCCCTTCCCACGGCGCGCGGGCTCCCCCAGTCGGGGAACCGGCCCCGGGCTGGGCGCTCCGCCTCCGCCTTTCAGGACGGTCCCGGGCCCCGGCTCGGAGCCGCAGGCGGGCGGAAGGCGCGTTGGTTCCGCCTGCCCGCCGCCCCTCAGGGGCTAGACGCTGCGCCCGAGCCTCCGGTGTCGGTGGCCGGCTGAGCGGGTCTGGGTCTCCGGAGCCCAAGGGGCTAGACCCGTCCCGGCGCCGCGCGCTTACCTGCCGCTCGCTTCCTCTGGGCTGGCTGCTGGCGCCGTCCGGCCCGCCTTTCCCCCTCTCCCGGGCCGCGGCCCTCCTCCCCCCCGCCCGCGGCCTGGGCGCCGCCCCCGCCGGTCCCGGCCCGCTCGGCAGCCTGCCCTCCAGCTGCCCAGCGCAGCGTGGCGCGTCCGGCACTCGCCGGCGGCGAGGCTGGGCGCGGAGGTGGGGAGCGGGCGGGGCGCAGAGGGCGGCGGAGCGGGCGGCGCGGCCGGCCCAGGCCCAGCGGGGAGCTCGGGGGCCGGGGGACGGGGGGAGAAGCGGGAACGGCTAGCCCGGCCGCCCACCCCACAGCAGCCGGGGACCCGCGACGCTCCTGGGCTCCCGGCACTCCCAGACCCACGGATCCCCGGCGTCCAGCCCAGGGCGCTCCTTCTTGGGGACCCCAACCTCCAGACTCAGCAGCTCACCTTTAGGGATCTTCCCGGTACCCAACATGCCCGTTTCAGTGTCGGACGCTGTGATGGGTGGGAGCTCCGAGGGCGCCCCTCTGCCAGGGTATTCCTGAATTCGGAGATCAGAAGTCAGACCACTTGAGAGGGGGGATTTGGAGAGAGCAGCAAATGAGAAATGTCCCAGTAAAGGATTAGCTCGGTGGTTTCCTGGTGAAAGACTGGAAATACACCGGGTACCCAGAAACCGGCATCTCCGGCGCTCTGCCAGCTGGGGGTCGAGGTGGAGGGGGTATATAAAGTGAGTTGTCCCTGGTCCTCTCTGTCTTTCTGTCTCAGTATCTCTCCTGCTGCACGGGCATGGAATAAAAACTAGATCTGGGTAGGACTTATAGATTCCTTAAGCAGTTTGTCAAAGTACCGTATTTTACAGATGGGAAAATGGAGATTTAATTCTACAACACGAATTAGTTGTAGAGACCAGGGGAAAAAAATCAGCGCTCTGATTTCCCTCTCCCGCTTCTTTTACTGCGTCCCACCTGCCGCCTTTATAGTCGAATAACACCCGTATTTGCAAAATGCTTCATCATTTTAAAAGCATCGTTCTTTTGTTAATACCTTCAGGAGAATATACTATTTTTTTTCTTTACAACTAGAACAAAATTCTGGATTCCGAATTGCATTCATAGCCCTGGAGACGCGATGGTTATCAAGTATAGATCTTCAGGGCACATCCTGGCTGACTCTGCCATTTTAGACAGATGATGGGCAAGATTTATATTTTGCTTTGCAGGAGGGGGTTGAATTTGTTTTGCAAACACCAATTTATTAACACTCACAAGATTTTAACTGAATAAATGAATGGACAGTGTTTTCAGAGAGACTTTTAACTGGTTGGATTAAGGGAGAGTAGAGGTCGGGAGGCTCATCCAGGTTACATAAATTAAAACTTTTGACGAAGGGAAAAATGGTGTATTTAATAAACACACTCAGCATTACTCCAAAGGGTTAAATTGGTTCCATTTGAATGAGCTTAACATGTATTTTTTTAACTTACATATTATTTTTTCATATTAACTTATTTTTATTTTACATAGACTGCGTATCTAAAGAACCCTCATACACCACTAGTGGGAGTGTAAGTTGCTACAAGCATTTTGGAAAACTCTTTGGCAGAATCTATTAAAGCTGAATACAACTATCCTCTGACCAGCAATTCCCCTTCTGAGTGTATACACAACCACAATCAGTGTGTATGTTTACCAAAGGATATGAACTAGAATATCATACCACTATATTTGCAATAGCCCAGATTGGAAACGACCCAGATGGTCCACCGACAGAATGGATCGCAGACACTGTAGTAGTATCATCACAAAACAGAATCCCAGACAGCAATGAGACTGCATGAACCAGTGCTATGCTTAATATAGATGAACCTCTGAAACAATGTTGAGTGAAGACATCAGGCACAAAAACGCAGACACTATGTGAATCTGTTTCTGTAAAGGATAAAACAGGCAAAACTAACCTATGCTGTTAGAAGTCAGGATAGCAGCCACTGGAGGGAACTTACAAGGAAGAATAAGAAAGGCTTACGGGTAATGTCTGGCTTTTTGATCTGGGTACAGTTTAAACAGATCTATGAGCACTTTTCTGTATGTATGTTTCACGTCAATAACAAGTTAAAATATGTCTAGGTCATATTAACAGTTGCTTGAATTTCTAATGTTAAGAGTGATACCAGAGTAAGTATGATTTTCCTTTAAACAAACTTGTTTAAAAAGGACTTGAAGGCACTTTGGTAGGCTGGTGTGGGAGGATGGCTTGAGCCCAGGAGTTCCAGACCAGCCTGAGCAACATAGTGAGACTCCATCTCTGTAAAAATAAAAAATAACAAAAAATTAGGCAGGCATGGTGGCACATGCCTATAGCCCCAGCTGTTGATTATTATGAATAAAGGCAATATAAATATTCACATACACCTTTTTTGTGAATATAAACTTTTATTTCACTTAAGTAAATACCTAGAAGTAAGATTGCTATGCTGTATGGTAAGTTTAGCTTTATGAAAAACTGGTAGCCAGGCACAGTGGCTTGCCCCTGTAATCCCAGCTACTCGGGAGGCTGAGGCAGGAGGATTGCTTGAGCCCAGAAGTTGGAGGCTACCATGAGCTGTGATCATGCCACTGAACTTCAGCCTGGGTGACAGAGTGAGATCCTGTCTCTAAAAAAAAAAAAAAAAAAAAAAGAAAGAAAGAAAGAAAGAAAAGAAATATGTCTAAAATTCATATTTTGCTGCACTTTCAGCCAAAGTTTTATTCTTCTTGACACACACTCTCAGATTCACATAACTCTGACATCAGGGCCTATGGAAGAGGAAAGAGGTTGGGATTAAGAAGGGGATCCCAGCCCTCCAGCCACAGGGTTTTCTGCCTTTTCTGAGAGAAGGAGCCCTGGTCGCATGCCTTCTACACGGGTACTATCTGGAGATATGAAGGAAGGCTGTGGCTGCTCGTGATTTGTGGGTAAATATTTATCCAAAGCCTGTGGGCTGATGTCCCAGCAACTGAAGAGTGGGTGACTTTGGCTGTAGTCCCACAGGGTCTTTGAGTCAGTGATGGAGCTTGATCAGCAGGCCTCAATCAGGCAGCAAACATGGCACAGACAGAATAGAGACAAGACAAAAGTCCTTGTCACCTTGCCCTCCTCCCCCTGGTAGGTCCCTTTAGTGTAGGCTCTCAGCAAAGGGAGGTGGCAGAGGAGGACAGCTCACCAGTGCTCAGGGCACAGCTCTCCTTAGAACTTCAAATGTAGTTGACCTGTGGTCAAATAGTCTACAAATAGAGCACATGATGGTCTAAAACAGGTTCATTCTTTCCCAAGGGAAGCAGCACGAAGACAACATGGGGCTCAGGTACAAATCAAGACAGTGGGATGGGCTGGGCACAGTGGCTCATGCCTGTAATCCCAGCACTTTGGGAGACTGAGACGAGAGGATCGCTTGAGCCCAGGAGTTTGAGACCAGCCTGGCCAACATGGTGAAGCCTCGTCTATACCAAAAACAGTACAAAAATCGAGCTGGGCATGGTGGCTTGTGCCTGTCCTCCCATCCACTCAGGAGGCTGAAGTGGGAGGATCACTTGAGCCCAGGAGGCTAAGGCCGCAGTGACCCGGGATTGCACCACCGTACTCCAGCCTGGGTGACAGAGTGAGACCCTGTCTCAAAAAAAAAAAAACCAAAACAAACAAACAAAAAAAACAGTGGGATGGGATAAGGGTTTAGGATAATAGTTACAATCAACTAATACTGCTAGATCTTTACATACTTTATACTTGATTTCACAAAATCTTCATGGCAACCCACGGAGGACCGTACAGCTGAGGAAACCAAGGTACAGATAGGTTAAGTCGCTTTTCCTAAGGTCCACAGCTAATAAGTGGCAGAGCCAGGACTGGAGTAAGTCAGAGCGTGGCTCTCAAGCCCCTGCTCTCTTAACGCCTCAACACCTGCGTGTAAAAGGTGGCATGGTGGCACAGCAAAAGCACCAGGTAGACAATTAGGAAATGAGGGAGTTGGTGTTTACCAGTGTTGCCACTAACTAATGGGTATTGTCACCTAGACAGTCTGGGTCTCAGTTTCCCCATTTGTAAAATACATAGGAGGTGACAAGCTCAATTGAAGACTTCAGTGATAATGCCAAAGTTTGGTTTGGGGGAGTTTAGTCCCCCCATAATCCCCATCAGCACTTCCATACCCCAAATAAAAGACATGTAATAAAAATAGTGTGCTATGCAAACAAAACAAGAAAAGTCCCCTCGCCAACATGGTCCTCGCTTCCCACACACCCGTAGTCAGATTACCATGTCTGAATCTCCTCTTTATAAAAAGAAATTCTGGAGCAGCACTGCTCAGCAGTCTCTTCTGGCTTAAGTCATTCATTCACTCAACAAACATTGATTTTATGCATATGGTATCAGTGAGGATAGCCTAGGTTACGCTGCAGTAACAACCCTCAAAATCTGAGTGGTTAGTGTAAACAAAGGGGTTTTGTTTGTTTTTGTTTTGTTTTGAGATGGAGTCTCACTCTGTCACCCAGGCTGGAGTGCAGTGGCACACTCTGCAACTTCTGCCTCCGGGTTCAAGCAATTCTCCTACCTCAGCCTCCCGAGTAGCTGGGATTACAGGCATGCACCACCACACTTGGCTAATTTTTGTATTTTTAGTAGAGATGGGGGTTTCACCCTGTTGGCCAGGCTGGTCTTGAACTCCTGACCTCAAGTGATCTGCCCACCGCGACCTCCCAAAGTGCAGGGATTTCAGGCATGAGTCACCACGCCTGGCCACAAAGATTTTTTTTTACTCCACACTACATGTGCATTGTAGGTTAGAAGGCGGTGTCTACCTATTGCAGTCAATCAAGGATCAGGGATGACTGAGTACCCACCTTCTCAAACATTGCTGCTTGCTGAGCTAGAGGGGAAGAGAGAGCTCTGGACCACAGGTGTTTACACGCTCTAGCCTAGAAATGCTAGAAATGGTGTACAAAGCTTCTGCACCACAGTTAGCTGGAACTGTGCACGTAGTTGCATCCACACATAGAGGGCCAGGAAATGCAGCCCTACAAGGGCCTGTGAAGTGAAGAGCTGGAAATATTTGGTGAACAGCACTGATGACTACCACACCTACTGTGTGCCAGACCCAGGGCAGATGAAGATGGGCAAGACGCAGTCCCAGCCCTGTAGGCCCCCCCCACAGTCAAACCAGAGAACTCTCTGGTGTTGCAATTCTAGCCCCCTGGTGTAGGCTTTGGTGGATCTAGGTGAGAGACCAATCACTGCCAACCTGAGTGACGTCACTATGTGATACAGCATTTGTTTCTGGAACACAGTGTTAGTTGCACAACAGATGTGATAAATAAATAGCGCACTCTCTCAGTGGGGGGCGAAAAGGCCCTCTCTTGGGGAAAACACTGAATGAAGACAGTTGGACATGTCATTCTCTTCAATGAAAGTTACAAAAGGCAGTTTAATGAAAAATGAAACCAGATCTTGTCCTCCACCAAGATGAGGATGGTTGAGACCAGCCCTTTCTGAGAATGTGTTCCAACTTGGGAAGAGCTGGTGGCCCTGAGCCGACACAAATAGTCCAAAAATCCAGAGGAAACTAAAGGCAGCACAGGCAATCTGCACGCTGGGATTAGTTTGTGAAACTCACCACCACCCTGCTTGGCTGTGAGCGAGCCCAGGGCTTGGGGTTTGGAGTAGGGAGTTGAGGGAGGAGGGCAAGCCAGGGGCTCCTTAGTAGTGACAAGAGACAGCTCCCAGAGCCAGGTCACATCCAGCTCAGTACAAATTTGAACAGCGATGGCCCTTTGTGTTTCTCGGAGAAACCCATGAACTCCTGGCCGCGCGATTTTAAAGTGAATCTCTTGCTTTTCCTGTCTCTGAAACCACAGGGCACGTTTCAGGAGAAAACTCTGGACAGACACATCCCTACAGCACCCTAGTTTGCCTTCTATATCTATTTTCCCCTTGAGGAAGATTCTTGAGACTATGCAAATATCCTGTTTCCCCCTCAACCTTCTACCACTAAATTGAGCATCCATCGGTAGTTCATGCATGCAACAATTATTCCTGCGGCATTCTAAAGGTGAATTTCTATTTCCCTCATTCCTTCTATGTGAATTCATTGGAATTCTTCTATAGGGAAGAGCTGTACCTTTTCTCCCATTTCTTTCTTTATTCAATTACTTATTTATGCCAATATGGACTCATGGATAATGATTTTAGTCTTGGGTTAGGATCCAATGTTGTTATTATTTGCTTTATTGTCAGTGCCCAGCGTCAGTCATTGTGAGCTCTTTCAGGCAGGCTCCTCTGTCTCCATCCTTCCTTGAGCACTTCCTCACTTTCTGGCACCAGAATATGCTCCACGCTCATTTGTATATTACCCTATTTTTTTTGTTTGTTTCCCCTAAGAATATGCCTGACCTTAAACCCCCTTCCTTTTTTTTCTTCTTCTTTTAGCCATTTTTCTTTTCTTTCTTTCTTTCTCATTTTTTGGAGTCTCACTCTTTGCCCAGGTTGGAGTGCGACGTCTCGGCTCACTGCGACGTCCGCCTTCTGGGTCCAGATGCTTCACCTGCCTACAGGGCGTGCCCCACCACACCTGGCTAAGTTTTGTATTTTTAGAAGAGATGGGGTTTCACCATGTTGCCCAGGCTGGTCTCAAACTCCTGACCTCAAGTGATCTGCCCGCCTCAGCCTCCCAAAGTGCTGGGATTATAGGCGTGAGCCACTGCGCCCGGCCTCCATTTGTGTTTTTTAACCAATTCTCCAATTAGGGACCCACTGCACAAAGTAATGTTCCATTTTATTTGTATTAAGTTGCTTCTGTTGTAACAGTTGTGCTACCCGAATCTCGAGATTTAGAATGTGGGGGGAGAAATGCCTGTTAATTACATCATCATCATATTCAAATATTGTTGGTATCCCCATTGGCCTCATACTGCCTTACTCTCATCTGTCCTTACAACACTTTTGGCTACAAGGGTCAGAAACCACAAAGCCACTGGTTTAAATCATAAGGACATACATTGTTCAGGGAACAGGAAGGCCAGAGACATAGTGCAAAGATTCTGGCTCCTTTTTGCTGTGGTTCTTTCAGCTCCGCCCTCGGCTTAGTTTTTCTCATGGTCATATGCTGGCAGTCAGTGGCAAAGAAGGCAACACAATACCTCAGATGTGTGCATCAAGAGGGGGTAGGGCAAGAGGCAAGAGGGGGAGAAAACTCCAACTGTGGAGTAAATTACTTTCAGCCCGACTGGACCAGAGTATGTCACATGACCACCTCTGGACCAATTACATATGTCAGGGGAAGGCCAGAAATGGATTGGCTTAAGCCTGAGTTCATAAACCAATAATTATCAAGGGGAATGTGATTACTGTGATCCGTGAAGATCAGTGGTTCTCCAATGTCAGGCTGCATCAGAACCACCAGGAAGGCTTGTTAAGATACAGATTGCTGGACTGGCCCCAGAGTTTCCCATTCAGTAGTCTTGGGTGATGTTTAGAATTTACATACCTGATTGTACCTTCCTTTCCTCCTCCCTTCCTCCCTTCCTCCCTTCCTCCCTCCCTTCCTTCCTCCCTTCCTCCCTCCCTTCCTTCCTCCCTCCCTCCCTTCCTTCCTCCCTCCCTCCCTTCCTTTCTTCCTCCCTTTCTTCCTTCCTCCCTTCCTTCCTCCCTCCCTCACTCACTCCCTCCCTCTTTCTCTTCTTTCTTCTTTCTTTCTCTCTCTCTTTCTTTCTTTCTCTCTTTCTTTTTTGAGACAGAGCTTCACTTGTCACCCAGGCTGGAGTGCAATTGAGTGATCTCAGCTTACTGCAACCTCCGCCTCCTGAGTTCAAGCAATTCTCCTGCCTGAGCCTCCCGAGTAGCTGGGATTACAGGCATGCACCACCATGCCTGGCTAATTTTGTATTTTTAGTAGAGACGATGTTTCACCACGTTGGCCAAGCTGGTCTCAAACTCCTGAACTCAGGTGATCGGCCCACCTCAGCCTCCCAAGGTGCTGGGATTACAGGTGTGAGCCACCTCATCTGGCCTCATTCCTAACAAATTCCCAAGTGACAATGATCTTGTTAGTCTGGGAACCACCCTTAGAGACCATACCATAGCAGTGGTCTACCCTGAACCCATTCCTCCCTGCACCCCACCTCCATGCAGCCATGTGACTCAGGGTCCACCGACTACTTCTGCAGCTGGGGATCGGATCAATGGACCCTGAGTCACATGGGCTGCATGGAGGTGGGGTGCAGGGAGGAATGGGTTCAGGGTAGACCACTGCTATGGTATGAATGTTTGTGTCCCATAAAAAATGTTTATTTTGAAACATAATCACCAATGTGATAGTATTAGGGAGTGAGGCCTTTGGGAAGTGATTGGGTCGTGAGGCCAGAGCCCTCAGGAATGGGATTAGTGCCCTTCTAGAAGAGATCCGAGAGAACTAGTCATGTGAGGACACAGCTAGAAGGTGCCATCTATGAACCAGCAGGTCCTCGCTAGACACGGAATCTGCCGGCACCTTGATTGTGAATTTCCTGCCCTCCAGAACTGCGAGCAATGAGTTTTTGTTGTTTAGAAGTACCCAGTCTAAGGCATTGGTTATAGCGGCCCCAACAGACTGAGACAACCATCCACCGACGTCCACTGGATTAGCACGCCTCAAAGTTCAATGTGCACATGAACCACCTAGGAGTCTTGTTAAGATGCAGATTCTGTTTCAGTAGCCCTGGGGTAGGGCCTGGGATTCTGCCTTTCTATCGACCAATGCTGATGCTGCTGGTCCAGGGACCCCACTTTGATGAGAAAGATACTCCATTGCCCTTTCCCTTCTTCAAATCCTCCTCTGCTCTCTCATCGATTGATTCCACGATGATCTGCCAATGCTGGGATGCCAGACAGCATCATACGTCCTTCCCTCCACTGAATTCCCAAAGCCTTCACCATCTGCACCATTC
Source organism: Ateles fusciceps (assembly GCA_036589455.1). Lineage (NCBI taxonomy): Eukaryota > Metazoa > Chordata > Mammalia > Primates > Atelidae > Ateles > Ateles fusciceps. The sequence continues at coordinate 289,129 of JAZHEH010002135.1, forward strand.
ATTAAGCACGGATGACTCATGGCCTTGAATGATGGATTTAAGTCACAGTTTACATCTTCAACTAGACTATAAGGGCCTTGAGAGCAAGCCCTGCTGCCTCATTTTCCCCCTAAGTCTTCATTCCTGTATCCGGGTAGACTCGATGTATTTGTCAAATACAGTTAGGCTACGCTGCAGTGACAACCCTGAAATTCAATGGCTTCACTCCACAAGAGATCTGTTTCTCTTTACATGAAGTCTGAGGCAGGACAGGATACCTCTCTCAACCTTAAAGGTAGGGCATCAGGAACATGTGCCCCCAAGATGGAAGAGAAGGGTGGGAGATGCACTGGGCTTTTAAATGCCTCAGTCGAGAAGTGGCACATATCACTCCTGCTCATGATTGATTGGCCAGTCCTAGGCCTGTGGCCCCAGTGTAACTGCAAGGGAGGCTGGGAAATGTAGGAAAGCATATGGAATATTTGATACCAACTGTACCATGCCCGGCTAATTTTTTGTATGTTTTGCAGAGACGGGGTTTCGCCATGTTGCCATAGCTGGTCTTGAACTCCTGACCTCAAGCGATCCACCCACCTCAGCCTCCAAAAGTGCTGGGATTACAGACGTGAGCCACCGAGCCCGGCCTAGTAATTACTTCTTGATTGATAATTTGAGTCTCTTTCTCAGGATCTTCCTAGTTTCAACAGATCTTTCTTGAGAGTTCATGACCAAGACCACACTAGATTCCAGTAATGTCTTCCCTGACCAACTTATTTATACTTTAAACTCCTTCCCTCACTACTCCTGGCTGAATCACTGTTTCCCTGCTTAATTTTTCTCCACAGCACTAATCAACAACTAACACACTTTACTTGTTTTGTTTATTGTTTGTTTCCCAAAAAGACAAGACAGGAGGTAGGTTCCATGAGACCAAGGCTTATTTTTCTTTTTTGAGACAGAGCCTTGCTCTGCAGCGCAGGCCGGAGTGCAGTAGTGAAGTCTTGCTCACCCACAACCTCCCCCTCCCGGGTTCAAGTGATTCTCCTGCCTCAGCCTCCCTAGTAGCTGGGATTACAGGCGCCTGCCACCATGCCCGGCTAACTTTTGTATTTTTAGTAGAGATGGGGTTTCACCATGTTGGCCAGGGTCTTGAACTCCTGGCCTCAAGTGATCCACCTGCCTAGGCCTCCCAAAGTGCTGGGATGACAGGCATGAGCCACCACACCCGGCCTCTTTTTTTTTAAAAACGGAGTCTCGCTCTGTCGCCCAGGCTGGAGTGCAATGGCGCGATCTTGGCTCACTGCAACCTCCGCCTCCTGGGTTCAAGCAATTTTCCTGCCTCAGCCTCCCAAGCAGCTGGGACCACAGGTGCTTGTCACCATGCCCAGCTAATTTTAGTATTTTCAGTAGAGACGGGGTTTCACCATACTGGCCAGGATGGTCTCGATCTTCTGACTTCCTGATCTGCCCACCTCGGCCTCCCAAAGTGCTAAGACTATAGGTGTGAGCCACTGCACCCAGCCTTTTTTTTTAAACTATTTTTTGTGGTTATTGTTTGTGTCCCTAGTACCTGGATCTGTGCCTAACACATAGTTGATATTCAATAATTATTAATGAATGCATGGATCATGGATTTCTGTGATAGGTGGTCATGCTTTTGTTTTGCTTTGTTTTTTAACCAGTACCTTTCCGGATGGCATTGGCCACGCTCGAGTAGATGTAGTCTATACTGATATCAGAAGCCTGCACTAACGTTGGCGGTGCCAGCAACTTCTCTTGGTCTTTTGCTCTGCTCCTTCCTTTGCCCATCTGAACACTCAAGAGTAGAAGAAGAAACTAAAGAGAAGGCATCAGAAATATTGGTGCCAAGCCCTTTCCTCTCTTAGGTTTGCCTCTGGATGGACCACGTCCCTGGGGCAGGCTGGGCAGATCATCAGAAAGCAGCCTACTAAATTGAGTTTCCAGGGCCACGCTGGGACACTGCTGCGCTTTCCCTCCACCTGAAAAAGAAAGTTCAAAACCACAAGTTACTCTCCAAGTGACCAGGTTAGGTGCCCAGTTTCCCTCCGAGGAACCGCTGCCCTGGCAAGAACAATCAAATCCCTTTCTTGCAACTGGAGAGGTGAGGCTCTTAGGAATCATTTCAGCCCCTTGCCTTTTGTTTCACCCTCTTATTCCTCCACTCCGCAAAGCGAAATATGATAGTTGCAGAATTTCTGTAGCTTTTCTAGAAATTCCTCTTTGCTGGCACATAAAAAAGGACGCTCTTGGATTTCTGCCACTGGCTGTGGAGGTTTAACACATTGTTGTTGGCTCAGCTGGGTAGCCAAGATGAGTAAAATATTCTCCAAACTCCTGTGGAAACACATAGCAAGTGTTTCCAACCATACTGTATTATTTGACCCAAAATATTTTTCCCCCTCCTCTTTGCCAATCCATGTATGACTTCCCTCAAACTCCAAGTGGCCCTCCTTCCCCAAACCCCACAGCTCTTGGATTGCTAAGAGGGTCTGGGGCCACACTAACTCGTTTTGTGAGCTTCAGCAAGTTAAGTCCCTTTTCTGGGCCTCTAGTTTCACGTCTCATGGAAAGGATGTGTTAGAACGGTGTTTCTCAAACTTCAGAGCCGATCAAAATCATCTGGAGGGCTTGTTCAAACTCATTGCCGGCCCCGCCTCCAGACTTCCTGATTCCTGGGGAGGGACCCGGGAGTTGCATCTCTAACAAGTTTCCAGGCGAGGCTGACACTGATGGTTCAGCAACCACATTTTGAGAGCCATTGTGTTAGATGAACTCAGAGCTTCTTGTAGCTTGTTCATTCCATGAGTCTAAGATCAGTCTGAGTCAGGGTTCTTTTGGTCGCAAGTGACAGAAACTTGACTCAAACTAGCTTAAGTAAGAAAGGGAATTTGGCTGGGTGCCGTGGCTCACACCTGCAATCCTAACACTTTGGGAGATCGAGGCAGGAGGATTGCTTGAGGCCAAGAGTCTGAGGTCAGCCTGGGCAACACAGCAAGACCCTGTCTCTACAAAAAATAAAAAATTAGCTGGGCATGGTTATGCATGCCTGTGGTCCCAGCTACTCAGGAGGCTGAGGCAGAAGGATCACTTGAGCCCAAGAGTTGGAGGCTGCAGTGAGCTATGATCATACCACTGCACTTCAGCCTGGGCAACAGAATGAGACTCTGTCTCAAGAAATGAACAAATGAACGAATGAACAAAAGAAAGAAAAAGAAAAAGAAAAGAAAGAAAGAAAAAAAGAAAGGGAATTTATCAGCTCACATATCCGGGAAGGACAGAAGTGAAGTGGATTCTGGATACAGGAATTCAAATGATGTCATTGCATTCCTTTGTTACTCTCTTTTCCTTTCTTCGTCTTCTCTCCCTTCCCTCTGCCTCCTACCTCTCAGCAGCTGGTTCCCATCTTTCTCCACAAGGGTTTATATTGGCCCTGGTAGCAATCCTAGAGAAGAAAGAGAACTCCTGATCCGTGGTTCAGTGTATATTCATCCCAGAGACAGACGCCCTTGGCCTGGCTTGAACCATCATATGGTGAGGAGAATGGAGCATTATGATTGGCTAAGCCTAGGTCACACACCTCCTCTTGAAGTCAAGGAGTAGGACGTTACGAATGGGCAGCTCCCTTTTTATATTATAACCTCTAGATCTGTCTTGCTCATTGCCAAATTTTCAGGATCAAGTGCCTAGAGTATAGCAGGTGCTTAACAAATATTTGTCGAATGAATGACTCGACCGCTTCATGAATAGTGTAAACTTTTCGTGAATCCAGCAATCTTCAAAATTGGTGATCCTAGGCACTCTGGGAGTAGATGTGAAATTTCTTGAGATTTTCACACTTTTTTTTTTGAGACAGAGTCTCACACTGTCATCCAGGCTGTAGGGCAGTGGTGTGATCTCGGCTCACTGCAATCTCCGCCTCCTCGGTTCAAGCAATTCCCCTGCCCCAACCTCCCGAGTAGCTGGGACTACAGGTATGTGCCACCATGCCCAGCTAATTTTTTTGTATTTTTAGTAGAGACAAGGTTTCACCATGTTGGCCAGGATGGTCTCAATCTCCTGACCTCGTGATCCACCCGCCTCGGCCTCCCAAAGTGCTGGGATTACAGGCGTGAGGCACCGCGCCCGGCTCAAGATTTTCACAATTTTTTTCTGCACCCAATGAAAGTACAGTTTCTTGTTCTTTTCTTTTTTCACAATGAACTGTTGATGCTTAGATCCCATCCTCAGAGAATCGGATTGATATGGTGGAGGCATGCGTATTTTTAAAACCTCTCTAGGTGAATCTAAGGCGCCACCAGAGTTGAGAACCACCAGCTAGATAATTCTAATTTTAAAATGTAGACAAAGTCATCATGGCAGCCCGACTGCTGGAGCAAATTACTTTATGTCCTTAGTGCTTGGTTTTCTTCTCTGTAAAATGAAGATATTAATTGTACATAGGGTTATTGTGAGGCTGAAATGAGATGATCCAACTAAAACCTTGCCATTCAAAGTGTGGTTCATAACACAGTGGTGTCTGCATATAAAAAGTGCTTGTTAGATATGCGAAATCTAACTGGGCATGGTGGCTTACACCTGTAATCCCAGCACTTTGGGAGGCTGATGGAGGAGGATCACTTGAGCTCAGAAGTTTGAGACCAGCCTAGGCAACATAGCGAGACCCTGCCTCCCCATCTTTACAAAAAGAAAAATTTAAAAATTAGCCGGGTATGGGTGTGCACGTCTGTAGTCCCAGTTACTCAAGAGGCTGAAGTGGAAGGATCACTTGAACCTGAGAGGTGGAGGCTGCGGTGAGCTGTTATCAAGCCACTACATTCCAGCCGGGGCACCGGAGAGAGACTCTGTCTCAAAAAAAAACAAAAACAAAAAACACAGAACCCAAACCTGAGACAAGAATTTGACTGTAAGTAGTTACAACTAATGAGTGCATAAACAAAATATGATAGATCCATATAATAAAATATTACGTGGCCATAAAAAGGAACGAAAGGGATTAAAAAGGTGATCAAAATTGTAGAGCCCAACACAGGTGCTTCCTTTTAGGTTATTTCTATAGGATAGCAAAACATCTGTCAGTTACCAACCTTGATCCAGTCTACGAGAGTTGATAATGGCTGCTGATATCTACACCTCCGAAGACAGGAGCCTCAATATGTGAATGAATGAAGAAGGTCACCAGCAAAGACCCTCCCCACTCCTTTCCCGCCTCTGTGAGGGCAGAAGCCCCTTTGGGATTCGCCTATGAAAGTTACAGATATTCCTTGTCTTTAGTGAAGAGAATGATAATGCCTGGCCTTCTGGCTTCTTGCTAGTTCGAGTGTGGTTTTGGAACCAGGACTGACACCGTCACCTGGGGGCTTGTTTGAAGTGCAGAATCTGAGGCCCTCACTCCAGATCTTCTGCATCAGAATTGGGATTTGGATAAGATTCCCAAGTGATTTGTATGCACATTAAAATTTAAGAAACACTGTTCTAGATACTTTAAACAATATTATCCTAGTCTGCACTCTTAAAAATTGATTTAGGAGAGGAGAGTATTGACACCTTCTCCTGAATTTTTCTCCCCCTCAAAATGAATTTTTAGAACCCCAAAGCTTTAATGTTTTTCGTTTGCCTTCATTTTTGGGAAATGCTTTTCCCTACATGATCCCCCTTGATTTACTCATTTTTAGTCATACATTTTATTCATCATTCCACAAAGTGATCCTTTGAAATAAGAGGATGACATAAGACTGTTCCTCAGAGCCCCCCTGGGACTATGTGAAAAACCATCACACCCCTTATGAGACAACTAACTTCTCATTGTCAATGTGAAGCTGTGTCCTCAAGGATGGCTTTTGCATACAAAACTATTATTCAGAGGCTAAGTGGTTCTTGGAAATACCATAATATTCAATTCAAATGCAACTAACAAACTTTAAAACTGAAATCCTTCTTAAATGTTTAAGTTCAGCTTACAAATACTATTGTTTTCTTTATCAATACAATTTCATTTCATCAATCATTTTACAGGTACTTTCATAATTAAGTTCTCTCAAATCATTTATATCAAATTTATACTTTTAATATATTTTATTTTCTGTGCAGGTACATTGTTTCCTAACAAACAACTTCCTTAAGAATGTCACTGATTCTAATAAATCTAATACATTAAACTTCTAAATAGGTTCTTTCAAATGTCCTAATACTGTTGACAAGCATGATAAGCTGGTCATCACGAGCCTAAATCAATTAATTACCCACATACACACTTCAACTACAAGTACAAGGTTAACCTGTTAGATAATCAAATAATCAAAATTATCTTGGACATTGCAAGTAAATATACACAAAGAATTCCCACATGTAACACAAAAATATGAATACTATAGGTTTGGCATATTTATTTATCTCTGTAGTGAACTGTAGTTCTTCTTAGCGTTAAATCAGTGGTTCTCAAGAGAGGGCGATTTTTGCCTTTCGGGGCACGTTTAACAGTGTCCAGAGACATTTTCGTTTGTTGTACTATCTCAGGGGCTGAAACACTCAAATGCCTCCCATTGGATTTTTTCTTTTTTTTTTTTTTTTTTGAGATGGAGTCCTGCTCTGTCACCCAGGCTGGAGTGCAGTGGTGTGACCTCGGCTCACTGCAACCTCTGCTCCCCGGTTCCAGCAATTCTCTTGCCTCAGCCTCCTGAGTAGCTGGGATTACAGGCACCCACCACCATGCGCAGCTAATTTTTTTTTTTTTTAGTGGAGATGGGTTTCACCATGTTGGCCAGGGTGGTCTCGAATCCCTGATCTCAAGTGATTCACCTGCCTCAGCCTCCCAAAATGCCGGGATTACAGGCGTGAGCCACTGCGCCCGGCCTTCCCATTGGATTCTGAATCCAAATCCCATTGGATTCAGTTTTTTTCTGGCTAGATGGTCAAGTTCTAAAGTCATTCTAATGCCAGTTATAGTAAGGAACATATATATTTATATAAATAAGTTAGTAAAATTATGCCATAATAAAGTATTTAATGAATTTATACGTAATATATAATACATGATATGCAGTGCATATATATTATATGTATTAATATATAAATAGTGCCAAACACTGATGTTTTATTTTACATTTATTAGTGCTCTAGACATAAGAACTATGGCTTAAACTGCTGATAGACTCTTGCAAATCCTTCTCATTGATCAAGATTGTCTATTCATTCATTCAGCAAGTATTTATTACGTATTAAGTGTCAGATACTGCAGAAGTGCTGGGGATGGGGGAGGTAACCACGATATACATATTCTCCACTCTCACTGACATTACAGTCCCACTCTAAGGCTGTTTTTAGGATTAAATGAGATATTTATATTTATATTTATATTTATATTTAGACAGAGTCTCACTCTGTCACCCAGGCTGGAGTGCAGTGGCACAATCTCAGCTCACTATGACCTCTGCCTCCTGGGTTCAAGTGATTCTCCTGCCTTAGTCTCCTGAGGAGCTGGGATTACAGGCACGTGCCACCATGCCTGGCTAATCTTTTGTATTTTTAGTAGAGATGGGGTTTCACCATGCTGCCCAGGCTGGTCTTGAACTCTTGACCTCAGGTGATCCACCCACCTTGGCCTCCCAAAGTGTTGGGATGACAGATGTGAGCCACTGCGCCTGGCCAGCCCTTTATACTTTATAAATCACCTTGCAAATTCTAAGGACTCAGGCACATATAAGCTATCATGGCTTCAAGTGGGAAGCCTTTGCATCTCTGGGGTGTAGAGCCATCTCAGAGTTGAAGTCTATAAAGTTACGATTCTTTCTTCTTTATGACAAATATCGCAAAAGAACTTGGTTGCAGTGCTCTTGAGTGTGGCTGCATTGGGTAGACAGAGCCAGTAAGGGAGGCTCTGCCATCTACGGCCTGTAGTTCTCCAGGTTGCCCTGGGGTCCAACATCTAGCTGTTAGACGGGAAGAAGGGAGAGAAGAATGTGGATGGGTAGTTGTTGTGGGTCACACCTGGGTGGTACATGTCATTTTCACTTGCATTTCATTGGCGAGGCTAGAGCTCAATCATATATGGCCATACCTAACTGCAGGGAGGCTGGGAAATGCAGTCCACCTAGGTGCCCAGAAGGAAGAGGATCTAGTTTTAGTGACCAGCTAGCCACTCTCTAATGCACCTGCTAACACGTGATTAATTATGGTGACAGGATTATATGAAAACCCTGGACTATGCATTTTAAATCTTAATAGTTGGTTCATTTTATACTCCAAAGCTTAAGACTTACCTTTAAAGGGAAAGGTAAAATATTTTATTAGTTAATTCCCTAGGGCAACTCTCTTTACCTCTTAGAGTCAGAGTTTTTTCATCCGTAAAAGAGGGTATTGAAATAATAAAGATTAAAGCATAAAGTAATAAAACAGAAAATATAAGAACAATAGAGAAAAATCAATAAAATCAAAAGTTGTCTCTTCAACAAGATCTACAAAGTTCTTTGACAAACCTTTAGCTATACTGACCAAGAAAGAGAGAAGACTCGAATTACTAAATCAGAAATGAAAGGAAGGGGCCATTATTACAGACTCAAGAAGAAATCAAAACTGTGAGTAGACCTGTAAAAAGTAAAGAGACTGAATAATCCATCAAAACAACTTCCCTCAAAGAAAAGGCCAGGCCCAGATAGCTTCACTGCTTAATTTTACCAAATATTTAAAGAAGTAATACCAATTCTTCACAAACTCTTCCAAAAAACAAAAGAGGAGGGTACACTTCCCAACTCATTCTATAAGGCCAGTATTACCCTGATAACGAAGCTAGACTAAGATATCATAAGGAAAGAAAACCACAGACCAGTATCTCTCCTATAGATGCAAGAATCCGCAACAAAATACTAGCAAAACTAATCTAGCAACATATTAAAAGGATCATACACGATTTATCCCAGAAATGTAAAGTTTGTTAAACATGCAAAAATAAATCACTGTGATACACTATATTCATAAAATAAAAAGGTCAGGCATGGTGGCTCACACTTGCAATCCCAGCACTTTGGGAGACCGAGGCAGGAGGATTGATTACTTGAGGTCAGGAGCTCGAGATCAGCCTGACCAACATGCCAAAACACCATCTCTACTAAAAATACAAAAATTAGCCAGGCGTGGTGGTGCAAACCTGTAATCCCAGCTATGTGGGAGGCTGAGGCAGAAGAATTGCTTGAACCCAGGAGGTGAGGTTGCAGTGACCCGAGATCGCACTACTGCATTCCAGCCTGGAGACTGGAATTTTGAGACTCTGTCTCAAAAATAAAAAAATAAAAATAAAAGATAAAAACCACATGATCATCTCAATAAATGCAGAAAAAGCATTTGATTAAATGCTTTTATGGTAGAAATACTCAAATTCTTTCATAATAAAAATATTCGACAAATTAGGACTAGAATGGAACTTTCTCAACCTGATTTTTAAAAAAATACTATGAAAAACCAACAGATAACATCATACTTAATGGTGAAAGACTGAATGGTTTCCCCTAAAATCAGGAATGAGACAAGAATGTCTGCCTTTTTTTTTTTTTTTTTTTTGAGACAGGGTCTCACTCTGTCACCCGGCTGGAGTGCAGTAGCACCATCTCGGCTCACTGCAGCCTCCGCCTTGCGGGTTCAAGTGAGTCCCTTGCGTTAGCCTCCCTGAGTAGCTAGGATTTCAGGCACCCACCACCACACCCAGCCAAATTTTGTAATTTTGTAATGTTTTGGTAGAGACAGGGTTTTCACCATGTTCACCAGGCTGGTGTCTGCTCTTGATACTTCAGTTCAGCATTGTACTGGAGCTTCTAGCCAAGAACATTAGGCAAGAAAAAGAAATAAAAGGCAGCCAGGTCAGAAAGAAAGAAGCAAAATTATCTCTAATCACAGATAACATGAGCTTGTATATAGAAAATCCCAAGAAATCCAGTAAGAAACCACTAGAACTAATATACAAGTTCAGAAAATTTGAGGATAATAGATCAATATACAAAAATAAATTGTATTTCTATATACTTGCAGTGAACAATCAGAAAATGAAATTAGTAAAGTAATTCCATTTACTGTAGCACCAAACAAAACAAAACACTCAGGAATAAAATTAAAGAAAGAAATGTAAAACTCATACTCTGAAAACTATGAAACATTGTTGAAAGATCTAAATAAATAGACAACCATGTTCATGGATTGGGAAAATTAATATTGTTAAGATGGTAATCATCCCCAAGTTGACCTACAGATTCAATGCAATCTCTATCATAGTCTAGATTGGCTTTTTGATAGAAATTGACAAGCTGATCTGAAGATTCATATGGGAATGCAAGGGATCCAGAATAGCCAAAACAATCTTGAAAAAGAAGAACAAATTTAAGACTCAAACTTACCAGTTTCAAAACTTACTACAAAGCTATGTTAATCAACACAGTATAGTATTAGCATAAGGACAGACATATAGATCAATGCAATAGAAGAGTCCAAAATAAACTCTTATATTTATGGCCAATTGATTTTCAACAAAGGTGCCAAAACAATTCAACAGGACAAGAATTGTCTTTTTCAACAAATGGTGCTGGGACAACTGGATATCCACATGCAAGAATTAAATTGGATCCCTACTTTATACCGTATACAAAAATTAACTCAAAGTGGATCAAAGACCTAAATACTAGATTAAAATGATAAAACTCTTGGAAGAAAACCATAGGTCTAAACCTTCCTGGACTTGGATTAGGCAATGGTTTCTTGGATATGATATCAAAAGCAGAAAAAACATTACAAAAAGATAAATTGGACTTTATCAAAATTAAAAACTATTGTGCTTCAAAGAGAAGCATCAAGAAAATGAAAAGGCAACCCACAAAATGAGACAATATTTGCAAACCATATATCTGACAAGAGACGTGTATCTAGAAAAGACAGCAAATTCTTACAACTTTATAGTAAAAAGACAACCTAATTTTAAAATGGGCAAAGATCTGAACAGATGGCATCTATCCAAAGAAGAAAACGGATAATAAGCACGTGAAAAGTTATTCATGATCATTAGCCATCAAGGAAATGCAAATCAAAACTACAATGAGAGACCACCTCACACCCACTGCTGTGGCTATAAAAGGAGAGATAATAACAAGTGTTGGTGAAGATACGGAGAAATTAAAACCCTCATACACTGCGGGAGGGAATGTAAAATGATGCAGCTGTTTTCGAGAACACTCTAGCAATTCTCCAAAAGGTTACAGATAGAATTACCGTATGATCCAGCAATTCTACTCTTTGGTATATACCCAAGAGAAATGAAAACGTATGTCCACCCAAAAACTTGCACATAAATGTTCATAGCAGCATTATTTATAATAGCCAAAAAGTAGAAACACCCCAAATTTCTATCAACTAATGAATGGATAAAAAAAAATGATACATCCAAGGCCAGATGCAGTGGCTCACACATGCAATCCCAGCACTTTGGCAGGCCAAGGTGGGAGGGTCGCTTGAGCTCAGGAGTTCAAGACCAGCCTGGGCAACATAGTGAGACCTCTTCTTTACCAAAATGCAAAAAACCAAGTAGCCCTACATGGTGGCACATGCCTATAGTCCAAGCTACTTGGGGGGCTGGAGGTGGGAGGGTTGCTTGAGCCTGGGAATTTGAAGCTTTGGTGAGCCCTGATCATGCCACTGCACTCCAGCCTGGGTATGGAGTGAGACCCTGTCTCAAAAAAATGATATATCCATACAATAAATATTATTTGGCCATAAAAAGAAATGAAGGCAAATTTTAAAAAGGCAATCAAAATTGTAAAGCCAGAAATGAAGTAAATAAAAAAATTCATTTATGCTTTAGCTAAAAAGAAAAAAAAAAGAAATTGTAAAGCCCTACAAAGGTGCTTCCTTTTAGGTTATTTCTATAGGATGGCAAAACATCTGTCAGTTGTGTGGTGTGTGTATTTATTTATATACAATCTGCATTTAGTCCATATGTTCAAACGATCACACATCAAAACTCCAAAAATTTTGGGAGAGTCTGCTTCAAATAATATATTATGTGATAAAAAAACTTTCAGGTTTGCTTCAGTATTGCAAAAGACAAATGATTTTTGAAGTTTCCATGCCTCTCTGGGGGGGGGAAGAGTACTAAAATAGAAGAGAGAATAGGAAAATAAATAAAGAGATAGATGGGGATAGAAATCTTTCCACATTCCATACTTTGGCCTTTTCTTTTCCATTCTTTTAGTACTTTTAGAACCAATATTTCATTTTAACTCCTTTTCTCCTGCTTAAAGGCTGCCTTCATCTTTGTACTCTCTTTTAGTAACTATCTTTGCATCGACCTATGTACCAGGATGAATGAAATGTATTCATACAAAGACGGGCAGATGAAATTCATTTGCTGTCTGGCACAGTTGGTGAGGGGGAGGGGTTAGGACCAGCCCAAAGCTGTGATATAACAAAATATTTCTTTGTCTCTTTGAATACTTCCCTATCGAGGTGTCCCTCAGGACATTTATACATTGATTCAACATTCACTTACCCACTGTGTACCAGGTACCGTGCTAGGTTCTGGGAACATAAAATGAGTGAGATTTCTTTCCCAAACCTCAAGGAACTCATAGTTTAGTGCAATGTTTGTCAACCTTTTTTCATTATTGTCCCCCCTAAGGAGCCTCTTTAGACCTTTTGTACCCTAATCAATCCCCACCCCCCCATGAAATTTTAAATCCACAGATACGCTGCATATCTGTTTTTATATTTGTGGCCTTTTGGAGGGCCACCAACCATTGTCACATCTAAGATTTTTGTACCTCCCGTCCCAGGAACCAAGTTTTGCCCTCTTGGGGGCCACATTGATTCCACCAAGGATACATGATTTAGTGGGGGAGAATGATGTAAGCAAGACGACAAAAAGATGTAACATCATCAAGGCAGAGCAAAATGTATCAGATCTCGAAGAAAGACCTTACATCCAAAGCTACTTAGATGGCAAGAGCCTGAGCTGGGGGCTTCTAAAAATAGAAAAATCAAGGCAGAGCAAAATGTATCTGATCTCAAAGAGAGACCTTACATCCAAAGCTACTTGGGTGTCAAGAGTCTCAGCTGGGGGCTTCTGGAAATAGAAAAATCAATACAACAAGGTTTCTACCTCCAAAGCATTTTCCAAAGAGCAATTCTTCCTTCTTCCTTTGTTCCTTTTTCTATCTCTTCCCCTTCCCTCCACAAATTCTTGAGTAACTAGTAAGTGTCGAGCACTGAATCCCTTCTCAAACTTTCCTTCCCTAGTCCAGTTTTGCTTTCCTTTTTTTTTGTTTGTTTGTTTTTTGAGACAGAGTCTCACTCTGTCATCCAGGCTGGAGTGCAGTGGCAGGATCTTGGCTCACTGCAACCTCCACCTCCCAGGTTCAAGCGATTCTCCTGCCTAAGCCTCCTGAGTAGCTGGGATTACAGGCGCGTGCCACCACACCTGGCTAATTTTTGTATTTTTAGTAGAGATGGGGTTTCACCATGTTGGTCAGGCTGGTCTCGAACTCCTGACCTCATAATCTGCCCGCCTCAGCCTCCCAAAGTGCTAGGATTACAGGCGTGAGCCACGGCGCCTGACCTTTTGCTTCCTTTTTTTTCTACTTTTTTTTCAGATCCCAGTGCTTTTCTACTTTCTCTTATTCAAGTCCCTTATCTCCACTAATTCGTAAATGACTAAGGAAAGTTGAAAATATTACCTTTCTGTGGTCAAGACAATTCATTATCTTACATTCTTAGGTACAAAATCTTAGTTTTAGTCTAGAGTGCAATGGAACCAGGGGACAAGACTACATTACCCAATGTACCTTGCAGCTAGGGTTGACAGATATAGTGTAAAGAGAAGTGGTTGGATGGGATGTTCAGGAAGCCTCTTTAAAAGGGGGATAGAAGCTGACATGTGCCTTTTGTCTTTTCCTCTTAATGTTTCCTGCTGGCCAGAATATATATATGACAGCTTGAGCTCCAGCAGCCATCTTGGAACTCTGAGTGGAACTTGGAGGTGGAATGCACATACTTGGAATTATAAAGCAAAAATACTAAGAGGGCTTGGATTCTTGATGACCACGGGATTTCCCTCCTCACATTGGATTGCACACTTCTGGATTTACTGTACATGAGGGGAAAAATCAGCTCTTAAGGGTTTAAGCCACTGCTATTTTGGGTTTTCTGTTGATGCCACCAAATCCAAGACTAATATCTTCCAGTGGTGGTATCTGCATTTCAACAGGCATTGAAAGTTTAACCTAAAAAAATGAAACTCTGTCCCCAAGTTTTAGGCAGAAACCAGCAGCAGGATTTTGAGATCTTAGATCTTCTCTGGGATTTTTGAGATCCTTGTTGGGATGCATCTCTAATATCTATAAAAATAAGAGCTGTATTTTGTAATCACCTTCTACTTGAGCAACTCTGCAATGTTAATCAATCTATAAAATAACATGAAAATGCTACTTTCTTATGGAATTATTCATTTAAGTGTTAATTATTCATTTAAATGAATTAAATGCAAAAAAATAAAAAACCCTTTAAAATAAGTATATAGAGCCAAGCATGGTGGCTCATGCCTGTGATCCCAAGTGTTTTGGGAGGCTGAGGGGGGAGGATCACTTGAGCCCAGGAGTTCGAGACCAGCCTAGGCAACACAGCAAGACCTTGTTTCTATAGAAGAAAAACATTAGCCTGGTGTAGTGGCATGCACCTGTAGTCCCAGCTATTCAAGAGCCTGAAATGGGTGGATCACTTGAGCTCAAGATTTGGAGGCTGTAGTGAGCTATGATAGCGCCACTGCACTCCCATCTGTGCAACAGAGCAAGACCCTGCCTCAAAAAAAAAAAAAAAAAAAATATATATATATATATATATAAATGTTTAACTACTAAGTTGATTGCTTTTAATGAAAATCAAATACCTCTTCAAAAGCATAATTCAGACTTATGTTTGGGCACTCTTATAACCTGTGGTTTTGGTTTGTTTCCTGGGTCTGTGCCGAGGGAAACAAAAATCTACAATTGGACTTTGATAAGCCACAATTATCTTAACATACACATGCCCACGATAGAATGTGACCTAGGTGGTGAGTTGGTGCTTAGAGCAATGTAGCACTTACAAGAAGCTATCTCTGCTTAGTCACATCACTGTTAAAAAAATTCAGTCCTATCTACTTGGAAATGGCATGTAAGAACTCCAGTGGCTAAGAAAACATGAATCATGAGGGTTGGGGAAAGAAAAATTGGATTATGCTAATGTGATATTGAAAATCTATTATGTGTGTGGTTGTCTTACACATTATTTGATACCAAGTTATGTCTAGGGATTTAGATCCCAGGACAAGTATTTAAATCTATTTTTTAACTTAACCTCTAAGAAATTGGGAGACGATATGAAGCTGCAATTTAAGCCCCTATTTCTTCTCTTTCTTTTTCTTTTTTTTTTTATTCAGATAGTCTTGTTCTGTTGCCCAGGCTGGAGTGCAGCAGTGCCTTCTCATCTCCCTGCAACCTCTGCTTCCCGGGTTAAAGCAATTCTCATGCCTCAGCTTCCTAAGTAGCTGGGATTACAGGGGTGAACCACCACACCCAGCTAATTTTTATATTTTTAGTAGAGACGGGGTTTCACCACGTTGCCCGGGCTGATCTCCAACTCATCACCTCAAGCAATCCACCTACCTCAGCCTCCCAAAGTGCTGGGATTACAGGTGAGACCCACCATGCCCAGCCCAACTCCCTATTTCTGATCTCTGCCCTCATTGCAAACATGCATTAATTCACCCAAACAGAAAGACGCTTATTCATCTATAAAATTATAGCATAAATATCCAAGTTTTCCAAAGAGTGCATTTGAGCTGCTGAACCCCTTAAGCTACCAATAAAAAACTCCTTCTCCACACAGACCTCACTCAAGCTATGAACAGAATCTTGCTGAGATTTGCCTAATCACATTTTCCAGAAATGCACCTAAATGTTTGTTACGGTTCATAGGGATGAAAATTGCTTGCTCTTTACTATAATGTGTGCTTGTATAAAACTGAATACAAGCACAATCCTTGAAACTTTCTAATTACACATTCACGTGTAAGAAGGAGTAATCCTGTGGAAAGAATCAATATTCATGAATAAATATATTCACAAATATGTATATACAGCTACAGAAGATAGTTCCTATAGCCAAAGGTCAAAATAATCTGCACCCACCTGGAAAATCAGTAACTTTATGTGTAAGACTGGTGATATGGTTTGGCTCTGTGTCCCCACCCAAATCTCATCTTGTAGCTCCCATAATTTCTGTGTGTTGTGGGAGCGACCCAGTGGGAAATGATTGAATCGTGGGGGTGGGTCTTTCCCTTGTTGTTCTCATGATAGTCAATGGGTCTCACGAGATCTGATAGTTTTAAAAATGGGAGTTTCCCTGCACAAGTTCTCTTCTCTTGTCTGCTGCCATGTGAGATGTGCCTTTCACCTTCTGCCATGATTGTGAGGTCTCCCCCAGTCATGTGGAACTGTAAGTCCAATAAATCTTTCTTTTGTGAATTGTGCAGTCTTGGGTATGTCTTCATGAGCAGTATGAAAATGGACAAATACAATCAGCTCCCCTCAAATAAAGCTAAACGGAAGTTTCAGAACAAATAAACAAAAATATAGCATTTGGAAGAAGGCAGGCAGTGTAGAAGTTGAGTGAAGAGGACCCATAACTGATTGTTCTGAGGTCAAATATTACTTATTAGTCGGAGTTCCAGCAGGAAACAGAAGGTGCACTTAGCTGGGATCTGTGAAGACAGTTTGACAAAGAGAATATTCATGGAGGTATGGGCAGCATTAAGGAAACCAAGAGATGTCAGAGCACCCAGAGACTAACAGTTCCTGGAAGCTGTTTCTCTCCCTGGGTTGGAAAAGGCAAGGAGAAGAGATGATGGTACCAGCTTCCAGGAGAAGCCAGAGCTATGGAGAGGGGATGACTGACAGAAGCTACAGTTGTGTAGGGAGACAGCTGCTGCCATAGCCAGTAGAGAGCAGAAGAGAGAGAGCTGGGAAGAAATAGCCCAACTCTCTGTCTCTTCCTCCTACCCTTCAATATCCCATGGTAGCTCCCACTGGCCGAACCCAAACAGAATTAAAGGATCAGGGAGTCCAGGGCACAGAGCAGGGCCCAGACGGGCCCAGGGTGGGTTAAGAAGAGAGATTGAAAAAGAAAATACCGGCATGCTGGAAAATATGCAGATGGGGGATAAAAATAGTACCTACCTCCAAAATTTGTCTCGAGGATTAAATGAGACAGTGCATGTAGAATACTGAGCACAGTGCCAGGCAGAGAAGCAGCATCCAATTAATGTTAGCTATGTTTTTAATTGTATGGGCTATTGAAGATACAGACATGTTTGTTTCAAGTCATGGCCAGTTTATCAATCAGTATTAAGATGTCTCACCTCTTAAAGCTGGCTTGCACAGATATCTTTGCAAGCTGCCTTTTTCCCATTAAATTGCATGCCTTTATACTCCATAACATAACCAATGATGTATCAGATAGCAGTTTCATCTCCCCGAAGGCTGCAAACTCACATGATGTATTAAAATAATAACACACACACCAAAGAATGTAGAGGAACTTCTCCTCCCCCTTTGGAAAAAGAATATATTCGTTTTCTTCTCTTTTGATCTCCAGGTGGACTCATAAAACATTCACATTCTAGACTCCTCAGCTCCCAAAAATTCTTCCCCCACCTGCCTTTGATGCCTGAAATTCTTCTATAAAGGAATAAAGCTTTTCCTTCTGCAACTGAAGTCGAGACATGAAATGAAAATGGCCCTTGGGAAAAGAGCATGTTGGCCAAGAGTTCAGACGCTTCCCCGGGCAGCAAGTTTTGATAGAGGCAGAAAGGGTGAGAACAGGCTTCCTTTAACTACCCCAGGCCCTGCTGAGACTGACACAGGCAAGAGAAGTGGGCGTGTTCCCCACTGCTGTGCCAGGGAAGGAAGGTCCTGAGGCCTGTGCTGAATTAAAAGGGGTGTGACTCGAAGCAGTGCAGCCAGCTGCAGGGGAGAACTGGAACAGTTCTTGATGAGCGCCAAGGTCAGAGCTGGGAAGTCAATTTCATGTGTGCCGTCCAAAAGGTGAGGCCAGGACAGCAAACTAGTATGGAATGTTAGTTGTGCCTGGGGGCAATGGTCAAAATCTGTAACAAGTATAGTAATATAGAGATATGGATATAGAAACACAATAGATGGAGATGGAGATAAAGATATATTTGGATATATTCGTACATATTATGTAATATATTAAAATGAAAATACATAGAATTTCTTTTATTCTCTAACTAAATGCTACATGTTTATATCTCACAAAACTGGTTATTGAATCATTCATCAAATAGTTCTAATAATTTCTAAAATTTTTGTTGATTTTTTTTTTTTTGAGATGGAGTCTCGCTCTGTCACCCAGGCTAGAGTTCAGTGGCACGATCTCAGCTCAGTAACTTCCACCTCCCGGGTTCAGGTAATTCTCCTGTCTCAGTCTCCCAAGCAGCTGGGATTACAGGTGTGCAGCACCACACACTTGTTGGGCACAGTGGCTCACGCCTGTAATCCCAGCACTTTGGGAGGCGAAGGTGGGTGGATCATGCAAGGTCAGGAGTTTGAGACCAGCCTGGCCAACACGGTGAAACCCCATCTCTATTAAAAATACAAAAATCAGGCCAGGCGCGGTGGCCCACACCTGCAATCCCAGCCCTTTGGGAGGCCGAGGCAGGAGGATCACCTGACGGCAGGAGTTTGAGATCAGCCTGGCCAACATGGCAAAACCCCATCTCTACTACAAAAAGGAAATACAAAAATTAGTGGGGGCTGGTGACAGGTATCTGTAATCCCAGCTACTTGGGAGGCTGAGGGACAAGAGTCGCTTGGATCCAGGAGGCCGAGGTTGTAGATTTTGCTACTGCGCTCCAGCCTGGGCGACAGAGCAAGACTTAGTCTCATAAAAAAAAATAAAAACAAAAAATGCTTCTGTAGCTTGGGCCCTACAGGCTGCCTCAGGAGATCCAAATATTCTTCCTATTTTCATTACTTTAATTTACAGATGTTCTATGTAATTACTTCCAATTATTATTTTTGTATGGTAGTGTATCATCAAATTTATTGAACTGAATTTATTTAAATCTTTTACTTCAGGGATCATTAAAGTTTTTCTGTCATGAGGTGGCAGGTAAATATTTTAGGATTTGCAGGACACATAGTGTTCATAGCAACTAGTCGATTCTGCTGTGGTAGTGAGAGAGCAGTCACGGCAATTTAGAAACGAACGGGTGTGCTCTGTTCCAATACAACTCTACTCGTGGACACTGGAATTTGAATTTTAGATAATTTTCACTTGTCAACAAATATTTTTCTTCTTTAGTTCACAGATTGTAGAAAATTAGGGAGCAGACTAGACTTGGCTCGTGTGCCCAAGGAACAGTCTCTGTTTGACCTGATTTATATGTTTAGTGCATCATCCGAAGATAATTGAATGCAGTGGCTTATTTTCAGTTTAAAATATTGAGAAAGATTTCTAAAATTTTGACTGAAGCTCTATTTATATTTTGAGAGATAAGAAGGTCTTACTCTGTTGCCTAGAATGGAGCGCTGGAGTGCAGTGGTGCAATCACAGCTCACTGCAGCCTCGACCTCCTGGGCTCAAACAATTCTCCCACCTCAGCTTCCCAAGAAGCTAGGACTACAGGTGTGTGCCACCACTCCAGGCTAATTAAAATTTATTTTTTGTAGAAATGGGGTCTCGCTATGTTGCCCAGGCTAGTCTTGAACTACTGCGCCTCAGGCGACCCTCCTGCTTTGGCCTCCCAAAGTGCTGGGATTACAGGCATGAGCCACTGAACCCAGAAGAGCTCTATTCTTTTTATCAGGCAATAACGTTTTCCTGTAAATATTTGTCATTTAAATAACTTTTTTCAAGTACCAACAATAGAGTTTAAGATATTCCTTTTGCTTCTATAATATCAACAAAATCTGTTCAACTATGCTCAAAGTCTTGAATTTCACAATTTAGGAAAGTTATAAGTTCACTCATTCATTTGTTCAATACATATTTATTAAGAATCTTAATGAAGCCGGGTGCGGTGGCTTATGCCTGTAACCCCAGCACTTTGGGAGGCCAAGGTGGGTGGATCACCTGAGGTCAGGAGTTCAAGACCAGCTTGGCCAACATGACAAAACCTCGTCTCTACTAAAAATGCAAAAATTAGCCAGGTGTGGTGGCACGCACCTGTAATCCCAGCTATTCGGGAGGCTGAGGCAGGAGAATCGCTTGAACCCGTGAGGCAGAGGTTGCAGTGAGCTGAAATGGCGCCATTGCACTCCAGCCTGGGCAACAGAGCAAGACTCTGTCTCAGAAAAAAAACACTGGATCTTAATGAATATCCTGGGACCAGGCTCTATGTGCCATGTACTAGAACATAAGCATGAAAGTGTAAGTTCTCTACCTCATGGAATTTTCCAAAGTAACTGAGAGACGGCTGTATACCTGAACAATCTAATATTAAAAAATTATTGTGTGGTAGGTAGTATAGTGGTTACAACGTGGGGCTCTGAAGCCAGATTGCCTGGATTTGAATCTCAGCTCTACCACTAGTCATCCAGGCTGGAGAGTATGGGCGACCTCCTGGGCTCAAGTGATTCTCCCTTCCAAGTAGCTGGGACTCCAGGCACACCGCCACAGCCAGCTACTTTTTTATTTTTTGTAGAGATAGGGTTTTGCCACATTGCTCAGGCAGGTCTCAAACTCTTAGATTCAAGTGATCCTCCCGCCTTGGCCTCTGGAGTGCTGGGGTTACAGGCATGGCCCCTGCACCCGGCTGGGACCCTTTTTACAGTTACAGGTATGATGGGAAGTTATAGCATGGCGACAGCCCTGCATCCTTGGAACTCCCACCTCCCCCATCGGATTCTAAGGCCCTCCAGGGCTGACTTACCTTTACCAATTGCAAAGAGCTTGACTCTGTCCCTTGCACTCAGTAGGTGCTCAATGACCATCTACTGGTTTAATGAAAATGCGGTCACCCAGATTTGGGTCAGCCCCCAGGCCACTCTAACTGGGTGTGAAAGTAAACAGGAGCTGCCCCCTGCCTCCCAGACCAGATCCTGAGGGGCTGCGAAGGATTGTAGTCAAAGGAAAGGGACCAGTGAAAATGAAGAGAATGCTCCCTCGCTAAGACGTGCCACGTTTTTGTTCTGGGCTTTACATTTATTCCCTCTCTTGAAGGCCAGCTGGGGTTTAGCTTTTCTACTTCCATGATGTAAACGTATTTTCAAGTGTTGGTTACTTGGCTGGGGAGTTCACTGGGTGGACCTCAGCACTGAAAAATCCACCCTGGGAGCTGTTAGCACTTTCTCACTCCCTTCCCCCTTAATCAACTAACTGCAAGAGAACAGAAAAGGACAGTTTTAAGGTCCACAGATGCAAGCAACTTACGGTTTCCCTAAGAAAGTCACTTCTTTTTCTTGGAGATAAATCGTCATTGACCTCTTATGGAATTTTTTAGAAATTCCTCAAATTTCTTCAATTTTGAGTTGTGCGGTCCTGAAGAGAAAATATGTCATGCTGGTTTTCATGTTGAATGGTTTCCAACGTGAAGTCCTGGCAAGTTTCCCTTCTCGGTTGAACCCTAGCCGGACTTTCAATTAATTCTAGTAAATGATGGAGATGGATGGCTTACTCGTTGCCAGCTTCACTGGAGTAAGTTATGGCAAGTTGACTTAATGTGTTTTTCTTTCCTACCTTGGGT
This sequence comes from Ateles fusciceps, assembly GCA_036589455.1. Lineage (NCBI taxonomy): Eukaryota > Metazoa > Chordata > Mammalia > Primates > Atelidae > Ateles > Ateles fusciceps. The sequence continues at coordinate 310,895 of JAZHEH010002135.1, forward strand.
ATCGCATGCCTGGCTAATACCTTCATTACTATAATTTCCAGTCTTCTGCAATCTCATTAGAGAAGTGTTTTAAAAATACGACCCCATAAAAGATATGCAGAAATGCTAATTGCAAATTTCTCAAGGAAATATGTATTATGGAGTAGAATTAAAAGGGGCATGGATTAAAAACTGGGACTCAATGCATGCAAGAATGTAATCTGTATGCATAGCATGGCCTATTATTGAAGATGAAGGAAGCACAGAATTTAGAGAAGAAAGTCAAATCAGAAATCTTCCGCCCCACTACTCAGAGAGCTAAGTCCCGTTTACAAGATCCAGGACTGCCTGAGTATCCCCCAGGGAGAAATAGGCACCTGTGTGAGGCCCTGTTTTTGCTCTATGCAATTCCCTTGGCATTCGCCTCTCCATTCCCAAGGTTGTTCATTGCAGACACCTGTGACTCTCTTCCTGCGGGCATTTTGTTGGAGCACATTTGGCCCACGTGCAGGGTGAATCTGGAATGCTGGAGGGTGCTTTTGGAAGCAGTTCTTCACCAATGGTTGGTGGGGAATTGATGAATAAATCCCCACCTTCCTTGTCTCTTGCAGGGGGTGCCTTCAGGTAGTCTCCCCCAGGGCTCCCCATCAGGATCGAGCTCTAATTGCCCACAGCAGTAGCTGACTTGCTAACACCCACTTACTTTCCCTCTCACCGCCTCTCTCTCCAATCAGTGTTTATTGGGATCACCTCCCAAATCAACTACTTGCATACTTGCACTGGAATCCTTGTCTCAGGGCCTGCTTCTGGGGGCACCCAAATTAAGATAATTCCTAGTTCTGAAAGCCTAGTTCAGGTATTAGTCCATTTTCACACTGCTGATAAAGACATACCTGAGACTGGGTAAATTATAAAGAAAAAGAGATTTAACGGACTCACAGTTCCACATGGCTGGGGAGGCCTCACAATCATGGTGGAAGGTGGAAGGCACGTCTTACATGGCAGCAGACAAGAGACAGAATGACAGCCAAGCAAAAGGAGTTTCTTCTTATGAAACCACCAGATCTCATGAGACTTATTCACTACCACGAGAACAGTATGGGGGAAACCCCTCCCCATGATTCAGTCACCTCCCACCGGCCCCTCCCACAATACGTGGGAATTCCGGCAGCTACAATTCAAGATGAGATCTGGGTGGAGACATAGCCAAACCATATCACCCACCCTCTCCTTAATGATTTCACATGTTCCCCACCTGGCCTCCCAGCCTGCAGTGTCTTCGTTCCTGAATCACCACACATTGCTTCCAGCGCATCCTGCTCCTAAAGTATTATTCAGATGTATCCTTCTCCCTGCTCAAAATCCTTTACTATTACCGCACATGCTACGCAGGAACAAAGTCCAAACCCCTCGCATAAATCTGATCCATACCTAGCGTCTGGCTTGCAACAGCCTTGAATGTTTCACGTGCTTCTGCTGACCTCCCTATTCACAGCTGCTAAATATTTGCCGAATAAGAAGGTTTCAGGGAGGATGAAAAAGTCATCTGGGCATTATATTATACCTTTACCTTCTTCCTATTTAAGAGAACTTCAAAGTACTTCTTTGCTTTTCTGAATATATATTTTTTTTATTGCATTTTAGGTTTGGGGGTACATGTGAAGAACATGGAAGATTGTTGCATAGGTAGCTTAGAAGCAACTTTTTCTTCCCCAATTCCTTCATTCCAGAGATAGGGCTCTTATTAGTCTGATTAGAACAAAATTCTGCATGTGAGTGTCCTCCTATAGTTTTTTAGACTGGAATTTAATTCCAGAAGAGAATTAAGCCACTGATTTTCCAGTTGCTTTTCTGTTTTGTTTAAAGCCCAGCCAATAAATACCATAAAGCTCAGCATCACACACAGGCAGACAGACAGAAGCAGGTTGTGGCTAAGGTCCATTTAGAGCTAACATGGTACTAACAAGCTCCCGTGATTTGAAGGTGATTGGCAGGAATGAGTAGGTGGGTATATTCGAAGACTCAGAGATGAATCTAAATGCGTTCATACATCCCATGGCTTTCGTTTAGTCAGTCCAAAAAGCCACTTACTGTTTAAGTCCATAAAAATGGTCAATGAGTGTTACCCATCAAGCCGTGAACGAAGGTCAGCCACAGTCTTTGCTTCCCCCAGAGCTGCTGCCTCCCCCGCTCTACCAACACCTCTCTGATCTTTGGACTGGATGACTCTCACATGCTTAATCCAGTCCTGGCTTCCTCTTGAGAAAAATAAATATTAAATGTGAAATGAAAATGAAAACCACACATGTAATAATATTGGGATTAATGGGGTGCTGAATTGTATTCGTACTTTGCTATGGTTGGCAAGTAGGGTATTCAGCTGAATTCAAAACTTGGAAACGTTCGTAAAACAAAAATGTTAGCCCAGAGTCTTGCGTTCACCATGTGGCTTTTACCTTACTCAATCAGCGTGGCAGGGGCCTCCCACATCTGGGAGGCAGGGCAGGCCGTGGTGTGGCCTGGGGGTCCTGGGGAAGCCCCCATCTTTAGCCTCCATCCTCGCTAGTCAAAAGAAAAGCAACGATTGTTCCCACTTAGCTAGCACTGGTGCAGTTTGCTGGGGAACGTTGCCGTCAGACCGTTTACTGGTCATTAGCATGTAAACGCTCATTAGATTCCAAGAGTAACTAGTTTCCAAGCAGAGCTGAAAGGGGATGTGAGTTAACCTTCATGTGTGCAGTTTCTCACGTATTCATTCCAATACCTCTATTGGGAAGGTGTGATTAGTCCCATTAGACACGAGAAAAAACCAAGTCTTAGAAAAGTAAGTGACCCACTACAGTTACGTAGTTGGCAGGGTTTAAACCGAGGCTTTCTGGCTGTAACTCCAGGGGTCCGGTGCGGCCACCACTCATCCACACCCTTAGAAACACAGGGATGCATTCTCAAATGTGCCTTTCTGACTGTCCTGTGTGAAAGGTGGGCATGACAATTGGAGCCATCTTTGTACTATGGCTCAAGACCCTTTTAAATGTGTATACTTTTTGACAGCATAATTCCACCCTTAGGAATCCTCCTGAAAGAAATGACCAGAGATGTGGATGATTACTGGAGATTTATACAAACAGATGTTAGGCCAGAACAGAGACTCAAATATTCTGGGCGTTCCCGGCCTCTGGGTATAGGTTTGAATTAACTGATGAGGACGGGCATCAAAGCAGAAGCTGCATTGACTCGAGGCCACAGCTGGCGTTTGGATATAGACAGACATGTCAGGTAGACTTGGTAGGGTGGAAGAGGAGGCCAACAGAAGCCACTTGCAAGAAGGGATGGGGGCAGGGAGAATCTTGAAAAAAGAATCCCAGAAGAGAAGGTAATTTGGTGTGATCACGTGGATTCGGCAACACAGCTTGAGATTCCAAGAGAAGCAGCAAATGCAGCTGTGACTCTGTAGGGGAGGAGTGGCGGGGAAGGCTGCCTGTGTGAACCAAGGGGGCCCAACACAGAATGTCTCAAACAGGAAAAGGCTGCTGGGTAATTACAGGGTACGAGGATGGAGATCATGAGTGGTCAGACTGAATCTTCCTGAATTTGTCCCTTTATGGGGCAGAGGCTGGTGAAGCAGAGATCCCTTCAAAGGAGGGCAGAGATGGCTGAGACAGAATTCAGGAGAAGCAGAAGCCGACTGAGCCCTGTGGCCCAGACTGATGGTTGCAAACACACAAAGCGTCTCCTATTCTTCCCCCGGACACGCAAGAAAGAATTCACAAGGGACTGGGATTTCTGAGTGAGTAAGTGGGGCTGAGAACACATGAGATGCAGGGATTCACAGAAAAGCTATCTCTCTGCACCCACGGTCTACAAGCCTAGGATTCGGAGTTGATCTCATATGGCTCGTTTTGCCCACCTATTGCGGGTACATTGAATTTCCTGGAACAAATGCTCCCTCCCCTGCATTCTACCCCGCAGGTCATTAAGCTGGAGGTTAGGATCTTCTCTGGGTCTGCTGTCCTGGTGATCACCTTGGCTGGTTTGTGGACTACCCTCTTGGCTTGAGTTTCACCCTGGACTGCCATCTTCCCACTTCCACTGGACACACTTAGAGAAATATCTAGTAACCAGGAAAGAATAATGCTTTGAGGTCTTAAGTGGAATGGATATAATAATAAGCAAGAAGGGCAGGATAAAAACACTACATATATAGTATGATTTTCATTATAAAAATGCACTAAAATATTGGAAGGAAATATGCCAAAGCCTTAAAGTAGATAGTGGGGTTACAGATGACCTATATTTCATTTTTATTTAACTTCTTTTATTTTCTGTGAGCTGGAAGGTATTATTTTATACTTACAAAGGGGAGTATTAAAAATGTGTTCCTTTTCTCTCTCCAAGTCTAACAAACGAAAAAGGCAGGCAGTGCACAAATCTATTAAATTTGGGTTGAAAAATAGATGGAGTTGGCCTGGAAGTCGCTAAAGCAGCCCATCTGGTTTAGCTGTGTTGGATGAGAACCAGTTGATTTATTAATTTAGCATTAGCTTGGGTCACTGGTGGTTTGATTCTCAGAAAGAGAATTGAGCGGTTCTGTATCTGGAAAACTGAGATTGTACCATCCTGATATAGGTGGCCCGAGGGGAATAATTTTGTAAGATGTGGCAAGTTAATATTTGCAAAGAAAATGCTGTCTGTTCTTCAAGTGTCAAAAATAGCATGTTGGGACTAGAACAGCATCCCCATCCAATTGCAAAAGTACTTCCAGTTCTCATTTATGATAAGTGAACCTTGAGTGAAATATTGATTGGTAAGCCAAATGTGTGCATGAGGATTTTTATTAGATATTCATATCAGCAAGCACACATATTTATATTTTAAATTCAGAATTTATGATTTGAACCTAGCCAACTTCTCCTTTTCACTAAGATAGCAGTAATTTATTTGTAGCATGCTTTATGCTCTCATTTTTGTCTGGAGCCTGAGAACCTTCAGCACTCATGTATTAAGTTTTGCATTGTTGCTTTCCATAACTGCTGTCCCACCAAAATTCAGATGTTGAAGTCTCAACCCCGAGTACCTCAGAATGTCACCACCTCTTTAAAGAGGTGATTATGTCAAATGAGGCCATTAGCCTGGGCCCTGATCCAGTATGACTGGAAGAAGAAAAACCAGGAGCACTGTCCATGCACAGAGAGACAGCCACATGAAGAGGCAGTGAGAGAGTGGCTATCTGCGAGCCAAGGAGAGAGGTCTTAGAAGAACCCAACCCTGTAGCCACCTTGATCTTGGACTTCCAGCCTCCAGAACCAGGAGAAAATAAATTTCTATTGTTTCAACCATCCAGCCTGTGGTATTTCCTGATGGCAGCCCTAGCAAACTAATTTGGCCTCCAGCCCTGTTTGTTTCTGAAGCCCAACACTCACAAGTCACCCCTCTTCCCTCTGACTCTCAAATCCAAAATCTGGTGTTTGCAGATTGGAACCCAATAATGGGTCTGGAAGACAATTTAGTGAATCTTGACCAGTAGATGGAAAATGAAATAGACTAAAATACAACAGAATGGCACAGAAGAGGATAGAATAAAATACAGACTATCAAAATGCTACATGTAATAAAGGTAAAGTATAGCTCTCGTGAAGTCTTTATTTCCATTACGTATGTTTTTATGTGTATACTGGTCCATGCTGTAAGCTGAATTTCATACTGTGGGTCATAGTAAAAATTAATGTGGAAGTCACTGGCCTCATTGGACTCTGCATTTTGTCTCTCTCCAGCTTCGAAGGCATTTTCATTCTGGTTGATCATCAGCAAAATTCACGACGCACTTAACTTCCTCCAAATGTTCTGTTTAACTGGGTAAAACCAAACAGGTCTCACCAACGCAATCCATCCGTGGCATGCTCTGAGCAGGAAACCTGCTTGGTCTCAACCTTCATTGGATTTACATAGAATAACTCTATATTCATTTTTGAGGAAAGAACAAAATTTAAAACTATTTATGAAAGGCTGGAAATATAAAAAATTAAGTCTAACATTAAATTTCATAATTTCTCACTGAACTTCCTCTTTTCTAACATGCCATTAATTGTAAGATGGACCATTAACTTAAAAATGGCTTTCCAAGCAAGAAAGACACCCTACGGAGTTGTGCTGTCCAATATGGTAGCCACTAGCCACAGGTGGCTACTTACATTCAAATTAATTAACATTTAAAATTCAGCTCCTTAGTCTCACTAGCGACATGGCAAGTGCCTGGAGCTCCATGTTCTGTATGATAGAACATTTCCGCTGTCACACAAAGTTCTGCTGGACAGCACTCCTCTGGTTTTGATGAATGAGGACTGAACAGAAAGGTTTCAGGGTAGCTGCGGTTCGCAAAAGCGGTGGTGACCAAATTGCTTTGGAGAAAATAAATAACAACGGATTATGCGTGTGAGGAGTAGCTGGATCTTTACTTCCTCCAAGAGAAAGAAGTAAAATTAGAATTGCATAAAGAAGGAGCCCTACAACAATAGACATGTCGATATGAAATAGCAATTATAAGAATTTTGATGAAGAATTTGCTGTTGTCAAGCACTGTGCTAAGTGCTTTACAGATTATCTGTGATTACAACCCTATGGAATAAGAATTAATCATTTTCACTGATGGGAAAATTGACAGTCAAAGATTCAGGTTGTTCAAAAACTGACCGGAGGAGATGGCAGCAACGATTTAAAGCCAGTTTCCAAGCCTCATTCTCTTTCTGTTATACCAGCAGTTCTCAACTGGAGACTGGAAAGGTGGACGTGGGGGGTCAAGAGGTACTTTCATCATCATCAGGACCGATTGGGAAACCAGGGAACACTCCCTCTTCCCAGGAAACCTTTTCCAAAAGCCCTTCTCCATCCCACCTCCATCCTGTCTCCACAGTGCTCTCTGTAGCCATCCTCAGCCTACAATCGCAAGGCTGAGGCCAGAGTGGGAATCAGGGTGAAGACTGTCGTAGACCGCTAGGGTTAGAAACTCTAAGTGGAATGTAGAGCCAGGGAATCTGAAATTACAAATAACTCTCCAGGTGATTCTAATACATATGCTCCAGTTGAAAAAACCAGGCTGGGTGCAGTGGCACAGGCCTGTAATCCCAGCACCTTGGGAGGCCGAGATGGGAGGATCACTTGAGCCCAGAAGTTTGAGACCAGCTTGGGCAACATGGTGAAACCCCATCTCTACAAAATATACACGTTAGCCAGGCGTGGTGGCACACACCTGTGGTCCCAGCTACTCGGGAGGCTGAGGTGGGAAGATCACTTGAGCCCAGGAGTCCGAGGATACAGTGAACTGTGATCATGCCACTGTACTCGGCCTGGGCTACAGAGGGGAGACCCTGTCTCAGAAAAAAAAAAAAAAAAAAAGAGAGAGAGAGAAAGAAAAAATCGTGCTACCTGGAAGGCAGTTAAATATTTAGTCGGATGAAAATAATAGTAAATATAGTTACTGAATTAAATGCAAAATTCAAAAACAATTCTTGAAAAAAAAACACATAAGGAATATAATATGATAATTATCTGAGTTTTACAGCTGCAGATTGTTATTAAAGACAGGACTTCATCCATGAGAGACTATAACAAATGTGAAGATATTCCATGGATCAGAATATAAAGCAAATGGAAAAGTCATCAGATGGACAGAGGTGTTTTTCCTAGAAAATGATGACCAGCACAATTGCCTCAGTGATCCTGCAGATCACAGTAGATTGACTGAGCATGTTGCCAAGGCTTTTTGCCTTGCTCTCTGTCCTCACCTGAAGCTTCTGAAAGAAGATGGAATGACCAAACTGGGACTACGTGTGACGCTTGACTCAGATCAGGTTAGCTATCAAGCAGGGAGCAATGGCCAGCCCCTTCCCTCGCAGTATATGAATGATCTGGACAGCGCCTTGGTGCCGGTGATCCATGGAGGGGCGTGCCAGCTCAGTGAGGGCCCTGTCGTCATGGAACTTATCTTTTATATTCTGGAAAACATTGCATAAACAGAGAAGACTTCATTTTTTTTCTGTTCAGGACCTGTTGCAACAGCAGTCATACCCAAATCATTTGCACTTTAAAACTGGAAGATTAAGCTTTTGTTAACACTATTAATGGGGTGGGGTACAGGGTGGGAGTGAGGGTTTGGGAGACGGGTGGGGAAAGGGTGGCTGGGGGGACAGATGTTCCATAATTCTAAGTCTTCTATGCATTGTCCACCAAGAAGATATGGGCAGCTTCTGTTCCTGCACAACAGTTATGCTATCCTTGCAGCTAATCCCCTTCTGTTACTCTTTAGACAAGAATTCTGCTCCTCTCTCAAGATTTACTTATGGTCATGTGCTCAGAAATGCTCAAATGGGTACAACCATCACCAAGGGTGGGATGGGAGGGCAGAGGTAAAATAAAATATGAAGCATCAAAAAAAAAAAAAAAAAAAAGACAGGACTTCATAGAGGATTCAAAACAGAACAAAATAAACAAAAGTAAAACCCACTCAATTGTTAGAAGGCTGCTATAAAAAATTATGCTTTTTTCATTTAGACAATTAGAGAAATATAGGTTTAGGGCTACATTTAGTAAACTTCAACGTAACCACATCTTCATAAAAAGCACAATAAGTATATAAATAAATTTTTAAAATTAAGAAACACAGAGTAACCACTACCAGAATTAAGAACCACCTTCCAAATTACCCGCTGAAGAAAACACAAACACAGTGCAAATAACATAGGCAAGAAAATAGCAAAAAAACCTGGCCAGGTGCAGTGGCTCATGCCTATAATCCCGGCACTTAGGGAGGCCAAGGCGGGCGGATCACCTGAGGTCAGGAGTTCAAGACCAGCTTGGCCAACATGGCGAAACCCCGTCTCTACTAAAAATACAAAAATTAGCCGAGTATGGTGGCAGGTGCCTGTAATCCCAGCTACTCGGGAGCCTGAGGCAGGAGAATTACTTGAACCCAGGAGGTGGAGGTTGCAGTGAGCCAAGATGGTGCCATTGCACTCCAGCCTGAGCAACAAGAGCGAAACTCCATCAAAAAAAAAAAGAAAGAAAGAAAATAGCAAACCTAAAAGAGAATACAAAAAGGACGCCAGAAATCAGAACATATGCATCCATTTTTAGACTACTAATCAATGTGTGACACTCTGTAATAAAAAGCAGAGATGGGGCCGGGTGCAGTGGCTAATGCCTGTAATCCCAGCACTTTGGGAGTCTGAGGCAGGAGGATCACTTGAGGCCAGGAGTTTGAGACCAGCCTGGGCAACATGGCAAAACCCTGTCTCTATAAAAATACAAAAATTAGCCAGGTGTGGTTGCATGCACCTGTAGTCCAAGCTACTTGGGAGGCTAAGGCAGGAGAATTGCTTGAACCCGGGAAGTGGAGGTTGCAGTGAGTTCAAGATTGCACCACTGCACTCTAGCCTGGGCAACAGAGTGAGACTCTGCCTCAAAAAAAAAAAAAAAAAAAGAAAGAAAAGAAAAAGAGCAGAGGTGCTCACACTGGGCTAAAATGAAACAAAACATGATTGTGTGCTGCTTATAAAAGACAACCTAAAACAAAATTGAATCAAAAAGTTAAAATTAGAAGGCGAATAAAGCCACGCCAATCAAAGGTGGGCAGAATAAAGCAGCTATGGTAGTATTGCTAAAGAAAGGATTCAAGACAAAATACTAATCAAAATGAATACTTATCAAACACTGCAATCAAGGAGGACTTGACAAGCTTAAAACCACAAAGAACTTCTCGAAAGTCCCTTCACAAGGACAAATTTTGCTAGATTTAACGATATAAAAATTTTAAGCATTTGAATAGCTAAAAGCAACACAGTCAGATGGAAAAAAGTAAATGAACTGATACAAACGTTTTCAACAAATGTAACACAGGATTATTAGCTTTAATATATAGAGTTCGTGCAAATCCCCATGAAAAATATTAATGCAAAGATAGACAATTCAGAAAGAAGAAACGGAATTAATATAAATCAAATAGGTTAGATTAGCAATAACTTGCTTCTCTCAAATCGATCATTCTGTAAAATCCCATTAAGAGCACTGGTGGAAATATAAATTGGTATATTATTATTTGGAGATGATTCCGGCAGTAGCTTTCCAAAGCTTTTAAAAAGTGTTCACTCCTTTTGAAACAATAACTCCACTGTGGGAATCAAGCGGACGGACAAGAATAAGAACTGTCAGACCAAGATTTATGAACAAAGATGTTCAGGAAACTATTGTTTATGATAGAGAGAATTTTGAGAGAAGCCAGAATGTTAAATGATGGCAGCAGTTTTTAGAAAAATATGATACATCCGTCAGACTATTATGAATCATCTAAATAATATGTAAGAAGTTGTAGTTCCTGTGGTCCCAGCTAGTCAGGAGGCTGAGGCACAAGAATCCCTTGAATCTGTGAGGCAGAGGCTGCAGTGAGCAGAGATAGAGCCATTGCACTCCAACCTGGGCCACAGAGTAAGATCCTGTCTCAAAGGAAGAAGGAGAAGGAGAAGGGAGAAGTTGTTAAAATAAAGAAATGATGCATGGTGTATGTTAAGTAATTTTAAAAAAGAAACCAAAAAATGGAATGCCAAATTCTATATGCTGGATATTAAATTGCATACACAATATCATCTCAACTAAATTAATAGTGTCTGCCTTTGAGTAATGGAATTATATGATCTTTTTTTCTGCTTCTAACTACTTTCTATGCTTTCTCAAATTTCTGCGTTGAGCACAGGTTACTTTTATAATCAGAAAAAAATTGAGGAGAAAAAAATGACTCTCAGTTATCATGAGATCTTTAGTTCTAGCCCTCTTTTTTATTAATCAGGATTCTTGGCTGCAGAAACTGCTTCTGGCAATCTTGAGCAAAAGTTAATTTGTTGCAGGGATTTGGGGAGGCAAAAAGAAGGCTTGGGAGAGCCTGATTAGCACTGGGCTGCCGCATAAATGACCTCTAACCAGCCTTCATATCACATCACTCAGGCTTCTAAGACCAGGGAGAAGGCGTCCCATGGTTCCCTAGTGTAGGTCACCTGCTTGCATCAGGGTGAGGAAGCTGGCTCACTAAAATCCACCAGAGGAGACAGACACAACCTCCCTCCAAGACAAGACAGAGTGGGAGAAGGTGAGCCCCCAAACTATTAGGGTGCTATTAGGAAGCGGGGATGAGATCCTGTTGAAGTGACACATGATGTCACCACTGTTTATCTCTTCTGTGGGTCATTTTGCAACGGAAGTGTCTTCTCCATCGTTTCTTTCTTATCCATTAAAAAAAAAAAAAACAAGCTCCCTGAAATGGAACATCTCTTCCCCTCTGCTCCATTTCAGCTTTCTCCCTCAGGTTCACCGATCAGAACTGTCAGAGTCAGAGACTGTTTCTCAGGCTTGATCTTTCTAAATATTGTAGTTTGGGTTTCCTTAAAAGCGGAACCTGAGACAAGAATTTGACTGTAAGTCATTTATTTGGGAGGTGACCCCAGGAAACACTGGTAAACGAGTGAAGAAATGAGAAGGAAAGGAAAGGAAGTCAACACAGTGTGTTATTAACAAGTTACCGCGGTGGGCAAGTGAGGCTCAATCCCCGGGGGACCCTGGGAAGCGGTGTCGACACGCATCTGAGTCACGTCACCCAAGGGGCAAGGGGGCTGGAGTAGTTATACACCAGCTTCTGTCAAGCATTGGTTGAGGGCTGCTTGGCGGAGAGGGCATTCCCTGGCACTTCCAGCCTGTCATGCCCATGGACAGAGCAGGCTCCGGAAGCCAAGAGAAGAGAGTTGAAGCGATGCAGCTTCTAGCAGTTGGAAGTCTGGCATAGGCACTAAGGCCGAGGGAATGTGGGCGGGGCCCCAGCCGTCGTTGCTTTACTAGACATGTCCGTGTGTGGTTTCACATCAGGGATGACTCTTCCTGACTCGCTTCCCTTCCGTGGATGCTGGAACACCCCACCCCCACTTGTTTTCTGCCCTCTTCTCTTGCCACTTCTTCCCAATCTTCCTCGTAGATTTCTTGGTTGGTTTTTATCCCCCTGTACTTAGATGTTGGTAATTAGCTGCTGTCTTCTCATTCCGCGTACTTTCCTTGGCAATCTCAATCACACTGTGGGAAGTAGAAAAGTTCCTTTTTTAAAGTGTCCTTTCTTGTTAAAGAATAAGTGTGCGAACAACTTTGTGAAGCCCTATCCTAGGTAGCTGTTAGACATGCCATGCTTACAGGCACGTAGTACATTCTATGTCCTTGTGCTTTAACCAAGATATCTGTGCTGGACGTGCTCACAGGCATGTCCCAGCTCTCCACTGCTTTTACCTGTTTAGAAAAGTTTTCAGTTATTAGCCCATCGGGTTTTAGTTTATTTAGATTGTGAGGTCTGGCTCCAGCCAACGGAGATCAGACACAGCAGTAAGGACAACCCCAAATGCATAAGGAATAAATTTGTGTGTTTTCCTTTGTTCATTGTACTCTCATGACAAGATGGCTAGTGCTAGTACCCTTCCCGCAGTCCAGGAAGTAAAAATTGCGTTGCTGAAAGATCCTTAGTCTCAGTGCTGTATAACAAATAACAAAAATTTATTTCCAACAACATCTTTGTCACCAAAGCCCATCTATTGCCTGACTGGTCCACGTTGACATTTGTAGCCCTGCTCTCTTTATGGAGTCTAGACCCAACAGCCTAATGAATGCCTCCACTTTGGGTCTCCCATGATCCCCAACAGGTCTAAAACTTACCTCTCCAAATTGTATTTTCTCTCCAAATCTTTCTCCCCCCACTGAATGCCCCTCTCTCAAAATGGCAGCACTAGCCATCCAGGTTCCTAAGCCAGAGACCCGGAGTCATCCTTCCTTCCCTCTCCCTGCTCCTTGCCCATGATGTCTAATTGGCCACAATCCTAACCTCACATCTTCTCTCTTCTGCCTTCTCGACCTTTAAGGCAGACTACTGTTATGCACCGTGGTTAACAAAGTCAAGGTGTAGAAGGTGCTCCTAGCTTCGTCTCCAACCTTCTTTTTGCTCCTCGTTGGCTCAGCCCACTTTCTGAACCTTTGCTGACTTCATTCCTGCCCCTTTGGCGTGCAAAGACCTCAGTCTTGCTGGTTCACCTCCGAGTGTTTGCTACAGCCTCAGAGCTGCATTTATTCTCAGGATCCTCCCACTTTGGATAGGATTCCAAATCAGTTAGGGTCCAGTTCACTTGTGAATTACACAAATCCAAAATAACTGAGCCTTAAGTAAGATAGAAGTATATTCATTTCTTGTGTTTAAAAAAAATGTCCAAAGGAAGTCAGTCCAGGGCTGGTGTGGTCCCCCGGAGGGACTCGAGTTTCTGCTTCTAAGGAAACCCAAACTTGGACAGTAGAGTAAAGATACACTTGGGGCATTTGATTCAAAATAAGAATGCTCCTGACCATAGTTCTCTGACAACTTGGTTAAATGTCAGGTGTCCATAAATCTAGGAGGCAGAAGCCCTAGGAAAGTTTTCTCCTTTTTTTTTGGAGACGAAGTCTTGTTCTGTTGCCTAGGCTGGAGTGCAGTGGCGCGATCTCGGCTCACTGAAACCTCTCTCTCCTGGGTCGAATTGATTTTCCTGCCTCAGCCTCCCAAGTAGCTGGGATTACAGGCGTGAGCCCAGCCTGGCTAATTTATTTTTGTATTTTTATTAGAGACGGCATTTTACCATGTTGGTCAGGCTGGTCTCGAACTCCTGAGTTCAAATAAACCCTAGAAAGGTTTTCAACAAATGACTTGTCCTCCTCCAGGTGGAACTATGACATGACGCTGCTGTGCGGCAGCCTAGAAGAAGCTAGAGAAGCCTAGAAGAAGCTGGGGTATCAGAGAATGTGAGCCTGGGGTTCCCTGGGACACTCCTGCCCACAATACCTCCTACTACCATCTGTCTCCCAACTTGTCAGCATCTTTCTCTCCCTCCTCCCTTCAGACCTACTCACGGTGAAGCCCAGTGACCAGCTCACAGGCTTCCCACCATCTTACCCCCACCCTGGCTCCCCAAGCTCCCAAACTCACCTACCACTGGAGGGAGGTGCCACTGGGCAGCCAGAGCCTTAAGAGCTCATCTGGAAACACCTGAGGTGTTAAGAGTTGAAACTAGCTTGTTGAGTTAACCCCTTCCAGGGGATATTTGCATCTTAACTGGAAACAATCATGAAGCCGGTATTTTTGACCACGTGACTCTCGAAGAAAGTGAAAATTATCTGAATCCTAGGGCACACGGATGAGGCCACTCATGGTTGTAGGCTACTAGTGCAGGATTCTGGCCACTGAGAGCCCCACCCTCTGCCTTAGGTCCCACTGGTGGCTCCAAGGGCTGAGGGGATCCTTATCTCAGCTACACTTGTACCGCCATCCCTTGTCCCCACCTAGCACACACAGGCAGGAAAACCACCTTCCATTGTTGAGGGAGGGATGCGTGAATAAGCTGCCCAGAGGGCCGAGGCAAGATTGAGAATCAGTGCCTTGAAACTGAAAAATATGCTTTTAAAACTTTTTCTTGGGAAAATTTGCTTTTAAAACTTTTTTCTTGGGAAAATTTCCAGAACCACACAAAAGTAAGAGAAGGCAAGTAATCCCTTCATAGCCACCATTCAGATTCAACAACAACTCATATGTTGCCATTCTTGTTTTTTTTTTTCAGGTATACATCCCCCAACACCAATCACACATGTCAGTTGGCTTGTCATTTCACTTCAATAGGCACCTGAGGGAGGAAGGGAGAGAGGGAGGGAAGGAGGAGAGGGAGGGGGAGAGGAAGGAGAGGGAGGGGAGAGAGGGAGGGGGGGAGGGGAGGGAGGGAGGGAGGAGGGAGGGGAGGAGGGGAGGGAGGGAGGGAGGGAGGGAGGGAGGGGAGGAGGAGGAGAGAGGGAGGGAAGGAGAGAGGGAGGGGAAGGAGAGAGGGAGGGGAAGGAGAGAGGGAGGGAGACAGGGAGGGAGGAGAGACAGAAGAAAGGGAGGGAGGAAGGAAGGAAGGATGGAAGGGAGGGAGAGTTTTCTTTGTAACCACAATGCTGTCTTCACAATTAACAAAACTAACAATTTACAAATGTCATCCGTCACTAAGTCCAGATTTAAATTTCTTGACAATTGGGAGCACAGAGGAATACTTTTGAACGGTGCAATGCTTTTTCAGACATCAGAGCAGGCATGTGTGGGAATAAATGAGGACTGGAGGCCTTGTACTCACATCCTATCGCAACATCCGGTTGACCCAAACTAGTATGGAGTTTTGCTAAGGGAAGCAAGCTATCTCCCTGTGGGAAGTAGAAAAGCCCTTTTTAAAGTTTCCTTTCTTGTTAAAGAATACATCGGTTAGTGTGTATAGTGACTTTATTAACCCTGCGTATGTAGCTGTTAAGACATGCTTACAGACACGTAGTACATTCTTATGTCCTTGTACTTTAACCAAGATTTGTGTGCTAGACGTGCTCACAGGCATGTCCAGCTCACAGCCTATGCCCTTGCCTGTTTAGAAAAGTTTTAAGTTATTAGCCAATTGAGTTTTAGTTTAGATTGTGAGGTCTGGCTCCAGCCAATGGAGAACAGACGCCACAATCAAGGCCACCCCAATGCGTAATGGATAAATTTGTGTGTTTTCCTTTGTTCATTGTACTCTTGTGGTAAAATGGCTAGGGAGAGTACCTTCCTGTAGTCCAGGAAGCAAAAACTGTGTTGCTGAAAGATCCTTTGTCTCAGTGCTGATTTTCTTTGAGGCACCGAGCATTTGTTTTCAACAGCGCCTATGTTTTCATCAGTGCAATAAAAAGGAGAATGATGTGCATGCCAGTTCGCCCTGTGCTTGTAATCTAGGATTTCAGAGGTACTGGAGGGTGACATTCACCCCCTTCAAAGGGACACATATTAATCTCCCTGTGAAATGATGTGAATAAAAGACTCCGCATGTCCATTTGGAGGGGGAAACATTACAATGCCCACTTGTTGTTCCTACATCAAAGGCTGAGGAAAAAAAAATGATGAGGATTTGTACAATTCTCCATGAGCCAGGAACTGTCCATTAACTTTGTAAACAGATTGAGTCACAGTCTGCTGAATTTGGAAGAACTGCCAAGGATGAAATAGCTTTCCTGCTCAACTGGAACTAAGGAAAGTGGCTGAGACAGAGAGTGACAAATAGAGAGAAAGATCAACATCACCGCAACGCACTACAGCTTGCTTAGAAGAGATCTTGGCTTTCGTCTTATCTGGTAGAGCTCCTCCTTGCTTGAAAATGAGTGTTTTCTAGTCACAGCTAACATTTTTTGAGCTTTCCTCCAGCCCAGACACTATTCTCAAGACCCCATATGCCTTAGCTCATTTAATCCACACAACCCTTTGAAGTAGGTATGGTTATCATGCTCACTTTTATAAAAAGGGAACTGAAACACAGAGACGTTAAGGTATAATTTGTCCAAGATTACACAGCCAGTAATTGGAAGAGGCAGGGCTTGAACCGAGGGCATCTAGCTCTGGCCTCCACTCATAACCACTGTGTTATACCACGTTGGGAGGAAAGACTCTGATTTTTATACACATAGTCTCATCTGATATCATTTTACCTCTATCTTGATGCTTTTGCCACTGTCCTCATTAATCTCTGCTTACCCACTTGTCTTTCTAAATGAAGCTGTGAGCTCCTTGAAAGCAGGGACTGCTATGTCCCCACAGTGCTTAGCAATAGCAGACATTCATTAGCTGTGCATCCAACATAACAGGTCCAGGACTCCAGGTGACACAAGTGAGGCACTGACCTCTGGTGCAAGACTGAAGGGGGCTCAAAACACTTAGTCATCAATATCAATCATATTTTTAATGCATTTTTTTTTGAGACGGAATTTCACTCTTGTTGTCCAGGCTGGAGTGCAATGGTGCAATCTCAGCTCACTGCAACCTCCGCCTCCCAGGTTCAAGCGATTCTTCTGCCTCAATCTCCTGAGTAGCTGGGATTAAGGCACCCGGCACCGTGCCTGGCTACTTTCTTGTATTTTTGTAGAGATGGGGTTTCACCATATTGTCCAGGCCGGTCTCGAACTCCTGACCTCAAATAATCCACATGCCTTGGCCTCCTTAAAGTGCTAGGATTACAGGCTTGAGCCACTGCGCCCAGCACAAACTCAAATATCTTAAAAACGGAATTTATGCTTTAGCTGAGAACGCTGAATGGCAGAAATAAATGAAACAGGTGGGTAAATAAATGGAACTCAATGGCTTTAGAGGTTGCTAACTAATACATTATCAGCTGCTTATATATAATATTGAAAACTATGACTTTACTGCCACCATTTTAAAAGAATTCATAATTTATTCAACAAACATTTAGTCAGTATGAACCAAGGAGTCTTTCCCTTTTAAATTTTTTAACAGAACTTCAAATGGGCCATAAAATAACCCAAAACACTGATAATCAAGTAATTTAGTAGCCACCAGATAAACCAACATTAAATGAAATGGTCATGTATTTTAGTTAAAAAAATCAAAACAAAGTTACTCTCAATGAATAATGAAAAGACAAATAAACCAACACATTCAGTCAACAAATTTTATAAGAGACATCAGTTCTAGGAAATTCTTTATGCTGGCCTGAGTCATCTGAGGTTGGTCCCGTTACTTCAAGCAGATTGGTGGTGAGGTGACAGCCATTTACCAACACTCTTGAAAGGCCTTGCTAAGAGCTCGTCCTGCTAACAATGACTCATTCATTAAACTAACATTCACTGAGCACCTACCATGTACACATGCTATGAATGGTCAGTGGCCTGAATGTGCGTGTCTCCCCCAAATTCAGATGTTGAAATCCTAACCCCCAAGGTGATGATATTAAAAAGTGGGGCCTTTGAGAGGTGATAGGGTCATGAGGGCAGAGGCTTCATGAACTGGGACTCTGCCCTTATAAAAGAGACCCCAGAGAGAACCCTGCCCTTTATGCCATGTGAGGACACAGGGAGAAGGCACCAACTGTGAACCAAGCCTTTGGAGCAGGCCTTTGCCAGACACTGAATCTGCCAGCGCCTTGATCTTAGGCTGCCCAGCCTTCAGCACTGTGAGAATTTCTGTTGTGTATAAGCCACCCAGTTAATGGTATTTTTTATAGCAGCCTGAACGGACAAAGACAACCAGGTTGTGCGTTAGATGCTGGACACAGAGATGCAGAGGTTAGGTGCATAGAGATGCAAGTAATTAGGGCTCTATTTTTTTTTTTGAGACAGAGTCTCACTCTGTTGCCCAGGCTGGCGTGCAGTGGTGCAATCTCGGCTCGCTGCAACCTCTGCCCTGGGTTCAAGTGATTCTCCTGCCTCAGCCTCCCAAGTAGCTGGGACAGCAGGCGCTTGCCACCATGCCTGGCTAATTTTTTGTATTTTTAGTAGAGATGGGGTTTCATTGTGTTAGCCAGGATGATCTCAATCTCCTGACCTTCCTCGCCCTCCCGCAGTGCTGGAATTACAGGTGTGAGCCACCGCGCCCCAGCAGGGCTCTATTTTTAAGTGGGGGTGGGTGTGGGAGAAGGTCAGCAGGGAAACAGGTATAAAACTTACAGGTCTACCGGGAGGGATCCAGGAAAGGCTTCTCAGAGGGGTTAGGCGAGGGTGAAGTTGTCGTGTTGGAAAGGGCCCAATAGAAAGTCCTTCCCCACTTGAGACCTGAATCACTTGAGGACTAAGAGAAAGAAGTTGGCAGTTGGAGAACAAAATATCATCTTTATCACTGATAGGACTGACATCAGAGAATGTGGCTTCCACCTGCCAAGTGGCTTCCACCTCCCAATACTGACCCTCCAAATTAGACTGACCACCCATCCAGCATCCTTGAACCAGGGAAGACCTTGTCCACTGCAGGGACAGAGCCTGACTCTGGAGCAGTGGAGAATAGTGGCTCCTTGGGGCAGCTCGTACCCAAAAAGGACAGGTTGCACGACACACGCCCACATGTTGTCTGTAGGGTATGAATTGTGTGATATAAATGTGCATGTGTGTATAAGCAAACTGTAAGGCCGGTTGCCTCGCCGGGAGCTCGGACACGCCCATCCCTCTCCGCGCCTGGAAACTACGTCACCACTCCGCGCTGGACATCAAGCCCTGCACTCAGCATCTAGCTCTGCCACGTGGCTTCCCCAACACCCACTTCTGCACTCCGCACCAGAATCTGCACTCAACACTAAACTCTGCACCCGGCACCTAGCCTGCCGTTGGAAAACCCCGCCACAGTTTAAAAGAAGCCCTGCCAAAACCTGCCCAATAGCATTTTGCTCCCTCCAGGTCCCACTCTCCCTGGGCGGCCTGCTCACCGGAAATCCCGCCTACCTACCAATAGCAGCTTGCGCCGTCCATGTCCTGTTTCTCCACAACCAATCAAAGCGCCTTCACTCCCTATAAAACCCCACGCCCAAGAGGAGTCAAGCGCGACTTCTTATGGCCCCCCCTTCCCCAACCACAGAACCTCACCGGGAGCTTAATAAATTGGCATTTAATTTTCCTAGGCTGGTCTCAGTTTCCTCATTTTAAACTCGGCAATAACCCTTACAAACTTTAACTCCTAGAGGTAGTTAGCACTTGAAATACCTACTCAGAAATCCATATTCCAGAGATGTTGAAGTGCTGCAAATACTGTGTTTTGTTTGTTTTTTTGAGACAGAGTCTCGTTCTGTCACCAGGCTGGAGTGCAGTGGTACAATCTCACCTCACTGTAACCTCCACCTCCCGGGTTCAAGCAGTTCTTCTGCCTCAGCCTCCCAAGTAGCTGGGACTGCAGGCACATGCCACAACGCCCAGCTAATTTTTTGTATTTTTAGTAGAGATGGGGTTTCACCATGTTGGCCAGGATGGTCTCCATCTCTTGACCTCTTGATCTGCCTCGGCCCTCCAAAGTGCTGGGATTACAGGTGTGAGCCACTGAGCCTGGCCTGCAAATATTGTTATCTAAATCTATAACCAGAGAATTTGTTAATACATATGTTATAAATAATCATATTGGTAAATGACTGGTGCTTGATCTATATCTGTTAATATATGTGCATGTGTATGTGCATACATATGTATGCATCTCAGATATATCAGGCTAGAAAGATTTTGCTGGCCCAACTGTCTTTGCACAAATGAAGTATAAGGATCTGGCAAGCTGAGTCGTCCATCATCTTTGGAGCAGTAGCCTGGTTCTGTGCCTGCCATGTCATGGAGGACTCGGCTAGAGACTTAACTATAGGATTGGCCAGTCCCATCATCAGAGTTACGTTTCATCCATCTTGGAGTGAACCCTTCATGTACAGTGCTTGCTGGAATGCACAAGGACAGAGAGTGGGACGCCCACGAGTTTATGAGACCATGTTCTTGTGCCTACTTGCTGATAAACAGACATTTGGTAGGATTTGTTCAAAGACCGGCATTTATTAGAACAGACCGCTTAGTAGATAGGTTGTCGGGTGGGGAAGTAGACTCCATCCTACTTTCCTCTGCTAGAGCTTACCCAAAGGAAACACAAGAGACAGACCACTGAAGAATGGCCAAATTGGACGGGGTCAACTCACTGCAGCCTTTCCAAACTCACCAATCAGGTGAGTCACTCCTCCCTAACCCCAGGGTGGGGGGAGGGCAGGTATATTACACTCATCGCTGTCCCTTCACAGGGAAGGGAAAATCAGTAGCAGAGAAGAAGAGTTTCTCACTAACAGTGGATAAGCTAGCGTTCCAGGCAATAGAAACTGCACGTATGAAACCACAGAGGCCAGACGAGCACGTTCAGGAAATCATAAATCATTCAAGACTCCTGGAGTATGAAGGGCAACAGGGGGGATGGCGGGTAATGAAGCAGACATCTAGGCAGGGATATGTCACAAATCCATACAAATAATTTAAGAACCATGGAGCAATTCTAAGCAGGATGCAAACAGGATGGGCTCTGCATATTAAGAACATCACTTTGCTGGCAGTGTGCAGCAGAGGGGGTGGCAGCAAGACTAGAGGCAGGGATACCAAGAAAGTAAGCAAATGCCAAAAGAGATGGGGGAAACAGCCCGAACTGAAAGAGCAGAAGGGAGATGGTGAGGGAGGAAAGAACATGGATGCCATTTATTTATTTATTTATTTATTATTTTTTGAGCTAGGGTTTCACTTTGTCACCCAAGCTGCAGTGTAGTTGCTCGCTGCGACCTCTGCCTCCCGAGCTCAAGTGATTCTTGGACCTCAGCCTCCCGAGTAGCTGGGACTACAGGCACACGCCACTGTGCCAGGCTAATTTTTGTATTTTTTGTAGAGACGGGGTTTTGCCATGTTGGCCAGGCTGGTCTCGAACTCCTGACCTCAAGTGATCCGCCTGCCTTGGCCTCCCAAAGTGCTGGGATTATAGGTGTGAACCACCATGCCCGGCCCATGAATGATATTTAGAAGGAGACTAGGAAAGATCTAATGATTGAGTAGATATACAGGGTAAGGGAGAAAGGCATGTAGGGTCATCTTCATTTTTAAAGTCCGTAAGTAGGCACAAGTCATAGAGAAGCATTCAGTCTACACATATTTACTGAGCCACTAATGTCTAAATAATAGCAAATTTATAGCAGTAGCTATAAAATGGTAATTTATGAAAATGGTAATATGCGGAAATAGTAGATTTTATTTCCAAAGATGACTGCCACAAACACAAATTCCCAAGTGTGAAATCCTCTCTCTGCTGTCTAGAGAGTGCCTAGAAGCCAGGAATCCCTTACTATGCGTTCCTTATGTTCAACAGATGATTAACCTCTGCTTAGGTAGTGCCTGGCATGCAGTAGTCTCTCAATAAACACCTGCCGAACTAATGAGAGAATAAATCTAGAAGAAGCATAATGACCTTGTATGTTAGTTATCCATTGCTGTGTAGCAGATTACCCCAAAACTTAGCATCTTGAAAACAAAAAATACTGATTATCTCACAGTTTGTGTGGGTGAAGAATTAGGGGACAGCTTGGCTGGGTGGTTCTGGCTCAAGGTCTCCCACAAGGCCACCATCAGGGCATCGGCTTGGACTCCAGCCATCTGAGACAGACTCGATGAGGCTACAGGTTCCCCCTTCCAAGCATACTCATGTGGCTGTTGGCTAGAGGCCTCAGTTGCTTGTCTTGTGGACCTCTCCAAATGGCTGCTCACCCATGGCAGCTGGCTTGCCCCTGAACAGATGATGATGATGATGATGAATGTGTGTGTGAGCAAGAGAAGAAGAGAGCCGTGCCACCCTGCCTTTTATAATCAAGTTGCAAGTCACACGCCATCACTCACGTCTTATTCTATTCATTAGAAACGAGTCACTACCAAGGCCAGCCATCACTGTAGGATAAGGGGACCACACAATATCAGGAGGCGGAGATCATTGGTGGCCATCCTGGAGGCCACCTACTGCACCTTGTGAATTGTTAACAGACCACACAAATAGTGGCTCCCAAATGTTCAGACAAATGTGTTCTTTGTGAGTAAAGTGGTTATAAATTATTCGTCAACCTTCTCTCATAGTATTGCAAACATGGTAACACTATCACCTCTTTGCTCTTCAAATGCAGAAGGCACTCACTCCAGGAGGAAATGAAGGGTAATAACAACTACCTTTGCACTGCAAATAGTCCAGTGCTTGGAGGCTGTTTTCGTTTGTGTGTTTTGAAGCACAAGATTGTTCCTTGACTAAAAGAACAAGTTCGATTTATTTTCCTCAACCCCATCTTCACCAACCCAGCAAAACAAGATACCAGGTCAAGCATAAAAAAAGACCAATGGACTCTGATAGTCCATTTGATTTAAACCTTTCTTCTAAGATGACCTGTGATAAGGCAAGAAAATTGTCTCTATAATGAGGAATTTTCCTGTGAAAGTGGTCAGTGTTTTCCAAAGATCAAAATGTCAATTTGCTTCAGGGAAGGAAAAAAAATCATTTTCTTGGTTAAAATGCTCACACTTTCTGTCTCACGAAAAATTTAAAGAAAAGCTAAATGCTTTGTTTGTTAATGAACTTACTAAACAGAGATTTGGGCTGTTTGCCAGAAGCAAAAGCTGGTCTCCTGGGAGTACTTTCTAGTTGGTAAGCCTATAGGGTCATTGGGAGTTAGAGATTGCTGCCTATTTTTAGCCCATTATTTCTGCCGACTCAGCCAGCGCCTGCAGAGCTCCTCATTCCGTGGGGTGCGTCTCTTCATGCCTGTTCCAGTAAAAACCTCAGGGTAAGCAATTAAACCCTCCCCGGGAGCAAACAAAGAAAGCGGAGAAAACCATTTTTCCCTCTTGCAGGGCCTTTGAATAAAGCGTTCCCAATAGAGAAATGAAATTTGTCCACTTGGTATCAAATAAACTAAGAAAATTTCCCGAAATTATGCTGTGGGTGTGAACATTTTCACACCGCCTTTCTCCCCCAAACGGTTTTGCACAGCGCTGCCAAAGCTGACCCAGATGTTCGATGTCAGTCTTCCATGATGACATCTTTGCCTTGGCTGACCAGAGCTCAGTGTTTGCTCTAGCTGATTTTTCCTAAACTCTGTACCCCAAGACCAAATGCATCTCAGGCCTTTACAGTGCTGTATCACCTTGGCAAACTCTGTGTGACTGGTAACCTTAGCCATAAAAAAGGCTTTTAAAACGTTTGTTCCATAAAGTGTGTCCTTTGAAGTGTGCCTCTAGTTGGCATTTTGAATATCATGTAACAAACTCAGACTCGGCTTTTGTGCTCACGTTGGCCACGTGGCCATAGGGCGTCTTAAGTTTTGAGTCTGAGGCAGATTAATAGCTAGGAGCAAGTTTGTCCGCGGATAGATCTTTAAAGAAACATGCTTTTATCAGGTAGCATTTCTCCTTTTCTTCAACAGCTACCTTTTCTAGCAAATGTTTAATAACAATTTATGTTGGCGCCGGCTAGTACTTCTCCAGCAGTGACGTGCAGTGGATCCCAGATGTGTTGTTAAAATGCAGATTCCCATTTAGTTAGGCCTGGGGTGGACACTGAAATTTTGCCTTTCTAATGAGTTCCCAGATGATGCTGATGTTGCTAGTCCCAGGCCAGTTTTGAGTTTCAAGGCCCTAGAGTTCGCCCAACAGTGATGAGAGGCAACAATTGATTTGCTTTCACAGAAATTTGGTCCTTGTTCTCAGATGAGCAGTCCTGGGGTTGAGAAACAGCTTCTCACCTAAAGAGATTTTCTCTGTCTCAGGGCAAACTCTTAAATATCCGTCTGGCTAATCAGCTTGAATAAAGAAAATAGTGTTTGGGCCACTGTTAATGTAATAGTTTAGACTGATAAACACATTCCTTTCTTCTAATAACTTGTAGTAAGGAATGGAAATTGGGTGGACATTTTCAGTGGTTTATCTTTTCTCTGCAAAACGTCAGCACATTAGCTGTGGTTTATTTACTTGGTTTGAAGTGACCTCAAACTCTGCTCAGGAAACACTCTACAAGCTACTTTAAGATAATTAATCACATTGAACTAGTGATTGGTTTTTAAAAGACTTTCTAAAGCCAGCACATTCTCAAGGACTTCTGGTGTCATTTCATCAACCTCCTCCCCTCTCTCAACTGGCTCTTGGCCTGCAGGCTACAGAAAAGCTTCCCAAACTCATTGACTAATACTAGTAATTACAAGCAGCAAGATGGAGGAGCCCATTTCTTTAAGGATGCTTCATCTAGCTTCAAGAAGCAAACTGGCTAAAGAGACTGCCAGTAGGGCACCAGCTGTCAGAGAATTAGCAGCAGACTGCAGAAAAATTCCTTCTGTGGGTCACCGGACAGCTGCCGGCAAACCTAGAAGACTGGCCACACTTAGTTCAACACACACGACTGAACTTAGCAGAACGTGTTTGCTTTGGGGTCTTTCTTGTCACTTGGAGAATATTGGGTCTACCTGTGATTCCCACTGAGTCTCTGTCTTGGATTGGATTGATTTGCCAAGATCCTGTCAGAGCAGATACCCAGGACAGAAATAATGCAATTTCACAATTTCTATCTAAGTCACTCCAATGTTTTGGGGGCTCAGAACCTGTTTGTTTTCTAATAAGGTAGGGAGATTTACCTTAATTTTAGGGAAAATTTGCTACATTACCCTATATAGAGAAGCCTCAGGAACTACACTGTCTGGCTTCAAATCCTAGCACTGCTTCATTACTAACTACATGGCCTTCATTTACGGTGACAAGTCACATAGCCTCAGTTTCTATATCTGAAAAATGGGGATAATAAAAGTACCTCCTCTATAGAGAGTTTGAAGGAATACCCCGTGGCACAGAGGAAGTGCCCAATAAAAGTTACCTATTATTTGATTACCATCCAACATAATTAACTGCAAAATGTCCAACATGGAGGATTGCAACATAACCTACTATAAGTTCCTGTCTGTGTCATTCTAAAACAGTAGATCAATTGTCTACACCAAGTCAAGCCAATGATTTGGTGATGTGATGAGGTAGCTGTGTCTGCCCATCATCAGAGGATAGCAGATGTCATTGCTTCTATCCACCCTTCCAACCCAGGAGGGCTTGAGTGAGAACATAAGTGATGAAAATTCTTTGAAAAGTTGAATGTCCCACACCAAAAAACTCACATACACAGTAATAATTACTATAAATGACGCTAACATACTACAACCCTGAATTTTAGTTTGAGTTTTGATTTTCTAAAAACCCCATGTGGTACAGGACGACCAATATCCAAGTGCGTATTCATTCTACTGCCCTGAGGCTGGCACGGTAGCTCACGCCTGTAATCCCAGCACTTCCGGAGGCCGAGGAAGGTGGATTGCCTGAGTTCAGGAGTTAAAGACCAGCCTGGGCAACACGGTGAAATCTCGTCTCTACTAAAATGCAAAAAGTTAGCTGAGCGTGACAGCATGTGCCTGTAGTCCCTGCTGCTTGGGAGGCTGAGGGAGGAGAATTGCTTGAACCCTGGAGGCAGAGGTTGCAGTGGGCTGAGATCGCACCACCACACTCCAGCCTGGGCAACGGAGCGAAACTGCAAATAAAAAAGGAAAAGAAAAATAAAGATCTACTGCCCTGAATTAAGTGCTGTGGGAACTTTAAAGATGATGTAAGACAAAATTTCTTCTCTCGAAGGTTTGGCAATATACGTTGGAGAGACCAAGTGACTGCAATTCACTAGGAGGACGGGGAGCTGTGCTCCACCCAGTACAGATTCAGAGAGACTTGGGAGATTTTCTAAATGCCATCATAAGAATATAATATCAGCTGGCTTGTCTCTATTTGAAACTCGGCTTTATATCTTAATGAATTCCAGTTCACTCCTACAATGGTCGAAAATTGTGTGTGTGTATGTGTGTGTGCAAATTTGCTGCCCTAGTCTAGTTTAAAGCCACTATTTTTCAGTTTTTCATTCATTTAGCAAATATTGATTGAGAGTATTTGTGCCAGGAATTGTGCCCTATTTATTCTAGTTACAATTGTATACACAAGTCTGGAGTCCCTCCGGCAGTCGTCTTTGCTAAAATGAACAAATTAGGGTACAAGCTTTTCACTCTTCAATTAGGCAAAATATCTATGTAGGCTAATTTTAAGGCACAGGATTAGTTTTAGAAGCAGTCATTGAGACACTAGTGGAGAAATCCAAAATTTAATCATGCATAGATGTGTACCAAAACCAGAAAAGGTTCTTAGTATCTTTACAGTAAAAGCAGAGTCTGTTGCCTGTCTGAATGTTCCAATGTCATTCCATTGATAATTACTGTATTATTATAGTATTAATGGCAACCTGATTGGTTATATTCAGACCCTCCCTTCAGGAAACCTGTAATAATATCCCAAGCTGCAGGATGCTGAGGGTAAAAAAATCACTGAGCAACTGCACAGATGGAGCCATTTGATGTTCAGCTACAGCACACAACCTTTGACACTAGAATCTTGTCATGGGTAGTGACTATCTGGGGCCGGTGGCCCACGTGGTAAAGGGATTTACCAAGACAGTAGTAGGTAAAAAAAGGCAGATTTATTAGAGAAGATATGAAAATACGTTGCAAGGTTGCAATGGGCAGCACAGCAGAGAAGGGGCTGTCTGCAAAGAGGCAGGGGCTGGAAGGAAGTTTTGTAGGGTCATGCTGGAGGAGGCTACACGTGGAACAAGGCTGTGCCCACAGGTTGTTTGTGATTGGCCATCTCTTAGAATAATTATTTATTGTTCTTCCTCATCTGGGGCCCCATCCTCATTGTTGCTTACTTATCACGACTCCACAAATCAAGAAATGTTATAGCTTAAATCCCAGGGCTCCCCTGCCCCCCACAACTCTCTGAAAAATGCTGGAGAATATGTTGAGGCAAACAGGCTAGAAAAGCTCAAAATAGAAACAAAGGCTTGATGAGTGTACAGCAACTGTTAACATTTCAGCCCTGTGATAAGGTAGCTGGACCTGCCCATCATCAGAGGATAGCAGATGTCATTGTTTCTACCCATCCTCCCAATCCATGAGGGCTTGAGTGAGAACATACGTGATGAAAAACGCTTTGAAAAGTTGAACGTCCCACACCAAAGAAAACCCACGTATACAGGGAAGATCAGTATCAGGGAAGGGAAGTCAGAGAAGATCTTGCTATTTTACAGGGAAATCTTCTTTTCCCTTGAAATCACTTAGGAGATAACTATTATTATTTTTTTGCCATTCAAAAAAAATTCTTTACTTATAAAAATAGAGTGAAAAAACTGAGCCGAAACACACAACGCCCTAAATTCATGTTTGTTATCATTTCCTTTCCTACCGTCGTTCTGCTAGTTCTTACATTTCATGCTGCAGAAATTCCCCTTTTTGCATTTCTTCTCTAGGTTTTCTCCCTCTCTGAGCAACAGTTGCCAGAGTCTTTTAGAATGACTCGTATTTGCTAATTGGATTAAAGGCCTGATAACGGCACAGATTTTTTTTGTTGCGACATCCTGGTTATACATTCCTAATCTGGGAAACGGATGTTCCCCACACCTTGTTGCATCTTTGTGTTCAGTGATGAAGGTAAGGACCTCTCAGAATCTTCTAAATGATTCGGATTCATTTTCCACACAGTTGAAAGTGGCAAGTCATTAAGATAAAGGCTTTGAATCTTAAATGTTATAAACAGGAGGTGAAAGGAGGTAGAAAAGGGAGGGAGAGGCTGTCCTCTTGTTCTTACTGTTTTCTATATTTCTTTCAATTCTCAGAACCATCCTTCCATTTAATTTATTTATTGAAGCAGTTAATGGCTTTTATTATCCCATGCACATGGATAAAAATGTTAAAATGCACTTACTAAGTGGAAAGGAAAGATAATTCTAACTTAGGTGGTGACACCACTTTCATTGTTGCGAGTTCATGCACCTGAAATACCATAAAAGGCAGGAAAAAATTTTTCCCAGCAGAAAAAGAATGTACCAAATTAAATACATAAATAAAATCCTCCCCCATTCCTCACAGTAATTGTGTCTCAACTTGCTTTTCTTTCATTCAATGTTTATACATGTTTTGTAGGCAAGCCATTCGTATTTGAGAAAATGGGAGGAAAATGATTATGTATTTAAGAGGGAGTCTTGCTCTGTCACCCAGGCTAGAGTGTAGTGGCGCGATCTCGGCTCACTGTAGCCTCCACCTCCTGGGTTCAAGCAATTCTCCTGTCTCAGCCTCCTGAGTAACTGGGATTACAGGCGCGTGCCACCATGCCCGGCTAATTTTTTGTATTTTCAGTAGAGATGGGGTTTCACCATGTTGGCCGGGCTGGTCTTGAACTCCTGACCTCTAGTGATCCACCTGCCTTGGCCTCCCAAAGTGCTGGGATTACAGGTGTGAGCCACTGTGCCCAGCCAAAAATGATTATTTTAATATCAAAGTAGAGATCTAAATGAAAAAATATGGTTTCTAATGTTCAAGTCGTGTTTTTAAAAAATACACAAAAATCTTGTTATAGCAGCAGTCTGGTTGGACATTTTAACAAAATTATATATTTTTTAAATTAAGTACTACTAATAATGGGAAGAATCCTTTGACTGTGTTTATCAGTGAGACTGATTAATCTGGCATTACAAAACCTCACCTTTCCACAACCAATACTTGGAATAAAAGATGCGTGGGGTCTCTGTCTACGTTGATTCGATCTAAAAGCCTTGGTGGGCATAAAGACATGGAGATTCTGGGATCCTGCACCCAGACACTCCAATTCAGTACATCTGAAGTTTGCCTGGGAATCTGCATTTTTCACTAACAGCCCTAGATGATTTTGATGTTGGTAGTCCAGAGACCATTCCCGGAGAAGCCTGATTCTGTAGCTCCACTTAAGATCTGTAACAATGCAACCCGGCCTGACATCCTTCAGCAAAGACCCTCAGGGGGTTGACTTGAAAGTGGTTTGATATCTTGAAATATATTCAGAATTATTCTCAATTATGACAGTTGTATTTTGCTAAATACCTTTATGTTGTCACCAAACTCCTCTTGCAATTAGTGCATATGCAAGGTCATGTCTGGTAATGCTTTATTAAGTACATTGCATGTTTGGCCAGAACTCTCTGCACTCGCTGGAGTGCAGTGGCGCAATCTCGGTTCACTGCAACCTCCACCTCCCGGGTTCAAGCAATTCTTCTGCCTCAGCCTCTTGAGTAGCTGGGACTCCAGGCACACGCAACCATACCTGGCTTATTTTTGTATTTTTAGTAGAGATGGGGTTTCACCATGTTGGCCAGGATGGTCTCCATCTTTTGACCTCGTGATCCGCCCGCCTCGCCCGCCCAAAGTGCTGGGATTACAGGTGTGAGCCACCACGCTGGCTGACATTTACATATTAAAAATGTCAAAAGGCCAAAGGGAGGGTGTTGAAGACCCAGTGATTTTGACAATCCGTATAGTAGTATAGCCGTTTTACAAGACTTCCTCAGCTATTGCTTCTGTTTCTTTTTCAAAATCAGTTTTGATGTATTCATGCAAGTGAAATTGGAGGCTTCTGGTGAATCCTAGAGTTCTGGATGGCCTCTGAGTCATTTGTCCCTCATCGCAAACACTTGGAGGCAGGGAAGAGCAGAAAGGAAGCGGCTCCAGGAGAGAATGGCTTTTCTTCCCCTGCATGAGTGCTGGCGCACCTCTACACATGAGACCAAACAAGCTCTCACAAATGAGGCAGACAGTGGAGCTCCTGCGGGAGCCAGCTATTTCCTTCCTCCATACTTACCCCTCTTCTGCTCTGTTGCCACCCTGGAGGAAGGAGGGCAATATGGCAGGAGATACTATATGCTCACAATTCTTCCATTTATTCCCTTCACCAGCCAGGGCTTTGCTGGGAGAGCATGCTTCTCTGTCCCACTGACTTTGGCCACATGACTTGCTATGAAAGTGGGAGGAAATGATAATAAATAAGTTCTGGGTTAAATTGGGTTTGTTTGTTTGTCTGTTTAGAGGCAAGGTCTTGCTCTGTTACCCAGGCTGGAATGCAGTGGCACGATCATAGCTCACTGCAGCTTCAAACTCCTTGAATGGCTCAAGCCATCCTCCTGCCTTAGCCTTCTGAGTTGCTGGGACAACAGGCATGCACCACCATGTCTGGCTTATTTTTAAAAAATTGTTTTTGGGCCGGGTGTGGTGGCTCAGGCCTGTAATCCCAGCATTTTGAGAGGCTGAGACAGGAGGATCACCTGAGGTCAGGAGTTCAAGACCAGCCTGGCCAACATGGCCAAAACCCATCTCTACTAAAAATTCAAAAACGAGCTGGCAGTGGTGGCTTGCACCTGTAATCCCAGGTACTTGGGAGGCTGAGGCATGAGAATTGCTTGAACCCGGGAGGTGGAAGTTGCAGCGAGCTGAGATTGTACCACTGCACTCCAGCCTGGGAGACGAAGTGAGACTCCATCTCAAAAAAAAAAATGGTTTTTGTAGAGGTGGGGTCTCACTATGTTGCCCAGGCTGGTCTTGAGTCCTGGCCTCAAGTGGTCTTCCCACCTTGGCCTTCCAAAGTGCTGGGATTACAGGCCTAAGCCACAACACCTGGCCCTGGGCTGAATGGTTAAAAGGCATTAGACATTTCTGCCACTCCCTTCTTGCACCCCTGTCGTCTACCACGAGAAGAGCATGCCCCAAGGAACTGCTGGCTTCAGAATGAGACACATGTGGAATAGGCCTCAGTCTGACTTGTAGGCAGCATTAAGCAGAGCCTCAAGATGGGGTTCAGCACAGCTTTGTGTGCCTTTGAACTTCCTACAACCAGTCTACAGACACATGAGTGAGAAAAATAAACATTTTGGTAAGCCATTAAGATTTATAGGATTGTTTGTTATGCAGCAGCAGCATAGCATTAGCTGACTAATACAGAAGGGTAATCACTATTTACCAGTGGCTCATTCCTTGCCAAGCACCATTTACATTAGCTCCTATAATCTACAAAATTTCCTTCTGAAGTGTATTGATCCTCCCACCTTTCATAAAATATAAACTCAGGTAAGGCAAGGCCCCAATGCTAATCACTCAGTGGCTAAACCAGCAATTCCAAGTCATATGTGCTCATGTACAAACATGGTGATTATTCCACGGCCCTCTCCTACCTTCCTGCAGTTCACGTCACACGTAGTAGCAGCAACAACAACATAAAAAACCATCTCAGTCTTTTATGAAGGGCTTTACAGTTCAATGCACTTTCATGTATCTTCTTTCATCAATAAGAGAATGACCAATTACTAATTGGAACACCACCTCGTCCTGTTTAACTCTATTCTAGATTGAATCACAGCCCATGCAATTTGAAATGGTAAGTCTTTGGCTCAGAAAGTATCGTGCTTTAAAAATCACAGGAAGGATTAAAATAGACTGGAATACCTGGAGGCGACAGGTATGAAAGAAAATGCACCAGATGAAAAGCAGTGGAGCCAGTGTTTGGAGCGTTAGTTAACCAAAGCAGACCAATGCCATAGAAACTACTCAGGACCTCACTCTGCTGCCCCACTGGAAGAGATAACCACTCAGAAGACACCAGCATCATTGTCACTATTGCCACTCAGAAGGAGCAGCATTTTTCAACTCTGCACACTGGAATCACCTGGAGAGCTTAAGAAAAAGAAATAATTGGGCCCTGCTTCCAAGCAAACTGAATCAGAATTTCTGGGTTTGCGGCTGGGCACCTGCAGTTGCGAAAGCTCCTCAGGTGATTCTAATATACTGTCAGGGTTGAGTCCTACTAATCTGAAAGAGCCAGGCAATGTATTTGCTGATGTTTATCATTAAAAACCAATCCCACTCAACGACCTACACCTGGTGCAGCTCAGCTTTGCGTGCCTTTGAACTTCCTACTCAATGACTCTCCTGTCATCATTTCTTCCCTACCACTTCCCTTTCTTGCATTGACTGTTGATGAAATCTACATTTATTTACTGAAATCCATATGTATGTCAATTCCTAAAACAGTGTTTGCCAAGGGCTAAATTATAAAAGTCTATAGGATTTGTAAGGAATTCACAAACACTGAGGTCTTATATATAGTAAGTTAACTTAATAAATGTCACTGGCCTCACTAGCAAATAAATAAATAAAATCAAAGACTGTCATTTATATTGCTTCTATACAGGGTTCACACTTCGCCATAAATATTGCAGCGCACTGACATTCTGGTTTAATTTGCACATTCAAGTTCCCAAGAATTCGCTTTGATTTGCATAGTCAAAGAGTACATGCTGACATGCCCCTCGCACAAAGACCCCTTGTGGCGTGTACCTGATTGCCTCCTCAGTTTGTGTGGGAAACGTTCCATTTCTTTTCTTTCTTTTTTCTTTTCTTTTTTTTTGAGATGAAGTCTTCCTCTGTCACCCAGGCTGGAGTGCAATAGCGTGATCTGCGCTCACCACAACCTCCGCCTCCTGGGTTCAAGCGATTCTCCTGCCTCAGCTTCCAGAGTAGCTGGAATTGCAGGCACGCACCACCACGCCCGGCTAATTTTTTGTATTTGTAGTAGAGACGGGGTTTCACCATGTTGACCAGCCTTGTCTCGAACTCCTGACCTTGTGATCCGCCCGCCTCAGCCTCCCAAAGTGCTGGGATTACAGGCGTGAGCCACCGCGCCCGGCCCCACTTCTTTTACAGTCATATGCACAGCTCCTTTACTGTACTTGTAGTAGTTAATTTCAATACATTTGAATAAAAATAACATCTAACATTTATGGAGTATTTTCTATGTGCCAAGTACAGTCCTTTTTGTTTTTGTTTGAGACAGGGTCACTCTGTCACCCAGGCTACAGTGCAGTGGACGATTACGCCTCACTGCAGTCTTGACCTCTAGGGCTCAAGCAATCCTCCCATCTCAGCCTCCTGACTACAGGTGCCCACCACCATGCCTGGCTAATTTTTTAATATTTTGTAGAAATGGAGTTTTGCCATGTTGCCCAGGCTGATCTTGAACTCCTGGGCTCAAGTGATCTGCCTGCCTCGGCCACTCAAAGTCTTAGGATTACAGGTCTGAGCCACTGTGCCCTGCCAGGCACCATTCTTAATGATCTATATGCATTCTTTTATTTAATTCTTAACCCTATGAAGAAGACAACGGTGATTCCCATTTTATAGGCAAAAAAACTGCGGCACAGAGAAGTTAAGTCCCCAGGGTCATACACTTATTAAATAATAAAGCTAGAAATGGAACTCAGATCATCTAGTTCTAGAGTCTGGACTTTTGGCATATAGCACATCCCCCAGTAGGTAGGGCACCTGTTTACGTACATTTTAGGAGAAGCTGTGGAGCCACTGGTACTCTCATCACTTTTGGTGGAAGTGTAAATTGATACAACTACAAACAAATTGTTTGGCAGGAGCTCCTAGAGTTGAACATACGTCTACCCTATGACCTAGTTAATTCCTGAGCATATACCCACCAAAAATGTAAACCCATGTTGGTGAAAAGATATGAACTTGAACGTTTATAGTAGCACTACTCATAACAAGACTGAACTAGAAACTACCTGAATGTCCATCAACGGGAAGATGCGTAAACAAATTCTGGTGTATTTATACCGCCATGCAGCAATGAGAATGAACAGTCTCCAACTACGTGGGGCAAGATGGGTGAACCTCATGAACAGGCAGAAAGAAACCAGGAAAAAAGTAAATGCTGGATGATTCTATTTATATATAGTCCAAAGATAGGCAAGAAGAACCTCTACCTTTAGGGGCCAAGCTATTGGCTACCCTTGGGGGTAGAGTTGTGACTGGAAGGAGTAATTGGGATAGGGGCTTCTAGGGTGTGGGTAAAGCCCTGTTTCTTCATCTGGCTACTAGCAGCAGGCGTGTTTCAGTTTTGAAAATTCAAAAAGCTGTAGATTGAGGTTAATACACTTTTCTGAGTGTATAGCATGTCACTAAGAAGTTTGAAAGGGTACTATGCTATCTGCAATCAGATGTTATCTTGGTTAGAAGAGTTAGGTAAATATCTTCAAATAAACAGTCTATTTCTAAGGAAAATTGTCACTGCAGACAATCAGTTTGCAATATCTCTCGTGTCTTCCCTACTTTTCCACTTCTTATCAAAACGCCCACCTGATGAGTTAATAATTCTAAGAGAAGACTATCGGCTCTCTCAGGCATTCAGGACACTTCAGTGTGCTCGTGCTTGCCCCCCAGGCAGGGGCTCACAGTGACTCATGCGAGTTGTATGAAGGTGCGGTTGCTAGGAGCCATCAGAACAAAGCGTCCTGACTTGCCGACCTCGGCGTCTTCTGGAGCACCCACTTACAGGGGTGTGGAGAGCAAGCAAAAGCAGGGCATAGGTGTCTTCTGTAGAAATCTTCAAGAATGAGGAAATTGAGATCTGGGATGAGAAGCAACTCTACATGACATTCTGCTGAAGGGCAGCCCCTTTTAGGAAGGATTCAATGGAAGCAGGTGGGAGCTGCTTCAGCTAAGAATTCTCACTTCTCCTGCACCTGTGAAATCAACCAATAACCCACCCTCCTGCAGCCCAAATCCACAATGCCCCATTTACCCTGCTTTTGCCTTTGAGAGAGAGAAAGAGAGAAAAATTTCATCAATAAGTCACAAAGGCTAAGCTTTGTCAGGAAAACTGTTAACTTTTATTTGCTTGAGAAACATGCCTACAAAAAGCTTTCCTTAACCCGGATGCCTTCAGCCAAGTTCTTTCCAGTAAATTACATAGCTGGGGAAGAGCTTTCAAATCCAGATCAGAAAACGATAATCAAACAGCCACAAAATTTACCTCTGTATTAGGCAAAACTGTGGCTCCCACCTCACCCCAGCCTATGACCCAGACGATGTTACCAGATACATAGAAATTGGGAAGTCAAACCTCTGACTTCCATCTCTTCTTCTGTGTGTGTCACAGAATTGCAATAATTAAATGAGATAACTTTGGCAAAGAGTTTTCTTAGAGTGCTGATGGTTATTCTCAGGGGGAAAATCATAGTAAAAGGAACTAGGTGAATTGAATTACTGGATTCATTTATCATTCATTTTCTGAATTTGCTCCCAGGTCTGATTTCCAGTTGAATTTTCAATCTCAAGCTATTTCCAGAATGGGATTTATTCTCACCTCATTCTCTCCATCACCTCTCCTGTTTGTCTCCCCCCTTCTCACCACTACACACCTGAAGTTCCCACAAGGGCTTAGTGGGACTGAAA
Organism: Ateles fusciceps; assembly: GCA_036589455.1. Lineage (NCBI taxonomy): Eukaryota > Metazoa > Chordata > Mammalia > Primates > Atelidae > Ateles > Ateles fusciceps. The sequence continues at coordinate 346,429 of JAZHEH010002135.1, forward strand.
CTGAGAATCCTAACATGACTTCAGTGGCAGGAATATTTTCAAAGATTTCCCTGTAGATGGGTCTGCATACTCAACTATTGCAAAAAGGCCTCGGCTTCCTTCTGGGCTACTGTCCCGGGACATTGGTCACCACCTCAGCCCAGCGGCTCAGTGCCCTTGAGTTGGACATGGGAACAATCACCAACTTTCAGAGCCTTTTCAATGTCCTTATGACGGCAGAGTTGAGGCTCCCAACTCCCACCACTACTGCAGACTGGATTCACTGAGGAGCTTTAGAGGGGGTATGAAGGGTCCTCATGAAGGAAGGTGTCCCAGCTGAGTTCCAAACCAGGAGGCGGTCTGTTGGCAGAACCACCCAGCTGGGCATTCCTGCAGCCCTGGTCTTGCCTGAGTTGATTTCAGGTGCTTTACACTTGAAGGTGAAAGAGGAGGAAAAACACCTGGAGAGAAGGGGGAGATGGATTCTAGGCCTGGTGTCTGACCCGTGTCTGATCTGATGAAGGTGCTGAGACTCTAGAAAGATAGAAGTCAGGACCTGAGGCTGAGGAACTCCACTCATCAAAGACTCTGACATGCTGGGCTCGAGAGGGGTCATGCCCCCATCCCTAGTCTGCCACAGACCACCCCATAGCATTGGCACCCTGGGCCTTGGGGTGGCCACTGATAGAGGGTTGCAAGAAGCAGGTACCTACCCACCAACTGTCAGGAGCTAGGGACCCTGCCAGCAAAACAGCTCGGAAGAATGTGAGCAAGTCCTTTCTTGAATATCTATAAGACATTTGTCCTGGAGAAGTCCCAGAAACATTAGAGGAGGGTTTTTTGTGGGGGTGGGGAAGGTGCAATGGGCTAGAGGTCCTCATAATTTGGGCATAAATGTCAACATGCTGTCATTATCCCAAACTGCTAACATTTGGGAATATTTCAATTATTCTAAAAAACGATATGCTCCCCAATCTCCTTAAAAATTAAGCAGATTGCTTTCGTGAAGCTACTTTCAAAATATATTAAAGATGTACTGTATAAAGAATAGATTGTCAAATAGTTTAAGAAATACTGGATCAAATATAATGTCAAGCAAGTTTCTCTTTTTCTTTTTTTTGGAGACAGAGTCTCGCTTTGTTGCCCAGGCTGGAGTGCAGTGGCATGATCTCGGCTCACTGCAATCTCCACCTCCCAGGTTCAAGCTATTCTCTTGCCTCAGCCTCCCGAGTAGGTGGGATTACAGGCATGCACCACCATGTCTGGCTAATTTTTGTATCCTTGGTAGAGACAAGGTTTCACCATGTCGGCCAGGCTTGTCTTGAACTCCTGACCTCGTGATTCATCCTCCTTGGCCTCCCAAAGTTCTGGGATTATAAGCGTGTTGGAAACGGATGATCGGTGCTGCAAAAAAAAGTTAGCACTGAGACAAAGGATTTTTCAGCAAGCAATTTTTACTTCCTGGACTACAGGAAGGCTTCTCTCACTAGCCATTTTGCCACAAAAGTACAATGAGCAAAGGAAAAGCAGACATATTTATCCCTTATGCATTTGGAGCCATCCTTACTGCTGTGTCTGAAAGTAAGTCTCCATGTGTAGAAAGTAAGTCTCCACGTGTAGAAAGTAAGTCTCCACGTGTAGAAAGTAAGTCTCCATGTGTAGAAAGTAAGACTCTAAAGTCTCTGTTAGCTGGAGCCAGACCTCACAATCTAACAACTTAAAACTTTTCTAAACAGGTAAGGGGCATAGGCTGCATGCTGGGGACATGCCTGTGAGCACGTCCAGCACAAATATCTTGGTTAAAGTACAAGGACGTAGAATGTACTATGTGCCTGTAAGCATGTCTAACAGCTACACAAACTAGGGCTTAACAAAGAGCCACTAGCAAAAAGCAAGAAGGCTTTGAAGAAAGTGTTTAAAACAAACTATTATTATTAACACTTATGATTTTTCTTAAACGAGAAAGGAAACTCTGAAGAGGAACTTTTCTACTTTCCACAAATCGTGAGCCACCATGCCTGGCCCAAGCAGGTTTCTTTACTGAAAAACTCAGATTTTTGATGTGCCAGTGGGACGAGTCCCCGTATCAATCAGGATGGGCTAGGTTATACTGCAATCACAAATGACCCCACGGTCTCAGTGGCTGACGTGCGCAAAGGTTTACTCCTCACTGCCTTTGCTCCACACCGTCTTCACTCTGGGACCCAGACGTGAGGAACAGACTCTACTGTTTGTTTTGTTTATTTCTTATTTTTACATATAATATAATAAACAGATCTTCTGAATTTTGACAACTGTATGCACCAGTGTAACCACCACCCCAATCAAGATGTAAAGTATTTCCATCATCACACAAAGTTCCTGAGTCCCCCTTTCCAGTCAGTTCCTCTCCTGGCCTAGGGCCACCACTTCTCTCATTTCTATCACTACAGATCAGTTTTACCTGTTCTAGAACGTCGTAGAAATGAAATGATGTAGTATAAATTCTAGTGTCTGACTTTTTAGACTTGGGATTTTTTTGAGAATGATTTCTGCTATTGTATGTACCAGTTGTCTATTTCTTTTTCTTGCTGAAGGGTAGTCCACGGTACACATACATCGCAGTTTGTTTATCCATTCACTTGTTAATGGACATTTGGGTTGTTTTCAGTTTGGGCTTCTATGAATAAAACTGTTACAAACACTCCTCTACCAGTCTTTTGTAGATATAAGTTTTCATTTCTTTTGGGTAGATATCTAAGAGTGGAATGGCTGGTCATGTGTTTGGTGTATGTTTAATTTTATAAGACAAATAAATTGACCATGTTCTCCAAAGTGGTTGTACCATTTTACATCCGCACCAGCAGCATATAAAAGTTTCCACTGCTTCACATCCTTGAAATCAGTCTTTTTACATTTTAGCCGTTCTAGTGGGTGTGAAGTGGTATCTCACTGCGGTTTGAATTTGCACTTTCCTGCTGACTAATGCTGTTCAGCATGTTTTCATGCGCATCCCTTTTCCTTCTTCTGTGAAGCCCCTGAAACAGCCTCTGTCTAGGATGTTATTGGTCTCTGGCAAAGGAAAATAAGAGACATGGTGAATCTGGAGCAGACCCTGAAGCTTCTGCTCCGAAATGATACACATTATTTCTGTCTACATGTCATTGACTAAAGCAAGGTACACGGCCACTCCTGAGTCCCACAGGGCAGGGAAGTCCAATCGTCCCTTGAGGAGTGTCACTGGAATGTTTGGCAAACAGGAATATAATCTACTCTGGTCCCCAAGAAGGATATCCTAGTGGAATTTATTTTCTCAACAGCACCGTCTAGTAGTGCCTTTACTCTCCTACTTCCTAGATGTACCCAACGTATAATAAACGCCAATCAAGATTGTCCAATCTGCTCACACTTGTATGAACAGCCCTGCACCACCCTCTTCTTTGAGTTTGCTATGTGCCATTGTACTCACTTCAAGAAAAGATGAGGGGCAGTTTGACTGATGCTGGGCAAGCAGGCATCCAGAAATGAGAAAAACGAGATCCTAGGTGTTCCTTCCACCAGTTCTAGAAAACTATAAAAAAAATCCCCCAACACCATGAGAAAGACAAGACCACAGTTAGGACCTTGCTTACCTCTTGGAAAGATCTGTTTGCGCAATGTGGTGGGTCAAGTTAGCCTGAGGAAGTTGACTTTCATATCTACTGGTCTCATCAGTTGTCTTTATCCCCCTCTTCCCTCTCTAAGGAGCGACATACATCTTTTTCAAAGTTTACTAATCTGTTATTTATTGCAGCTTGATTTGCAATTGCAAAATATTGGAAGCAGTATTAATACCCAAGCATAGGAGAGTGGCACGTACACAATGGAGTGCCGTGCAGCTCTGCTGCAAAAGATCTCTACAAACTGATGCAGAGTGATTTCTGGGAGCTAGTACTGAAAAAAAGGAACTTGAAAAAGCATATATAGGTTGGTAGTTTTGTGTAACAAAGAAAACATACACATTTTTGTTTGTCTTTACAGAAAGAAACACAAGAGGGATAAACTAGAAACTTTGCAGTCGGTATCCTCCAAGTAGGAAGGGAGTGAAGGGATACAGGAGGGAGTGACACTTCTTTGAATGTAGCTTTTGGTGTAGTTTCAGCTTTTGGGAGCATGCTAATGCTCTACATACTTGAAAAATTAAACTAAATCCATAAGAATGGGAAAGGAAAAAAACTAAAATGAAAGCAAATGGAAATAAATGAACTACTTTGTATCAATGAACATTAAATGAACATCATAATTATACAGGAGGGAAGAAAGAAAGCAAAGAGAACACTAATCCAAGTAATTTAAGAATACAGTACTTGACTGCAAACTCTCGGTGTTGGACAGGGTAGAGTGAGAGGTGAGGGGAGAATCAGAACCAATTCCAAAACCATTTTGTAGAGCTGTCTGTTGTAGGATGAGTGAAATAATGCTGCAACTATTTTAGACGTATTACAAGGCTGAACAAGTGAGTAAATGTGTTGATGTCATTGACGGCCAGCATTCTCACTGTGGACAAAGGGACATAAAAATGTCGAATGAAGGAGGCAAGAAATAATTCTGTGGAGATAAGCTGAAATTGGAGGTATCAGTGCACACTCATGACTTCTGGAATGTGCACATTTATGTAATAGATGCATGTTTACATACACACACTATATATGTGCACATGTGTAGGCATGTATGTGTCTATATACATGTATATATCTCTTAACTTCTTCCAATGAAAGGGTCAAGAGGCACCGATAAAATTACACACAACTAGTATTGAGATCTTGGTATCTAATGCCATTCACCATTAAAAGGAACCAGAGCTCCTAGGAGAAATAGCTGATTCCAGGGCTGGGATAGGTTAGGTACAAGATAATCCTGGAATATTCCGTTACGTCGGAAAGTAAGGAAGTGCTCAAAAACATGATGGTGGCCTGTCACAAAGATTCAAGAACCAGCTTGAAGGGGCTACCACTGGCTAAAGCTGGGACAACTCAGTGACTTCATACTGGTCAGATAGACAGACACATATAGATGCAGAAAAAGGACAGAGGGGAAAGCGTCTTCTACTTATAGCTGAATGTCAAGAGCCAGAAGGTCAAGGTGAACAGTGTGTTAGAATCCGAAAAATCATCTTTTATTTATTTTTTTTTTTTTGAGGCAAGGTGTCTCACTCTGTCACCCAAGCTGGAGTTCAGTGGCATGATCACGGCTCACTGCAGCCTCAACCTCCTGGGTTCAGGTGATGCCTCCACCCTCTCAGCCTCCCAAGTCGCTGGGATTACAGGTGTGCACCACCATGCCTGGCTAATTTTTGTGTTTTAGTAGAAGTGGGGGTTTCCTTATATTGCCCAAAGTGTTGGGATTACAGGCGTGAGCCACTGTGCCCAGTCAGAAAAATGATTATTGTGTAATCTTCATGGTAAAAATTGGCTTGAGCAAGAATCATCAGTGAATTGTAAAGCTAGGAGATTTTGAAGAAAAGCAGGATATTTGCATGAATTTAAAGAATCTCCTTACAGAGTGTATATTTGATGCAAGGGGGAGGGATCCAGTGACATTATAATGGAGAAACTGAACAACACTTTGAGTGATCAAAATTAATTTTCCCCATGAGGAGCATACGGATATCACATACCTCCAGATGTGATACCTTAGGAAAGGCACACTATCAGTGCAGTTTCCAGCAAAGAATACACAACCTGAATCTAACCAGGAGGAAGAAAGACAAACTCCAAAAGTTCTAGAAAGGAACATGTACCTAACCTGTCCAACCACAAAGCTCATTTCAATGAACGAGTCATTAAATACAGTAGAATACAGTGTTCTGAGGACTTGATATAGGAAGTTATGTGCCAGAAAAGGGGACATAACATGATCAGAAAGGGTTTTACCGGGGGAGAGGGGCTTACAGAAGAAAACATCAGTTCCAGGACCAGCTCCTTTCCAGGGTGCAGCAAGGGTGGCACCGATTGTGCCTCCTCCTTCTAGGATTTAGACCCTGAAGAAATGTCAGCCAACATCTTCACCTTCTTGCCTGTGTGTCTAGGAGCCTGGCATGAGCCATTAAGAAGGGGTTAAGCCAGGTGTCAGCTGCTCATGTTAGGATTCCCACACAGTCTGATTTGTGACACCTGAGGTCTTCGACATCATCATTGCTAGGTACAAATAACCTTGGTTACTGAAAGTAAACATTGCCTGATGTGATTCTTCCCAAAGCCTAAAGTGGTAAAGATCAGTAGTTGCTGTTTCAGGTATGCATCTGTAGTGAACATATTTAGGACTGCACAGATCCTCTGGGCCTCAATGGTCTTCTGACTTTCTTGCCCCAGCTGCTTTCACAGACACCCATGCATTGAGGGCCTGCTGCCTGCCACGCCCCCCCAGAGTTTCTGGTTCCTCCCTCTATTTCTAGACAAAATCCACCACAGGGCATGGGATTGGCTTCCCTGGTGGCGGCCAAAGGGGCAGGTGACTTATCCTAGAAGTACAGGGAAGTTAATGCCTGTGGGGCAAACACGGTGGGGGAGATGACCAGGGGGAGATGGGAGGAAGTCAATATATAAGTTCCCTATCTATTCCCCTCTGATGACCTGTAGGGAGGTCCAGTTCTCTCATTTGGCCATGAGGCCAAGTGGATGCACTAAAAGCCTGAGCTGTCTGGCGCATGGCTTGAAGCTGTGGTCAGGCCATAGGCATCGCTTTGTATTTGAAACTCATTCTTCCCTATTCTCACTTTAGCTGCCCTGGATTATACCTCCCATGAAAACATTAGTATTTAAGCCCCGCCTTAGGCTCCCTCTCCCAGGGCACCCAGATTAACACGGTGTGGAAAAACATGGGGGGATTTCTTGACTCATAGTCAGACCAGTGGAGTTGCTATCATAGGCCTCCTTGCTATTCTTAAAACTTGCAAGGCACACTCCCAGTTTTGCATATGAAGTTTCTTTACCTGGAGCATTCCTCCTTTAGACACACATATAGCTTACTCCCTCACCCCCTGAGGCCTTCCCTGGTCTCCTATTTAAAATTGCACACACACTACACTATATTTTCTTACCCCCCACTTATTTTTCTCTATAACTCCATATTATATCTTCATTTATCACTTTCTAAGATTGATATACTTACCTATTTGGTAAACTCCATGAGGTCAGGGGCATTCAATACATATTTGTGAGTCAGATGGATGGATAGATGAATGGACAGACAGACAGACCAATGGAAGGATGGATGGATGAATGGATGGATGGATGGATGGAGAGATGGATGGATGGATGGTTGGATGGATGGATGGGTGGATGGAGGGGATGGATGGACGGAGGGATGGATGGACAGGTAGATAGAAGAATGGACAGATGGATGGATGGGCAGATGGACGGATGGATATAAACATCCTGGTTTGATATAAGCATCCTAAATGACCTTGGACAAGGACAATCATTTACATTTGAACTGAGCTTTAAAGTTTGCAATGTGCCTGTAATAGTCAGTTCTCAGACTGCTATGAAGAAATACCTGAGAACAGGTAATTTATGAAGAAAAGAGGCTTAATTGACTCACAGTTCCACACGGCTGGGGAGGCCTCAGGAAACTTACAATTATGGCAGAAGGCACCTCTTCATAGGGCAGCAGGAGAGAGAATGAATGTTTGAGCAAAGGGGGAAAAGCCCCTTATAAAACCATCAGGTCTTGTGAGAACTCACTCACTGTCATGAGAACAGCATGAGAGTAACCTCCCCCATGATTCAATTACCTTCCACTCTGTTTCCCCCAACAACATATGGAGATTATGGGAACTACAATTCAAGATGAGATTTGGGTGGGGACACAGCCAAACCATATCAGTGCCTTAACTCATATTTTCTCCTTAGACCCTGAAAATAATTCTGTGGGGATGGGTGAAGTCTTAGCTTTGTTTTACAGATGAAGAAATTGGGGTTCAGGTGGCTGCATCTGTGTCACACACACAATGACAGAAAAATATCATATGTGGACATAGCCTTCAGAGATTTTACGACTCCTTCCCATCTGAACCATGATCAGATATATAAACAAAGGAGGACACCCTGTATACATGGGGAGTGTTTTAGGGAACCAATTTCCATGGTAATTTTGCAAAATAGTATCAAGCATCTCATTATCACATTGATATTAACAAATATCAGGAAAAAAAAAGTATAATATTGCCAAACTCAAATGACATACAAGGCAGGAAATGAGTTTATTCTGTCCTAACAGTATATCAAATGTACTCTATGCAATGTGATGTTGTATTTCACAAATGATACAGCTTCTCTTTCTGTCAAGTTCATTGTCTTTGAAAGCTGGGGCAATGGACTGCCAAGTGCAGACAGAAGAGTCAGTCAGTTGGTAAACAGCGTTGGGCTTATTTATTTAATAATTCAGTTATCACAGAATTCTATCAGTGCTTTGAAAATGCCTTTAATGATGACAAAGAGGGGGTGTTAGAGAACTTGCGAGGGGCTCCCGTTGAGACCCAGTTGGTTGAGAGGGAATTTAGTGGATATAGACAGAAGTCAAAGCAGCAGCCTCTAAGGTTCTGGTGCCACCAATACTGGTGTGAGAAACCAACAGATGAGAGAGGTTTCATGTCATCAAAACTTTCTATGAGCAAATGCAATCAAAACCCAAAGCTCCCCATTTGAAAGGCCTATGAAAATAGGTTAATTAGGATCTAGAAAATCCTGCGTGAAGAGTACTCAAAATATTTAAGAGTTTGTTAGTGGATGATTTATTCCCTTAACTCTAGCCAGGTTAATAGGGGGTGAATTTGGGGGAGAAAGTAAGAATTTGGAGTGTGCAGACTTTTAAAATTCTCCTGGTTTGTTGGTTAGTGTCAGCCCTGAAAGGCTTTCCTTGGGAACATTTTAAAGATTACAGCATGAGCAGTGTAACAAGTGTCTAACCAGTGCAATGGCACAGGGCCCTGTGCTCAGAAAAGCCCTGTCTAGAGTTTAATGCTCAATTGTAATTGTATTGAAATTCTTGATAATTTTTTCTTCCCATTTGTGTTTTTGTAAGTGAAGCCCCATACGATGGGACAATGGAGAAGAGCAGGGGGCAGCTTGGAGCCTGGCCCACCTTGGGGCCACCTCTTGCAGCTCCCCACCTTTCCTAGTGGGTTCTTGGCCACCCCTTCTCCCCCCACCCATTGGAGCCCCAGCCCTACCTGGCTGCCTCCTCTCTGCCCTGTGACTGACCACTGCCACCATCTACCTGACGCAGTGCCCAGGTAGCATTGTGGGGAGGGGGGTAGAGTGGTATGGGTAGGGTGGGGTAAGAAGCTAGGGGAAAGAATTGGAGACCCATGTTGTACCAGGCATAGGTGCCAGGAATGTCAGGGTGGGAGTTTAGTGTGGGCATGTGCCACCCGGAGCCTCTGGTTAGGCATAGCCATAGCTGTCCCTGTTCTGGGCTGGCAGCATCATGGTGGGATCTGTGGGCCACTTGGTAGGTGCGAGCCTCTAATCCACCCCAATCCAGTTACTGAGGTTGCAACTTATTGAGGGTTGGCCACCTGCCATGGGTGGGGCAGTGGGCCGTGGGAAGGGGGGATTAACTTCCCTGGGGCCAGGGCACCTCACGCACACTGGTCTCGTGGCTGGTGGGGAGGAGGAACTTGGCAGGCAGTGGACCATGTGGACCGCATCACAGGATGGGGCCCCAAGTGCCTGTGAGGATTTAGTACGACACTAAGTCAGAACTAAAATACACCATGACAGAGAGAGGGAGAGACAGAGTGCACATAGAGGAAAGGAAACATTTTATATTTGAGTACATTTAGCAGCATTCTTTTGCTGCCTTTTTTTTTTTTTTTTAAGAGACTGAGTCTTATTATGTTTTCCAGACTGGAGTGGAGTGGCACAATCATAGCTCATGGCAGCCTCTAATTCTTGGCCTCTAGCAATCCTCCCACCTCAGCCTCCCATCTTATCCTGCTTTATGGACAAGGGGTCCTCCATTTTCATTTTGCACCAGGTCCTGCAAACTATGTAGCCAACTCAGGTTACAGAATGTTTTCAATAGTTACAATTAAGGGAAAGGAAGCCATATCCACTGTCTTTCCACTGGCTGGTCTGGAGAGTGAAGCCACTCCCACTCGGCTAGATACCAGTGAGCATAAAGCGGCTGCTCTCACCCTGCCCTTTTTATATATTTTGGTCCTGTGTCCTGTTGGCTATGGGCATATAATGTTGCCTGCTACGAGATCTGGGAGCAAGGGTTTGGACTTGTACTTGCTGCTGGTCCTGATCTTAAAATTTGACATTCTAAATGTCATCATTTTGCATTTAAACCATTTTGGGCTCTCTCCAGCTTCCTCTCACCTTCCTGCCTTCAGTGGGTATGTGCCTTGCTTGTCTACCTTGCAAACCAGCTGGAAATGGTGCTCACACCCAGGTACAGGCAAAACCTTTGCATTTCAAATGGTTTTGCCCCACAAGTGGGTCACAGCAGGACAGAAACGTTCCTGAGACTCTCCTGAATAGCCATGCTTTGCAGGAGGAGGAAGGGAAGGGTAACACGTTGTAAGAAATATACAGTTACTTACCTTTTTTTTCTTCAAGTTTCAAACTGGAAGCCTAGTAATTTATCTAACAATGAATCAAACACACGCTTCAATGGACAAGCCTAATGAAACCGGATGAGGCAGGCAGTGGGAGGAAAGAAGCTTCCTGCATTGAGAGAATCAGAAGCAATTCCCATCTTGAATTTTTTTTTAAAAAAAAAAACAATAAACCAATAAACTCCAAGTGAACTCCAGTTTCAGGATTCATGAATAGTTCAGTTCAGGAAAGAACTGTTGAGTTATCTCAGCTGTGCTGAACATTTTCTTCGGTTACTCCCATCAGCGGTTGAGATCATCAATATTGGAAGATATCCTAGTATGTTTCATTAGGCTGTTTGAAACTGTTGATGTCAGAAACACATCACTCTTCCCCTTTACTTTTTCATCGATAATTAATGGATGAGAAGGCCACTATGATAGTGTTAGAATCTACAGCCCAGGAAGAAGTTGGTCCTGGACTGCTGCCTGGTTGCATCTGACACCATTGATGCTGCCAATGCCTGGCCACCAGCGTGCATTATGAGACAAATGACAAAAACCCACCAAGATCTATTGGGAGTGCTTGCTAAGCTTAGAGGCATCCATTAGCGGACTCTTGTTGTTAGCGAAATGGAAGTTTGTTATTTAGAAATTTTGTCTTGAATTATTAATTTACATGGAAATAAAACTACTCAGGGTTTTAAGCCACATCAGCTTTGATCCACAAAGTCATTCTGACTATTTTAAGATTAGGAAAGGCTGTTTGTCCGGAAGAGATCTGACTGGCTCTTGAGTACCTTATAAAGTAGCAAATGATGGCCTGTTTGAAGTGGCTTGGTTTTAGTGATATCTACAGCCTAGTCAATATTTTCACTCTCTACTTAGAGACTTTGCCAGTGATGTTGTGAAAAGATCGCCCTAGTGCTGGGTGGCATCTGGCTGCTCCTGGCCTTGACTTAGGACTTTTGCCAGTCACGGCTTCCATTTAGTCATTGCTTTCTACAAGCCGGGAATCACATTAGATGCTCTCTACATGTTGTTTTATCTTCACAACAATCTTATGAGTTAAATACCATTATGCCCGTTTTACAGATCAGGAAAGTACCATTTGACAGGGTTAAGTCACCCACCCCGAGCCTCACAGTCACTAAGGAACAGAGACATGCTCCTTATGACATCTGCACACTCCTAAATCCAGGGTATGGGGTTTGAAGAAAAAGAGAAAAGGCCATGTAAAAATTACTGAGCTCTAAATTCTCTCCCAAATGGTAGAACTTAGACAATTGCCATAGAATCAATTATTCTGCAGTATTTCCAAACCTTGCAGAATCTACCTTGTTCAGGAGGATGCGTGCACGTGTGCGCATGCGCGCGCACACACACACACACACACACACACACACACACACACACACACACACACAGCCCTTGGCCATTCACACCAGGGCTGTCATTGGACACCCTCATTTTGGGATCTTTTATGCTCAGAGCCAGGTTAAAAGCTAGGCTAACTGGGTATGTGCTCCAAGCACCAATCTATAAGGACGACCACGTCCCCAGTAGAAATCCGTGGTACCATTTAACTCAGACTCGCATGTGACTGTTTACATAACCATCAAAATCTAAACTGGTTCCACTCCAGCCAAGTACACAGTAGAAATGAAAAAAAATGATCTTGGTGCCAGCTCGGCTCCCCAGCTAAAGAACTATTGCGTTGACGTTGAAACACTGTCATCTGAAACTAATCAAATGGTTGGTTGCCTTGAGCTCCAACATGTCCAGGCCTGTCATGCCATGGGTTCCTGCCTGGGCAGTAGACCGCACTTCCGGTCTCCGAGTTCCGGATTCTCAAGCACTACCCCTGGTCTTCCATTTCAGCTACACTGTCCACTTGCTCTCTCGTGTGGTCCAATGCATGGAGTCCAGTGCTTGCCTCTGTACTTGGACTTTTTCTGATTCACTATGGAATTTGGGGAGCAGATATGGATTGCCCTGCTGGCCCTCGAGCCTGTCCTGAGTTTGACTTTATATACTAGATTTTGATTTTGGCTGGGGCAAACTACTCTTCTTGTAACATGGCCAGCAGGCATACCGCTGGGTCCAACCACGCTGGGCTTGGCCTGGCCTATTCTTTGCCCACCTGGGACTAGCAGCCTTCTCTTGCTTCCCAGCCATCCTGAGAATGCTCCCAGGATGCCCCCTACTTGTTGCTGGTCCAACATCTGTCCTGTCCTCTGGATGTGAGCTCTTTCTTCACCACTATCCCCAGCACCTAGTATGGTGCCTGTCATGTAAAAGGTGATCAACCAATATTTGTTGAATAAATGAATGGATGGATATTTATTTACTTAGCAGTTACATGGGCAGGTTTTTTTTTTTAAAGAGACAGAATCTTGTAAAACGTGATCAACAAATATCTGTTGAATAAATGAATGGATGGATATTTTTTACTTAGCAGTTACATGGGCAGTTTTTTTGTTTTGTTTTGTTTTGTTTAAAGTGACAGAATCTTGCTCTGTCAGCCAGGCTCAAGTGCAGTGGTGCCATCATGACTCACTGCAGCCTCAAACTCCTGGGCTCAAGTGATCCTCCTGTCTCAGCCTCCCAAGTAGCTAGGACTACAGGCATGCACCATTATGCCTGGCTATTTTTTTAAAAAAAGTTTTGTAGAGATGAGGTCTCACTATGTTGCCCAGCTTGTTCTCAAATTCCTGGCTTCAAGAGATCCTCCCCCTCAGCCTCCTAAAGTGCTGGGATTACAGGTGTGAGTCACTGCACCCAGCAAGACTTCTTAATAGGACATTAGAAGCACACTATTTCAATAAATTGGACTTAATCAAAATTTTAAAAACTGTCATTTAAAAGGCAGCTACAAATACAAAAAGGCAAGCCACAGACTGTGAGAAGCTATTTGCAAAACATATACCTGACAATAGACTTACATATAAAGCATTTTAACAACTCTCATAACTTAATAAGAAGACAAGCAATCTAATTTAAAAACTGGCAAAACATTTGAACAGGTACTTTACTCAAGTTGTTGTTGGGATTACAGGCGTGAGCCATCTACCTGGCAGTTACATGGCACTCAATATGTACCTGGCAATGGCTGTAGGATTTTATACATATTAAACTCATTTAAAGTATTTTTTGAAACCTGCTCCCCGACAAATATATTATTTGTTTTTTGAGGACAGAGATTGTGCTTGTCTCTTGCATGATGTCTGACGATAAATGTGTAGTGATTACATGAAGATGCCTATTTTTTTTTTCTTAGATGGAGTTTTACTCTTGTTGCCCAGGCTGGAGTGCAGTGGTGTGATCTCAGCTCACCACAACCTCCGCCTCCTGGGTTCAAGGGATTCTCCTGCCTCAAGCCTTCCAAGTAGCTAGGATTACAGGCATTTGCCACCATGCCTGGCTAATTTTGTGTTTTTAGTAGAGCCGGGGTTTCTCCATGTTGGTCAGGCTGGTCTCAAACTCCTGACCTCAGCTGATCCACCCACCTCAGCCTCCCAAAGTGCTGGGATTACAGGAGTGAGCCCCCACGCCCGACTGAAGATACCTATAGTTTTCATGGTTAAAGTCAGATTTCTGAATCTACATCTTTGTGTTAGAAGCAATGTGAAGAATCACATCTCTTAGGGCAGAGTATGGGACCCATATTAGAAAATTCTCACATATAAATGGGCTACGTGTTGGCCAAATTATTTCAATAATTGATTCTCTAGCATGACAATTTCTACTGCTGCTACATTTTACATTATTTTCTTTCCTTTTCTTGAACTCTCTCTATTTTGTCAATATCTTTTGCTCTGGGCCAAAAAATGTGAAATAAAGAACATTTTCAGAAGGCACTTCAGCAGCCAATTGTAAATAACGTAGACCACGAGCCTTCGAAAGATGCTGTGTTTTCTCCTGTTTTGCTTCCATGATTGTTATATACAACTTCTAGGCCCCCATTAATCTGGAAAATTCTTATTGTTACAGAAAGGTCTCTGCTTCATCACAGGTGAGGTATACTCAGCATGTGTCAAAAATGTAACAATTGGTCAGGTGCGGTGGCTCACGCCTGTAATCCCAGCACTGTGGGAGGCCGAGGTGGGTAGATCACTAGGTCAGGAGATCGATATCATCCTGGTCAACATGGTGAAACCCTGTCTCTACTAAAATACAAAAAAAAGAAAAAATTAGCTGGGTGTGGTGGCGTGCCTGTAGTCCCAGCTACTCGGGAGGCTGAGGCAGGGGAATCGCTTGAAACTGGGAGGCGGAGGTTGCAGTGAGCCAAGATTGTGTCACTGCTCTCCAGCCTGGCAACAGACAGAGATTCCGTCTAAAAAAAACAAAACACTTTAGATGGGTGGCTCAGTGAAATGCTAATTTACTTCTCTCCGCAACATGTTTTGCTAAGATATTCAGAAACATTTTATTTAGCTGATGTTAGGTGTTCCCTTCTTACCCCCAAAATATTTCCCAAGAGAATATGATGAGGGTGTTATTTCATAGTCATTGCTTTGAGACAATGTCTCCGATGAAAGAAGGTAAAACTTTGAAATCAAGGACTATGTTTTTGGGACATCTGCTGGAAACGGCCTCTTCTCTTTCTCTTGAGAAAGAAAATTTTTGAAAGAGTATTTTAAAGGCATTTTATGAGGGTGAGGAGCCTTTTAGCTTTTGCTGAAAACAAACCTTCTGAGCTTTTTTTAAAAGGCCAGAATATTTTTTAAAAACGTGATACATACTCTAGTTATCTATTGCTGCAAAATAAATTACCCCCAGATTTCGGGGGCTTAACACAATCATTTGCGCACCATTTTGTGGGTCCGGAATTCAGGGAAAGCTCAGCTAACACTCACTGGGGTCTAATATATGATTGCAGTCAGGTCTTCTGTACCTATGGTCAGCAGAATCTCAGCTAGGCTGGAAATCCACGATGGCTGGCTTGCAAGTTGATATGGTCTGGCTGTGTCCCCACCCAGATCTCAATCTTGAATTGTAGCTCCCATAATTCCCATGTGCTTTGGGAGGGACTTGGTGGGAGATAACTGAATCATGGGGCAGTTTTCCCCATACTGTTCTCGTGGTAGTGAATACGTGTCACGAGATCTGATGGTTTTATTTATTTATTTTTTTTTTAAAAAAGAGAAAAAGAGAAAGAAGGAAGAAAAAAAAGAATGAAATAAGAGAAAAAAAAGAAAAAAAGGGAGAGAGAACGGGAATTTTGCCTCTATTGCCCAGGCTAGAATGCAATCTACAAATGGATATTAAAAGCTTTTTTATACTAATAATTGTGTTATACAATGGAGACAGGAAGGAATAAGGGAGGAAAATAACAAACAAACAGCCAACCAATATTTCATTTAAAGCTATGAAATGCTATGCAATTGCTAGGGAGTGATTTACTCCCAACCATGTGGTCACTTTTAGAATAAATGTGATGTGTTACTGAAAAAAAAATGTATATTTTGTGGATTTGGAGTAGAGAGTTCTGTAAATGTTTATTAAGTTTACTTGTTTGAGGTTTAAGTTCAAGTCCCGGGTATCCTTCTTAACCTTCTGTCTCATTAATTTGTCCAATATTGACAATGTAATGTTAAAGTCTCCCACTATTATTGTGTGGGAATCCAAGTCTCTTTGTAAGTCACCAAGAAGTTGCCCTATGTATCTGGGTGCTCCTATATTGGGTGCGCATAGACTTAGGGTCGTTAGCTCTTCCCGTTACATTGATCCCTCTACCATTATACAATGTCCTTCTTATCTCTTTTGGTTTCTATTACTTTAAAGTCTATTTTTATCAGAGATGAGAATTGCAACTACTGCTTTTTTTTTTTTTTGCTCTCCATTTGGTTGGCAAATCTTCCCCCATCCCTTTGTTTTGAGTCTCTGTATATCCTTACATATAAGATGGATCTGGATGCAGCTTACTGATGGGTCCTTTGAAGTGGCTGATACTGGTTGTTCCCCCCTCTACACATAGTGCCTCCTTCAGAAGCTCTTGTAAAGCAGGCCTGGTGGTAATGAAATCTCTGAGTACTTGCTTGTTTGCAAAAAATTTTATTTTTCCTTCACTTATGAAACTTAGTTTGGCTGGATATGAAATTCTGGGTTGAAAGTTCTTTTCTTTAAGGATGTTGAATATTGGCCCCCACTCTCTTCTGGCTTGTAGGGTTTCTGCTGAGAGATCTGCTGTGAGTCTGATAGGCTCCCCTTGTGAGTAATCTGACCTTTCTCTCTGGCCGCCCGTAGTATTTTCTCCTTCGTTTCAACCCTGATGAATCTAATGATTATGTACCTTGGGGTTGCTCTTTTTGAGGAATATCTTTGTGGTGTTCTCTGTATTACCTGGAGTTGGGTATTGTCTTGCCTTGCTAGGTTAGGAAAGTTTTCCTGGATAATATCCTGAAAAATATTTTCAGCTTGGGATTCATTCTCTTTGTCACATTCAGGTACACCTATCAAACGTAGATTAGGTCTTTTCACATAGTCCCATATTTCTTGGAGACTTTGCTCATTCCTTTTTACCCTTTTTTCTCTAATCTTGTCTCCTCGTTTTATTTTGTTAAGTTGGTCTTCGACCTCTGAAATCCTTTCTTCTGCTTGATCAATTCGACTGTTAAAACTTGTGCATACTTCTCGAAGTTCTCGTATTGTGTTTTTCAGCTCCATTAATTCACTTATATTCCTCTTTAAATTGTCCATTCTCATGAACATTTCGTGAAACCTTTTTTCAAGGTTCTTAGTGTCCTTGCATTGGGCTAGAACATGTTCTTTTAGCTCACAGAAGTTTCTCATTATCCACCTTCTGAAGCCTGATTCTGTTGATTCCTCACATTCATTTTCTATCAGTCCTTGTTCAATTGGTGATGAGGCACTGCAATCCTCTGTAGGAGGAAAGGCATTCTGATTTCGGGTGTTTTCAGCCTTTTTGCGCTGGTTTCTTCCCATCTTTGTGGATTTATCCACCTGTCGTCTGTGTAATTGCTGACCTTCAGACTAGGTCTCTGAGTGGACGTCCAGCTTGCTGGTGATAAAGTTTCCTCTATTTCTTAATTTTCCTTCGGTGGATGCCCCTCCCCCCACAGAGCTGGACCTTCCCGGGTTCAGCTGCACTTGCTGTGAAACTCTCAATCTTCAGCAGTTCCAACCTCTGTTTTTATTTATTTTTTTTGTGGAGGGGGGTACCAGCCTTCCCCCTGCGGCGACCCACTACGCCGGCTGAAACAGCGGCGTTAAGATTCGTGGCGCTTTTCTGCCCGGGAATCTCCCGGTCTGGTTCCCCACTTCAGTCCGCTTTTTAATCAACTGAATGGGGAGACTCTGCTTTCCCGGAGCTCCAACGCCAACCAAAGGGCACTCAGTCCCGTATACTCCGGACTGAGAACCGCCTCGTCGGGGGCGCCTGCAAAGCGGCTGCGCCCCTCCAAAAGGGTCACACTGGTGACCCGTGGGGCTCCTCCGCCAAGAATTTCTTGGTCCGTGGGCTATGAAAATTCGTCTGAAAATGTGGTGTCCACTCACTCTCTGCACTTTCAGTGGGAGCTACAATCCTGAGCTGCTGCTAATCGGCCATCTTGGATCTCTCTCCTAGATCTGATGGTTTTATAAGGGGAAACCCCTTTTGCTTGGTTCTCGTTCTCTCTTGTCTGCCGCCATGTAAGATTTGCCCTTCGTCTTCTGCCATGATTGTGAAGCCTCCCCAGCCATGTGGAACTGTGAGTCCATTAAAACTCTTTCTTTGTAAATTACTCAGTCTCAGGTATGTCTTTACCAGCTCCATGAAACGGACTAATACACAAGTTGAGTAGTTGATCCTGGCTGTTGGCTGGGAGTTCAGCTGGGGCTGTCCACTGGGACACCTACACCTGCCTCTCCACGTGGCTTGGGCTTTTCACAGCTTGGTGGCTAAGTCCCAAGAAGGAGGCAGCTGGAGAGCAATGTTCAAAGAGACTTAGGAAGAAGCTTCGAGGGCCTCTTCCCACAAGCTCATGGAAGTCACATAGCATCACTCTCTGCCACGTTCTGTTGCTTCCAAGGTTGGCCCAGATTAAAGATGGTAGAAGGAAAGAATTGGATGCTACCAATTTATGGGAGGAATGTAAAGAATTTGTGGTCGTCTTTGAAAACTGCCACAAAAATTAGCAACGGACACATAAATGAATGAATGATTGAATGAATACCTACCTAAGCATAGCTGGAACACATGCCCTCAAAATTCTCTACTCCTTTAAAATAATTTCATTTCTTTTGTAGCATTCATAGGTTCAAAATCAAGTGATTTTACCATGAGAAAGAGTTAATTACGCTAACTTTTTGGCATACAGGGAAGGAGAGGCAGAGCTGGGGTCTACCAACCTGGCAGGTATCCCCTTTTAAAAAAAAACCACTCCTCTTTTTACCTATTTCCATGCCTGAAATCTTTCCAATAAAGACTTTTCCTTCTATTGGGTCTTGAGAAATTTCTGTCTTTAGAAATCTCCTGGTGACACAGATGCCACTTGTGGAAGAATAACATCTTAGTCTTCTCACATCTCAGCCCTTGGGGGGAATTTGAGTCAGAGTGAGGGGAAATTGGAAATATTGTATGGTGGGAGATAGTGAAGGGATCAGAGCTTTTCCCACTTCAGTGGTTGAGAACAAGGACGTGCCTTACCCCAGGAGTATGATATAGGGCAGGGTAGAAGTAGGAGAATAAAACTTAATGGGGTGATAAAAAGAAACTGAAGGTTAACTTCATGTTACAAAATACCCAGAGCAAGCTTGGTATGGTGTATAGGTAGGTTAGCAATAGAGTTTCTCCCGATCTATCAGAGAAACTCCTAACAAAGAGAAGGGAGAAAGAAATGTACACCACCTCCTCCTATGGATCGAGCAATGTGCTGAGTCCTTGACCTGCATTCACAGATGTAATCATTACGGCGACCCTTTGCAAGAATATTATCACTGAACCATTTTATAGATGAGGAGGGCAGAACCTGAATGTGGAAGGGCCCTATGTCCCTGAAAAACCTTGTAGGAGGATGCACAAGCAGGAATGCCAACATTAGACTATGATGGCAGTGATAAGTAAATCTGCTGAGTATTCAAGGTTTATTTGGCACAGAATCAATGCTGCCTTCAGCGAATGCAGCCTTGGTTAATTCTGCATCTGCATCAGTCACATAGACAACATATACCCATTGGTAACAACTCTCATTAGATGCAGTAATTCTCTAGGTGGAGGGAGAGAGCAAGATGGAGAAGAGGTGAGATGCAGAAGGATCTCTTAGGAAAGGTGTATGTATAAAGACCCCCCCCACCTCTGACTCCAATCTGTACCCTGTCTCATTAATCCCCCTCCTCCTGCCACACCATGTCTCCTACCTACCCTGGGATTCCAGGTCACTGCATTTAAGGTTTTAAGATTCCTCTTAAGAGCAGGAGCGCCACACCACTTAGGAAAGAGGATCTGGCGGTGGGATGTTGGATGTACTGGGGTGGTGGGGGGGGCTGAGTGGAAGCAGAGCAGCAAGAAGGAGCATCGGGTAACAGTTCCGGTGAAAGGGCTGCGGGTGGATTTGGAGCACCAGGTTGGGGGAAGACTATGAAAAGGTACGATGCAGTAAAGATCAGGCAGGTGGAAGCACACAAGAATACTGACTGGGCAGGGGGTCCGAGGAGAGAAGAGCTTTCGCACCCTGGGGACTGGGAAAATGGAGTCAGTCTTGCTCAATAGATGGGTTATATCATATATATGAATGATTTGAGACAAAGATTTTACAAATCATTTGATTAAGAGGAGGGCAACAGCCAGCCTCTATAACAGCTGAAGGAATCTGTTTAATTCTTTCCACTAGAAACCTGAAAAGGCTGCTCTCTTCCCTCTAGGGGATCCCCCAATGGACAGAACCCAAGACAGGCCACAAGGCCCTCACCTGATCCCGGAGGGGTACTCTTATATCCCTTGACTTGACAAAGTCTGGATTTCGAGCCCATTCGACAAAGTAGCCCTTTCCTTACCCCAGTCCCCGGAGCAACTGATCAACCCTTCAACAGTGTTCTAGATGCCCCGGGCCCCCGCCCTCCACCTCGGCTTCCTTAGGTGTGAGTTAGGCACTGTTTGTCCACATCTCTGCAGGAAACACTTTCCAGAACCCCCCAAGTGGCCTTCCAGAAGTCTCCCTCACAAGGCTAAAAGTGAAGGAGGTTGTGATCCTTCCATCCTTGAAGCACAGCAAGAGCTCTCTCCAAAGAAGCTTCTTCACAATCCCCCCCTCCCTTCTCCATGCCTTTCTGACCTCTTTTGATGCCTTTGATCCCAGTTGAGAGGCCCAGAGTTGTACAAACAAAATTTGAATGCTTCTCCTGTAATTTCTACCCATGGAAGTTTGTTTGCTTCCTGTTCACTTTGGTGTCTGATATTTGTGGTATTAACACTTCAGCTGAAACTGAGGCAGAGAAACTTCTGTTCTAACCATCTGTTCCATAGATTACACTATTGTATTAAAACTAGGCAAAAATTGATTTTTAAAAATCATACTTCCTGCATTAAAAAAATATCTCAGCCACCATTTTACCAAGTCCGATGTTATTTAAAATTCCTGCTTCTTCAGCTCAGTCCTATCAATATGCTGACGGCCAGTGGAATTTTTCTCCAATCCTTGGCAATTTTTTAGCTAGAGATCACTTTTCATGGTGTAAGTGATACAGTCATTCCCAAGCCATCCCTGAGATTTGCAGAGCTAAGTACAGTGACTTATATCTTTGCATTTCTTAATCTAAATGGAGAAGCAATCTATTAGGAAACAACTTTCTGAGAAACAAAAGCAATTTTCTGGTAGACTGCTCAATCACCTCCAATGCTCAAAACTATTTTGTGTAGATTCATTTACCAATGGAATGTTTAATATAAATTGTGATGTGTTCATAAAAGTCATGCTTAAGGAGATATTTTAATTCTAGAGAAAAGAACGTGTACATCTGGGTGTCTTTCTTTCCTGGTGATTTTTACATATTCTACTTTTAAAAAGAGAACGTGTATTATTTTTATAATCACATTATCTACATGTGTGTATGTTTTCATTTGAAGAAAGAGAGTGGGCTAGAAAACTCAAATGGCCTTTACAGTGCTATCCAATAGAAATATGATGCTAATACATTTGTAATTTTAAGTTTTCTAGTAGTCACATTAGAAAAGTAAAAAGAGGCCGGGCATGGTGGCTCATGCCTGTAGTCCCAGCACTTTGGGAGGCCAAGGCAGGTGGATCACCTGAGGTCAGGAGTTCAAGACTAGCCTGACCAGCATGGTGAAACTCCATCTCTACTAAAAATACAAAATTAGCCGGGTGTGGTGGCGCATGCCTGTATCCCAGCTACTCAGGAGGCTAAGGCAGAAAAATCGCTTGAACCCGGGAGGTGGAGTTTGCAGTGAGCCGAGATCATGCCACTGCACTCCAGCCTGGGTGACAGAGCCGGACTCCGTCTCATTAAAAAAAAACAACAACAACAAAAGACAAACTTAATTTCAATAATATATTTTATTGAATCTGATGATTTAAAGTATTACCGTTTTTAACATACAATCAACATCAAAATTACTAATGAAATGTTTTACATTTTTCATACTAAATCTTTGAAATCTAGCCACATTTCAAGTGCCCAAGAGCCTCAATGATGATCCCTTTGTAAGAGATGAATTTTAGAGTTCTTCTTATTAGGCCTTGTTGGTTGAACATGGATTTCTTCTTATGTGCTTGATCAAAATTCTGGGAAAATGCAAAATCACGCCAAAAAAGACCTCAGTTTTTTGAGTAGAGCATTCTTGTATTTGTCACCCGACAAAAGCTATATTTATAAATGGAAACTCCCATTCCCTTTAATGGTTTGTTAAATCCCAAAGCAGTGTCTAGATAAGCAATAAATTGCATCTCAAAAGCATGAGTCAACCCTAACGGAGAATAGATTAGTTCACATTATGGAGACCACTGCACTCCAATATTTCTTGGTGCTTATCTCTCGAGGTAACACCTTCAAATCAATAGTTCTTTTCTATTTTTAATGTCCTTCTGCCACTAATCTGTTCTTATGTTCATTTTTCTTGCCCAGCCAAGAGTTATGCAGGGATCTGAGTGTTTTTCTAGGGTTTTTCCCCCTTTGTAGGAGCAGATTGTATTTCATCTGGAGGGTGTTAAGTCATACTGGGATTTAAAGGTTGGCAACATACCTCATTTTTAGACTAAAGGAAGACAGTTCTCAGGTCTGCTGCATTAAGAAAAAACTTGAGCCTAATGTGTCTTTTTCTATTGTGGTAAAAAAACAAACCCACATAATATTAAATTTACCATCTTAAAAGTGTTCAGTTCAGCAGTTTTAATTACATTCACATCGTTGTGCAACGTTAGGTGTCATTGTGTACCTTTTTTAAAACGCATCTTAGTCAAAGAAACAAGTAACCTCTCACCCTGTGTAGACAGATTCATTTGTTGTCTCAAGCCTCACAGATTGCTGGATGAGGAATTTACAACTAGGTTATGGGCCCATAAAGAACCAGGGAGGGCGTGAACTCTGTCTGACACCTTGCGTGATGGAGGCTAAACAAGCTGTCCTGTCTTTGTCATTATGAGATTCCAGGAGGTGGTGTTATCTTTACATGTCTGCTGGAGTTGCAAAACACTCTATGCAAGGGTCAGGACGGTCACCCTGAGCCCCTAAGGTTTCCCTTGTGAAGTGGGCAGCTCACCCCCCACTTGCTTTTAGTTATCAGCAGATGTAAGATTCATTCAATGGTGACAAAGACCGTGAAAAGCTCAGATCTTTCTGTTAAATCAAATGTTCATACCACCTGTTGAGAGTGACCCGATGTACTTTTCTTAGACACTGTTGTTCAGGAATTTACATCTTAATAGGCTCCCCACGTCAAACAATGTTTGATTGTGGACTCTCCTAAAAAGTGATTTTCATTGCTAGACAACTTACTGGCTAGTAAAGTCATAGCTGTTTCTATATTTGACATGCCAGTGATCAAATGACACAGATTGAACTGTATGTATTTTAGACTGCAGGTGTTGACGTCAATTTAGTGATCTCATCAAATTATTTCCTTGCTTTCTAGAGACACTTTTTGTTTTGTCAATTTTTTACTTTGAAAAATCTTCAACCTAACAGAAAAGTTGTGAGGCTAGCACCATGAGCTCCTGAATGGCCCATACCTTCACCTACCAAATTGCTAAGTTTGCCACATTTGCTTTCTCTCTCTCAGCTTCTGGGCTGAGGCGCCATAGGGCTGCTCTGGCGCCTCGGGGGCTGCCTGCTTTCTCTCTCTCACTAGAGATACATTTTTAAAAATTGAAGTGAAATTCACATGACATAAAATGAACCATTTTAAAGTGAACAGTTCAGTGGTATTTAATGTATTTCACAATGTTGTGTAATCACCACCTCTATCTAGTTCCAAAACATTTTCATGACCCCAAATTGAAGCCTGTATTGATTGAAGCAGTCACTCCCCATTTGCCTTCTCCCAGTCCCTGGGAACCACCAATCTGCTTTCTGTGTCTATGAATTTAGTTACTCTGGACATTTCATATAAATACAATCATACAATTTGTGGCCTTTTGCACCTGGCTTCTTAGCATACTGTTCTCAAGGTTGATTTACAATGCAGCATGTTTCAGTAATTTCACCAGAGACCCTTTAAATTGAGGTTGTAAACTTGAGGATGGGGGAGCATTCTGTTACCTATGTTCCCCTGCTTTCACTTCACCTCACAAACAGGCTGGAAGGGGATGTAATCTCTTAAACTTCATAGTTCCTTTTCAATCTAATATGTCTTTGGCCACAGGGTAGTTGTTTATTCAGGTTCACATCCTATAAGCTTATTTGATAGTTTAAAATGGGCATAAAGAAAAAATACCCAAAGATAACCACACTAAATAGCTGTAACATCCTGGATACATTGCTTAATCTATCTTGCCTCAGTTTGTTTGTCTACAGAACGATCAGCCTGGCTTCAAGCCCTAAGAGTCATTGTAATGAAAATGGTATTATTTGATTCCCTAGACCATTCAGCTTACAGTTTACTGAAATCTGTTACTCCAAACAGCTACTCTCTTCCTGTGGTTAATGAAAGCAAAATTGATATTGATGAACCAGTGAGCGTGTGACCCTGGAGGTTACAAAACTGTAGCTTGGATGAGTTTACAATTCAGTTGGGGGCTAAGAGACAGATGAGCAAGTGACAACAGGGATATTCACGGCCAAAGGACAAATCTTGTTAGGAGAGATTAAATATTCAATATTGAACCACACATATGCCCTGTAGGGAAACTGGTATAAATGCCAGCAAGAAATATCAGCCCGTCCTCACCTCTTCACGTATCACTGCCCTCTTTGATTTGACCAGTCATCTGTGGGTCAAATGGCTACAGAATGTGCTGGAAAGCAGGGGGCAGTTCAAGATGAAAAGGGTACCTAGCTGGTACACCAGACAAGAATGTTCTTTGTTGAATTTCTTTTGAGCATTGCATTTCTTTTTAATTGTTCCAACATTTTATTACAAAACATTTCAAACGTAGCAAAATTGAAAGAATTTTACAGTGAACACCTGTATACTGCCTTTTAGATTCTACTGTCAACATTTTACTATACTTGCTTTATCACGTATCTCTCCACCCTTCTGTTCATCCATTGGTCCATCTTATTTTTTAAAGAATTAGAAAGTAAATTACAGACATTGCACGCACGTTATTCACTAGAGTTCAATATTTACTTACTGATTTTTCTTTGGTAAAATTTATATACAATGCAATACACAAATCTAATGTGTACATTCATTGAGTTTTGACTAATGCATATACCTGGGTATAAGCTCCTAACAAGGTAGTCAACATTGCATTTATTTCTTAATTTTTTTATATAAATATGTTGTTTTAAAAAATAAAATAGGAGTTGGTTTCCAATTTTATTCCACTGTGATCTGAGAGAGTGCTTGATATATATAATACATGTATATAATACATTTCCTTAAATTTATTGAGTCTTTTATGGCCTAGCATATGGTCTGTCTTGGAGAAAGTTCCATGCACTGTTGAATAGAATGTGTATTCTGCAGTTGTTGGATGAAGTGTTCTGTGTATATCTCTTAAGTCCATTTGTTCCCAAGGTATAGTTTGAGTCCACTGTTTCTTTGTTGACTTTCTGTCTTGATGACCTGTCTAGTGCTGTCAGTGGAGTATTGAAGTCCCCACTATTACTGTGTTGCTGTCTAGCTCATTTCTTGGGTCTATTAGCAATTGTTTTATAAATTTTGGAGCTCCAGTGTTAGGTGCATATATCTTTAGAATTGTGATATTTTCCTGTTGGAAAAGGCCTTTTACCATTATATACTGTCCCTCTTCGTGTCTCTCTCTTTTTTTTTTTGAGATGGATTTTCTCTCTTGTTGCCCAGGCTGGAGTGCAATGGCACACTTTTGGCTCACTGCAACCTCCACCTCCCAGGTTCAAGCGATTCTCCTGCCTCAGCCTCCCAAATAGCTGGGATTACAGGCATGCACCACCATGTGTGGCTAATTTTGTATTTTTAGTAGAGAAGGGGTTTCTCCATGTTGGTCAGGCTGGTCTTGAACACCTGACCTCAGGTGATCTGCCCACCTTGGCCTCCCAAAGTGCTGGGATTATAGGCCTGAGCCACCGTGCCTGGCCCTTTGTCTCTTTTAACTGCTGTTGCTTTAAAGTTTGTTTTGTCTGATATAAGAGTAGATACTCCTGCTTGCTTTTGGTGTCCATTTGCATGAAATGCCTTTTTCACCCCTTTTAAGTTTATGAGAGTCCTTATGTGTTAGGTGAGGCTCCTGAAGGCAGCTGATAGTTGGTTGGAGAGTTCTTATCCATTATGCAGTTCTGTATCTTTTAAGTGGAGCATGTAGGCTATTTACATTCAATGTTAGTATTGAAATGTGAGGTACCCTTGCTTTCCTCATGCTCTTTGCTGCCTGTGTACTTTGTTTTTGTTTTTCGTTTTTGCTTTTTAACTTGTATTTTTGTTTTATAGGTCCTGTGTCATTTATGCTTTTAAGAGGTTCTGTTTTGATGTGTTTCCAGGATTTGTTTCAAGATTTAGAGCTCGTTTAAGCAGTTCTTGCAGTGGCGGCTTGGTAATGGTGAATTCCGTCAGTATTTGTCTGAAAACGACTGTATATTTCCTTCATATATGATGCTTAGTTTCGCTGGATACAAAATTCTTGGCTGATAATTGTTTTGTTTGAGGAGGCTGAAGATAGAGTCCTCAGTCCCTTCTAGCTCGTAGGTTTTCTGCTGAGAAATCTGCTGTTAATAGGTTTTCCTTTGTAGGTTACCGGGTGCTTTTGTCTCACAGCTCTTAAGATTCTTTCCTTCCTCTTAACTTTGGATAACCTGATGACAACGTGCCTAGGCTAAGATCTTTTTGCAGTGAATTTCCCAGGTGGTTGTGCTTCTTGTATTTAGCTGTCTAGGTCTCTTGCAAGGCTGGGGAAGTTTACCTTGATTATTCCCCCCACATATGTTTTCCAGACTTAGAATTCTCTTCTTCCTCAGGTATACTGATTATTCTTAGGTTTGGTCATTTAACATAATCCCAGACTTCTTGGAGGCTTTGTTCATATTTTCTTATTCTTGTTTCTTTGTCTTTGTTGGATTAGGTTAATTTGAAGGTCTTGTCTTCAAGCTCTAATTTCTTTTTCCACTTGTCCAATTTTATTGCTGAGACTTTCCAGAGCATTTCGCAAAGTTTCTTGAATTTTTTATTGGTTTTTGCTATCTATTTCCATGAATATTTCTCCCTTCACTTCTTGTATTGTGTTTTGGATTTCCTTGCATTGGGCTTCGCCTTTCTCTGGTTCCTCCCTGATTAGCTTAATAACTAACCTCCTGAACTCTTTTTCAGGTGAATCAGAGATTTCTCCTTGGTTTGGGTCCACTGCTGGTGAACTAGTGTGATTTTTGGGGGTGTCGAAGAGCCTTGTTTTGTCATATTGCCAGGATTGGTTTTCTGGTTCCTTCTTATTTGGGTAGGCTCTGTCAGAGGGAAGGTCTAGGGCTGAAGGCTGTTGCTCAGATTCTTTTGTCCCACGGGGTGTTGCCTTGATGTAGTAGCTCGCCCCCTTTTCCTATGCATGTGGCTTCTCATGAGCCTAACTGCAGTGATTATTGTCTCTCTTCTGGGTCTAGCCACCCAGCGAGTCTGCCTGGCCCTAGGCTGGTACTGGGGGATTGTCTGCACAGAGTCCTGTGATGTGAACCGTTCATGGGTCTCTCAGCTGTGGATACCAGCGCCTGTTCTGGTGGAGGTAGCTGGGGTGCAATGGACTTCCTGAGGGTTCTTAGCTTTGGTGGTTTAAGGTTCTCTTTTGTGCTGTTTGGCCACCTGCCAGGAGGTGGTGCTTTCCAAAGAGCATCAGCTGTGGTAGATGGAAAGGGACTGTGGTGGGTAGGGCCTAGAACTCCCAAGATTATATGTCCTTTTTCTTCTGCTACCAGGAAGGACCATCAGGTGGGGGGCGGGGCTAGGCGTGTCCGAGCTCAGACTCTCCTTGGGCTGGTCTCGCTGTGGCTGCTGTGGTGGATGATGGTGGGATTCCTAGGTCACTGAAGTTATGGACCTAGGAGGATTATGGCTGTCTCTGCTGAGTCATGCAGGTTGTCACGGAAGTGGAGGAGCAGTGAGTCACAGGCCTCACGCAGCTCCCACGCAAAATGAAGCAAAATTAAGGGCCATCTCACTCCCACCATGACCCCCCTCTCCCGCCACCGCCACCCCGACCCACAGCCCCAAGTCTGTTTCCAGGCAGAGGACGAGGGCAAGAGGACAAGGGCAAGATGAGACAGGCTTGAAAATGTGCCCAAGGCTATCTGCCTCCTGGCTTTGCGAGAAAGGGCTTTAGTTCTTCCCCGACCTGTGAAGTCTGCATTCCCGATTTGTGCCCTCCCCCCAAGTTCTGGCCGGGAGGCTTCTCTCCCCATTTAAGTTGTTACAAAGTTCAGCTAGAGATTCCTTCGCCCTGTGGAGTTTTACCCGCTGCTCCTTGGCCACCTTCCAGATGGATCCCCGTGGTGCCAGGCAGGAATGGGCTGCGTGGGGACCCAGTGAGCTCCCAGGGCCTTTCTGCTGCTTCCTCTACCCCTGTATTTCGCTCGGCTTGGCTGTCTAACTTGACTCAGCTCCAGGTAAAGTCGGAAACTTCTCCCGCAAACAGGCCTTCAGCTTCTCCAGTGGGGGATGGGTATTTGGGAGAGGAGGGCCTCCCTTTCTCACTTCCACCTTTGAGGCACTCACAGTTTTGGTGGGGGGTCTCCCAGATCCTACAAGAGCAGTCCGCTTCCTTCAGAGGGTCTGTGGGTCCTCTTGGGATTGCTGGTTTGTTCTTTCAGTCGATCTAAAACTAAAATTCACAATGCGAGCCTCTGCACGCTGCTCTGTCCGGAGCTGCAATGGAGTCCTGCTTCCACTCCACCATGATCTCCTGAATCGGTTGTTTGTATTTTTAACTATTGATCTATAGTTACATCCTTAATATGGTTCATTCTTGTTACTTTCTTTTAACTGATCTTGTTATATGTTTGCCTATTTTGTTTTTTTTTAATAACTCAACTTTGGCTTTGTCAACACTCCCTATTTTCTGTTTCTCATTTCATTATTTTTGTTATTCATAATTTATTTTACCTTCTTTGGGTTTATCCGGTTCTCTGTCACCACTGAAGTTGGTTACTTAGCTGCTTATTTCAAAAATGAATTCTATTACATAACAAAGGAACTAACAATTATAATCACAGACTATTCTAGATTACAGAAATAGAGGGAACATTTGCCAACCCATTTTATGAGGTTAGCATAACCTCGATACTAAAACTCGGCAGAGAGGATATGAGAACATGTCAAAGGAAATTTACAAGCCTAGTTTTCTCAGAAATACGTAGATGCAAAATCCTAGACAAAATCTAGCAGTATATAAAAATGACAAAAATGACCAAGATGATTTTTCCCCAGCAGTTCAGGGTTGAATTGATTAGAAAACCAATTCATATAATTCTTCATAGTACCAAAATAAATAAGAAAGGGTATATGGTAATTTCTTTCTTTCTTTTTTTCTTTGAGATGGAGTTTCACTCTTGTTGCCCAGGCTGGAGTGCAATGGCGCCATCTTGGCTCACTGCAACCTCACCTCCCGGGTTCAAGTGATTCTCCTGCCTCAGCCTCCCAAGTAGCTGGGATTACAGGCATGTGCCACCATGCCCAGCTAATTCTGTATTTTTGTTGTTGTTGTTGTTTGTTTGTTTTTTGAGGCAGAGTCTCGCTCTGTCACCAGGCGCCAGGCTGGAGTGCAGTGGCGCCATCTTGGCTCACTGAAACCTTCACCTCCAGGGTTCAAACAATTCTCCTGCCTCAGTCTCCCAAGTAGCTGGGACTACAGGCATGTGCCATCACGCCCCTCTAATTATTTATTTATTTATTTTTTAAAGACTGAGTTTCGCTCTTGTTGCCCAGGCTTGAGTGCAATGGTGCAATTTCGGCTCACTGCAACCTCCACCTCCTGGGTTCAAGCAATTCTTCTGCCTCAGCCTCTGGAGTAGCTAGGGGTACAGGCATGCACCACCAGACCCAGGTAATTTTTGTATTTTTAGTAGAGACAGGGTTTCTCCATGTTGGTCAGGCTGGTCTCCAGCTCCTGACCTCAGGTGATCCACCTGCCCCAGCCTCCCAAATTGCTGGGATTATAGGCATGAGCCACTGTGCCTGGCTATTTTTTTTGTATTTTTAATAGAGACAGGGTTTCACCATGTTGGCCAGGCTGGTCTTGAACTCCTGACCTCAAGTGATCCGCCTGCCTCTGCCTCCCAAAGTGCTGGGATTACAGGCATGAGCCACCATGCCTGGCCAGCAATTGCATTTATATACAATAACAATCAACAGAGAACATAAAACAATTATAGCTTCTAAAAGTATAGCATACCATAAAATAAACATGACAAAAGACATGTCAGAATTTTGATGAGAAAGTAAAAAATTCTGCATTGTAAATAAGCATGGAAAGTCTAAATAATTGAGAAGAAATACCATGTTTATGAAAAAGTAAATTTAATATTGTGAACATGACGATAAATAGTTTGATACAATTCCAATGAAAATCTCAAAACGTATTTTTTGTAACACTTGAAAAGCTGACTAAATTATTTGTTGATGATTAGAGAAGCAGGAATAGCCAAGATACATCTAATAAAGGAAAACTAAGAGGAGGAACTCATTTTCCTATTATCAATAACTATTTGAAACCTATAGCAATTTTTTTTTTTTTTTTTGAGACGGAGTTTCACTCTGCTTGCCCAGGCTGGAGTGCAATGGCGTGATCTCTGCTCACTG
This sequence comes from Ateles fusciceps, assembly GCA_036589455.1. Classification (NCBI taxonomy): domain Eukaryota; kingdom Metazoa; phylum Chordata; class Mammalia; order Primates; family Atelidae; genus Ateles; species Ateles fusciceps. Next base: position 377,343 of record JAZHEH010002135.1, read on the forward strand.
CAACCTCCGCCTCCCAGGTTCAAGTGATTCTCCTGCCTCAGCCTCCCAAGTAGCTGGCATTACAGGCATGGGCCACCACGCCCAGCTAATTTTGTATTTTTAGTAGAGACGGGGTTTCTCCATGTTGGTCAGGCTGGTCTCAAACTCCTGACCTCAGGTGATTCACCTGCCTCGGCCTCCCAAAGTGCTGGGATTATAGGCGTGAGCCACTGCGCCCGGCCTGAAACCTATAATAATTAAGACAGTGTGATATATACCAACAGAAAAGAAATCTCTGTGGAGAAACAAATCTCCCAGAAAACAAACTTTTGTGAAGGAAGAACCACTCCAAAGACATTTTCACCTGCCCAGTACTGTCACAGGAGTAAGAAATACATTTCCATTGTGTTTCAGCCAGTTTATATTTTTGAATATGTTTTTTTTAAAAGCATTAGCCTCTTCTAGTACAACTGCTATTGCTTTAGTGGTCATCCTGTAAATTTTGATATTCAAAAAGTAACATCATATTTAAATTAAGATCTTTACCTGTTGAAAACATGAGACCTTTAGAGAATTTCAACTCGAATCACCATTTGCCTGACTTACTACTGCTACTGGATGTTATTGTTCTATTTTTTTAACCGTAAGATCTTATTGCTTTGGAACTCAATGATATTTTAGATTACACATTTATGTACTACTTTATTTGCTCATTTTCTCTTTTTTCATCTTAAACCTTCCATCTGAGATCACATCTTTTCTTTCCACAGTATATTCTGTACAAGTTCTTTTATGGGAAAGTCTGCTGGTGCCAAATTCTCAGTATAGGTAGTCCTCATTTAATGTCTTTGGTAGGTCTTGGAAACTGCAACTTTAATCAGAATGGACTAAAGCAGGTCCTTGAATAAGGTCGTTTTGTTCAATGTCATGTTATAACAGTGAGGAGAAAAGAAAATTGGTTTCATTATATGTCATTTTGCTTAAAGTTGCAGTTTCTAAGAATCTATTGACAGGGTGAAGTGAGGACTTGCTGTATTTGGAAATATCTTTATTTTGCCTGCAGTCCTGTTTTGCGGGGGTGAGGGAGAGTTCAAGTGGCCACAGGTTTTTTTTTTTTTGAGACTGCTGAGTCCCGCTCTGTCACCAGGCTGGAGAGCAGTGGTGCAATCTCGGCTCACTGCAACCTCCGCCTCCCAGGTTCAAGCAATTCTCCTGCCTCAGCCTACCGAGTAGCTGGGATACAGGTGTGTGCCATCACACCTGACTAATTTTTTGTATTCCTAGTAGAGACGGGGTTTCACCGCGTTAGCCAGGATGCTCTCGATCTCTTGACCTCATGATCCACCCACCTTGGCGTCCCAAAGTGCTGGTATTACAGGCGTGAGCCACTGTGCCTGGCCCAGTTTTAAAATTCACAGGAAATCAAACGCAACAAAATCAGGATAAAGTGAGACCTTGATGAATACATCCTCCTGGAACAGAGTTTCTATAAGCAAAGAGTGAAGTGGAGGCTGGTCAGAGAGGTATTTTCTTTCTTTCACCTCTGCCCAAGGCAGGCATCAGGTGGGGGAGGGGACATGACGTTACCCCTCAGCTCCCTCCACAACAAACCAGGGGCCTCATGTAGCTGAGAGCATGATTGCACTGTGCTGAATTGGGGGACTGGCTCATCCAGGAGTGACCAAGAACTGTCCATGCTGTGGGGCTGGGCAGTCCCCACCGTGCTTCCCCCTGGAAAGGAAATGGAGTTTCCTACTGTTGGAAATCAGATGCTCAGTGCCCCAAAGAAAAATCAGCACTGAGACAAAGGATCTTACAGCAATGCAATTTTTACTTCCTAGACTGCAGGAAGGGTACTATCACTAGCCATCTTGCCACGAGAGTACAATGAACAAAGGAACACACACAAATTGATTCCTTATGCATTTGGGGTTGTCTTTACTGCTGTGTCTGATCTCCGTTGGCTGGAGTTGGACCTCACAATCTAAGCTAAAACCCGATTGGCTAACAACTTAAAACTTTTTTAAACAGGTAAAAGCAATGGAGAGCTGGGACATGCCTGTGAGCACGTCCAGCACAGATATCTTGGTTAAAGTACAAGGACATAGAATGTACTATGTGCCTGTAAGCATGGCATGTCTAATAGCTACCTAGGATAGGGCTTCACAAAGTTATTAGCACACTTATTCTTTAACAAGCAAGGAAACTTTAAAAAGGAACTTTTCTACTTCCCACACCTACCAAGGCCTGATGGGGCTCCAGCATTGCCTGACTTCTGTTTCTCAAATTCACCTGCTCAGGGACCAGACTTCTAGGCGCTGACTCAGTGCACACAAGAGCAAAGTGGGTAAAGTCTGGGGATGTGAAACATTCTTTTCAATCTCCTAAACCTGGCTCTTGCCTTGTCATCTTATGCTGCTGCTGCCACCTAGCTTTAACCAGATATCACCCAAAGGTCTAAAGAAAGCTGTTACAGTGGCGAGAAGTGGCAGGAACACCAAGACCACAGACGACCGTGCACAGCCTCCTTTCTCGAACCCTTTCAGCCTGACTCCATTTTAAATAAATATGCCTAATAATTTCCGTGCCAGGACCAAGTCACTGGCAGGGTTCTTGAAAGCAAAGTGGGGCTGGGCGTGGTGGCTCACACCTGTAATCCCAGCACTTTGGGAGGCCGAGGCGGGCAGATCACCTTGAGGTCAGGAGTTCGAGACTAGCCTGACCAACATGGTGAAACCCCGTCTCTACTAAACACAAAAAATTAGCCGGGCGTGGTGGTGTATGCCTGTAGTCCCAGCTTCTTGGGAGGCTGAGGCAGGAGAATCGCTTGAACCCAGGAGGTGGAGGTTGCAGTGAGCCGAGATCGCGCCACTGCACTCTAGCCTGGGCAACAAGAGTGAAACTCTGTCTCAAAAAAAAAAAAAAAGCAAAGTGGAAAAGGGGAGGCCTAGGCAGATTGAGCCTATTCCGAAAGAATATTTTAGCCATCTGAGGCCTATGAGTTCTCAGTGAAAGCTGTGAGGTTTGCCAAAAGCTGTGAGATTCGTTTTGCTTCATTAAAAGATTGTTTTACAAGTGGAGGTGAACCCTGTTATATTCGAGGCGAGATTAAGGGACCAGCACCAAGACAAAAGTATGCCAAATAGCAGGGTTTATTAAGCCGGCCACCACGGAGGACTCGCGTCTCTCCAACCCGTGGCGCCGAATGGAGGGTGTTAAGACCTTTTATACCCGTAAGAATTACTTTGGGGAGTCAGGGCGAGAGGCGGGGGTGGGGGTGAAGGGACACAGACATTTAGGGGTTTTCGTAAATCATCTCTCGGACAGAGGGGAGGGAGCGGGGCTCCGGACATTCCAAGGGCTTGAGGACATCTTGCCCCCTTGATTGTTACCTAAGTGGCTTACAGAAGTTAAGATAAGCGTTAGTTTGCACATCTTCTGGGCAGTATTGTAAATAACAGATCTTAGTTATTTATTACAGGGCACAGGGACCAGGATGGAATTAGCTTGGGCTGCTATTTTAGTTACAAAGGCTGACAATTCTGGCTGTTACTGATAAGAAAGGTAGATAGTTTGCAGAGCAAACTAGCAGTTTTATGTACAGAAGCCAAAGGCCAGAAGTTATTGTGAGGAGAGTGGGGCAGCCGTTATAACTTATTTTAAAACATAGCTTTACCTTTTATAAGATGGTGTTGTTTAGGTTTTAACTTTAGGCCAGCTATAGCACATTCCCCCCCTGTTCTTTTAACATTTATTAAATCTTTAATAGGTTTTTTTCCTAGGAGGGCACAGAGGTTTAGGGAAAAAGTTATAGGCTGTCTGGGGACATACTTTAGGGATAAGTTGGCAAGGGTAGCTTTACCCCCCAATTATGGAACTAACGAATTGTTTCGTTGAGTCCTTTATAAGGACCTATTGGTAATAGGTGGGTGTAATTAGGGAGATTAGGACAATGACTGAGTACGGCGCAATAGTTTTAGCTTTAGGGGGTTTGTTGTAGATGAGACCACCTTCCGTTCTGCATCCGGGGGGGGGCAGTCTTGACGTGTGAATGGTGAATCCAAGTAGTTAGTCCGTCTACCTTGATTGTCGTGGGAGTGACCAGAATTACGGTGTAGGGTCCCTTTTAGCGAGGAGTTAAACCGGAGGTGGTGAATCTCTTTACCAGGACTTTGTCCCCGGGCTGGAAGGGATGTACCGGCTGGTCAGTGAAATCCCCTGAAGTAGGTCGAGTTCCTCTGATGAGCGGGTGCACCTGGGACTGAACAGACTGGAGTGCCTGTAGGGACTTAAGGAGTGTGTGGTTATGAACTTCGGCATGTACAGCGTCTGCAAGTTTGGGGAGTAAGGGAGGGGGCCTGCCAAACATAATTTTAAAAGGGGAGAAACCTTTTTGATAGGGTGTGCATTGGACACGGAGGAGGACAAAAGGAAGCAGGTTGACCCAGTTTTTACCGGTTTTCAATATGAACTTTGTCAGAGTTTTTTTTATGGTCCGGTTTATTTTTTTAACCTGTCCTGAACTCTGGGGGCGATAGGCACAGTGCAGTTTCTAAGATATGCCCAGGGCCTTTGCCAGGCCCTGAGAAACTTGTGCAATAAATGCAGGGCTATTATTTGATCCCAGAGTTAGGGGCAAGCCTGAACCGAGGAACCAGGTCCTGTAACAACCTTTTTGCCACTACCAGTGCAGTTTTAGACTTGGTAGGGAAAGCCTCAACCCATCCAGAGAAGGTGTCTATAAACACGAGGAGGTATCTATAGCCACACGCTGAGGGTTTTATTTTAGTAAAGTTCACCTCCTAGTGTTTTCTCGAGCTAGTACCCCTAAGTTTTATCCCTGCTTGACTAGGCCTACTCCCCCCCTGGATTTACCCTGGCACACACATCACATCAAGTTGTAGTTTTTTTGACTAACTTGTGTAGATGTGGAATGTGGTATCTGGCCCTCAGCAGCTCAGTTAATTTTGTCTGTCCTAAGTGTGTGGCCTGGTGTGTGTCCCTAACTAGAACTCGTCCTAGAGTTTTGGGGGACCACAATTTTTATATCCGGTAGAGTCCACCATCCTGTGGAATTTTGGGTACCCCCCTGTTCTTTAGCAAAATTTTCTTTCTCAGGTGAGTACATAGGGGGTAGGGGGCAAGGTTGGGGCCTGCAGACTTACAAGAAGAGTCAGAGGTTTTACTGGCCTTAAAGCTGCCTGTCTGGCTTGTAGATTAGCTGCCCTATTTTCCCTTGCCTCTGGTGAATTTCCCTTCTGGTGTCCTTTGTAGTGTATTAATGCCACTGTCTTGGGCTTTAATATAGCCTCTAGTAGGGCTAGGATTTCCTCTTTGTTTTTGATAAGTTTTCTCTCTGAGGTAAGTAGTTCTTTTTTCTTATAGATGGCTCTATGCACATGAGCTGTAGCAAAAGCATACTTGCTATCTGTATAGATATTTACAGTTTTTCCCCTCCGCCCAGTTTAAAGCCTCTATTAGGGCTATGAGTTCTGCCGTTTGGGCCGAGGTTTTTTGTGGAAGAGCTTGGGCCCAGATAACTTGTTTTAAGGTGACTACAGCTGCCCCGGCATACCTGACTCTGTCGACTATAAAGCTGCTGCTATCTGTATACAGTACCTCTTCTGGGTTCTGCAGGGGAACGTCGGTGAGGTCCGGTTGAATGGCGTGGAGGACATCCACTGTCTGTTGACAATCATGTATGGGCCTCTCCGGCTTGCTGTGTGGCGGGGTTTAAAACTGTAGTCTTTAAAAACCTTATGCGGGGGCTGGTCTAAAAGTAAGGCCTGATGTTGGACTATGCGGGTATTTGACATTCACTTTTTTGGAGCTCTACGGAGTAGTGACTCTACCGCTTGGGGTGCCACTAAATATAACTCCTGCCCTAAGGTGAGTTTGTCCGCCTCCTTAACTAACAGGGCCGTAGCTGCCACCGACCTCAGACAGGCTGGCCACCCCGAGGCTACAGGATTAAGTCTTTTTGAGAGGTATGCAACTGGCCGGGACCATGGTCTTAAAGTTTCGGTGAGCACCCCCTTAGCGACTTTTTGCTTTTCATGCACAAACAACCGGAAGGGTTTGAGATGTTGGCAAGGCCAAGGCAGGGGCCGTAGTTAGGGCAGTCTTGAGCCTGTTAAAAGCCTGTTGCTTTATTTTTGTCTAAACTAAAGGCTGATTTCTTCCGTGCATGCATACAGGGGGCTTGGCTATCTCGGCAAATCCCAAAATTTATAGCCTACAGTACCTTACTGCTCCAAGGAATTTTTGTACCTGGCGTCTCGTGGTGGGGGTGGGTATTTGCAGTACTGCCTGAACTTGGCTGGGTGCCAATGCCCGGTTGCCTTTTTCTATAACATAGCCCAGGTAGGTAACTTTCGGTTGGCAGAGTTGGGCCTTTTTAGCTGAGACCCGATATCTCAAAGTCTGTAGGGTCTTTAATAATGACTGGGTAATTTCTTTACAGGCCTCTTGTGTTTTTGTAGCCAATAATAAGTTATCCACATATTGAAGTAGGGTACACTTAGGGAACTTAGTTCGGAAGGTGGCAAGATCTTGGCTGAGTGCCTCATCAAACAGTGTAGGGGAGTTTTTGAACCCCTGTGGCAGCCTCGTTCAAGTAAGTTGCCTCGAAACCCCAGTATTAGGGTCAGTCCATTCAAAAGCAAATATAGGCTGGCTAACAGGGGCCAGGGGGGATGCAAAAGAATGCATCTTTAAGATCTAAGACAGTGTAATGGTGCTGTTCTGGGCTTAAGAGACTCAGGAGGGTGTACGGATTTGGAACCGTTGGGTGGACAGTTTCCACTTGTTTGTTTACTTTCCTTAAGTTTTGTACTGGCCTATAGTCCTTTGTGCTGGGTTTCAAAACAGGGAGTAGGGGGGTATTCCCAGGGGAGACTTACAGGTCGTAAGGATTCCTCCTTCTAGAGCCTGGCTATATGTGGAGCAATTCCCCGCCGGGATTCCTGGCTCATGGGATACTGTCGTACCTGGACTGGAGTTGCCGTTGCCAACAACTGGACCACGACTGGGGTACGGTGACTTGCCAAGCCTGGGGAATTTGTTTCAGCCCATACTCCGGGTACATTTTTTTGGAATTGGCAGAGGAGGTCTGATGTTGGTGGTTGATCTGCTTTCTGATGACAAAGCTTCTGTAAGAGATATTCGTCTGACAAGGCACAGGTGATGAGGATTTGCTGAGGTGGCCCTGATGCCAAAGGGGGAGGAATTGAGAGGCAAGCCTGACTCTTGCTGAAAGAAATATTTGCTTGAAGTTTGTGAAGTAAATCTCGTCCAAGGAGTGGGTACGGGCACTCTGGGGATGACTAAGAAGGAATAGGTGACGGTGCCGTTTTTTAGATTAACAAAACGATTTGTGGTTCAAGGGCTTGTTGTGGTTTTTTCTGTGGCCCCCCTGGATAATTGTTTTTTTACTGGATAGTGGTCCCAGAGGCTGAGTAAGAACTGAGTGGGCTGCGCCAGTGTCGACTAGGAAGCTGACAGGTGTACCCCCTAATTTTTAAAGTGACTCTGGGCTCCTGGGGGCTTAATAAATAAGAGCCCTGGCCCTGTCAGTCTTGGCTTTTTAAATGGAAAATAGTTTTTGGAGGCTTTCCCTGAGCTGTCTCTCGCCTCCTCCTCTTTGGACATTCGCTCTTTCAGTGACTTCTCGCCGGCAGAAAGCGCACTCATTGCTTCCTAGCCTGGGCCGGGGGCTCCAGGGGCTCCCCTGAGGGGCTCCCCGTGGGATAACTTGGGTTTCCTGAAGAGCTGCTATTACCGCCTTTGTAACCCTCTTATCCTGCCCAACTTCTGACGTGTCCCTATTGTGAAATACCTTTTGGGCAATTTCTAACAGTTGGGACAAATTCATCCCCCTGAAACCCCTCTAGTCTTTGTAACTTCTTTTTTATGTCTGGAGCTGACTGGGAGACGAATGCCAGATTGATGGCCCGCTGATTTTCAGGAGCCTCAGGGTCAATAGGAGTGTAGGTGCGATAAGTGTCCTGAAGGCGCTCAAGAAGGCAGCTGGCGACTCCTGTGGACCCTGAGTTATAGTCCCACCTTGGAAAGATTAGTGGGCTTTTGGGCCGCTTTCCTAACTCCCTCTAGTAGGTACCGGTGAAAACTGTTCAGAGCCTGCAGACCCGCTGAAGTATTTGGGTCCCACTGGGGGCGGTTGGAGGGGAACACTTCATTTATTCGTTCTTGGTGGTCCTCCACCGAACCTCCCTCTGTTCCAATAATGGCCTTATGGGCCTTCTGTCTAATTTTGCTCCTTTCCTCAGCAGTAAAAAGCACTAAGAGCAACTGTTGACAATTATCCCAGGTGGGGCGATGAGTCTGTAAGACAGACTCCAAAAGCCCCGTGAGTGCTTGGGGTTTTTCAGAAAAAGGAGGATGTTGAGTCTTCCAGTTATATAAATCACTGGAGGAGAAAGGGATGTGGATGAAGAAAGGGCGTCCTCGACTCCCTCCCTCCACCGGGGGTGCCTCTCGCAGGGGTAATACTTTGGGTGTGTATGGGGCTCCACTGCGGGTATGAAGTGGGGAGTATGGGCTGGTTCCCGGTGCTATCTGGGGAGAGGTGCTGAGTCCCCCTGTTTTCATGTGTAAGGACTGACCTTTAGTGCTGTCTGCAGTGGGGTGCTGAGCCTCCTGCTCAAGGGCCCTAACGTAAGGCGGAGGAAACTCTAGGTCTTCCTCTGGAGCGGGGAGAACAGCCGGCACAGTCGGGACTTTCTTTGGACCGGCTAGCATAACTTGAAGTCCAGCCTGTATTATGCAGCGCTTTAGCCACGGAGGAGGATGTTGAACTAAATCTAACCATTGGTCGATGTATGGAAACTGGTCGGGGTGTCCAGGGGACCCCGTAACTGTTCTCCATACTGCCCGGGTAATTCTTGGGTCATATGTTCCAGTGTCTGGCCACCCCACTCCAAAGGATGGCCACTCTAGCTCACATAAGGTACGGAGTTTTCCAGGTGTCGAACTTGACCCCGTATTGGCCTGAGAATTCGGCCTTGAAGTTAGCCGTCATGCATTGGAGGGGGGTACAAGGCCGGGAGCTAGATGAACCTATTTTTTTTTTTAATACCTAAGAGATTACACTAATTTAAAACTGGCTTCACTAAGGATTTAAACTGACAACCTTGCAGTTGTAAATGCTGCACCTTGTGGCAGTTAAAACTTGGCTTCACTGAGGATTTAAACCAACAACTTTGCAGTTGCAAATGCTGCACCCTGTGGCGGTGTGGCCTGCCTGAAAGTCGGGGCGGGGCTGACGGGCAGAGAAAGAGAAAAAAAATGCTCTTTGTGTCAGTTTAAAACTGAGCTTGCAGCCGCTGGGCTGCTGGGCCGCTGGGCCACTGGGCCACTGGCCCGGCCGCGGACTTCCCGTCCCTGCAGCCTTTGGTCGCCTTGACACAGGGACCCTAAAAAGCCTTAAATTCCTCTCTCCCTCTCTCTTTCTTTACTCTCTTCTCCGTCTCTCTCTCTTTCTCTACTCTCTTCGTCTCTCTCTCTCTCTTGTCTCTGTCTTTTTCTCTCCTTTCTCTACTCCCTTCTCCGTTTCTCTCACTCCCTCTCTTTTTCTACTCTCTTCTCTCTTTCTCTCTCTCTCTTTCTCTACTCTCTTTTCCGTCTCTCTCACTCCCTCTTTCTTTCTCTACTCTCTTCTCTCCTCTCCTTTCTCCACTCCCTTCTCCGTTTCTCTCTCACTCCCTCTCTCTGTCTCTGTCTTTTCTCTCCTTTCTTCACTCCCTTCTCCGTCTCTCTCACTCCCTTTCTCTTTTTCTGTTACTTTTTGGTAGTAACACGAGTCTTGGGGTTTTTATAATATATCTAATTTTGGCAGGCACTGTACTCGTGCTCTGCCCTCTCTAACACTGGCTTCAGTAGAGCCTGCACAGCTAAATCTTGTAAGGATTGTACAATTAATTTAATGGGCCTGTCCCTTGCCCGGGCTAAAGGGACTGGTGGGAAGGGGCCACGGGGGAGGATAGAGTCTCCAACCCCCAGTGAGGGAAATTACATCCAACACGGACAAAAGTACTCCTTTCCCGGATGGGGTGGTTGACAGAACCTACAGGCTACAATGATTATAATAAGAAAGAAAAAAGAGATAGAAGCTAAAACTATTTGCCACATGGCAGAATTAGAATTAGAAGAAGTGAGGCGTCAGGAAACAGAAGAATAGGAGAAGGAAAGAATACAGAGTTATCTCCATAGGCATGAATTCAGCAAAAGTCCCCTGCAGCCAATGATCTGTTAACCACTGTAGGACGTCTTCCACTCCAAGGGAAGCAGGCCTAAACCACTGTATATCATCCAACAGGAGTCTGACAAAACTAGTAAACCTACAATACGGACAGAACCACATGTAAGACTTGACAGACAAAGGGTGGGTGCCCCCCAAATGGGAGACCAATCTGATGCCAGCCCGGCCACGCCCCCGGAGGGGTTTCAGAGCATCTTAGCTAAGAGGTGTACCCGTATAAACCCCGGGCCTGGTCACCTCAGGATGGAAGTCCACACAGGACAGCTCTGAGGTGAATCACTGTTATGCCATATGACGTCTCCGTGGAACCGCGGATGTAGGCCCTCTCAAGCCCCGTAGCCAGGTGGCCGTGGGACTACATAGATACACATTCACTCTCACACTCACACAGAGGCTACGGAAAACAACAACTGTACACGCTAGTGCGAAACTAGCTAACGAAAGCGGTTGGCACCCACTGTGCCCGCTACCTGAAGACAGACACAAACAACCGTACACGCTAGTGCGAAACTAGCTAACGAAAGCGGTTGGCACCCACTGTGCCCGCTACCAGCCAGAAGCCTCTAGCGAAGTCTCGGGGAGGCCTGCCGGGGCCAGAGTTGCAATAACTCATCGGTCCCCTGACCCGGGCTATACCACAGATGGACTAGTCCCCAGTTTTCACAGATTCCAGACCAGACTTACCTCCCAGCAATCCGGAGGTTTTTAGGACCCTGAAGGAATTGGGGCAAATGTCGGCCGAGCCTTCGCTTATCCGCCACTGGGGTGAACTCGGGGCCCTGAAACATTTTCAGGGGGCGCCTCCCCTCAGAGAGCCCGGAAGGCAAGAGCGGCCACCCGGGCGAGGTTCTAAGGGCTTTTGTCCAGGTGATGGTTTGAAAAGGAGAAGATCTCGCCAATCCCCGTACGGGCCACCAAATGTTATATTCGAGGCGAGATTAAGGGACCAGCACCAAGACAAAAGTATGCCAAATAGCAGGGTTTATTAAGCCGGTGACCACGGAGGGACTCGCGTCTCTCCAACCCGTGGCCCCGAATGGAGGGTGCTAAGACCTTTTATACCCGTAAGAATTACTTTGGGAGTCAGGGCGAGAGGTGGGGGTGGGGGTGAAGGGACACAGACATTTAGGGGTTTTCGTAAATCATCTCTCGGACAGAGGGGAGGGGAGCGGGGCTCCGGACAGTCCAAGGGCTTGAGGACATCTTGCCCCCTTGATTGTTACCTAAGTGGCTTACAGAAGTTAAGATAAGCGTTAGTTTGCACATCTTCTGGGCTGTAGTGTAAATAACAGATCTTAGTTATTTATTACAGGGCACAGGGACCAGGATGGAATTAGCTTGGGCTGCTATTTTAGTTACAAAGGCTGACAATTCTGGCTGTTACTGATAAGAAAGGTAGATAGTTTGCAGAGCAAACTAGCAGTTTTATGTACAGAAGCCAAAGGCCAGAAGTTATTGTGAGGAGAGTGGGGCAGCCGTTATAACTTATTTTAAAACATAGCTTTACCTTTTATAAGATGGTGTTGTTTAGGTTTTAACTTTAGGCCAGCTATAGCACACCCCAAGTATCCCCTGGGGCAAGTGTCAAATTATAGGTTCTGTCAACTTTAGCATAAATACTGAATTCTTACGTCTGAGGCAGTGTTAGCCAATAGAAATATCATACAAGCCACATATGTGATTTTAAATGTTCTAGTCCTCACATTAATAAAAAAGAGAAATAGATGATACTCATTTTAATATTTGACATTATTTAAATAACATTTATTTATTTTTAATTATATATATACATATATATATTTTTTGAGATAGGGGCTTGCTCTGTCACCCAAGCTGGAGGGCAGTGGTGTGATCACGGCTCACTGCAGCCTCGACCTCCCGGGCTCAAGTGATCCTCCCAGTTCAGCCTCCCAAGTAGCTGGGACTGAAGGCATGCACCACCACATCAGGCTAATTTTTAAATTTTTTGTAAAGACAAGGTCTCATTATGTTGCCCAGGCTGGTCTCAAACTCCCGGGCTTAAGTGGTCTTCCTGCCTTGGCCTCCCAAATTGTCCAGACTATAGGCATGAGCCACTGTGCCCAGCCTTAATAATAGATTTTATTTAAATATATTTGATTTTAATTGTGTTCATCTTAATGATATATTTATTATTTACAATTAAAATGTTTCCCTTATATAGCCAAAGCATTATCATGCCAACGTGTTAGCAATACAAACTTTTTATTAATGAGATGTCTTTAAATTATTGGTGTGTTTATACGTATGGCACAGCTCAGTTTGAACTCGCCACATTTGCAGTACTTACTGGCACGTACGGCTGTGATTACTTTTTGGACAGTACAGCTCTAGAGAAAGACCATAGAAACCTGTAAGTGTGAAGCATCCCAGGCAATTCTTTGGTTTTTTGTTGTTGTTTTGGGGTTGTTTTGTTGTGTTTTGTTTTGGTTTGGTTTTTTTTGAGATGGAGTTTTGCTCTTGTTGCCCAGGCTGGAGTACAATGGCATGATCTTAGCTCACTGCAACCTCCACCTCCCAGGTTCAAGCGATTTCTCCTGCCTCAGCCTCCCGAGTAGCTGGGATTATAGGCACCTGCCACCATGCCCAGCTAATTTTTTGTATTTTCAGTAGAGACAGGGTTTCACTATATTGGCCAGGCTGGTCTTGAACTCCTGACCTCAGGTGATCTCCCGCCTCGGCCTCCCAAAGTGCTGGGATTACAGGTGTGAGCCACCGCGCCCGGCACATCCCAGGTGATTCTTATCAAGTAAGTCTGGCAAGTGCTTTAAGGAACGGACTCTAAACAACGAGCTTCCTGCCATTTTGATGGCCTCACAGATACGTATGTAACGTTGGAGTGATAGGGGCCTCACAGGTCATAGTTCCTCCCTTTTACAGATGAGAAAACAGAAGGAACTGATTTGCCCAGATTACATGTGTGCTGGAACTAGAATCCAAGTCGACAGATGTTTCATTTCTTATTGTTTCCACTGCATTTGTACGTGTTCCTCAGACTGTCTGAATCATGGGGAAGAGCTGTCAGAGTGACATTTCCCAGATCTGATGAACCTACCCCTGTCTCAATCCGCACTTAATTTTGAGGCAATAAAATACTGAAAACTGAAACCTCTACTGACTGGGCACCTGCTGTGTTCCAGGCACTGTACCGTGTGCTACTTACCTATTATATGTAAACTCTGACAATGAACCTGTAAATATTATGCCCATTTTGAGGATGAGAAGAGCAGGAACATGTCCAAGTTTGCAAATGGGTCGGTGGCAGGGAGAGAATTGGAACCAGGGTCTGGTGTGTAGACCACGTGCTTCTGCCTATGCGTGTTAAGTCACGGGCTGGAGATGCTGAGATGGCACCAAAGGTGGTATTAAGCTCATCCTGTGGCGTGTGACCCAGTCACCACTGCCATGGCCCTTCCCCGAGGCTGGGGAGCATTTCTGCAGCGCAGCCCACCTCTTTGGAAGGGTTGCTGGTCCCCTTCAACTCTCTGCTATGGGCATGCCCTTTCGGTTCTCCGAGCCATCATAGCGTGGATGGAAAAAGTCCTTCACCTTAGCCACACCTCCATCTTTAGCTCCGGGGCCTGAAGCTCTGGCAGTGGAATTCCCAGGTTCTCACTTCAAATCATAGTAGGGGAAGCTTCCTCACAAACAGCTCTGCCATTCATTGGATCTGGAAAGTTCCACAGCTGGGGGCAAATGGTGAGGTAGCCACGCCTTTGTATTTGGTTTGGCAAACATCTAGGAGACCAAGTGTTTGGGGTTAGTGTATTTTAGAACCTAGTCCGTCAGTTTGGAATCAAGCTTCCACCATCTACACAGAACTCAGGGCAATGTGTGTGCATTGGGATGGGGGTGGTTGGTGAAAACCTTAAACTTGGTGCACTGTGTTCAGAATAAGCGAAGTTCTTTCACTCCAAAGGACGACAGGGAGCTTAGAGCAAAGGCGAGTTTTCTTGGTCGCCTCAGACCCCAGTATTTTCTCATTGAATCTAATTGAATCAAGCCAGGTGAAAATCTGCAACAAGCGATCGTTGAAGTTAGCCTTACAGGAGAAAGGAAGTAAGAACTGCAGGCAGAGAGGTGGGTATCTAAAGTGGGCGCAACCAAAGGCCTTGCCTCTGGGGACCCTGTGGAGGGGCCACAGGGATAGCTTCAAGGACAGACCAGCGGAAGCAGCGTCACTCCACTTGTTAGACATGCAGATTCTTAGACCGCACCCCAGACCTAGCAATTCAGAAACTTAGGTCGGGGTCTCGCAATATATGGTTTAAACATCACTTCCAGACGATTGTGACATGTGCTCAGGTGCGAGACGCTCTTGGACAATACAGTAGTTCTCACTGAGTGGTATATTAGGCTTGCCCTGTGAGGGCTTTTTTGGAAAAAAAGTCAGTGCCTGGGCCCCATCTTGGATACATTCTCATTTAATTGGTCTGGAGCAGGGCCTGGACAGGTGTACGCTTTAAAAGCTCCCCAGGTGATTCTAATGTGCAACCCAAGCTGAGAACCACTGCTTTAGGGAATGGGGATCCCGGTTCCTTCGCCCGGCCCTACCCTCACCAGGGGAGTGACCTCGGATCCTTCACATGTCTGCCTCCAGCTCTTTTCTCTCTGAAAAGGTGCTGGGAAGCCACTTGTCAATGACTTCCAGGGCATCTTCCAGCATCTGTTGTCTCCTGACTTTCTAACGATTGCCGTTCTAACTGGCATGAGATGGTATCTCATTGTGGTTTTGATTTGCATTTCTCTAATGACCAGTGATGATGAGCTTTTTTACATATGTTTATTGGCCACATAAATGTCAGCCAGTGGTGACCCTAAAGCTTGCTCCTAAGCCCCTGGCTAGTGTTCGTAATTGGGGGACTAGTGCCCGTAAAAGGGTAGGGTTCAAGACAGCCTCCTACTCAGCATCCAGGAATAAAAGGGTTGACTGCTAAAACTGACATCCCCAAGGAGTCGATGTGACCTGTTGAGCTTGCAGAGATGACCTTCTGGAAAGCCTTTGGTATGTTATCATCCCGAATGATGAATTAGTGGGAGAGATTTCTCCTTATTCTCGTAAAGCTGTTAACAGGCCACTTAGGAAAGGTTTTCAAAAAGAAAAAAAAATGTCTTACTATTGCAGGGGAAGGCTTTGCCTTCCTGCTCAGACTGTGGTCCATGGATGGGCAGTATCAGCATTACCCGGCTTGCTAGAAATGCAGAATCTCAGGCTCTATCTTTGACCTATGAATAAATATCTTCATTTTTAAAATTATTATACTTTAAGTTCTGGGGTACATGTGCAGAACATGCAGGTTTGTAACATAGGCATACGTGTGCCATGGTGGTTTGCTGCACCCATCAACCCGTCATCTACATTAGGTATTTCTCCTAATGCTCTCCTCCCCTAGTCCCCTCCCCCTGACAGGCCCTGGTGTGTGATGTTCCCCTCCCTATGTCCATGTGTTCTCATTATTCAACTCCCACTTATGAGTGAGAACATGTGGTGTTTGGTTTTTTGTTCCTGTGTTAGTTTGCTGAGAATGATGGTTTCCAGCTTCATCTATGTCCCTGCAAAGGACATGAAGCTCATCTTTTTATGGCTGCATAGTATTCCATGGTGTATATGTGCCACATTTTCTTTATCCAGCATATTGTTGATGGGCATTGGGTTTGGTTCCAAATCTTTGCTGTTGTGAATAGTGCTGCAATAAACATAAATGTCCATGTTTCTTTATAGTAGAATGATTTCTAATCCTTTGGGTATATACCCAGTAATGGGATCGCTGGGTCAAATGGTATTTCTGGTTCTAGGTCCTTGAGGAATCGCCACACTGTCTTCCACAATGGTTGAACTAATTTACACTCCCGCCAACAGTGTAAAAGCGTTCCTATTTCTCCACATCCTCTCCAGCATCTGTTGTTTCCTGACTTTCTAATCATCGCCATTCTAACTGGCATAAGATGGTATCTCATTTGGTTTTGATTTGCATTTCTCTAATGACCAGTGATGATGAACTTTTTTTTTGTATGTTTATTGGCTGCATAAATGTCTTCTTTTGAGAGGTGTCTGTTCATATCCTTTGCCCACTTTTTGGTGGGGTTGTTTTTTTCTTGTAAATTTAAGTTCCTTGTATATTCTGGATATTAGCCCTTTGTCAGATAGATTGCAAAAATTTTCTTCCATTCTGTAGGTTGCCTGTTCACTCTGATGATAGTTTCTTTCACTGTGCAGAAGCTCTTTAGTTTAATTAGATCCCATTTGTCAGTTTTGGCTTTTGCTGCCATTGCTTTTTGTGTTTTAGTCATGAAGTCTTTGCCCATGCCTATGTCCTGAATGGTATTGCCTAGGTTTTCTTCTAGGGTTTGTATGGTTTTAGGTCTTACATTTAAGTATTTAATCCATCTTGAGTTAATTTTTGTGTAAGGTGTAAGGAAGGGGTCCAGTTTCAATTTTCTGCATATGGCTAGCCAGTTTTCCCAACACCATTTATTAAATAGAGATTTTTTTCCCCATTGCTTGTTTTTGTCAGATTTGTCAAAGATCAGATGGTTGTAGATCTGTGGTGTTATTTCTGAGACCTCTGTTCTGTTCCATTGGTCTATATATCTGTTTTGGTACCAGTACCATGCTGTTTTGGTTACTGTAGCCTTGTAGTATAGTTTGAAGTCAGATAGCATGATGCCTCCAGCTTTGTACTCTCAATACACTAGGTATTGATGGAATGTATCTCAAAATAATCCGAGCTATTTATGACAAACCCACAGCCAATATCATACTGAATGGGCAAAAGCTGGAAGCATTCCCTTTGAAAACCAGCACAAGACAAGGATGCCCCTCTCACCACTCCTCTTCAACATAGTATTGGAAGTTCTGACCAGGATAATCAGGCAAGAGAAAGAAATAAAGGGTATTCAGATAGGAAAAGAGGAAGTCAAATTGTCTCTGTTTGCAGATGACATGATTGTATATTTAGAAAACCCCATGGTCTCAGCCCCAAATCTCCTTAAGCTGATAAGCAACTTCAGCAAAGTCTCAGGATACAAAATCAATGTGCAAAAATCACAAGCATTCCTGTACACCAATAATAGAGCAAAATCATGAGTGAACTCCCATTCACAATTGCTATAAAGAAATAAAATACCTAGGAATACAACTAACAAGGTATGTGAAGGACCTCTTCAAGGGAGAACTACAAACCATGAAAGAAACAAGAGAGGACACAAACGAATGGAAAAACATTCCATGCTCATGGACAGAAAGAATCAATATCATGAAAATGGCCATACTGCCCAAAGTAATTTATAGATTCAGTGCTATCCCCATCAAGCTACCACTGACTTTCTTCACAGAATTAGAAAAAACGACTTTAAATTTCATATGGTACCAAAAAAGAGCACGTATAGCCAAGAAATCCTAAGCAAAAAGATCTGCATTTTATCAGGCTCACCAGGTGATCATATGTACATTACAGTTTGAGAAGTACTACTTTGAGCACGTAGCTCTGAGACTTTTTACATGGGGATCTATTATGGAGTGAATTATGTACCCCCACCCTGCTAAAATTCATATGTTGAAGCCTTAACCTCCAATAGCTCAGCATGTGACTGTATTTGGAGACAGAGCCTTTAAAGAGGTGATTAAGGCTAAATGAGGTTTTCAAGGGTGGGCCCTAATCCAATCTGACTGCGATCCTAAGAAGAAGAGGCAGTGGGCATGTGCCTCATGAGGGGCACAGGTGAGAAGACGGGCCCTCTGCAAGCCCAGGAGAGAGACCTTGGGAGAAACCAGCCCTGTGAACATCTTGATCTTGGACATCCAGCCTCCAGAACTGTGAGACAATAAGTTTCTCGCCGTTTAAGCCACCCAGTCTGTGATATTTTGCTATGGTGGCCCTAACAGACTAATATAGGGCCTCTGCTAGGATCTAAGCTCCATGAAACTTTATTCACTGATGTATATCACCAGTATCTGGCACATAGTGGGCACGTGATGAGTATTTTGTTGAGTAAGAAAAAAAATGCTCGATCCCCACTTATTTGGTATTATTAATCCAGGGGCAGGTTCATAGACTACATCTTTAAGAGGGGGGCAGTTATAGGGTGTTCTGCTCATCTTTTTAAAAAAAAACATGATGTGAAATGCCAAGGCATATTCCTTTTCCAAGTAAGGCCTCTAAGAATTCTGGAAAAACTACATAACATTTCCCAGTACTTTTTTCTTTGCTAACCTCTGTAGCACATTTTGCCATGTGACTGGTGTTTCCTTTAACCTCAGAGAGAAGACTCTGCATGCCCAAAAAAATGTTTCTATAGATGGGTTAATGCCTCCCAGAGAGAAAGGGAGGAATTAAAACTACATGCTCACCAGATGCCGGGTTATCTGGAAATACACACAAGTAGGAAACTTCACAGTCCATGGAAGCAAATGAAGACTGTTTACCTGCAGCTGAAGCCCACCCAGCTTAAATGCTCTCTTGGTGAAAGGCTGTAAAGGAAGGGAACACCCTCACCCCCAACCCAAGTGTAACACTTGTTAAAGAAATTATGTCTTGTTCAAAGAACAGAATGCTACACAGCTGTGAAAAATAATGAGCGTACTCTATTTCTTAGATGCAACAACTTACTAGACATAGGAGGTGGAAAAGCAAGGTAGTTTTTTTGTTTTTGTTTTGAGACGGGCTTGCTCTGTCACCCAAGCTGGAGTGCAGTGGTGCAATCTTGACTCACTGCAACCTCAACCTCCCGGGTTCAAGCCATCCTCCCACTTCAGCTTCCCCAGTAGCTGGGACTGCAGGAGTGTGCCGTCATGCCCAGATAAGTTTTTTGGGTTTGTTTTTTTGTAGCAGTGGGTTCTCACTGTATTTCTAGGGCTGGCAAGGTGATTTTTGTGTAAAAAGGGGGCTATGTGAATTTATATATACCTGTATATGTATAGAATGTTTCTGAGAGGATAAACAAGAGTGGTAATCTCTCAGGAGAGTTTTAGGGGTCTTAGAAGGAAGACTTTTCATCATATACTCTTGTGATCTGCTTGCACATGTTACTATGTATATGCATTACATTTAATCTAAAATTTGCTTATGTGAAAATAAATAAAAACTTGTTAGTACAGAGCCTCAAGCAAAACACAGTGCTCAAGCTCTCTCTGGAACAAAAAGAAAAATTCTTTCTTATCTCCCAGCTTATTCTCTGTGGCACCTTCTCTGCCCTGTGTCAGTCAAACCCCACAGTCATAATTGGTGCTACAATGGCACCTGGCCACTGCTGCAGCAGTTTTCTCCTTTCCATTCAATTGATCTTTGGCCAATATATTTTATATGTTCATAGAAATTGGGGGGCCCCATGATTGCAGTCATTAAAAAGAAATCTAAAACTAATCCTTCACCCATTAGCCTTTCATCCCCACCCTGATAAACTATTTTATTTTGTTTTCCCTTTTCCATGAAATCAGTGTGTTTAAGCATTTCCTTTTCCAAAGAAATGTCACAAAGTCCCCATGAGGTTTCAGAGGGCAGACCCTCAGCAGCCACAACCCTCTATAACACAGAGTCCTAAACCTGGAAATAAGCAACAACTCAAAAAACCCTCTAAGCCCCTAAAATAGCGGTTGTCACTGAGTCAGGAGATTTAGGGGCTGGAGGCAGGGAACCTAAGGCTGATTCACACTGACTTCTTAGACCTAAATCAAAAGGAAAACCCCAACTTTCCATGCCCAAGTAACAAAAGGACCAGAGGCTACTCCCTTTGCAACTCCCCTCTTTTCTGTGTAGCAGATGAAAAATTGAAAGTATCCCTGATTGATCCCCTCTGGAAACCAATCAGGCTGGTCGTGGGCCAAGTCTTCATCAGCATAGGAGTATAACTTTGTAACTTCAGCTTCTAATTGGTCACTTTCTGCAACCAATCAGATGTCTGCATAGAGTGCAACTTTGTAACTTCACTTCAGCCTCTGACTGGCTGCTTTCCGCAACCAATCAGACTGATCACAAGCCACTACTTCATTTACATAGGGTGTATACCAAGTAACCAATGGGAAACCTCTAGAGGATATTTAAACCCCAGAAAATTCTGTAACCCAGAGTTTGAGCCACTTTCTCGGCCCACTCCCACCCTGTGGAGTGTGCTTTTGTTTTCAGTAAATCTCTGCTTTTGTTGCTTCATTCTTCCCTTGTTTTGTTTGTGTGTTTTGTCCAATTATTTGTTCAAAGTGCCAAGAACCTGGACACCCTCCACCGGTAACATCACCAAGCCCTGTGTTAATGCTCTGCACTTTGCTTCCTAAACCAGTGGTCCTCAAATGAGCGTGCATCAGAATCCCTGGGAGGACGTAGTTACCGATTACTGGGTTCCACCCCTAGAGTTTCTGATTCAGTAGGTCTGGGGCAGGGCTCAGGAATTTTTATTTCTACCAGATTCTCAAGCGAGGCTGCTGATCCCAGTCTGGGGACTACACTTAGAATCTAGGACTTCTAAAGAATTACCCTAAGTCAGGGACTGTCACTAAAAGCTTGACTAACTCTTTTAAAAGTGTACATTCTTGGCCGGGTGTGGTGGCTCATCTCTGTCATCTCAGCACTTTGGGAGGCTGAGGCGGGCGGATCACCTGAGGTCAGGAGTTCGAGACAAGCCTGACCAACATGGTGAAACCCCGTCTCTACTAAAAATACAAACTTAGCCAAGTGTGGTGCTGCATTCCTGTAATCCCAGTTACTCAGGAGGCTGAGGCAGAGAATTACTTGAACCCAGGAGGCGGAGGTTGCGGTGAGCTGAGATCGCACCACTGCACTCCAGCCTCGGCAAGAAGAGCGAAGCAACATCTCAAAAAAAAAAAAAAAGTGTACATTCTTAACATTTTATCATAAAAATTGTGCATATTCATTGAAGGAAATTTCATTTAAAAATGAAAAGTAGAAAGAAAAATGTATCAGCCATAGTGCCAAATCCAGACCCAATTTTTTTTAAGTACTCTTTATTTCATGATAGTGATAGAAAAAGAAATTCTTATTTTCTCTTACAACATACTCATCCCATAGTTTTTCTTATCTCAGTAAATTGCATTTTTTTTGAAAGAAAGAAAAGAAAAAAGAAAGAAAGGAAAAAAAGAGAATGAAAGAAAGGAAAGAAGAAAAAGAGGGAGAGAGAATGGGAATCTTGCTCTATTGCCCAGGCTAGAATGCAGTCTGAAAATGGGTATTGAAAAGCTCTTTTATACTAATAATTGTGTTATACAGTGGAGACAGGAAGGAATAGGAAGGAAAATAACAAACAGCCAACCAATATTTCATTTAAACCTATAAAATGCTATGCAGTTGCTGGGGAATGATTTACTTCCAATCATGTGGTCACTTTTAGAATAGATGTAATGTGTTACTGAAGAAAATGTATGTTTTGTGAATTTGGAGTAGAGAGTTCTGTAAATGTTTATTAAGTTTACTTGTTCGAGGTCTAAGTTCAAGTCCCGGGTATCCTTGTTAACCTTCTGTCTCATTGATCGGTCCAATGTTGACAATGTAGTGTTAAAGTCTCCCACTATTATTGTGTGGGAGTCCAAGTCTCTTTGTAAGTCACCAAGAAGTTGCCCTCTGTATCTGGGTGCTCCTATATTGGGAGCGCATAGACTTAGGATCATTAGCTCTTCCCGTTACATTGATCCCTCTATCATTATACAATGTCCTTCTTATCTCTTTTGGTTTGTTACTTTAAAGTCTATTTTATCAGAGACGAGAATCTGCAACTCCTGTTTTTTTTTTTTTTTTTTTTTTTTTTGCTCTCCATTTGGTTGGCAAATCTTCCTCCATCCCTTTGTTTTAAGTCTCTGTATATCGTTGCATGTGAGATGGGTCTGGATACAGCTTACCGATGGGTTTCTTGGAATGGCTGATACTGGTTGTTCCTTTCTGTATATAGTGCTGCTTTCAGAAGCTCTTGTAAAGCAGGCCTGGTGGTGATGAAATCTCTGAGTACTTGCCTGTTCGTAAAAAATTTTATTTTTCCTTCACTTATGAAACTTAGTTTGGCTGGATATGAAATTCTGGGTTGAAAGTTCTTTTCTTTAAGGATGTTGAATATTGGCCCCCACTCTCTTCTGGCTTGTAGGGTTTCTGCTGAGAGATCAGCTGTGAGTCTGATAGGCTTCCCCTTGTGGGTAACCTGACCTTTCTCTCTGGCTGCCCCTCAGTATTTTCGCCTTCATTTCAACCCTGGTGAATCTAATGATTATGTGCCTCGGGGTTGCTCTTTGAGGAATATCTTTGTGGTGTTCTCTGTATTACCTGGAGTTGAGTATTGTCCTGCCTTGCTAGGTTGGGAAAGTTTTCCTGGATAATATCCTGAAAAATATTTTCCAGCTTGGATTCATTCTCTTCGTCACATTCAGATACAACTATCAAATGTAGATTAGGTCTTTTCACATAGTCCCATATTTCTTGGAGACTTTGCTCATTCCTTTTTACCCTTTTTTCTCTAATCTTGTCTTCTCGTTTTATTCCCTTAAGTTGGTCTTCGACCTCTGAAATCCTTTCTTCTGCTTGATCAATTCGACTGTTAAAACTTGTGCATACTTCTCAAAGTTCTCGTATTGTGTTTTTCAGCTCCATTAATTCACTTATATTCCTCTTTAAATTGTCTATTCTCGTTAGCATTTCGTCAAACCTTTTTCAAGGTTCTTATTTTCTTTGCATTGGGTTAGAACATGTTCTTTTAGCTCACAGAAGTTTCTTATTATCCACCTTCTGAAGCCTGATTCTGTAAATTCCTCACATTCATTCTTCATCAGGCCTTGTTCCCTTGGTGATGAGGCACTGCAATCCTCTGTAGGAGGAAAAGCATTCTGATTTCGGGTGTTTTCAGCCTTTTTGCGCTGGTTTCTTCCCATCTTTGTGGATTTATCCACCTGTCGTCTGTGTAATTGCTGACTTTCAGATTAGGTCTCTGAGTGGACGTCCAGCTTGTTGGTGGTAAAGTTTTTTCTGTTTCTTAGTTTTCCTTCGGCGGACGCGCTCCCCCACAGAGCTGGACCTTCCCGGGTTCAGCTGTACTTGCTGTGAAACTCTCAATCCTCAGCAGTTCCAACTGCTGTTTTTGTGTGTGTGTGTGGGAGGGGGGACCAGCCTTCCCCTGCGGCGACCCACTACGCCGGCTGAAACAGCGGCGTTAAGATTCGTGGCGCTTTTCTGCCCAGGAATCTCCCGGTCTGCTTCCCTGCTTCAGTCCGCTTTTCAATCAGCTGAATGGGAGACTCTGCCTTCCCGGAGCTCCAACGCCAACCAAAAGGGCACTCAGTCCCGTATACTCCGTACTGAGAACCGCCGCACCGGGGCGCCTGCAAAACGGCCGCGCCTGCCAAAAGAGTCGCGCTGGGGACCCGTGGGGCTCCTCCGCCGGGAATCTCCTGGTCCGTGGGCAACAAAAATTCGTCTGAAAATGTGGCGTCCACTCACTCTCTGCTCTTTCAGTGGGAGGTACAATCCTGAGCTGCTGCTAGTCGGCCATCTTGGATCTCTCTCCAGACCCAATTTTTAAAAAATTTTTTATTGCAAGAGTTTTTGGGGTACAGATGGTTTTTTGTTACGTGGATAAGTTCTTTAGTGGTGATTTCTGGGATTGGTGCCCCCATCATCATCCAAATGGTACATCACTGTAGCTAATATGTAGTCTTTTATCCCTTACCCATTCACCCTTCTCCCAAAGTCCCAAAGTCCACGATATCATTCTTATGCCTTTGCAGACCCATGGCTTAGCTCCCACTTCTAAGAATGCAATATTTGGTTTTCCATTTCTGAGTTACTTAGAATAATGGCCTCCAGCTCCATCCAAGTTGCTGCAAAAGACATTTTGTTCCCTTTACGGCTGAGTAGTATTCTGTGGTGTATGTATACCACATTTTCTTTACTCGTTGGTTGATGGGCACTTAGGTTGGTTCCTTTTCTTTGCAATTGCAAATTGTGCTGCTATAAATATGCATGAGCATGTATCTTTTTCATATCATGACTTCCTTTCCTGTGGGTAGATACCCAGTAGTGGGATTGCTGGATTCAATGGTAGTTCTTCTTTTAGTTCTTTAAGTGGAATAGCCACTGTTTTCCATAGTGGTTCTACTAGTTTACTTTCCCACCAGCCATGTTAGAGTGTTCCCTTTTCCACCACATCCATGCCAACATTTATTACTTTTTTATGTCTTAATTATGATCATTCTTGCAGGAGTAAGGTGTATCTCATTGTGGTGTTTTTTTTTTTTTCTTTTTTGAGACTGAGTCTCTCTCTGTTGCCCAGGCTGGAGTCCAGTGGCACGGTCTCTGCTCCACCTGCCAGGTTCAAGCAATTCTCCTGCCTCGGCCTCCCAAGTAGCTGGGACTACAGGCACGCACCACCACGCCCAGCTAACTTTTTGTATTTTTAGTAGAGACAGGGTTTCACCATGCTGGCCAGGCTGGTCTGGAACTCCTGACCTCGTGATCCACCCACCTTGGCCTCCCAAAGTGCTGGGATTACAGGCATGAGCCACTGTGCCTGGTCCCTCATTGTGGTTTTAATTTGCATTTTCCTGATTAGTGAAGTTGAGCATTTTTTTCATATGTTTGTTGGCTGTTTGTATATGCTCTTTTGAGACTTGTCTATTCACGTCATTTGCCCAATTTTCAATGAGTTTTTTTTCTTGCCGACCTGAGTTCCCTTATAGATTCTAGATATTAGTCCTTTGTCGTATGCCGAGTTTGTAAATATTTTCTCCCACTCCGTGGGTTGAGACAGAATCTCACCTGTTGCCCACACTGGAGTGTGCTGGTGTGATCACAGCTCACTGCAGCCTTGACCTCCCAGGCTCAAGCGATCCTCCTACCTCAGCCTCCTGAGTAGCTGCGACCATAGGCTTGCATCAACCACTTCTGGCTAATTTTCTTTTTTGTTGCTGTTACTTTTTGTAGAGATGGGATTACATTATGTTGCCCAGGCTGGTCTCAAACTTCTAGGCTCAAGGGATCTGCCCACATTGGCCTCCCAAAGTGCTGGGATGACAGATATGGGCCACCATTCCCAGTCTGGACCCAACCACTCTTGACATTTTCCTGACACTATCATTCCAAATAAGCTGGCTTATCCAAGTCCCCAGGCTGCTGCAGATTAAAAGCTGCTATCCAGAAGGTCATGGGAGTTAGGAGGGCAATTTAAAATGTCCCCCAAAGATGGCCTTGCAAAGTGGCAGCTGAGAGTGAAAGCAAGGAGAGGAAAATGTGAGTGGATGCCGAACTACTTCACCACGTGACAGAATTGAGCCTGTTCTTCACCTTGACCTCGTCATATGCACAGGGCATGATGGCACCTCTAAGAGGGGCGTCTGTCTCAGCTGAATGGCAGAGAAAGACGAGAACTTACTAAAAGAAGGACCTGAGCCTTAGCTGCTTCCCAAAGAGAAACTTGGAGTTGAGCAGGCAAAGAGTATGGGAGAAGGCATTCCAGGTCCAGGGGACAGGAGGAGCAGAGGCCCAGAGCCGTCCTGCACAGGCATGTAAGCAGAGCCGTCCTGCCATCACACCATCACCAGAGGGGTAGAGAAGACCGGAGGGGAAAGCCAGAGGGTTGGAGGCTGTGTCACAGATGGTGCTCTCTTCTCTTTTTCCAAGCTTGGACTTTATCCTACAAACAATGGGAAGCCACTGAACCATTTTCAAACCCCGGTATGATGTGAGCAGGTGTAAGAAGCCCATCGGTGGTGTGAAGAGGGAGATGTGGCTTTTCCAGTAGTCCAAGCAGAGGTGGTGGTGAGCTCCGTGCATGGAGCAGTGGGGCATAGGGGAGGATTTAGGAAATACTCTGAAGGCAAAATCAGCAGGGCTTGGGGACTGACTGGGGTGGGCATGAGAGAGGCGGAGCCCTGGAGATTGGCTTTTTGAAGGGCTGTGTCATTGGTCTCACCTCCACTCGAGAAAAATGGGGATGGAAGCTGCGGTTTGTTCCTCGGGGGAGGAAGATGTGCTCAGAGTGAGCTGTGGCGCGCTGGAGGTTTGAGATATTACCCTATTGGGTAAGATCATCTTCCATATTCTCTATTAATGGAAACAGATCGTATACATCACACTTCAGAATGATTTCACTTTTTAAAAATAAGGGTTAAAATGAAAGATTTGGGGCACCCAAAGGAACTAGTTTCAATTTTCCAGAAGATTATCAATGCAAATTTCCTTATTCCCTAAGTTGGGAATTGCTGGGATGAAAATATGCCTTCATGGGACGTGAACTATGTTCGTCAGGCAGCTTGTCCATCAGTAGTTTCTAAGAGTCTTTGAGATTCAGAAATTGCTTATTTCATGCATCCGAATCTCTACAAAACTGTTTTGGAAAAGCTTTGGCCTTAGCTCAGCTTTCCAATGACTTGTCCGGGGCAGAGGTGAATGTAATCATCTTCTTAGAACACAAGTAGATTTCCTAGAAAAAGAGCAGCAAGGAACACCATGAACAGAATTGCCTCATGCTCTTGGGACATCTGTTCGCCACCCAGAACACTTGAGAAAAGAAATGAAAATCCACATCCAGGAAGTGAAGACTGAGGAAAAGGCACAATTACCGGGGCCTGAAATTACTGTCATTGGTGGGGGCCACTTTAAAGTTCACCACGAATCATGGTGGAAAAAGAAAAAAGAGGGCTTCCCTCGTTATCATTGCAGTGTTATGGCATGTAGGAAGTCTACATCAGCTTCTTAGCATCCTTATCAGTGCTTGCTGCCTTTGATAACCTTCATTGAGGTGTCTGAAGAGCCAATCTGCCTTTGGTAAAGGATTCTTTTAAAGTGAATCCTTTTGGATCTGGTAAAGGATTCTTTTAAAGTTGGCCTCACCCCCTGGATACATGTTGGAATCACTTTAGCACACTCTAAAAAGGTCTGATGCCTGCGTCTCACCCCCTAGAAAGTCTCCTGTTATTGATCTGGGGCATAACCTGGGCATCACGATTTTTAAAAAGCCTCCTCAGGTGATTTTAATGTGCAGCCAGGGGTGAGAAGCCATGCATTCAAGCTGTACTGCTGACACTCAAAAACTTTTCCCAGTAGAAAGTTTTAATGTCCGTACAGAAAGTACGTAACTGAATTTGCAAGATCTGAAAATATTTGAGTCAAGGCAAAAGCAAGAAAAAAGAAACACTCCTCCCTTTTGCTCAAATATTCACAGCTATGCCGAGCCCACTAGCCAATCAGACAGCTGGGCCACTAATGGCCAGCATGAACCCCAAAGTCCACATTACAAGATATGTACCAAGCCATGTAAGTTTAGCTGTTTGTCCATTTCTCTTGGTAGAGCTAAAATTGAACTCAATTTCAAAAAGTAAGATTCCATATAGTTGTCAACTAGCACATATGGAGAACGTACTAAGTGTTTAGCACTCTTCTAATTGCTTAACATTTGCTAATTCATTTAATCTCCCCACCATACACATACACAATCCCACTTCACAGATGAGGGCATAGAGGCACAGAGAGGGTCAATAAGTTGCCCCAGCTCACAGCCAAGAAGTAGAAGAGTTGAGATTCGCACCCAGGACCCTGGAGCTTACACTTTTAACCCCCCACACCATAGAGCTGCTACCTTCACAGCAGAACCCCTAAATGAGAAGGGGGTGTTGCGGGAGAGAGAATGCCACACGTGTGTCTTGGGGGGTTCCAGCAGGCACCGTGTGGGCATGGTGGGTGATGCAGGGAGGAGCCAGACATCTGCCTCCAGAGCTCAACAGCTTGTAAGAAAGGCCAGGGCAAAGACACAAGACACCACCAAAGGGTAAAGCAAGAGAAGTACACACATGAACGTGAATGAGGACTCAAAGGAAGACAGGTCCCTTTTTTTTTGAGACGGAGTCTTGCTCTGTCACCCAGGCTGGTGTGCAGTGGCGCGATCTCAGCTCACTACAACCTCCACCTCCCTGGTTCAAGCGACTCTCCTGCCTCAGCCTTCCCAGTAGCTGGGATTACAGGCATCCGCCATCGCGCCCAGCTAATTTTTTGTATTTTTAGTAGAGGCGCAGTTTCACCATGTTGGCCAGGCTGATCTCAAATTCCTGACCTCAGGTGATCCACCTGCCTCAGCCTCCCAAAGTGCAGGTGTGAACCACTGCACCTGGTGAGAGGTTGCTTTTTGAATTAGTGAAAGCTCCCTGGAGGAGGTGGTGGTCAAGAATAATTCCTTCTGGCTATAGCACAGGTGAGAGGTATAAACGTAACAGGAAGAGAAGTGGAAAGACACTGGGGCTTTGTTTTAGGGAGCAGTTGAGTCGCTGAGTGGGGCCCTCCCCTCATGACAATAGAACCCAGAATGGTCTTCCACACACAATGAGCCGAGCTGAGCTCTCTGGGAGGGAGAACTTCAGGTGACAGTCAGTGAAGCTGCTCTCCCAGCCCTGAGTTTTGCCTCTCCTTTGCAGTTTGTCCCATTGATACCTGTTGCTGCCCCATCTGTGCCCCTACCTTCCTCATCCTCCAAAACTCCAGCCAAACACAGAGAAATGCCTCTTTCTTGGCTGCTTTTGGCAAGTTGGGGCATGGTGTCGCTTCAAAGAACTTTGATAATCTTAAGGCAGACTAAAAGGAAAGCAGTGTATTTAAATAGTATTATATGAGGATGGCAATAGTCAAATTTCCAAATACCAAGTTTCCGTCTCTATAGCCCAATGCAAAGAGCTATATGGGCCACAAAGTTTCTGTATGCTTGGATAATAACCCACTCCAGACCAAAGGGCTAGTACAATCTTGTCTGTACCATCTCTAGCTTCTTTCTCTTATGATTCCCCTGCTTGAGTTGCAACAGCAAGGATTAATTGGCTGTGAAAACTGCTTTATTTCCTAAATCAAGGGGAAGCAACTCATGACCATATGGTGAATGTGCTTTTTTGCCTTCCAAGGGTGGTGAAAACAGCTTTTAACAGTCCTTAAGCTCACTAAAAATGCAGGCTGAACATACACCTCTTGAGTCAACTCCTCAAAGACTAAAAGGGGCAAGAAATGGAAAGAGAAGAAGGCACCAAAAGGAAAAGAAAAAGCTCTAAACTGTTTACTCGGTTGAGATCAGATTTCCTTATCTCAGATTTCTCATAAATTTAGTTACTCAAGAGTAATTGTGGTTCTCATCATCCGGATTGCAAACATGTTAATAACACAAAACAGCAACAATTCGGCCTTGTAAGAAAAAAACAAGATCCTCACGGCATTGTTATTCCTAAAAAGACTACTCGAGTTCCTTGAGGTTGCCCAAATGAGGCGATTTCATAAGTCATGCTGTGTTTACGCTGAGTTCAGGCAATGGTTACAATAGAAGAGGCCACTATGATTACTTAATGGTCTATCAGTGGAGTTTTAACGAAACCCAATATCAACAAACAAAAAATTCTGCAGCTTTTTTTTTTTGCGGAATCATCACTGCTCTGTTCTGATTGTCTTTGACAAGCTATTAAGAAATCATTTAGATTGGTGCTTATTATAAAACCACAGTTATTAAAATTACTTTATAGCCAGTCCGTATTTCTGAAATCTCATTCATTATATTTGAGAAGTAAATAGGCTGAGGAAAAATACTGGGAGTTTAAACCAAGGTATTGTTTAGTGATCATCCTTTTTTATTAAAAATAAGGCCTCGGGCTCCCAAATTACACTGGCCTCTTCTTGTATAGCATCATTATATTACACTACGGAATCACTGGGGAAAAAAACTAGAGATACATTATTCTTCAGTGTTCATAAAAGCAAGCAAGTGATGGTACAAACCCAAAATAGACTCCAAAAGAGAACATGAGCCACTTCAAAACCCTGCTTTAGTCAATTTAAATATCTATGGGAGATGTTCTAGAGAATGCAAGGGAAAAAAGTTGAGACACATCTTGGAGTGGCTTCAAGGGCTGACTGAAAGATGTGCCTCAAGAGGAGCTGGCGAGCGATGATGTTTGTGCACTGTATATGTGTCTGTCCTCCTGGACTCCATTCTCGTGGGAACTTGGCTCTATTTCTTGTCAGTTGCATCCTGAATCCTCCTTGTTCAGACGAAGATGAGGCTGAAGAGCTTCATGTGGAATTGTCAAACTTTTGTATCTACTGCCTACCTGTGGGACACAGGTGTACAGGATTTATTTCTCTATCCTGGATGGGCGGGGGGACTTACAATCTAATTGGGTAATGAAAACTAAGTCACAGTGAAGTTCTTGCTTTTTTTTTCTTTCACTCTCAAATTGTATAGCTTGGAGAAAACTTTTGGATTGTTAAGTTTGCTTGTCCCCTTCTACAGATAAACTCTTCGGGACTCAATTTTATTAAAAGGTTTACTCAAGTTCTCACAGATGATAAATGTTGGAAATAGCATCTTGGGCTTTTTGGTTTTTAGAGCAGCACTCTCTTTCTGTTCCTCACTGCCTCTCGGTGAATAATCTTACAATACTGTTCTCACCAAGCTTCCAGGATGCCAAAGTCACTTGGCTTTCGTCCTCCCGGACCCAGCTCTTTCTCCACCACCCCTGCTGGTTCTTTTTCAGTTCCTGAAACTGTAAATGCTGGTGGGCCCCAGGTCTCCATCATCAGACCACCTCTCCATTTAGTCTCCCTCCAGTGGTGATCTCATCTCATCCAATTCATAGCTTGAACTCTCATCCATCTCCCTCTCTCTTCACTCCAGGGCTACAGATCCATCTGCCTACTCAACATCTCTCTTAGATGGCACCAGAAACTCAATATGCCCCCAAATGAACTTTTGTTTTTCCCCCATCAAACCTGTTCTGCCCAAAATCTTCTCCAATTCAATAAACGGCAACTCCATGATTCTAATTTTTCAATCCCAGACGTTTGACTCCTTCTATTTCTCTTAAACCCCATGTCCATTGCATCAGCAACTTCTAATGGCTCTACCCTCAAAATACAGCCACAAAATACAAACCACTTCTCACCACTGCCACTGTTATTATCCTGGACCAAGCCACCATCAATTCTCCACTAGACCATTGCAACAGCTTTGTAACTGGTCTCCCACTTCAACCCTTGATCTCCTAGAGCATATTGTTAACACCGAAGATAGAATGGTCCTGTTCAAACAGAAGCCGCATTATATCCTGCCTCTAGGCCAGGTACAGTAGCTCACGCCTGTAATCCCAGCACTTTGGGAGGCTGAGCTGGGCGGGTCACTTGAGCCCAGGAATTCAAGACCAACCTGGGCAACATGGCAAGACCCCATCTCTACAAAACATGCAAAAATTAGCTGAGTGTGGTGGCACATGCCTGTGGTCCCAGCTACTTGGGAGGCTGAAGTGGGAAGATCACCTGAGCCTGGGGAGGTGGGGGCTGCAGTGAGCTGTGTGCCACTGCACTCCAGCCCGGGCAACAGAGCGAGACCCTGTCTCAAAAAATAAATATCCCTCCTTTGGCTCAGAGTCCTCCAGTGGCTTTTCTCTTTCCACTTAGGTTAAAAGCCCATAGGGGCCCACAAAAAGCCATGTACCATCTACTTCCTTGCCTTCACGCTCCTCCCGTCACCACCTCTGACTTCATCTCCTGCTAGTCTCTCTTTGCTCACTCTGCTCCAACACACTGCCCTCCTTGCTGTTCCTGGAATATGCCAGGCATCCTTCTACCTCAGGGCCTTTGTACTTGCATTCCTTCTGCGGGGCACTCTTCCCCCAGATAGCTGTTCTGCTCCGTTCCCTTGTCTCCTTCACACGTTTTCTCAAAAGGTGTCATCTCAGTGAGACCCTCCTTGACTTCCATATTTAAAACTGCAAGCACTCCTCCGCCATCTTGGTATTCTCTGTTCTCTTATGCTTTTATTTTTCTCAATTATATGGATCCCACCTGACATGTTTTACACACTTGTTTATCATATTATACAGGGTACTGCCCGATAACTATTAAAACCCTCGGAATACTGCAGCTTGAAGAAATTACACATGAACAGTCTAGGCCAGTGGAGTGTCTCTGCTCCAGTCATTCAGAGACCTGGGCGTTTTCCCATTGTGTTCCTCTGCCACATCCTAGGGCATCGTTCCTGTCTGCACGGTTGAAGCTGGGGGGACTACCAGGTCCAGGTTCTTGCTGGCAGAAAGGGGATGTGGATATGGAAGAAGCACAACCAGTGTCTGAAAGCCCAAGCTAGGAAGTAGTGCAGGTCACTTCTCACATTTCACTAACAAGCACTTGGTCACATGATCACACCTAACGAAGGGTGATGGGAACTAGAGTTTAGCGGGACAGCTGTTTTCTAAGGCAAAGGTGGAACATGGATTTGTGGTGGACATCTATCAACATTTATTATCTGTTTCCCTTCTCCCCATTAGAATAGGTACTCCATGAGGGCAGGGATTTTCGTCAGTCGTACTCGTTTCTGTATTTTGAGCACCCAGGATAGTACCTGGCACATTAAAAGAGCTCAATCAATGTTTGTTGACTAAAGGAAGGATTAAGGCTGTGAAGTTAACCCCTTAGGGGGTTGACATTAAAAGACATAATCTCTCCCAGGATACCCTGGCATTGACTTTTTTGACCAGATTACCTGAGAGCTCATGAGATTCCTTCATTTGGGGAAATACGGACTGAGTCTTCTCTTTACTGTATCTGAGGAGTGGAACAGTTGCAAAATCTGCCTCCGCTAATGCAATACAAAAGCAGCCTCACCAAGGGTCCCCTATCTACGGAAAGATCACCTTGGCCACAGGAAGAAGAACATTCTCCCAGGAAGTGGGGGAGTACCCTGGTTCAGTAAGAGTCCTAGAACCATGTCCTACAGTAACTCTGGATTGCAGGGGTCAGAAGTAGTTTATTTAATCAATAAGGTACTGTTGGTTGCAATCCTTATCTGTTTCATGTTCCCTAAGAAGTTTTTGTTAGAACTTCAGCTCCCTGCCCCTGGTTATTTGCTCTGCTAATTAGCCAGAATTAAAACCATCCAAAGAGGCTGGACAGCGGCCTGAGAAAGCCTTGAATGGTCTGTGAACTTGAGTTCCTGTCTCTCTCCCTCCCTTTCCCTGGCAGACAGAACCCTTCCTCAACTCACTCCCTTCCCAGATACAATATATTCACACCACAGTTTTCCTCCAAATGTTGAAAATATAGCTTTTTAAAACTTACTGAGTAACCAAAAACTCCCTGTAACAAGCTTATAGGGCCAGTCGTATTTTACCAAAAGTTTCCTAGTGCAAACAGGCGCCTCTGATGTAAGGGTTGGCTCTGCTGGGCTCCAACAGTGGAAGAAAGGAAATCACCATGAAGCCCAGGAACAGAAAAAAAAAGTTTCCTTCCTTCAGGAGAAAAAAGAAATCCCAACACCATTTGCAACTTAAACGAAGCAATGGAACACAACGTTCCATTTTGTGTGAATTTTGTCTTAACGGTCTTTATTTATCTAAAGTTTGTATTAACATTCTCAATGGGTGGTGGTTTCGTGATTAATTCAAAACCCAAAGAATTAAGCCCCAAAGCTGGCTAAGATCACTCGAAACAAACAATAGTGAGGTGTTTGGGGTTTTGATTTTTGTTTGGCTCTTCACACCTCGAAGTGCAAAGATTGAACTCCAAATACTCCCAGTGAGTTTTATAAATATAGCCACAATGGAGGCATTATCTCATTTCCTTTTCAGAGAATATATTGCTAAGTCGCAGTATGTTCATGAGACTTTGGTGCAGAATCCATTTTGGTAAGAAGACCAATTGCAGCAAAGCCACATTTGTTTTTGGAAATTATGCCAAGATACTTATCTATGCTTCTGAATCTTTTTTTTTTTTTTTTTTTAGGTCTTTTGGACCTAAAATGCCTCAAAACTCTTTAAAGACTTTGACATTTTAATTTGTATGCTTTCCTTGTTGGATCTTCTGGGGGTACTGAACAAATATATTAAGAGAGGAAAACAGCAATGGATAAATGGAAAGAGAGTCAAGTCGGGGTTTTTTAAAGAAAGGGGAAATAACACACATCTTCCGCAGCACACCCATTACCTGTGAGTAATATTGAGTTCTATCCACTTCCAAAGGATTATCTTTTGGCCTGTTTTTACATTCAACTTAGTTATCTAATATCATTTTTAGTCCACTTCTTAGATTTTTGAGAAGACATATTCATGCATGAAAGGATTGTTTCATTAGCCTTCTTATATTCGAATTTCCTGAAAGCTCCTGGGTAACTCTCCCAAATTGGAAGCGCTGAAGGCAGAGCCTGCTGTGTAGACCCAGAACTATCTAAAAGCACTTTACATTGGTTCCTTATTTAATTAATATGTTTAATTAGTAAGTTTAAGATTATTCTAAAGAAAAAAAATGTAGCCAATTCTATGGAATTTCTGTTATATTTCTCTTCCTTCCTCCAAAACACAATTACCATTTCTGAGTTTCTTTTCACACCGCGGTTTAAGTTTGGGGTGGTAAAGGCTGTAGTTAGCCATCAATGGAAAGTTTTAGTCCCCCGATTTCCAAAGAGCACCTGATAATTGAACCATGGAGGGGAAAAAGCATCAGTCATGAAATGTCTAGAATGGGCAAATCTATAGAAACAAAAGTAGATTTGTGGTTGCCTAGAGCTGGGGGAGAGGGGTGGGAGCGACTGCTAAAGGGTTCTGGGTTTCTTTTGGAGGGATGAAAATGTTATTAGATTGTGGTGATGGTTGCACAACTCTGTGACTATACTGAAAAACGTTGAATTGTGGCTGGGGACAGAGACTTATGGCTGTAATCACAGCACTTTGGGAGGCCGAAGCAGGGTGATTGCTTGAGCCCAGGAGTTTGAGACCAGCCTGGGCAACAACGTGAGACCCTGTCTCTACAACAAATACAAAAATTAGGCGGGTATAGTGGCGTGTACCTGTAGTCCCAGACACTCAGGAGGCTGAGATCAGAGGATCAATTGAACCCAGGAGTTTGAGGCTACAATGAGCCATGATTTTGCCACTGCACTCCAGCCAAGGCGACAGAGTGAGAACCTGTCTCAAAACAAACAAAAACACCATTGAATTGTATATACTTTAAATGGGTGAATTGTAAGTGAATTGTATGTCCAAGCTGTTTTTTTAAAAAAGCATGAATGATGACTAGCTTAAAGCAAAGCTTCAAACAAGTGTCAGAAACGTTCCCTGTGCGCTCTCTCTCTCTCTCTCTCTCTCACACACACACACACACACACACACACACACACACACGCATGCCTTCCCCCACCCCCCCACCATACCCACTCCATCCCCCAGCCCCACAAAAGCAGGACAGACCTAGGCTGGTCTGAATGGAAAGACAGGCTCTCTTCAGCAAGGGAGACTGAACACACCAGAAAAGGAAATTTGAGTCATTATTGCTTCCATTTGTGAAAAAACAATTGTTTTCCAGAGTCACCACACATATTTTTCAAATGCTGAAAGCAAGTCTGTTACTCCCCTCAGGAAACCCGAGTGATAGACCAAGTCTCACCTCATACACCCTTGTTCACACCTTTCCTTGAGCAAGTGATGGTGCGTCATTGATCTTTAGGAAGGAACTATCCAAAATGTTGGAAATAGGTTTTCAAGTTTTATGAGAAGTGAATGTGTGAGTGGCAGCAATTCCACCAAGACACTATAAAACCCAGGAGGGTATGAGATGAGGGAAAGTCAAGAAGGAAGCGAAAGGGATCCTCAGTATTTGACCTGCACACAAGAAGGTACAATTGCCTCATCCCCCACTCCCACTTTCTTGACCCCCATGGGGCTCCTAATTCCCATGGGCGGTGATGAAGGTGAGCTAGTGTTTGGGATACAGGAGGATTTGCAAGAAACAAAGGAAGGTGTGTGAAGGGGGAGACTGGAGTGTAGGTTGGTGGGAATGTGTGTGACTTTGATATTTACCACTTTCCTTGTGGGCCACCTTGAGAAGAGAATGAACATCATAAACCACTCAAAATATTTGAGGACAAGCTAACTTAAAAAATGATGGCCAGGTGGGGTGGCTGACACCTGTAATCCCAGAACTTTGGGAGGCCAAGCCGGGGTGGATCACCTGAGGTCAGGAGTTCAAGACCAACCTGGCCAACATGGTGAAACCCCATGTCTACTAAAAATGCAAAAAAATTAGCTGGGTATGGTGGTGCGTGCCCCTAATCCCAGCTACTTGGGAGACTGAGGTAGGATAATTGCTTGAACCCGGGAGGCAGAGGTTGCAGCGAGCTGAGATCACACCACTGCACTCCAGCCTGGGTGACAGAGTGAGACCCTGTCTCAAAAAAAACCCAAAAAACAAAAAAACAAACCGATTTCCTTGCACGCTGACATTTGATAAGGAATTACGTTAAACATTTTAAAAGAGGTAATACTGGTATTATGATTATCTACTTAGAAAAGAGTCTTTATGTTTTTGAGATACACATTGGAATAGCTATGGGTGAAACCATGTTACAGTTGAGATTTGCTTCAAAAAAATGTAGGTGAAGACGAAGTAGGTGGTCGTAGAGGGTGAAACAAGATTGGCCGTCAGTCGTTAATCTGTTGAATCCCATGAAAGATGCAAGGGGGTCTGTTACAGGATTCTGCCTACTTTGATACATGTTTGATTTTTTTTTGTAATCAAAAGCTTAAACATTTGAAGAAAACAGTTTTAAAAGTATTTAGAACACAAGTTGGGGCCCATATCCAAAGATGCTAAAAAGGGGCTTAGTAGAAATGAAACACTCTCTGAAATAACATTCTACAACATGAGTAAGGACTAAAGAACTGCCAGGTGTTGGATGGAAATGCCACTCTATAATCAAGTTGAAGTGGACGACACTGTTCCGGCAGTGACCACTCCTGTCGCCCACTTCAGAAGGGAGTTGACCCAAATAGGAAGCGGCCCAGCTAAGCCTAACTGGGAGTAGCTGGCTGACACAGGGCCTCTTGGCCTGCATACGCTGCCAATCTGAGGAGTTCCCCAGCTGAGAGCAGGAAGGAGGGACTTGGGAGAAGAATGCAAAAACAACCTTTTTTTTTTTTTAAGCTGGAAATTATTCTGTTGTTGGTTATTTTTTTTTTTTTTTTGAGGGGAGGAATAAGAATTATAACTAACTTGTTACCTACTCCAACAATATAAATATCCTCTATCGTATGCTTTCTTATCACTTCACACTCATGCAGTTTGTCCTGTCTGTAGTATGATACGCACTGAAATTTCAACTAACTGGCATGAAACTGATCAGAACCTTCTATTAACCAGGATTTTGCTACACTCTCCATTGGAGAGAAAATTTAGGCTAACAACAACAACAAAAAAATTAGGAGGATTTGTTTTTCTCAAATTCTGTACATTTTTACATTGAATCTGTATCTGTAGAACTGTGTTTGTAGCTGAACTCTAGATCAGGGTCAGCAAACTGTTTCTGTAAAAAGCCAGACCAAAATATTCCACGCTTTGCAGACCCATTGGTCTCAGCCACTGCTATTCAACTCTGCCATTGTAACAGCCATGCACAATATATATGAACAAATGGACACAACTGTATTCCAGTAAAACTTTATTTACAAAAACAGGTGGCAGGCCAGATTTGCAGACCATTGTTTGCTGACCCTTGATAGTAAACTGTCAATTAAATGCATCGTATTGGCCGGGTGCGGTGGCTCACACCTGTAATCCAATCGAGACCATCCTGGCCAACATGGTGAAACCCCGTCTCTACTAAAAAATACAAAAATTTGTAAATTACTTTGGGCAGTATGGCCATTTTCACGATATTGATTCTTCCTAGCCATGAACATGGAATGTTTCTCCATCTGTTTGTGTCCTCTCTTATTTCGTTGAGCAGTGGTTTGTAGTTCTCCTTGAAGAGGTCCTTTACGTTCCTTGTTAGTTGTATTCCTAGGTATTTTATTCTCTTTGTAGCAATTGTGAATGGCAGCTGGTTCTTGATTTAGCTGTCTTTAAGTCTGTTATTGCTGTATAGGAATGCTTGTGATTTTTGCACATTGATTTTGTATCCTGAGACTTTGCTGAAGTTGCTTATCAGTTTCAGGAGATTTTGGCCCAAATGCCCATCGATGATAGACTGGACAGGGAAAATATGGCACATATACACCTTGGAATATTATGCAGCCATCAAAAACGATGAGTTCGTGTCCTTTGTAGGAACATAGATGAACCTGGAAACCATCATTCTCAGCAAACTGACACAAGAACAGAAAATCAAACACCGCACGTTCTCACTCATAGGCGGGTGTTGAACAATGAGAACACATGGACACAGGGAGGGGGAGCATCACACACTGGGGTCTGTCGGGGAGGAAAAAGGGGAGGGACAGCGGGGGGGTGGGGGAGTTGGGGAGAGATAGCATGGGGAGAAATGCCAGATATAGGTGATGGGGGAGGAAGGCAGCAAATCACACTGCCATGTGTGCACCTATGCAACAATCTTGCATGTTCTTCACATGTACCCCCAAACCTAAAATGCAATAAAAAATATATATTAACAAATCAATAAATACTTAAAACTGCTTTAAAAAAAAAAAAAAAGAAAAAAAAATTAGCTGGGCGTGGTGGTGTGCGCCTGTAGTCCCAGCTACTCAGGA
This sequence comes from Ateles fusciceps, assembly GCA_036589455.1. Lineage (NCBI taxonomy): Eukaryota > Metazoa > Chordata > Mammalia > Primates > Atelidae > Ateles > Ateles fusciceps. The sequence goes on from JAZHEH010002135.1 coordinate 416,096, forward strand.
GGCTGAGGCAGGAGAATTGCTTGAACCCGGGAGGCAGAGATTTCAGTGAGCCGAGATTGCACCACTGCACTCCAGCCTGGCACCTGGCGCCAGAGCAAGACTCTGTCTCAAGAAAAAAAAAAAAAAAAAAGCATTGTATTAGTTTCCTATCACTTTTGTTAACAGATTATGACAAATTACCACTTTAGTGGTTTTTAACAACACAAATTTAATTATCTTACAGTTCTGAAGGTCAGAGATTTGAAGTGGGTCTCTCTGGGTTAAAATCAAGGTGTTGGGAAGGCTGTGTTTCTTCTGGAGGCTCCAGGGGAGAATCCCTTTCCTTGATTTTCCAACTTGTATGGGCTGCCAGCATTCCTTGGCTCATGGCTCCTCCCTCCATCCTCTAAGCCGGCTACAGCCATCTGCGTCCTTCTCACATTGCATCACTCTGACCTCCTCTAGTCACTCTCTCCACATTTTAGGACCCTTGTGATACCGCTGGACCCACCTGGATAATCCAGAATAATCTTCCCATTTTAAAGTCAGCCAATTAACAACCTTAACTCCCCTTGGCCATGTAACATAACATATTCACAGGTGCCAGGGATGAGAACATGGACATCTTTGGAGGGGCATTATTCTGTCAACCACAGGGCCTACTAGGAAATAATCCACTCACCAATCACACTCTGGTAGGCTTTGCTCACTTTTGGAAGTTGGCTCGTGTCACTGGCAATGATGAGTGTACATCGACAGCGGAAGAATAACACTTCCAGCTTTAAAAGCAGGACAGTTAGTTCACTGTGATACAGAGAACTGTGTGTGCGTCCGCATATATCACAGCACACTGGGGAGGTGGCATGGGACACAATTAAGAGCATGCACTTAGGGGACTTTGAATCAATTACTTTCTTTGTGGCATCAGTTTCTTCATGTATCAAATGGGAATAACAGCACCTACCTTGCAGGGTATTGTACATATTAAATGAGATAATGGGAAGCAACTAACCCAACGCCTAGCCTATCATTAACGCTATTTCTGCAGAACTGCTGGATTCTACTTAGAGTTGAGTCAAGTCCCTTTTTACACAATAACCACATGGAGAAAGCATGCTTTCTTTCCCTGCAAGGCAAATTTTGGTTCTACCCCTACTGTAGCATTATAATTGGGTCCTAATTATCAAGTCTAAAGCAACATTTAGATGGCCTTAAAATAGGACTGTATATGATCACCTAGTTAATAAAAAACCTTCTGGGGATGATAATACTTCAAAATATTTACTCTCAAATTACCCTGGCAGACCATTCACCGGGGGCACTGCTGAGGGCTTGCCAAGAACAGTACTTGTCATGTGTGAAAAATAGATGTCAGAAAACCATTCAATAAATGCAGTAGCTTTTAGAGTCTTAAGAATGGTATTAAATTGCTTTATCCAGTGTATGCAATAAAGCTTGTTCAAATATAAAAGCAGAATTATTTTTCTCATTTTGAGAGTCAATCATCAGCTATTTTCAATAAGTGAATTTTCAACTTTTCAACTATTTGGGGCATTGTACCTGTAAAATATCCTTTTTTTTTTTTTTTTTTTTTTTTTGAGACAGCGTCTTGCTCTGTTGCCCAGGCTAGATGGAGTCCAGTGGTGCAATCTCGGCTCACTGCAACCTCCGCTTCCCAGGTTCAAGCAATTCTTCTGCCCCAGCCTCCCAAGTAGCTGGGACTACAGGTGTGCACCACCATGCTCAGCTAATTTTTGTATTTTTAGTAGAGACAGGGTTTCACCACATTGGCCAGGCTGGTCTCGAACTCCTGAGCTTGCAATCCGCCCATCTCAGCTTCCCAAAGTGCTGGGATTACAGGTGTGAGCCAGCACACCCGGCCAAAGTATTCTTAAATATCTTCTTGGCATCTCTTAATTATTTTTGTTTTAGCATTTTATAGAAGTTGGGGAAAATCAAAACTTAGCTGCCCAAGTCCACTAAGGAAGCTAATGACAAACTAGAAAAAGAAGTCCTAATTCCCATCTTAATGCCCTAACCACTACCATACTCATATGTAGCGCTAGATGAAAACAAAGCATTCCCTCACAGAGAACTTCCATAATCTCAGGAGAAATATTGACATATTGCATCTGAGTCATTTTTCTGTGGTCTGTCTGAATATCAAATTCTGAAGCTCTCCAAGCTGTTCCAAATGCTCACCTATTTTTTGTATCTATCTAGCCAGAGCATCTGGGATGAAAAGAGCATTCTCAAATGCATGCTAATTTCAACATTCAGATGGTTTTGCAGGGGCAGTTCACGTAGAAAGGAATTATTTTCTTTGAAGAAAATTATTCTGACAACTAATAGTTTTCTCCTTCCTCATCCCTAGGGCTTCCCATGTTTTTTGAATTCTCCACTTCAGAGTAAATCCTTAAAATGAAGCTGACTCATGTGCCCCATGATTAATCGTAAGTTCTTTTCCTTTCCTCTTCCAGATCCTTTCCACAATGCGAATATTTCCTGCGGTGGCTGGCCAAGATTCTTCCTCCAGTCAAAACTAAGCGCAAGATGACCACATTTTTTAGTAAGTGAAAGGTCTTTTAAAGTGGATCCCAGGTCTCCGGTGAACTTGGAGACAGGCTACCGTCTAATTGTATTTTTTAAAATCAAATTCTGAGAGCAATAAGATCAGGAAAGGGCACAAAAATGGGTAAAGTCATTGTCAATGACTTCAACTTAGGTCTGTATTGATGGGATTTGATGATTTGCTTATCAAAATAGACCTATAAATATAATCAGAAGTTATTTTGCATTCAAGAAATGTATCTAATTTAAACGAATTCCCAATTTAAGCTCTTGGAAGAACTGGCCACAGGCATAAAATAATGCAATTGCAATGCTGTGAATACTCCAGAATTTGTTCCTTTTTCATATTTATCACTGTTGTTTTATAACAATATCTTGTTTCTTTTAGCTGACACATGCGTTGAGAAGCATGCATCTCAGAAAAAAAACTCGTATTTTTAAAACTGTAATATCCAGTGGTAGTTAAGAACACAAAATGAGCCCCAGACACTTGTGATGAGAAGTGGAATGGCCTTTCTGCTACTTGGCAATAATGTATCAAAAGCCTTAAAAGTATGCAACACCTTTAACCCAGAAATTCCACTTCTTGAAATGTGTTCTGATAACATCATCAGCAAGCCGCAGGAAGATACACAGCCTCATCACAGCATTCTCTACAATATCAAAATACTAAAAACCCATCTAAAAATAGAGAAGCCATTAAACAAATTGTTTAATTGGGATAATGAATAATATGGGATATAGCTAGCTGTTAAAATTATGTTTTAAAAGAATTTGGTGAAAAGATTTAAGATATAGTATTGAGTTAAACATAAATTATATGCAGTATGTATACAGTGTGATTCCAATATATATGTAATTTTATGTGTAACGTGTGGGCGTATAAAAGAGAAAAAAGGGTGCAAGGATATGTCCTCGGTATACCAAATAGAGTGAGAGTGATTTTCTCTGGGTGTTTCTGTACTTTCTGTCCTCTCTACGATGAAGATGTTTTACTTCTTAAGATCGTAATACAGGTTGGTGTTTTTTATTTCAGAGATAGGCTTTGGCAAGAAACAATCTTTGTTTGCAGTCTTGTTTCCTTTGTTCACCATTTATCTCCTTAAGGACTTATAGTGTGTCTGGTTCTGAGTAGTAGGACTGGCCCGATGCCAGGTCCCTAATGGTGTTTGAATACGCTGGTATATTAGGAGATGGGACAGCAGCGGCCAAGGGAGGGAATAAGGAGGCAGGGGAGACGGGTGAGGAGCAAAGAGAAGCAGCAGTTGTGATGTAGAGATGGATGGTGTCTTTTCTCTGGACACAGTCACGCGTGGCTCAGGGGGATGCCTGAAAGCATGCCACGGGAGCTGGTCCAGGGTATCAAGCCAGATGTGACTACTGTGTTGTCTTGGTCATTGCTAGGTGAGCCCCAGCTTCAGGGATGGCCTTCTGGTAATGTGGTCAGGAGGCTTAGCCTACAGTGACAGTGGAACCTAAGTGGCAGGCATCTGGCTGGGAGGGGGACTCACTCACTGGGCTGGAGTCAGCCATGGGCCTGGAGGTAGGCTCGCATTTTAGAATGATTGAGATATTATACAAGATGAGGATGTGGAGGCTGAGGATCCAGCCCCCACAACTACCGGGAATGTGAGGGGTGGGGCTCGTTTGGATGCAGGCAAAAGCCCAGTTACCAGAACCAGGACCAGGACACAAAGTTGAGGCTAAACTAGCAGCAGTGGTTACTTGATGCCACGTCTCAGAGAGCTAGACTACACTTGCTGGAATCTCTCCTGCCAGTGTCAGAATTGGCAGGGACATCAAGCTGGTCTAATAAAGATGGGTCTGCTGGGTGCAGTGGCACACACCTGTAATCCTAGCACTTATGAGAGCAGCCTGGGCAACATGGCAAAACCCCGTCTCTACTAAAAATACAAAAATTAGGGCAGGCACAGTGGCTCACACCTGTAATCCCAGCACTTTGGGAGGTCGAGGCGGGCAGATCACTTGAGGTCAGGAGTTCGAGACCAGCCTGGCCAACATGGTGAAACCCTGTCTCTACTAAAAATACAAAAATTAGCTGGGCGTGGTGGTACACACCTGTAATCCCAGCTACTTCGGAGGCTGAGGCATGAGAATCGCTTGAACATGGGAGTCGGAGGTTGTGGTGAGCTGAGATCACACCACTGCACTCCAGCCTGGGTGACAGAGTGAGATGCCATCTCAAAAAAATTTTTAAATGCAATCACAAAAATTAGCCAGGCATCGCAGCATGTGCCTATAGTCATAACTACTCAGTAGGCTGAGGTGGGAGGATCGCTTGAGCCCAGGAAGTCAAGGCTGCATTCAGCTGTGATTGTGCCACTGCACTCCAGCCTGGGTGACAGAGTAAGATCTCTTATTAAAAAAAAAAAAAAAAGAAAAAAAAAGGGAAAAGAAAGGAAGGAAGAGAGGGAGGGAGGGAGGGAGGAAAAGAAAAGGAAAGAGAAAAGAGAAAGAGAGACAAAGAAAAGAAAGAATGGAAATAGAAAACAGGAAAGAATGAAAAGAAGGAAAGAAAGAAACGAGAGAAAAAAGAAAAGAAGAAAGAAAGGAAGGGCAATTAATTGACCTTAGTTGTGGGGAAACGAGGCAGGATTATAGCATGCGAGCATTGAAGTGCAATCAGAAAATTCTGTCAGGTGTGCCTGATGCAGTTTAGTTTGCATTCAATAAAACAAGTGAATAGACATCCTCCATGTGGCAAAAACAGGAGGCCCTTAGCCATTCCTGCTCACATCCCTTTATCATGTCCCTAATAAAGACACAGGCACGCAGCAGTTCATCTTGGTAATGTCAAGAATGTGTCAAAAATTAAAAGTTGGTCTATATGCTCTGTATCTTTGTTTTGCCAAATAAAGGAGAAATTATATAAGGTGGACATTTTAGTATTGCTAAACCAATGCCTCTACTAAAAACTCAAAAGTAGAATTTCTAACTCAGTAAGTTTCAATGAAAAGGATTCCAGCTCATCTGTTGTTTTTATAAAAAGTATTTGATATTTAAATATTTTGCTGGAATATAAGGTTGAATTTTGCAATATTTCTTTCCTTCAGATCTAAAAGTTGAAGATGTTACTATAAGCTTTACCGGAGACCAATGTCTCTTGATGACAGTCCACATATGATTGGCTTTCCCAGAAGTACAATTTCTAGTCTATAGAACCTTATTTCTGTGGCTTATAACTAAAGCATTTCTCAATCTTGGCGTCCCATTAGAGTTGCTTGGGAGCTTTTATGATTCCCAGAGCCCTTGCAGCAGACAAATGAATCAGAATCTCTCGTGGATAAAACCCAGGCATTAAGATTTTGTAAAGGTCCCCAGATAATTTAAATAAGTGGTCAAGGTGGAGCTCACTGGATAAGAGTGATGATATTAATGTATTATCCAAACCAGGACATCTTTAAGACACTATTACTGACTACTTTGGGGCAGTAAAGTGAGCCGGTTAAGTCCTAGCTATACTGGGGTATACGGTCACTCTAGTTTTGGCCGTCAGCTAGTGTCACTCTTGTCCCTTAACATTTACAAAAGCTCATATGAAAGCTCCACACCCCTTGGGAAATCCCAGTGTTTCTGGACTCTCTTGAAAATCCTTTTAATTTCTTTTAATTCTAATTTCCAACTTTGGTTGAATTCTCTAGTTAGTCTCTTAGAGCTTTATTTTTTCTCATCTTTCCTTTGAGAATGGCTCAAACGGGAGACCCAGGCCCTTCTCCTGGTTCTCCATCCCACTCCCCAGAACACATTCCCTGAGGCATCTGGCTAGATCTAGCTAGAGGTGATCATATTGAATCACCATATAGGAGATCGTTTTAAATGTAATACATTTCCTTGTGCCTAAAAAGTTCCCTCAGCCATTTCTACTGCCTAGGACTCCAGTCTCTATTATATTTCCTGACTCTTTCTCTTTTTTTCTCTCACATGTCCTCATTACACTCCTGAATTCTTGTCCCTTTCTTATGCAAGATGATTTACCATGTCTTTAGTGTTTCATTCTAACCTATGGCATAAGGGATTCCCTGTCTATATTTATATATTAGTTGAAGGGTTTAAATTGGGATTGAAATTCTAAATTTACTTGTGACAATACGTGTTCCACCAAACAAAGCAGCATAAAGCAACTTATCAAAGACAGTTCCTTTCTTTTAGAGAAACTCAAGTCCCAGCTGGAAAACACATTTTTGCTCGCTCTACTGCACACTGACTTATATATCCTTGGTGTCAAAACTTGCTAGGAATCCACCAGAATGGCTAAAATCAAAACAACTGACAATGCTGAGTGTTGGCAAGCCCATGTAGAAATTGGAATTCTCATAGCTGCTAGTGGGGATGTAGAAAGATACAACCACTTTGGAAAACTGTTTTGCATTTTCAATAAAGTTTAACATATATCTATCTTTTGACCCATCAATTTCACTGCAAGGTGTTTACTCAAGAAAAACAAAAATATGTCCCCAGAAAGATTTGTGCAAGAATGATCATAGCAGCTTTATTCATACTAGCCCCAAACTGGAGACATCAACTATCAACAGGAGAACGGATAAACAAATTGACACATCCATACAATTAAACAATTAAATACTGCTCTCACCCATAGCATGGATGAATCTTACATTATGCTGAGTAAAAACAACAACAGCAACAAAAAACCTGGACACAAGAATACATATTGTACAATATGTTTATACAAAATCCTAGAACAGACAAAACCAATCTATGCTGATAGAAATAAGAAAGATGAGAGAAATTTTCTATATCTTTTTTTTTTTTTTTTTTTTTGAGATAGAGCTTTGCTCTCTTGCCCAGACTGGAGTGCAATGGCCTGATCTCGGCTCACTGCAACCTCTGCCTCCTGGGTTCAAGTGACTCTCCTGCTTCATCCTCCTGAGTAACTGTGATTACAGGTGTCCGCCACCATGCCCAGATAATTTTTGTATTTTTAGTAGAGATAGGGTTTCACCATGTTGGTCAGGCTGGTCTTGAACTCCTGATCTCAGGTGATCTGCCTGCCTCGGCCCCCCCAAAGTGCTGGGATTACAGACGTGAGCCACCTCACCCAGCTGAAATTTTCTATGTCTTGTGCTGAGTGGTGAATAGAATTGTGAGGAAAAAAAAAAAACCTCATCTAACTGATACTTACAAACTATGCATTTTATTATATGTAGGTTATATCTCATTTTTTTCAATCAGAAAGCAATTACCACAAATATGACCTGCTATGACACATTTAGATCTTAAAGTGGGTATTTTACACCCATAAAGGGAAAGGTGGGAATTAATATTTGGGGCCTGCTGTGTAACAGGCTCTGTGTGAGATTTAACATAGAAGAGTTAGACTTTCCCATAAAATACTAGGTAATCCTAGGAACTAATTCTGTGGCATTTCTTATCAGGCCCATTCAAGAGCAACCATTTCAGGCATTTTAATGTCAGATGGAACTTTTAAGGAATTTTCATTTCTAGGTGGACTAATAGTTTTCCCACTAGTTTACCTTGAAAATGACAGTAATGTACATCCAGTTTAATACAACAATAAAGTATTTCTATATAGATGCTTGATGAATTTCATGTCAACAAGATTATATTTGGCAGTGGAAGGGCTTAAATCAGGATTGAAATCCTAAATTTACATGGGACAATGATAAATGTTCCACCAACTTAAAAGCACGTCAAACAAAATAATAAATTATTCTTGGAGCCACAATGAATCTTTTTAATACATTTTTATTTCAAGAATATAACAATCCAGGAAAATTCCAGATGTTCTTTTTATACAGCCAAAATGAACAATAGAACAAGAATAATCTATAAAACAGAACTTGCTATTTGGGGGAGAAAGATGAAGTGTGCAGGAAAAGAAAAAAATAAATGTAGGTTTTCTACTACTGTTTTGTACTTTACTTCTCTAGATCTATTTGCTTTATATATTTAGGTGCTCTGATGTTCCATGCATACATATTTACAATTGTTATATCCTGTTGCTGAATTAACCCCTTCATCATTATACAGTGACCTCCTTTGTCTCTTTTTAGTTTTTGACTTAAGGTCTATTTTATCTGATATAAGTATAGCTACTCCCATTCTCTTTTGTTTTCCATTTGCATGAAGTATCTTTTTTGTCTATGTGTGTCCTTACAGGTGAAGTGAGTTTCTTGTAGACGGCATATCATTGGGTCTTTATTTTTATCCATTCAGTTGTTTAACCCATTTACATTCAAGGTTATTACTGCTAGGTAAGGACTTACCATTGCCGTTTTGTTGATTTTATTTTCTAGTTGTTTTGTGGATTCTCTGTTCCTTTCTTCCTTTCTTACTGTCTTCCTTTGTGATTGGGATTTTCTTCTAGTGATGTGTTTTGATTCCTTGCTTTCTGTTTTTGGTGTATGTACTATAGGTTTTTGGGTTGTGGCTGCCATAAGACTTACAAAAAATATAGTTATAACAGGTTATTTTAAGCTGATAACAACTTTGATTGCAAAACAACCCCAACTTTATACTTTTACTCTACTCCCCTCACCCACATTTTGAATTTTTGATACCACTATTTGCATCTTTCTATATTGCATATCACTTAACAAATTATTATAGTTATTATTTTTAATAGTTTTCTCTTTTAACACTCACACTAAAGACATAAGTAATTTATATACCACCATTACATTATTAGAGTATTCTGAATTTGACTGTGATCCTACATTTACCAGTGAGTTTAATCTTTTCAAATGTTTTTATGTTACTCATTAACATTCTTATCTTTCAGCTTGAATCCCATTTAGCATTTTTTTTTTTTAAATAAAAAGCATAATTTAATAAGGCAATAAAAAATATTTAAAATTAATGTGATAACACTAAATATTTTCTAATTGTTTAAAGACCAATTGTTACCAATAAATCATTATAGCATCACCTGTAGCCACGAAAAACCACCCAGAAATACTTCTATCTAAAATGGAAAGATATCTTATCACACTCTCATGACTGATTCTGATCAATTTTATTAATATTAAAATCCCAAGCAGGGTACATATTTAAGCGAATAACATTTGAGGGGAAGCTGCCCTTACGTGCACTTGTGCCCATTTTGACCTCTTCTTCAAGTGATAAAGCTCAGTGTAACTGGTTTCCCTAATCAAGAAAGAATCCTCTCCAATAAAATTAATGCCCAGGAGACCACATGAGCCACCTTCTTCACAAGTGCCCATCTAGAGGACCCAGTCTTAAATTGACCTCTCCAAAGTCCTTTGCTTTTTTAAAAAAAGACATCTTTTTGTTTCTGGCTGGGCACGGTGGCTCACAACTGTAATCCCAGCACTTTGGGAGGCCAATGTAGGCAGATCACTTGAGGTCAGGAGTTTGAGACCAGCCTGGCCAACCTGGTGAAACCCCGTCTCTACTAAAAATACAAAAATTAGCCAGGCATGGTGGTGGGTGCCTATAATTCCAACTACTCGGGAGGCTGAGGCATGAGAATCACTTGAACCTAGGAGGCAGAGGTTGCAGTGAGCCAAGATTGTGCCACTGCACTCCAGTCTGGGTAATAGAGCAAGACTCTGTCTCAAAAAAAAAAAGAAAGATATCTTCTTATTTCAGTAGCTTTTATGGGTACAAGTGGTTTTTGGTTACATGGATAAATTGTATAGTAGTGAAGTCTAGATTTTATTGTACCCATCACCTGAGTAGTGTACATTGTACCCAATATGTAGTTTTTTATCCCTCGTCCCACCCTCCCCACTCTGAGTCTCTAAAGTCCATTATATCACCCTGCATGCCTTTGCATACCTATAGCTTAGCTCCCACTTGTAAGTGAGAACATAAGGTAGTTGGTTATCTATTCCTGAGTTACTAATGGTCTCTAGCTCCAACCAAGTTTCTGCAAAAGATATTGTTTCATTCTTTTTTATGGCTGAGTAGTAGTCCATGCTGTGTGTGTGGTGTGTGTGTGTGTGTATGTGTATATATATGTATATATACCATATTTTCTTTATCCACTCATTTGTTGATGGCCACACTGGTTGGTTTCATAGCTTTTCCATTGTGAATTGTACTGCGATAAACATATGTGTACAAATGTCTTTTTGATCTAATGGCTTCTTTTCCTTTGGGTACCTAGTAGTGGGATTGCTGAATCAACAGTAGATCTACTTTTAGTTCTTTAATAAATTGCCATAATGTTTTCTGTAGAGGTTGTACTAATTGATATTTCCACCACTAGTATACAATCCTTAGCATTTCTTATAAAGACAGGTTTGGTGGTGATATATTCTCTCGGCTTCTATTTGCCTATGAAAGTCTTAATTTCTCCTTCATTTCTTAAGGATGGCTTTTCTGAGCACAGTATTTTTGGTTGGCAGGGTTTTTTAAAGTTTTATCACTTTGAATATAACATCCCATACTCTCCTGGCTTGTAAGGTTTCTGCTGAGAAGTTTGCTGCTAGACATACTGGACCCCCCTTATATGTTATTTACTCCTTTTCTCTTGCTGCTTTCAGAATCTTCTCTTTGATTTTTGACAGCTTGATTATATTATGTCTTGGGGTAGTCTACTTGGATTGAATCTGATTAGAGACCTTTAACCTTCCTGTACCTGGATATTTACATTTTTTTCAGGTTTGGAATTTTTCTCCTATTATTTCTTTAAATAAGCTTTTAATCCCTTTATGTTTTTCTTCTTTCTCCCTCCTGAACTCCAATGACTCAAAAATTTTCTCTTTTGATGCTATCCCATAAGTGTTGTAAGTATTCTTCAATCCTTTTCATTCTTTTTTCTCTTCTAACTGCATATTTAAAAATAATCTTTGAGTTTACAAATTCTTTCTTCTGCTCTATCAATTCTGTTGATTGATGAACTCTATTTGCATTTTTCATTTTGTTTATTGTATTTTTCAGCTCCAGGAGTTTTGTTTAGCTTTTAAATTATTACTTCAATCTCTTTGTTAAGTTTCTCATTCTGGTCACTTATTGTTTGCCTCATTTCTTTGAATTGTTTCTCTTTATTTTCTTAAAGTTCACTGAACTTCCTTAAAACAGTTATTTTAAATTGTCAGGCAGTTCATAGATTTTCATTTCTTTAGGGTTGCTCACTGGCACTTTATTTTTTTTCTCTGGTGATGTCATGTTACATAATTGTTCTTGATCCCTGTGGCTGTGCATTGATGTCTGTGCATTTGAAGAAAGAAGTAGGTGCTTATTCCAATCTTTGTAGGCTGGCTTTGTCTGGGAATGCCCTTCAACAGTGCCTGTCCAGAGATTCTGGGCAGACCATCTGGTGTGCTCCTTATGCTCAGGATTGCTGTGGCCATTGCAACACTAGGGGGTGCCCTAAGCCCACTATGGCCAGTGTGGCACTGGGCTGGAATTCTGTGGAACTGAGGCTGGTGCAGCTTAGATGCTCCTGAAGCCCCATGGCCACCGAGGCTTGCCTACTGTTGAGGTTTGTCTGAAGCCCAAGGTCACTGTAGTTGGTTACCAGTGATGTAGACTGCAGATTGGGTCTACCTTGCATGGGCTATAGGTTCCCACCTGCCTCTAGGGCAGGTCTAGAGGCTCAGTCTACATGTACTGGCCTGGAATCAGGAGCTGTGGGGGATCTGCCTGGTGCCAATTTTACAGTGGTAGGCCCTGTATAAAGGTCCAAGGCAAAGTCCTATGCTTACTTTCTTCTCTTTTCCCCCAAGCAGCCAGTATCTCTCTTTACTCTGTGGTGCCTGGGGTTGGGGGAGAGTTGACACAGGTAATGTAAAACTCTTCTTTCTACACTCTTCAATGCACCTTTTCTTATTATTATGCTATAACCATGTAGTGTGATCTTTTACCTGGTTTTTTAAGTTCTCATGAAGGTATTTCTGTGTGTGGATGGTTGTTCAAATTGGTGTTTCTGCTAGGGAATCATCGCTGAAGAGCCTATTCTGCCATCTTGCTCCATCCTCTTTTCTTAAGAGATAAACATAGAAGATGAAAGGTTTTTTGGGGGTGGAACATATCATCACTGTGCTTGTTGACTGACTATGTAGATATGGCCCTTAACACCTCATTAAGTACAAAAAGATACCTATGATTTCAGGGAACTTACTTTTTACCATTCCATACTTATATCTTTTGGAAAGAAATAAAAAATTATTTATTCTCAATTAGCAGTTCTTCTCCCTTACCCATAAAAGAAAGTCCAAACTTTAAGTCTATTATTTGAAGCTTTTTGTAATCCGATCCAAAGTTTTATACTTTTTTATGCTTCTACTACTTTTCTACACTTGCTCTTTGGTCCAGCTGACCCTGTCTCTTGATGACTTCAGAATGACTCCAATTGTCATCTCTAAATTTTGTTCATGCTGTTATTCCTACTAGAGTTGCAAAGTAGAAAAAGCATATATTAAGTTTATTCTCACTCCCCATTTGGCCACTTATTAGCTATGTGATCCATTTATTAACCATGTGAGCTTGATCAGGTCTCTTAATCTTCCTTAATACTGATTTTTCCTATCTTCAAAATAAGAATATTAGTACCTACCTCTATTCTGATAGATTAGTACTCTATTTTAAGTATTAAATGAAATGGCTATGTCTGACATGTCATCCAGGATAAATATTACTTTCCTGTCAGATTTTATCTTCACTTCTGCCTTGAATTTCCCACCATCTTTAAGCCTTCCTAAATCCTATTCTTCCTTCAGAGTCCCACTCAAGTCCTACATCTTGAAAACTAGTCAAACCACCCACTTCACCACTGGGTTGGCCATTAATATCATACTGCCTGATGTTCTATTTAACTTTTTACTAGAATATCTTGTCTCCTCAGTGGTCTTGTAAATTCCACAAGAGGAGGAACTATTTTTGTGTTTATTTTACATCAACCACAGTGCAAGTTCATAGTAGATTTTAATACTGTGTTTCTTCATTCGGATGGGGAACTCAACCAAAACTCAATGGCAAGGCCAGCTACATAGGTGTGTGATATGGTTTGGCTTTGTGTCCCCACCTAAATCTCACCTCGAATTGTAATCCCCATAATCCCCATGTGTTGTGGAAGGGACTCAGTAGGAGGTAATTGAATCATGGGGGCAGTTTCCCCCCATGCTGTTCTCATGATAGTGAGTGAGTTCTCACAAGATCTGATGGTTTTATAAGCATCTGAGATTTTCCTTGCTTGCGCTCACTCCGTTTGCCACCCCGTGAAAAGGTGCCTGCTTCTCCTTTGCCTTCCACCATGATTGTAAGTTTTCTGAGGCTTCCCCAGCAATGTGGAACTGAATCAATTCAACCTCTTTCCTTTATAAATTACCCAGTCTCAGGTATTTCTTCATAGCAGTGTGACAATGGATTAATACAGTGTGCAACCTGTGAGATACACAGATTCCTATGTTCAGAAGGTCCAAGCTTGATTTAATGCTTGGCTGTTACTGTCTTGGAGTCTTAGTAATTTAGGAACAAAGGCCTTGCATTTTATTTTGCATTAGGCTTTGTAATTATGTAGCCAGTCACGTGTGGCAGTCTCCCCCTGATTTGAGGACACAGAATTCAGTATGAAGAGTAGCCAAGGTAGATAGAATGGAGGTAACATAAAAGAGAAAGCTACATGGAAAAGAGGACTCCAGAGATTTGCAGAGAATTCCTCTCAAATCTTCAGCTAAGTACTTATGTGTGTATATGTGTAAAGGGACTACCCAAGTCTAGAGAAAGAATCACTGGAAGGGGAAAACAGAATAATCACCAAAGTTTCTATATTAATATTAAAGTTGATTTCAAAGGAGGGACCGTTCTCAGAGATAGAGAGGGCTTTTTCATAATGATCAAACAGGACATAATCCTAATTGTTTATTTAGCATTATTTATCAAGAGGACATAAAAATCCTAGATGTTTACATACCTAATAACAGAGTTGCAAAATACTCAAGGTAAAACTTATAGAACTGGAAAAATAGAAAATTCTATAATTATGGTCAGAGATTTCAACATACCTACCTCAATAGTTGATAGAACTAGTAGACATATAAAATAAATAAGTATATAGAATTGAAAAACACTGTCAACCCACTTGACCTAATTGATATTATAAAACATTCTACCCAAAAACAGCAGAATGTACATTATTTTCAAGTACACATGGAACCTTTTAGCAAGATGGACCCTATTCTGAGCCTGTTTTAAAATTCATGCCACAGGGGACTATACAGGGAAGTACCGGGGTCAGTCAGAAGGCCCAGAGAGAAGTAGGAACTGTGTGCAAGAGCCTTTTTGTGGGTTTCCTTGAGCAGGAGACAGTGAGACAGGGCAAGCAGGCTTAAAACTGGCTAATTTAAATAATTTCAGCCTGCTCTGGCCATAGTAGTTGTCTGTCCCTAGTTGTCTGGTACCTGGCCCTTGGTTGGCTAGGGCAGATGGGCAGAGTGGCCTGGTTTGCAAGCGCCCCATAAAGGAGGTGGTTGGGGTATGGGCTCTGGATTGGTTGGTGTGCATATGAAAAGCAAAGTCCCGGGCTAGTTGTTTGCTATCTCTAGGAACTACCTAGCCCTGGTAGTGGTGGCTCCTCTAGGGTCAACAAGGCCCTAAAATGTCAATGCATCAAAAATACAGAATAGGCTGGGCGTGGTGGCTCATGCCTGTAATCGCAGCACTTTGAGAGGCTGAGGCAGGCGGATTGCTTGAGCTCAGGAGTTCAAGACCAGCCTAGTGGGCAGCATGGTAAAACCTTGTCGCTACCAAAAAAAAAACACACACACACACACAAAATTAACCAGGCATGGTGGCCCCTGCCTATAGTTCCAGCTACTCATAGGCTGAGGTGGGAGGAATGGTTCAGCTTGGGAGGTCAAGCTGCAGTGAGCCAAGATTGTGCTACTATACTCCAGCCTGGGCAACGGAGTGAGATCCTGTCTCAAAAAAAAAAAAAAAAAAAAAAATACAGACTAAAAAGACATGATTAATACAGGGCAATAAAACAAGTCTCAATAAAATTAAAATGATTCTTATTCAAAGTACGTCTCTGACTACAGTGGAATTAGAAATCAATAACAAATATCTAGAAAATCTCCAAATATTTAGAAATTAAACAATATACTTTTATATAGCTAATGGCTGAGGAAAAAAGCAAAGGACATTAAAAAGTATTTTGAACTGAATGAAAATGAAAAGATGTCAAAGTTTATGGCATGCGGGTGAAAGAAAATTTATGATTTAGAATTGAATGCTTATATTAGAAAAGAAGGATTTTCTCATAATTGGCTTAAGTTTCCACCTTAAGTAATAAAGAGCAGAAACCAATGAGACAGAAAACATAAAAATAAAACAGAAAAATCAATGGAACTGAAAGCTATTATTTGAAAACATTAATGAAGAAAATTGATAAATCCATCATTAAATCAATTAGGAAAACAGAAAAAAAACAATCAGAGCCAGTACTAACAGAAGGAAAATCACTATAGAACCAATAGACATTAAATAGTTAATAATGGAATATTAAAAACACATTTATACCAATAACTTTGACAACTAAGATGTAATGGGCAAATTTCTTTAGTGAGCTTTGATAGTTTGGTCATTGAAGAAGTAGATAGCCCATAAATAAATTAAATTTGTGGTTAAAACCCTTTCCACCAAGAAAACTCCAGGCCCAGATGCCCTCAATGGGAAATTCTACACATAATATTCCAGAAAATAAAGAAGAAATACTTTCTTTCTTTTCTTTTTTTTTTTTTGAGATGGAGTCTTTCCCTGTGGCCCAGGCTGGAGTGCAGTGGCACGGTCTTGGCTCACTGCAACCTCCACCTCCTGGGTTCAAGTGATTCTCCTGCCTCATCCTCCCGAGTAGCTGGGACTACAGGCACCTGCCACCACACTTGGCTAATTTTTTTATGATTTTAGTGGAGACGGGGTTTTACCATGTTAGCCAGGATGGTCTCAATCTCATGACCTCATGATCCGCCTGTCTCAGCCTCCCAAAGTGCTGGGATTACAGGCGTGACCCCACTGCACCCAGCCAGAAGAAACACTTTCTAAGTCATTCTATGAGGCCAGCATTACCCTGATACCCAAAGCAGACTAAACAACAACAACAACAACAAACCACAAAAAACTATAGACTAGTATCTCATATGAATGTCATATGAATATAGACACAAAACTTAAAATTTGAACAAGTTGAATCCAACAATATGTAAAAAGAATAATACAGCATGACTAAGTGGGATTTATTCCAGGAAAACAGTGTTGGTTTAACATTTGAAAACCAATCCATTATAATTTACTATATTAACAGATTAAGAGAACCATATTATCTCAACAGATGCAAAAAAAAAAAAAAAAAAGAAAATCATTTGACAACATTCAGCATGCATTCATAAAAGCTCTCAGAAAAACTAGGAATAGTGTGTGACATACTAAGCCCAATAAAGGACATCTACAAAAACCTGCAATCTTTAACTTTATGGTGAAGACTGAATGCTTTCCCCATAGGATTATAAACAAGCGCAAAAATGTCCACTTTTAATATTCCTATTCTACATTGTACTGAATGTCTTAACCCATACTTTAAAGCAATTAAAAGAAATTAAAGGCATACAGATTGAGAAAGGAAGAAGTGACATTGTCTTGATTAATAGACAATATAATCATCTATATCCTAGGGAATCTACAAAAAAATCAAACTGAGAAATGATTGCCAACTAATTTTATTTTATATACTAGCCACAAGCCATCAAAAACTGAAATTTAAAAGATGCCACTTGTAATACCATCAAAAATATGAAGTACTTAGTGATAATTTTGACCAGTGATTTATACAATAAAAATTACCTAAAAACATTTCTGAAAGAAAAGAATGAATGAGGAGCTATACACTGTGTTCATGGATTAGAAGGCTCAATACTTGTTAAGATGTCACCTGTTCCCAATTTCATTTAGAGATTCAGGACAATCTCAATCAAAATCTCAGCAGACTTTTTTGCAGAAGTTGACAAGCTTATTCTAAAATGCGTATGGAAACACAAATGACCTAGAATACCGAAAACAATTTTGGAAAAAGAACAAAGCTCAAAGACTTACATTACCTGATTTCAAGACTTATTATAAAGCTAAAGTAAGGAAGACAATGCAGTAAGGTTAATATATACTTTTAGATCAATGGAACCAGAGATAAGTCCAGAATAAAGTCACATATAAAACATCTATTAATTTTCAAAAAGTAAGTGCCAAGTCAGCTAAATGGGGGAAAGAATAATCTTTTCAACAAATAGTGCTGAAACAATTAAACAGCCATATGTAACAAAAAACTTGCCACTTTTACATCATACCATATGTAGAATTAAGTAAAAAAGAATATGAGTTAAAATTATAATACTTCTAGAAGAAAATATGGGACAATTGTAGCAAAGAATTTTTGTAAAAAAGATTTTTTCTCTTTAAAACTTAAGGGATCTTACTATATTGCACAGACTGGACTCAAACTTCTGGGCTCAAGTATCCTACCACCTCAGCCTCCAAGTAGCAGAGACAAGACACGTCACCATGCCTGGCTCCATAGACTTCTTAATGGGATATTAAAAGCACAAAATATTTTGATAAATTGAACTTAATCAAAATGAAAAACTATTCTAAAAGTCAGCTATGGCCGGGCATGGTGGCTCATGCCTGTAGTCCCAGTACTTTGGGAGGCTGAGGTGGGAGGATCACCTGAGGTTGGGAATTCAAGACCAGCCTGGCTAACGTGGTGAAACCCTGTCTCTACTGAAAATACAAAAATTACCTGGGCGTGGTGGCACATGCCTGTAATCCCAGCTACTTTGGAGGCTGAGGCTGGAGAATCCCTTGAACCCGGGAAGTGGAGGTTGCAGTGGCCGGGATTGTGCCATTGTACTCCAGCCTGGCAACAGAGCAAGACTCAATCTCAAAAAAAAAAAAAAAAAAAAAGTTAGTTACAAAGATGAAGATGAAAAGGCAAGCCAGTCTGGGAGAAGATAGTTCCAAGACATAATACTTGACAAAGGACTTTAATGTAAAACATGTGAAGAAACTCTCATAACTCAATAAGAGAGACAAACAATACAATTTAAAAACTGGCAAAAGAATTTGAACAGATACTTTACCAGAGAAAATGTAAAGATAGCAAATAAGCAATGAAAATATTCTCAACATCAATGATCTTCATGGAAATGTAAATTAAAAACTCAATGAGATGCTGTATTAATTAGCTAAGGCTGCCATAACAAAACACCACAGACTGGATGGCTTAAACAACAGAAATTTATTTTCTCATAGTTCTGGAGGCTGGATTTCCAAGGTCAAGGTATCTGCTGGGTTGGTTCTTCTTGAGAGCAGCGAAGCAAGGATCTGTTCGAGGTCTCTTTCCATGGCTTATAGATGACCATCTTCTACTTACGTCTCTTCAGATGATCTTCCCTCTATACATATTTATTTCTGTGTCCAAATTCCCTCCACTTATTATTATTTTTTAAGACAGGGTCTCACTCTGTTGCCCATGCTGGAGTACAGTAGCATGACCAGGGCTCACTGCAGCCCCTCGACCTCCCAGGCTCAGGCGATCCTCCTGCATCAGCCCCCCAAGTAGCTGGGATTACAGGCATGTGCCACCATTTTCCTCCCTTTTTTAAGGACACAAGTCATATTGGATCAGGGCACACCCTAATGATCTCATTTTAACTTGATTACATCTGATCCTATCTCCAAGTAAGATCAAATTCTAACATGCTGAGAGGTCAGGCCTTCAATGTATGGATTTGTGGAGAGGGGGGACATAATTCACCCTATAACATCATGCATACATATTAGAATAGCTAAATTTTAAAAGATGTGTTGGCAAGGATGTGGCACACCAGAACTCTCATACTGCTCCTGGTGGGAATGGAAAATGGTGCAATGACTTTGGAAAAGAGTTTGGCGGTTTCTTATAAAGTTAAACACATACCAAGAAAACCACACAGAAATTCCCCTCCTAGGTATTTGCCCAAGAGAAATGAAACCATATGTCTATATGAAGGCTTATATAGTAATATTCATAATAGTTTTATCTGTAATAGCCCCAAACTAGAAACAACTCAAATATCCCACAACAAAAGTCAATGGATAGACAAGTTATGGAATATTATTCAGGAACAAAAAGGAATAAACTATTGATACACATAGCAACATGGATGAATGCCAAAATAATTGGTCAGTGCAATGAAAGAATCCAGGGCACCAAACATTTCATTTATGTAAAACTCTAGCAAAAGTAAACTATTAAGTAGTGAAGAGCAGCAGATCAGTCATTGTGAATGGATGAAGGGATAGGGGGAAGGGAGAAATTACAAAGGATCGTGAGGATATATTTGTTATTTCAATTGTGCTGATGGGTTCATATATATGTATATGTGTGTGTGTGTGTGTGTGTGTAAAATACACCTATGAAAGCCATTGATGTGTATATATATAAATATATATACATACACATATGTTAAAATGCGTCAAATTATACTTTTGAAATATGTGCAATTTATGTTATATCAGTTAACTTCAATTAAGCTGAAAATAAAAGGAGGTAATTATACCAACTCTTTTTTTAAAAAAAAATCTGATAATGCTAATGCTATTCAAATTGCTATAGACTATAGAAAAAAATTTAAATTTTTTATATATAAGTTGGACTAAAATCTGATAAACATTTCAAATATATACAGTATAACAGTCCAATCTCAATTATGTATTTCAGTCAAAAATTTTGAATAAGGTATGAGCAAACAACTGAGTAGCATATTCATCAAATGACTAAGTACAGTTTACTCAGGATTAAGAAAAATTCAATATTGGTAAATTTTTAAAATATCATTTGTCATAATAATAGATCTGGTGTGAGATGAAGTGATCCTCTCTGTAGACACTGAGAAAGTATTTAGTAGAAATTAGCCACTATTTTTGCCACTATTTTTGGTAGGAAAAAAATACACATAAAAAATAGGAAGATATAGACTCTTTAAGATGTGCACACATGCACATAGCTATCTTTCGCCGAAAGCCAGGATATTACTTAAATGGAAAAACGCTAGAGCCTTTCTCACTAAAGTCAAGATCAAGACAAAGAAAACCATTATTAGTCACTGTATTTGAGGTACAATTGAGACACAATTAGATGGGGAAGGAAAACAGAAGTATAATAATTATAATAATTGGGAAGAGGTAAACTATCAAAAGAATCAACTGAAAAACGATTACAAATACTCACAAGAATTTAGTAAAGTGGCAGGGTAAAAATTTAATAAGCAGTCATATGTCCAAAGAAAAATGAAAAGGGATGACCACGCTTAATAAGCAATAAAAGTTCTCCACTACCTAGGGAATGAAATTCTCAAGAAATATTAATATACAATATCTATGAAAGCAAAACTTTGAAGGACTCACCATGTTCTTCGTGAAGAATTGCCTTCATGAAGATTTTTTTAAATAAGAAAAAGACAGCTCTTCAAAAATGGGCAAAAGATCCATAGCATTTCACGAGATAAAATACAACGCCCAATAAAGGTATGAAAAGATACCTCAATTTCATGGGTTATCAGAGAAATACAAATTAAAGTCAAAATTAAATATTCTACACCTGCAAGACTGGCAAAAATGGCAGTCTGACAATATACGATGTTCACAAAGATAAAGAATAAGGAGAACCCTCATAACCAGGGGGTATGAGTGTAAATTGCCACAACTGTGGCACTTTGAAAAGTACAGTTTGTCATTGCCTTCTAAAGCTGAAGATTTATATTTTCCCAGATTATAAACAAACTATTCAGAAACTTGCCCACTTGTGTACCAGGACACAAGTAAAAGAATAACAGCATTGTTAGTCATAGCCCCAATTGGAAACCACCCAAATTTCCATCAACAATAAAATGATACATTAAAGTGGTATATTCTTACAGTGGAATACTGCACAGCAATAGAAGTGAATGAACTCGAGCTACATGAACAACCCAATGAATGGCACAAAGCAATTTTTTTGCATTCTCACAAAAGAATCTGTACAATATGTTTCCTTTGGAGAATGTTCCAAAACAGGTCAAACTAAATTACCACATAGATGATGAAATTATATGAAAGTGAGAAAGTGATTATATTAAAGGCCAGGTTCCTTTTAGGGCAAAGGAAAGGAAATAGTAAGGAGGGCTTGGATGCTTAAAATGTCCTTGTTTCCTTTTTTTAACCCAAATGATATTTAGACAGTGTGTCCACTTTATAATGTTTCATTATGCTTCCTATTTAAGTTTTGTGTACTTTTGGCCAAGTTATTTCAGAATGTCAAAGGAAAAAACCCCACTACAATAGTAAGATGTGCTAAGTCTATAAAAAGATACCAAGAAAACAGGAATGGCAGATGGTTCTTAAATATGAGACAGAGTGCTCAGCCTCACTTGTAAAAAAAAAAAAAATAGATGCAAATTAAAATTATACTCGGATACCACTTTTTTGCTTATTAGATTGGCAAAAATCCATAGCACATCTTATTAGGCTGTGGGAACAGACATCCTCATATATTAAATCTGCATGACCCCTGTAGAGGGCAATTTGGCAATATCTATTAAATTACAGATGTATATTATCATTTCATCCAGTAATCCAATTGTGGGGAATTTCACCTAACGTATACCCGTTATGTCTAAAATGATTTAAGTACAGTATTATTCAAGCACTATTTGTAACAGCAAGTAAATGAAAACCACTCAAATGCCCATCAGTTGGGAACTGGTTACATAAATTATGGTACACCTGTGCAATGGAACCCATACAGCTAAAGCAAGGCAATGAGGAGGGTCTGTATGTACTGACATGTAAAACTCTCCAGGATGCATTATCAAACAAAGGAAAGGATTCAGAACATTGTGTATGGAGGCTACATTTGTTGGCATGCATGTAACAACTCTGGAAGGATATATATAATACTAAAAGATGGTACCTATAGGAGGGTGGGGAGTGGAGAATAAGTGAGAGACAGAAGTGGGAAGGAGACTTCTGCTATATAACCTTTACATATAATATATATTATATATAACATATACATATAAAATATAGGAATTATATGTTTATATATATAATTTTATATATTCTATATAAAATTATATATTTATAATATATTATATTATATATTTTTTATATATTATATATAGATGTTTGAAATAAGTAGATATATCTATTCAAAAAATTAATTTTTGTTTTCTGAGACAGGGTCTTGCTCTGTCTCCCAGGCTAGAGTGCGGTGGCACGATCTCAGCTCACTGCAACCTCTGCCCCCTGGGTTCCAGCGATTCTTGTGCCTCAGCCTCCTGAGTAGCTGGGATTACAGACATGTGCCACCATGCCCAGCTAATAGAAAAGTTAAATTCTCAAAGGAAAAAATATATAAACACAAAAATGTTGACCAGTGGAACCATAAGTCTGTTGGTGTTTGGGGATGGAGAAGAGACAAATGACTTCACACTCTTAGGTGAACAGGACTAAGTCTGTGAAAACAAAATGGCACAACTCTAATCACCAAAAATCACTGGAAAGTTCTTGGATCACACTGAAATACCGTTAAGAGCCCCTGCTACCTTGTGGCAAAGAAGGGATCAACAGTCATGGGTTGATAAAACTAGGAAAAGTTTATAAAAAGTTTCCTTTTTATATCCCATTAAAGTTGAGACTGGTCACTAAACCTTTGCAATTGTGAGCGTATCAGAGGATAAAGAGTTGTGTCTGCATTTCCTGTTTAGTTAAACTTGAAGTTTCATTATTCTTTAATTGAATGATACATTGCCAGAGGTTAAATAATTTCTCTTAGATATCAGTAGGAAGCTTCTTTACTGATAGATACTAGCACCTGAGTAATGTTTATGACTCATGGGTCAATTCCACTAACATTTCCTTGCCTGGAAAATTCTATGATCTGACCCAAGAGATTTCTCAATCTCTACCTCTTTAATTCTATTGTATCCAACATGTCAGGAAATTTTCTTATGTAGTAGACATTTTTCATTTTAAAACTGCATCATGTCATCTTTTAAAAATTTTCAGTGATAATCATGAAAGCAAATTTAAGTTAAAATTCAACCATGGCTGATATTACAAATGCCAATACTACCAACATAACATTTACACGGTCAGATCATTCCTGTATATGGCATAGACAATCACAACCACATCACAACTTGCTGCTTTGCTGAAAGGCTGGCAAATTTTCTTAAACATGTATTGCCATTTGGGAATTGTTAAAATATTTTAATGCCTCACATTATTGACAAGATATGGTCAAGACTTGTTAAAGTGAATTTGCATAATTTTCATCAGTATCTCTAGGATATAGTTTAGGGACTAGGTAGTAAATTTCAAAGTTTGTAGGTGAATTGACTGAATAACATCAGTTAAGATTGTGTTTAGCTGCATATAACCTAACTGTGGTGATATACCAAATAGAGGTTTATATTTCTCACATTGGTGGAATTCAGAGGTTGGCAGTCTGATCTATAACCTGTCCCAGGATCCTTCCACTTTGACTCCACCATCCTTAGAGTATGGTTTTCCATAC
This sequence comes from Ateles fusciceps, assembly GCA_036589455.1. Classification (NCBI taxonomy): domain Eukaryota; kingdom Metazoa; phylum Chordata; class Mammalia; order Primates; family Atelidae; genus Ateles; species Ateles fusciceps. The sequence continues at coordinate 440,199 of JAZHEH010002135.1, forward strand.
TGTGCTTGTTACCCAATGGATACGTGATGGCGACTCCATCCCCAGCCTTATGGCTGCATTCCACCCAGAAAGCATCAACAAGACAGGGGGGTGGGGGAGCAGCCATATCAGAATATCACACACATTCCCAGAAACCCCTTGTTGACATCTGTTCAGGTCCCATCAGCTACAATGTGTCACCTGGCCTTACTTTGCTGCAAGGGAATCTGGAAGGGTATTTTTAGCTAGACACACTACCTTCCAGAACAAAAGGGTGTCAAAGAGAACATGGGCATTGAGTATAGATATCTTGCAGTATCTTCCCTGTCATCAAGAGGTTAAGACAAGTTAACGACTTGTCTCCTTACTGTCAGTTAAATGCCCCAAGATTCAGAGGTGGGGGCGCTAAGGAGAAAGATGGAAAAGAGCATATTCATGCAACAATATATTTCATCCAAAACTCCCACTGTTTTTAGACACAAAATTAGCTCCTGTGTTGGTTATTAAAGAAGATTCAGGTTATATAATCCAGAATCCTGGTGTAACCCTGGACCACGTATGATTGATCACCATGAACTAGACCTCACTCCACAGGGCTATTCTTGTTTCCAGTCACATTATCTTCTCATGTTCGCCTCAGAAATGGGTGGCAAGACAGAACTGGTCACTCACTGCCCTGCAAGAATATTTCTATAAAGGTTTCTAAGTCTAGCTCCTTAACAATAGTCTTGGAAGAGAGTCTTAACTGGAAATAGCTGTCGTTGGGTCTACCTTGCAGAGGATCAGAGACCCAGAATGGGTCTTTCAGTCCTGTAACTAAAGAATACAGACTTTAGCATGGTCTGTATCAGATCAACTGAGTTTAGTTTTCAGGACTCCTCAAGATGATGATGAACTTTTTTTTGTACGTTTATTGGCTGCATAAATGTCTTCTTTTGAGAGGTGTCTGTTCATATCCTTTGCCCACTTTTTGGTGGGGTTGTTTGTTTTTTTCTTATAAATCTGTTTTAGTTCTTTGTAAATTCTGGATATCAGCCCTTTGTCAGATAGGTAGAATGCAAAAATTTTTTCCCATTCTGTTGGTTGCAGGTTCACTCTAATGATTGTTTCTGTTGCTGTGCAGAAGCTGTGGAGTTTGATTAGGTCCCATTTGTCTATTTTGGCTTTTGTTGCCAGTGCTTTTGGTGTTTTAGTCATGAAGTCCTTACCTATGCCTATGTTCTGAATGGTTTTGCCTAGGTTTTATTCTAGGGTTTTTATGTTTAAGTCTTTAATCCATCTGGAGTTAATTTTATTGTAAGGTGTCAGGAAGGGGTCCAGTTTCTGCTTTCTGCACATGGCTAGCCAGTTTTCCCCAACACCATTTATTAAACAGGGGAATCCTTTCCCCATTGCTTGTTTTTGTCAGGTTTGTCAAAGATCAGATGGTTGTAGATGTGTGGTGTTGCCTCCGAGGCCTCTGTTCTGTTCCATTGGTCTATATCTCTGTTTTGGTACCAGTACCATGCTGTTTTGATTACTGTAGCCTTGTAGTAGTTTGAAGTAGGTAGTGTGATGCCTCCAGCTTTGTTCTTTTTGCTTAGGACTGTCTTGGCTATGTGGGTTCTCTTTTGGTTCCATAAAAAAATTAAGGTGGTTTTTTTCCAGTTCTGTGAAGAGGGTCATAGGTAGCTTGATGGGGGATAGCATTGAATCTATAAATTACTTTGGGCAGTATGGCCGTTTTCATGATATTGATTCTTCCTAACCATGAGCATGGAATGTTTCTCCATCTGTTTTTGTCCTGTCTTATTTCCCTGAGCAGTGGTTTGTAGTTCTCCTTGAAGAGGTCCTTTACATCCTTTGTTAGTTGTAGTCCTAGGTATTTTATTCTCTTTGTAGCAATTGTGAATGGCAGTTCGCTCTTGATTTGGCTCTCTTAAGTCTGTTATTGGTGTATAGGAATGCTTGTGATTTCTGCATGTTGATTTTGTATCCCGAGACTTTGCTGAAGTTGCTTATCAGTTTAAGGAGATTTGGGACTGAGATGATTGGGTCTTCCAAATATACAATCATGTCGTCTGCAAATAGAGACAATTTGACTTCCTTCTTTCATAATTCAATACCCTTTATTTCTTTTTCTTGCCTGATTGCTCTGGCTAGAACTTCCAATACTATATTGAATAGGAGTGGTGGGAGAGGGCATCCTTGTCTAGTGCCAGATTTCAAAAGGAATGCTTCCAGTTTTTGCCCATTCAGTATGATATTGGCTGTGGGTTTGTCGTAAATAGCTTTTATTATTTTGAGATACATTCTGTTGATACCTAGTTTATTGAAAGTTTTTAGCATAAAGACCTGTTGAATTTTGTCGAAGGCCTTTTCTGCATCCATTGAGATAATCATGTGGTTTTTGTCTTTGGTTCTGTTTATGTGGTGAATTACGTTTATAGACTTGTGTATGTTGAAGCAGCCTTGCATCCCTGGGATGAAGCCTACTTGATCGTGATGGATAAGCTTTTTGATGTGCTGTTGCAATTGGTTTGCCAGTATTTTATTGAAGATTTTTGCATCTATGTTCATCGTGGATATTGACCTGAAGTTTTCTTTTTTGTTGAGTCTCTGCTGGGTTTTGGTACAGCTTCTAAAGAGTACAGCTCTTTAAAGGTGAAACTAAATCACATTAGGGTAGAATCACTACCAAAGTTTTGGATTTAAAAGGGACTTTGGCCATTCTGAAAGAAGGAGGCAAGTCTGACCAATTTGCTAGCCCAGCAGGAAAGAGATTGTTGCTTCTATAGTGTGATATGGTTTGGCTCTGTGTCCCCACCCACATCTCATCTCGAATTGTAATCCCCCACATGTCAAGGGAGGGACCTGGTGGGAGGTGATTGGACCATGGGGGGCAGATTCCCCTAGGCTGTTCTTAGGATAGTGAGGGAATTCTCACGAGCTCTCAAGGTTTTAATAGTGGCAGTTTTTCCTGCACCCTGTCTCCCTGCTGCTGCCATGTAAGATGTACCTTGCTTCCTCTTCAGCTTCTGCCATGATTGTAAGTTTCCTGAGGCCTCCTCAGTTATTCAGAACTGTGAGTCAATTAAACCTCTTTTCTTTATAAATTGCTCAGTCTCAGGTATTCTTTATAGCAGCATGAGAATGGACTAATACATAGTGCCCGAGTGATTTGCTAGCAATAAAAAACAAAAAAAATTCCATGAGGTTCCATGTGGTCCAAACAAGACTTAAGCTGTGACAGATGCCAAAACTACATTGGAAGCCTTGACAGGACCAGCTGACTCTTCCATATAGTTTCCAGCCTCTAGGCTTTTCAAGTCTTAGCTGGAAATACTAGAAACAGAATCCCAGTCTTTTGAAGTCTGTCTAGCAAAATCACTTTGTGATTTTGTGCTTAAAAGAAAAAAGCATGAATTTGATTCTGTAAAACAAATTAGTATGTAATGAAATGATTTAAAATTTACTACATTCATTATCTGTTCATAGTATTTGGCATGATTACAATAAAACTCCATTAGAGAAATATGGAATGATCTGGATTCAGAATTATCTGATTTCTTAATGAAGAACAATAGGGCATTTAGTTGGTTGAGAAACAACAGTTCCTTTGAATTACAAATTAACTCAATATTAGTGTTGTGGTTTTAATGCGTTTAATGTTTGATCACAGTGGGAAGTCTACTAGGCTTGAGACAGGAAATCTGAATTCTAATTCTAGGCCTGTTACTACATGCCTCGTGACCTTAAACAAAGCAGTTCACCTCTCTGGGCTTTGGTTTCCTCATCTGGAATATGAAAGGACTGTACTAAAATATTCTTCAAGGTTTTCTTCCTACCTCTGAAATACAGTGGCTCGATTTCTTCTTTCCCCCCAGAGCACTTTGATTCCCACACCTCCCTCCTCTATTCCAAGCTTCTAGGTTACTCTTGCCCTCACTTCCCCCACTGCCCAAGGTTATTCTTTGTCACATCTGTCATCCTAGGAAGATAGTGCCTATCCCAGGCTTCTTCCTCCTGGACTCCAATAAAACTTCCTCTCATGTGTCCCATTTCCCTCAGAGCCATTCTGCACGTGGATTTCCTTTTCTGAATAACAGTCCCTTCACCTAAGGGAGTGAAATGACACTGAGGATATGAGCTACTGTGGCCAGGTCAAGGTTGGGGAAAGGTCAAGTTCTGCTGTCTGTTCCATGCTATCAGAGCCTGCTCCGGGGAATCAAGGCTTGCGTGCTTGCTTCTGATGTGGGTCTGTAAGGAGGGTCCTGGTGGTTTGAGAGACTGAGGGTGAGAGATGCCTGCCTGGCTTTGAATAAAAACAAAGGGAAAACCTTTTCCCAAAATGCATAAACATCAGCCTATTCAAGCCGGGTATGGTGGCTCATGCCTGTAATTCCAGCACTTTGGGGCCGCAGTGGGCAGATCACTTGAGGTCAGGAGTTCAAGAGCAGCCTGGACAACATGGTGAAACCCCATCTCTACTAAAAATACAAAAATTAGCCAGGCAGGTTGGTGCACGCCTGTAATCTTAGCCACTCTGGAGGCTGAGGCACAAGAATTGCTTGAACCTGGGAGGCAGGGGTTGCAGTGAGCCAAGATCGCGCCACTGTACTGCAGCCTGGGTAACAGTGTGAGATCCTGTCTCAAAAAAAAAAAAAAAAAAAAAAAAACAGTCTATTCAGTCATTTAAAATTTTAATTTAAACTTATGCAAATGAGGTAGAGTATATGTAATTGCATGTATGTACATTAATTTACAGCATCGTAATAATTTATATCTGTACTTAAACATAAGTGGTTTTGTTTTGATTTTTGCCTATGGGGATCTCACCCCAAACTCCTGGGTGTTTGTCTAATTCTCTCTTGGGTTCTTTTCCCCATCGTGGGCTTTCGAAGGAAGCTTGCCGGGCAATGGAGACACCAAGGCACTAAGAGTAAATATTACTTCACGATCTCCTATACTGCCTGTCCTCCCAATTCTATGAGTTAGTCAGCATATTTATCTTATAACCCTGCATGTCACAATACCTACCCTGCCTATGACATAGACACGAGATCACAAAGTGCATGCGTGACATTTACAAGCTCTCCTGAACCCCAAATCTTCTCTCCAAAAACCAAGTTCCCCCGAGCATCTCCCAGTTGGCTGGATTGGCACAGTTGGAGTGTATATTTATGCATGTGTGTGTTTACCCTACAGGCTAAGTGATTGCATCTTTTCTTTTAAAACACTTACATGAGAAATATCTCCTGTGTATAGCCTGAAACTTATTTTTCACTTTAATCAAAACATGATCTCTCACCTATCAATATCTTGGCCCATGTGTTGTTATGCCGTGGCAGAAATCCTGAGTATGAGAAAACCGAAAGGCAAGGAAATTCTTGTGTCTTCTCCCTTGGTATTCCACCTCCCCACCCCCCCACCCTCATGTCTAGACATTGCGGCAGGCTTCACAGTTACCACCCTTTTTCTTTTCCACATTTCATTAATTGGACAAGTCAAACAATAGCTAATCTGGCAATTCTGTACAAGTTAAAACACTGGGACATGTTACCCCGCATTGCCTGCCAAATCACACTAAAATTTGGATCCACAAAGGTGCTGAAAGACTTTTTTAAAAGTTTGTCCTGCCTGGCTTCCTGCTTTTTTGGCCAACTTCTATAAGGGATCAGAGGAAGTTGTTCAAGAAGCGAATCAACAATAATACCATAAACCCTACCTCCTTGTTATTTTTCACAGTTAACTGAAATCCAGAGTTTGGGGGCGGGGGAAAAAGGGAGTGAGACAGAGTGTCCCCACACCCTGAGATAATTGCATCAGGGTGGAAAAATGAACACCACACCCAGGCGGTCAGATTTCTGGGGTCACTTAATCATGCTCTGCACACCTGTGCGAAGAAGGCAGTGCAGCTGCAGAGACAAATGCTGTTAGACGAAGAGGCCAGTGATCCTGTTCCTTGCTAGATTTAGCTGCTTCCAAATGTCCAAAATGAGCTCAAACAGTCTTTGAAAAGTGAAGTGAAGCGAAAGCACAAAAATGGTCTCTGCAGTATGCTCTGCCAGAGTGAGTCTTGGGGCCAAAACTACTCTTCCACACAGCTTCAACCTGTGCTCGGGTTTCCAACAGCTCACAGGACCTCAGTTCCCCATGGCCATGGCGTTCTTCAGATGCTCTGTACACGGGGCGAGCTGTATACATGAGGGTTTCCAGCAGCCCCCAGAAGCACCTTCAGATTTAGTCCCTCTAAATATCATCAACTCTGTCTGCACCTCTTCTTCCTGGGTTTCCTCACTGATAGTATTCCCAGTAAATGTTACTAAGAGGTGAGAATGTGAACACTTGCAGAAAGCAGAACAGCGATCATTCCTTTATCACAGATTTCCGTGGAAATCCAGGAAATGAAACAGAAAGGAAGTTGATCAAAGAACTACTTTAGGTTTGTAGTCTGATTTCATGAAAGTTTAGTCAGGAGACCATACTAGACAATCTCAATGGCCAATTCAGTCCTGAAATGCAGTTTTTTGTTTTTGTTTTTGTTTTTTTTGCCTGCACACTAGGATTTGGGTGTGGATTGGGAACAGGATGTAATATACCAATGCAGGCCCTGAGCCCGGCTTCTGATCTCCTGAGTTCAAAAGACGCGGTCTGGTTGCTGCATCCGTCCGTGGATTTGGTCTGTTTTACAGCTAGGGGCAAAGATCCCGTGTTTGAGCAGAAACCCTGGGGTGGTTCTGAGATTGCCATTGATGATCCCAAACCTACCCTGGAAGTCTTCAGAAGGACATAGCTATCCATCTCTCTAGGGCTCTTAGAAGAGGACCTGGGGTTGGCCTGGAGCCTCTGAAAGCAATTACCAGCAAAGCCCATCCCCTTGTGGGGAATCCACTTCAGTCTTTGCAGTCATCTAGAGCTAGCACGGATGATAAAGCAGGTTTGCTATCAGTGCCCTGTAGTCCCTGTTAGAGCCCACAGGCCCCATGTTGTTCTTTCCCTTTCTTCCTCCCCGGCATTTAATACACTCATGTGGCTCCTGCGTGGTCCAGCGTATTCCACCAGCTAGATGAACCCTGGTGCCTCCCAGCCACTATCACACCTCACTTGGGTCTTGCAGCAGTGTCTGGTCTTGAACCTCCTACAATCTGTTTTCTATCCTAGAGCACAAATCTTATCATGTCATAGTCTTTCCTAAAGCTCATCCTTGGCTTTCCATTAGCATTTGGTTGGACGGGCATGCTTCTTTCCATGGTGGGCTTGTCATTTAACATCTGGCCTCTGCTGCTGTCTCCAGCCTCACCCCTTGCTACTTTCCTACGCACATGCCAATACTCTCTGCAGAATTTTCTTCAGTTCCTTTGCTGAACGATGCCTTCCAGCCTTCATAGCTGCTATTCCCTCTCCTGGAATACTCTTTCCTTTCTTCTTTGCCAAGGCCATCTTTGACATGGGGTCACTCCTCATCGTTCTCCTCCATGAAGCACCCTAATTTCCCTAGGCTGGTTTCTGTTCTCTTACAGCCACCTGTATGTCCCGTCATACTTCCTTGTCACTACTTTGTTGGTTACCTGTCACCCCTGACTATACAGAAGGCTCCACGGATGCAGAAACTTTACCTGTTTTGTTTGCCATCAATCCATTCAGGCACCTGGATATATTCTTACTGCCATGCTTAGCAGATAGTGGAAACTCACGATTACCCTTGGCGTGATGGATCTTGAAAAATAACAATACTCCCTAATATTTCCACTTTGGGGTCTACAACATTACTTCCTTTGACACATCATCTTGAGAGGTAGGCAGATGAGCTCCACCTTAATATACCAGTGTCCTGGGGTCAGGCCTCGTGTTAGTTTCTAAGGATACAAAGATGATGAAAGCATGATCTTTGTACCCGAGAATCTCAAAGTCTAGACAGAAACAAAGTGTGAGGAGCTGTGATGAGGTGTAAACCAATGTGAAGGAAACAGAGAAAAGCTACTGACTTGACCTGGAGAAGGTAGAAAGATCACAGGAGTCCTTCTTGTCTTCCTGCAAGCTTCTACTGATGCTTTGAGAATAACTTACCTGTTACGTGGTCCTTGTCTTTTCTCCTCTCTATCCCTTTTTGAGGCTCCCTCAGTTCTACATAGAACAAACTGAACTGTGGTCCCATAGCACACTCCTTTTATGACACCTATCAAGTTCCTCGAGTCTAGGAAATTTCTGTAAGTCCGGAAAAGTGGGAGTCGGGCCCACCAGATGGCTGCTACATGCGGGCTGAGTTGCCTCCAGAGAGAGAACTTGATCCCAGACACACTTAGCCCAGTGGGGAAACCTGAGTCATCAGGCAGGAGAGGCAATCCACAAGCTAAAGGATGAGAAGCAATTCTGAGGACAGCGGGATGTCTGCCGCTCAGATTTTCATACCTCTAAACCTCTAGTGCAAACTCACAGCTGGAGTGTGAGCTGGAGGGCTATGAATACAAGCCAAAAGGACTGTTTCACTAAGAACCTTTAAGAGATTCAGATATTGGCTGCATTCTTTGGGAGCCCTCTAACAGACAGAGACATAAAGGAGAAATGGGCATCCTCTCCCTTTATCCACTGTAGGCCACTTCTCTGGTACTACAGGGACCCCAGTGAGCCTGGAATAGCCCCTGGCCAAGCAGCAGTGACACTCAGCCAAGACTTCAATGCCCTAAGTAGAAAGACAAGCACCCAGTGGGACAAGATAGATCCCTAGGATAGTACTTACCAAATTGTGGGGCTTGATGCTTTAGTTAGTGGGTCATGAAAATAAATTGGTGGCTCATGACCAGTAGTTTTTAATAGACTAGAATAGGATTGAAAAATCAGAGTGCTTCACAAGTAGTGTTTTATGGAAGTAGACATATATGTATATGCAAGTATGTGGCATGTGTGAGTACATGTATATACTTACTGCCATGCTTAGTAGATTTAGCAGAAACTCACCACCACCCTTGGCCTGATGTGTATAAATGTATTGGGTCATTATGTAAAATATATCCCTTCCTGTGGACCATGGTCAAAATCACAAAGGGATTGCCTGTGGACCAGTAGTATCCAATAGAAATGGTAGTTAACTTAAATCTTGTATTTAACTTCATAAATATTCCTAGATGTAACCAAGTGGGGTTTGCAAGAGCAAGCTGCAGGATCCACTATAATAGCCACTAGCACATGTGGCGATTAATTAACTAAAAGTAACAATTCCATTCCTTAGTAGTACCAGCCACATTTCAGATGCTCAAAACAGGCTAGTACATTTTTTGCATATACCTTATTGGATAGCACAGATATAGAACATTTCCAACATCCAGAAGGTTCTATTGGACAGCTCTAGGCTAGAGGTTCCATAGCAGCAGAAGCAGGGGAAGAATTAGTGAAATACAGGCACTTACTCTTCTGGCTTCTGCCTATACCCACAGACAGATAAGCCCTGGGAATCCTAGAGAAATGATGTACTATCTACTTCCCCCACAACCTATTCGCAGCCTGTCCAGCTGGATTGTGAGACCCTTGAAGATGGATACTGTGTCTTACTCATCTTTTTTTTTTTTTTTTTTTTTTTGAGATGGAGTTTCTCTCTCGTTGCCCAGGCAGGAGTGCGATGGCGCGATCTCAGCTCACTGCAACCTCCGCCTCCTGGGTTCAAGAGATTCTCCTGCCTCAGCCTCCTGAGTAGCTGAGATTACAGGCCCGAGCCACCATGCCCGGCTAATTTTGTATTTTTAGTAGAGTCAGGGTTTCTCCATGTTGATCAGGCTGGTCTCGAACTCCTGACCTCAGTTGATCTGCCTGCCTCGGCCTCCCAAAGTGCTGGGATTACAGGCGTGAGCCACTGCACCCAGCCTGCCGTACTCATCTTTGTCAACAAGAAGAGTAAATTTAGGGAACTGAGAGAACTGAAGCTGAAGAGTTGAGAAGTTTCAGCTGAAAAGCTAGAAAGTTCAGTTTTAGACACGTTAAGTTTGAAGATTAGGAGGTATCCAGAAACAGGTGTTCCCAGGCTACAGTTCTTAACCCCGCTTCTGTGTCGGAAATTACCTGCGGAGTTTTAAAAACATGCAAATGCTTAGACCTTGCTCTAAATAAATTGGATCAGAAATCCCAGGGATGGGGTATGCACACTTACATATTTTTAAACTGCTACAGGTGATTGTGAAGCATAGTCAAGATTGGCTCCATCATTGACCCCAGGCAGCAAAAAATATAAATATAGAACTTGAAAAAAGCGTAAGCTGGACATTAGATTCAGAACATTAACATTCAAACTGTACTTGTGCAAAAGGAATGGATACCTTCACTCACGGAGACTGAAGAACAAGACGAGAGGAACAAGCAGAAAAGCTAAGATGAAAAGAGGCAAGACTAACAAAGGAGCCTGAGAAGTGGAGGTCAAAGAACGAAAAAGGCGCATCAGTAAGTGTGCATTTAGATGCAAGTAGCGGGATGTCCTAGCTCACGTCAGCTTAAGCAATAAGGAAACTGATTACGCCACACACAAGAAGTTCACTAGCATGGGCTCCAGGCATCGTACGTGAGGGCTTCAACTTCACTTCTGTGAACTTGTCCAGAACAGCGTTGGCTTCCTCCCCCCGGCTGGAGGGGAAATGACTGCACAAGTTTTTAAAGCAATTGTTCATTGTCAGAGCAGGACAGAACCACCACGATTGACTTAGACTAATCGTATTTGGGTTTGAATGAATGTTAAGGTGTCAATCACAGTAAACATGACAGAAGGGAAGCAGAAGAGATGCGTGTCAGAGAAGCCTAAGGAGAAAGTAGATGACCTGCAGAGTCAGAAGCTGCATTGAGGTGAGAGTGCATACTTTGCACATAGTAGAATTGAATCATTTTTAATAAAACATATTGTCTGGTGGTTGATCATGATAAATTACCCTTATCTAGATGGAACCATGGCATATAATAACTCGGAATTCTAGCAGGTCACTCAAAGGCAGAGATCAAGAAACACAGAGGGTCATAGTAAAACAACAAGAAAAAAGAATGGAAGGTCAAGAATGGGGAGAAACAAAAAGAACTTTTTAAGTTGCCATTAACAGCACAGAAGACATTTTACCATCATATCCGGCCAAGGAAAAAAAAAAAGTTAAATCAACCAGAGAACACATACTCCAAAGATCCAGATTTAAGAGCAGCTGTAACTTGTGACTTATGGTAAATTTAAAGAACTTCAGTGTCTTGTTTTACTTAGTGTTGTCAAGGCAGCCCCATGGCCTTGAAAACTTTGGCAAAGCAATTTTTGGCCAACAGAGAAGCCATCTCTCAGCGGCCTCCATTGGCCATTACCCGCTGTGTAGATCAGTTCCTTGATTCTATTCTCAGAACAAGTTTTCCAACAGATGATAAGTCAATGAAAACACACTGAGAATTGTAAGATAATTGATTTTCCATCTGTTTTCACCTGTGCTCAATTGAGGATACCAGACCATAGCCCAGGCAATATATGACAGAGGCCAATGCTACTCCACCCGTATTTTATAAAGTGCCCATCATGCCAATTTGAGCATTGCAGCTGTAAATAACAAGACCCCAGAGTGCCGGGGGAGTGATCTCATTCTCAGACATACATCCGAAGCTTAAAGACAACCAGCGTGTCGTTCGGGATCACTGCGTTACTGGGGGTGCTGCGCTCACTAACGCTCATGTGGCCCCGCTTCATTTCCTAAGAGTTCCTATGTATACTCTCCCCTCCCTTTTCCATCTGGGAATTGCATAAACTGTTTTCCAGGGACCAAAATGTAAGAACCATGCACTAGGAGATTTGGTAAGAAGTAGGGAAGCCACATCATCTGTGCTGGCATAGTCTGCTAGTTTCATTTTTGTATTACTCAGTGGGGAATTTAACAGCAAAGCACACTGGAGATGTCAATTGAAAACTCTCCTTAAACTCTTGTCAATGGTTTCCCATGGCTTTTGCAATAAAGATCAAATTCCTAGTATGGCTTACAAGACCTTGTAGGGTCTGCCAGCCCCTCCAGTATCCACCATGCCGCCCCCTACTTCTCACTGTCCTCTGGTTCCCTGGCAGAGGAGTCCCAATTCCCTCTTTCCGGAACCCTCTACCTCATGGGTAGTCTTCACCTACTTTATTTTTAATAATGCTGAAAAGTTCAACTCGAAAGTTACTTCCTCAAAGAAGCCATCCTAGATTAGATTAGGATCATCCATTATACCTTTTCCTACTATCTGTATTTTTTCTTCTAGGACATTTATTCACTTGTGTAATTAGTTCTTTAATTTCTGTCTTTGGCAGATACTCTAAGTATAATATGTTGAGTTTAGTGATCACTCTCCTCAGCACCCAGCCCAGTGCCTGGCACATTGTAACTCAGTAAGTATCTTGTCTACCAAATGACTGCATGCGTGCGTTGCCATTCCTCATCCCCATTTAAGCTGAAGTGGGGTGATTCTAAATTCCAATCTGTTCAATATTGAAATAGCACAAAACATTTTTTCTTATGCTAGTTACATTCCATCTGATTTCTTCTCCCTTTGTTCAAATGCTTTTTTTTTTTTTTTTTTTGAGACGGACTCTCACTCTGTCACCAGGCTGGAGTACAGTGGTACAATCTCAGCTCACTGCAGCCTCCACCTCCTGGGTTCAAGTGATTCTTTTGCCTCAGCCTCCCGAGTAGCTGGGACTATCGGCGCATGCCACCGTACCCAGCTAATTTTTGTATTTGTGGGTAACACCCCCCATGGGCACCGAGGAAGGAGAACTGTGCAGACCCCAGGCACAATTAGTGCCTGAAGTATAACTCGCTGCTTACTATATCTAGCTTATATATATAATCATACTTAGTCCCATATAATCTTTCTATATAATCATATAGGCATTGTAGTCGGAGCTGTACCGACACATTTAGTGCTGACTTATAGAATCCTTCTATATAACCATATAGTAGCTTGTAGTAGGAGGAATGCCTAGAGCAGTCACAGAACAGAAGCAGTACATGGGAAAACAGCCAGACCAGGACGAGAACCAAAGACCCAGACGGTGGCGTCCCTGCCTGAAAGGGCATATGCTGTATGGCAGGCTTGGCGCAAGTGCCTCTCCTCCTGATAAAGGATTTGGAGTACCTTGCATCCAGTTCCTGTGGAAAGTAGGCCTTAGGCCTCAGATCCTGCAAATAACTGAGGGAGAAGAACCCCTCTGGTGTGACCAGTCACGGCGGCTGTACACCCTGTCAGTCTTTTCTCGCTTTTGTGCAAGTCATCCTCTCATAAATATCTTAAGAGCACAAGTCTGTCAGCTCCCACTGCATTGGCTTACAGTATCCTTCAATTATGAATCCTTTGAAGTCTCCAGCCCCAAGATAAGAAGCGTTGCACACAGCCCACCTCCTTGCCTCGGCGACCTAATGGGAGTGGACCCCTTCTGTACACAACCCTCTACTGTTGTGCACAGCACGGCCCCCTACTGCGCACAGCCCACCTCTCTGCCCAGGTGACATAATGAGGTAGCCCCTTCGCTTGTGACTCACGTGATTATGTATGCCCTATCACTAAGCCTATAGATGATGACCTCACTTAGGACCTTCCCCCTGCCTGTACCTAATAAATATAGATGCTTCTGTGCATTCGGGACCTCGCCTGTCACTGCTCAAAGGTGGCATGGCCCCCCGAGTCCAGATGCTCTTCACCAGTTCTTCAGTGTCCTGTCTCTTTACTTCTCAGATCCTGCACCTCAGCACAGCATAAGGGACATCCCATGACCCTGTGGGGCTCAACAGCCCTACAGTATTTTTAGTAGAGATGGGGTTTCACCATGTTGACCAGGATGATCTCGATCTCCTGACTTCATGATCCGCCCACCTCGGCCTCCCAAAATGCTGGGATTACAGGAGTGAGCCACTGAGCCCGGCTCAAACACTTTTTAAATAACAATTTAGAAAAATTTACATACCATATAATTCACCCACTTAAAGTATACAGTTCAGTGATTTTTGGCATATTCACAGTTATGCAGTCATCACCGCCATTAATTTTTTATATGGTTTGGCTTTGTGTCCCACCCAAATCTCATCTTGACTTGTAATCCCACAATCCCCATGTATCATGGAAGGGACTCAGTAGGAGGTAATTGAATCATGGGGGCAGTTTCCCCCATGCTGTTCTCGTGATAGTGAGTGAGTTCTCACAAGATCTGATGGTTTTATAAGCATCTGGCATTTCCCCTGCTGGCATTCATACTTCTCTTTCTGGCCACCATGTGAAAAAGGACATGTTTGCTTTGCTTTCTACCACGATTGTAAGTTTCCTGAGGTCTCCCCAGCCCTGCAGAACTGTGAATCAATTAAACCTCTTTCCTTTATAAATTACCCAGTCTGGGGCAGTTCTTTATAGCCACATGAGAACAGACTAATACAATTTTAGAATCCTTTTCATCATTCCAAAAGGAAATCCTGTGCCCATTACCCAGGTATTCCTCCATTTTCTCCCAGACCTGGGCAATCAATCTACTTTCTGTCCCTGTAGATTTGCCTATTTGGGACATTTTATATAAATGGAATCATATAATATGTGGTATTTTGTGACTGGCTTCTTCACTTAGCATAATGTATCAAGATTATAGCATATATCAGTACTTCATTTCGTTTTATTGCCAAATAATACTCCATTCCATAGATATACACTTTATCAGCTGATGGTCACTTTGTTTCTTTTAGGTATTATGAATAATACTGCTGCTATTTATCCATTGATGTGCAAATTTTTGTATGGACATGTGTTTTCATTTTTCATGGCATATACATTGGAGTAGAATGTCTGGGTCATATGGTAATTCTATGTGTAACCTTTTGAGGAACTGCCAAACTGATTTCCAAAGCAGCCATACCATTGTACCTTTCTACCAGAATGATATAAGGGTTCTAATTTCTCCACATCTTCACCAACACTTGTTATGGTCAGACTTTTTAATTATAGCTATCCTAGTGGGGTATGAAGTAGTGTCACATTGTGGTTATTATTATTATTAATATTATTATTATTTTTGAGATGGAATCTTGCTCTGTCAGCCAGGCTGGAGTACAATGGTGTGATCTCGGCTCACTGCATCCTCCGCTTTTCAGGTTCAAGCAATTCTCCTGCCTCAGCCTCCCGAGTAGCTGGGACTACAGGCATGCACCACCATGCGCAGCTAATTTTTGTATTTTTAGTAGAGATGTGGTTTCACCATGTTGGCCAGGCTAGTTTCAAACTCCTGACCTCAGGTGACCCACCCACCTCAGCCTCATAAAGTGTTGTGATTACAGGCATGAGCTACCGTGCCCGGCCCACATTGTGGTTTGGGTTTGCATTTCCTTGGTAATTAATGATGTTGAGCATCTTTTCATGTGCTCGCTGGTCATTTGTATACCTTCTTTGCAGAGATGTCTATTCAGAGCCCTTGGCTATTTTTTAATGTAGTTGTTTTTGTTGTTGTTCTTTATACATCCTAGGTATGAATTCCTTAT
Organism: Ateles fusciceps; assembly: GCA_036589455.1. Classification (NCBI taxonomy): domain Eukaryota; kingdom Metazoa; phylum Chordata; class Mammalia; order Primates; family Atelidae; genus Ateles; species Ateles fusciceps. Next base: position 455,648 of record JAZHEH010002135.1, read on the forward strand.
CAGACATCTGACTTACAAAAATTTTCTGTCCCTTTATGGGTTGTCTTTTCACTGCTTTGTTACTGTACTTTGAGGCACAAAAGTCTTTGATTTTGATGAAATCAAATTTACCTACTTTTTCATTTGTTGCCTGTACTTTGGTGTCATATCTATTTCAACATTGCCTAATCTGAAGTCACAAAGACTTAGGCCTATTTTTCTTTTGTGAGTTTTTATTTTTGATCTATTTGAGCTATTTTTATAGGTGATGTGAAGAAGAGTTCCAGCTTCATTCTTCTGCATGTGAGTATTCAGTTGTCCAGTACTATTTACTGAAAACTCTTCCCCCAATTGAATTATTGTGTTACCTTTGTCAAAAATCAATTAACTGGAAATGTGATTTCTGGACTCATAACTTTATTCCACTGGAGCTATATATCCAACCTTATACAAGTGCCACACTGTCTTGATTGTTGTAGCTTTGTAGTAAGTTTTGAAATTGGGATATGTAAGTCCTCCAAGTGTGTTCTTTTACAAGATTATTTCAGCTATTCTGTGTCTGTTGAATTTCCTTGTGAATTTTAGGGTCAGTTTGTCTATTTCTGCAAAGAAGCTAGCTGGGGTTTTGATAGGGATTACATTAGATCTGTTGATCAGTTTGGGAACTATTGTCATCTTATTGCCATCTTAACGATATTAATTCTTCTGGCCCACGCACATGAGATGTCTTGCCATTTATTTAGTAGGCCTTCTTTAATTTCTTTCAACAATGGTTGGTAGTTTTCAGAGTACATGCTTCACACTCCTTTTGTTAAATTTATTCCTAAACATTTTATTATTTTTGATGCTATTTATAAATGAAATTATTTTCTTAATTTCATCTTTGGATTGTTCATTACAAGTAGATAGGAATAAAATTGATTTTTGTATGCTGATCTTGTACCCTACAACCTTGCTGTTCAAACATGTTAAAGGTATCACAACCTGGAATCTGAACTATCTATTCTATTTCTTTCTTTCCTTTTTTTTTTTTTTTTTTTTTTTGAGATGGAGTCTCGCTCTGTCGCCCAGACTGGAGTACAGTGGCATGAACTGGGCTCACTGCAACCTCTGTCTCCCAGGTTCAAGCGATTCTTGTGCCTCAGCCTCCTGAGTGGCTGGGACTACAGGTGTGTACTACCACACCCAGCTAATTTTTGTATTTTTAGTAGAGATGGGGTTTTGCCATTTTGGCCAGGCTGGTCTCAAATTCCTGACCTTAGGTGATCCACCCACCTTGGCCTCCCAAAGTGCTGGGATTATAGGCATGAGGCACCCTGCCCAGCCTATCAGTTCTATTTCATCTAATTAATCACATCTGGGTTGAAATCTTACTGTTGTTAAATGTTCCTCTTTATGTGGAGGTCTTATTTTAAATGAATCAATTAAATTGTCGTATTCAAAGGACAACTTGGCTGATTATAATATGCACAGGCCACACTTTCTTTTGCTGAGAGCTCTAAAGATACTGCCCCATTCCCTTTTGGGTTAGACATGGCTATGGAGAAGAATTAAACCAGTCTGCCTGTATCCCTCTTTTGCGATTGCCTTCTTTCTGCTTGAATGCTTGATTGAAACTCAATTACTTAATAGTTCTGTATCTGTTTCCTAGAAGGGAGGGGTGTCCTTTAGATCCTCAGCAGAGTTATCAATTTCAGTAAATGTGATATTGACAATACTTTACCATGCATATTCCAATTTGATCAATTGACTCAATAATGTTTATTATAGCATATTCCCTTGTAATCCAAGATCTTCTGTTAAGTTCATGTATTGCATTAAGTTGTCATCTTCTTTAAGCTCCTTTCATATGAATCATCAGTTCATTGGTGTTTGTCTCTTATGACAATGACGTTTTAAAAGAGTACAGATCATTTGCTTTTTTAAATAGAATGTTCTTTAGATTCCAGTTTTATATTCCCAGCCAGAACACCCAGAATACTATATAGATGTTGTGTCTTTCTAGGGTCTCACAGCCATCTGATGTCTATCTGACCCTCATTTGTGGTGTTAATTCTAATCCCCCTAGCTGAGATGTTACCCAATTCTATTGCATTACTAATATTCTAAAATGTTAACATTTGTCTTTTTCCTCTGTTCCAGCTGCATAATCTCAAACTTTTTCTCTGTCAGTAGTTTGATATTATACTTTGTATCCATTTTCCTTGCTGTTTCTAATTAATTCATTCAACCTCTAATAGTATTGTTCTGGCCCTCTGTATGCTTCCTTATCTCTACCATCTCCCTTTTTTAGCCACATCTGTTGTTTCAGCACTTCATCTTGTTTCTTAGTCTTACTTTTATTTTCTCATTCTGTGTTGGCAGCTGTCCAGATCTTCTGTTTTTCCTGACATGATGTGGGTAAATTCTTGACCCCCTTCCAATTTACCTAAAATTTATTTATTTTTCTCTTGTAGCTCCAATTCGAGGTCTATATCAGGTGGTCTATACACTTTTCTCTACCCTGACAATATGATCATAGGGGAGGAGGCAGAGAGTTCAACTGGAATTGTGTGTCCCCAGTGGACGTGGACTCTGCAGAATTTCTTCCATGTCCTATGCTGGAAGTGCAGACCTCATACTTGGGGATATATCCTGTTCCTAATGTGTTGCATCTTTAGGCTTGAAATGTATGCTTCAAATTGTAAATGAATCTATAGTAAATGGCACACTCAGGGGGATTTTATCTTCTGTCTCTAATAAAATACCCGGGGCTTTTCCTTGTTTTTTCCTAGAGTTTATTTTTTTATTTTTATTTATTTATTTATTTATTTTGAGACAGAGTCTCACTTCTCAGCTCACTGCAACCTCTGCTTTCCAGGTTCAAGCGATTCTCCTGCCTCAGCCTCCTGAGTAGCTGGGACTACATGTGCCCACCACCATGCCTGGCTAATTTTTGTATTTTCAGTAGAGATGGGGTTTTACCATGTTGGCCAGGCTGATGAACTTCTGACCTCAAGTGATCCACCCGCCTCTGCCTCCCAAAGTGCTGGGATTACGCGTGTGAGCCACTGCGCCCGGCCAGAGTTTGTTACTTTCCTTGTCAATTCTCTTCTCTCTAAATTGAGGCTTACTGATAAGAATTTGAGTTTTGTTGACTTGCCTTTTTCACCCCCAGTATGACTTCAAGTGACTGTAGGTAGAGTTAAGGGTGAGGTTAAGAGCAGTGGTGTGGGGGTAAATGTTCAACTACTGACTGTCAAAAATAAAAATCCCTAATGCATCAGGTATACCAGTTTTCATAGTGTAAATATTCCCACCATAGCCAAGTTCAAGCTGCGAACGTGGCATTACTAACGCGGAGCTCGCACATACGTCATCATTATATGATATTCCCACCACACAGATAAACTAAATGTAAATAGCCTCGGGAGGATAGATAAAACCAAGATGAAGTAAAACAATTGGGAAGTGATGATTTCTGAGAATTTACTACCTTTGCCTTAAATATAACTTATTAATTGTAAATTTATATAATTTAATCTGTAATAATTGCTGTGTTTATGAACTGGCTCAAAAGATCTCTGAGACCAGACCCGGTGGCTCACGCCTATAATCCCAGCATTTTGGGAGGCCGAGGCGGGCAGATCATGAGGTCAAGAGATCAATACCATCCTGGCCAACATGGTGAAACCCCTGTCTCTACTAAAAATACAAAAATTAGTTGGGCGTGGTGGCATGCACCTGTGGTCCCAGCTACTCAGGAGGCTGAGGCAGAAGAATCACTTGAACCCGGGAGGCGGAGGTTGCAGTGAGCTGAGATCACGCCACTGCACTCCAGCCTGGCGACAGAGTGAGACTCTGCCTTAAAAAAAAAAAATCTCCAAAAATTGGACTGTGGACTCTGACAAACCCCAATATGAAATTGCTCCAAAACAGCACTGAGCCCAAAATAAGAACACACATTATCCAGTTCTTCCTCTGGCTACCATTTCTTTATTTTTATTTTTTATTTTTTGGCACGAAGCTTGGACCTCTTTTCTTCTATGGTTGCTATTGTTAAAATTTTGCTATTTTTTAAACATTGTGTTTTGTTTGTATTAAGGGAAAGAAATTCTGTGATTGGCTTCATCTGGTCATCTTTATTTCCAGATCTTACTCTTTTTCTCACTCTGCAAGTTCCTCTTGGTCTTTTTAGGTTTTATGTACGTTTTGGAACTGAGAAGAAAGTAATATCATCTAAAATAGAAATCATAAGTCTTAGCTAAGTACAAACACTAGCCAGAGTTGGAAACATAGTAAGTTAAGCACTCAAGTTGAGGAAAGTGAACAAAGAAACGGTTGTAGAACTTATGTAAAAATTTCAAACAGACAATATTCAATGATAATAACAGATCATTTACCTTGAAGAAAGAAAGAATCATTTTCCAACACATGGCAGATGGCCAGCCTCTTACATGTTACTTTGAAGGGTCAGTTTTGGTGATAGGTGCCTCAGTGTACCCCAGATCATGTGAGCTGGTCAAATACAGGTAACTTATTTTATGTATATGTTGGGCAAATTATATATATATATATATACACACACATACACACACACACACAACACACATACACACACAACATATATATAATTTTTTTAAAGTTCTATATTGAGAAATTAAGGGTGTTTTTAAAGGATTACTTATTAAATGATTCCTTACTGAATCAAATCATAGATTCTAGTCAATATTTCCAAAAATGCAAGTTATTCTCGGCCCTGGCTGCTCATTAAAATCACCTGGGGGAGCTTTTAAAAAGCACCAATGCCAGGACCCCACTCCAAAAAATTGTGATTGAATTGGTGTAGGGTGGAGAGCTGTGCTATTAGTATTTTTGAAAAACTCCCCAGGTGATTTTCATGGGCAGCCAGGGTTGAGAATCCCTGTCATAATGTAACATTTAGCATTTTATTAACACACCAGAGAATCTACTAAAGTAAATATATTAGCCCCTTAAGACAGTAATGAATAGGAAAAATGGTAAATTTCCTGGAGATGTTTAAAGAAAAACAAGATAGTCATGTCATGAAGGTCTGTTTTGGCTAGGCCTCCAGATGTTTTATAAGATTTTTAAAACCTATGCAATGACTTATGGAGCAAAAGTTTAACCATTGTAATAATAGCTTGAAGCTGCATACTAAAAAATAGTATGTTTTCAGTTTTTCTTTTGGAAGTTCAGGATTGCCACGATCAGGACATCAGCATGTACAGTTATTCATCAGGTGGGGAAGAGACCCAATGAGCTTTCTACAATAAAATCCTATTGATGTGTTTTAGTTACAGAGGGAGTCAAAATGTATCCTTTCTGAGAAAACTGTTTCTCAGGAAGACAAATTAAAATTATAAATAAGATTTTAAGGGGAGATCTCTAAAATGGTTAACCAAATCAACTTCCCCCAAGGGCTTGATTACAAGGGAATTAATAGACTTGTTAGATGGGATAATTATCTACTCACCAAAACAAGATCCCTGAAGATCGCTTCTACTTTTCTTTACTTTTTTTTTTGAGACCGAGTTTCGCTCTTGTTGCCCAGGCTGGAGGGCAATGGCATGATCTCGACTCACCACAACCTCCACCTCCCGGGTTCAAGCGATTCTCCTGCCTCAGCCTCCTGAGTAGCTGGGATTACAGGCGTGCGTCACCACGCCTGGCTAATTTTGTATTTTTAGTAGAGATGGGGTTTCTCCGTGTTGGTCAGTGGTTTCAAACTCCTGACCTCAGGCGATCCGACCGCCTCGGCCTCCCAAAGTGCTGGGATTACAGGTGTGCGTCACATGCCCAGATAATTTTGTATTTTTTTAGTAGAGACGGGGTTTCTCTGTGTTGGTCAGGCTGAAACTACTGACCTCAGGAAATCCGACTGCCTCGGCCTCCCAAAGTGCTGGGATTATAGGCGTGAGCCACTGCGCCTGGCCTGGCCTACTTTTTCAAATTAGATTTGACTATTGAGTATATTTAAAATGATACAGATACATTTCTATATTAATCGGGACTCTTTTGGTTGCACATAAATCCAATTAAAGTTAAGAAGAAAGGAATTTGTTGGGTCAATTGACTGAAAAGTCTAGAGACAGACTTCAGGCAAGGCTGGATCTAGGGTCTTAAACAATGTCATCGGATATTGGTCTTGTCCTTTCCATCTCTCTTTTGTTTTCCCTGCAAGCAGACGCCGTTCTCAGGCAGATCATCTCCTCGTGGTAGCAAGCTGGCTGCCAGGGCTCTAGGCTTTCCTACAGCTGTTCAGCCTCACTCCATCTCAAGAGTGCCAAAAAAACATGAAATTGAGTCTTACTGGCTCGAATTGGCCTGGTTTGGGCCCCCTCCTTGAGCCAATCTCCATATGCACTGGGGTACCATATTCTGATTGCCCAGGCTTTTGTCACATGTTTATCCCTGGAACCGGGGGTGGGGTCAATTGCACCTGATTAACATGATTGAGGGTTGGGTAGAGGGTGGTTACCCAAAGGGGAGACTTCTATCAGAAGACTTGGGATACATGTAGAGGCAAGAAAACAGGTTCACCATGATTTAGACAAATAATTTCAAATTAAACTTCCCCATCTCTCTTTCCTCCAACTTCCCATACAGCTACAACCATGGAGGCTTTACGGTATCTTAGAAGTTATTTTCTTTCTGAAAATTGAACTATGTTATCCTATATCCCTTTGGTATTGTGAATAAATATCTTTGGATAAGAGTGAGGAAACTTGAGCAGTAAATGCTAAGGGGTTGTGCTGCATCAGGTCACTACTGAAGTTTGGTATATTACCTTTTTATTTGCCTCAAGACAGCTAAAATTCATTTGGTATGAGAAACACAACTTTTTGAAGAATAGATTAACATGGCTAAGATGCTGGCTCTCTAAACACTCTTTGGTCACAGAGACAAAAAGCCTTATGTCCAAGTTTCCCTTGAACCCAAAGCAGATGTCTTGAGGTTATTTTCAACTAGAGGGAAGCACACCCTGAATGGATGAGAATATCAATATGAACTACTTCAGAAACACCATGAGTTTCCACAGTTCTGAGGTAGACTATTAGAAGCAAGTTAGGGACCAGTATTGAAAGAGTTTATGGTTTCTATTTTGTTAGTCCCGGTCGTCATGGCAACCACTGGGTTCTACATAAAGCCTGAAGCCAGCAGACATGTAATGGAATACATTCCTCCGTGTGAGTCAACCCTTGTTGAAAAGGAAGCAATCACCCTGTTATGGAAATAAATCATAAACTCCTATGAACTGCTCAGTGTTGAAATAAGCAACTTTTTTGGAATCACATTTCCCCTTCCTCCCACATATTTTTGATGATAAGTAAGTTGGCAGCGCTTCCTTTCTGATGAGCCTGTCCCGTTCCATCTTTAAGAAGGGGCGTGGTCATCTGTGGCCTGCCTATCTACCTCTCAAGGTTTCAGCCAGGATCAGACGAGAAAGCGCGTGAGAGGACTGTGAACGATGCACTGGGCTACACTAACGTGGCTAGTGCTGTTGGTTAGGAGGCCTTAACATTCAGAAATGGAAGTTCCAGATATTATTCTCACCCACCCCTGAGCCATTAGAGACAACTTCCTATGACATACCTACTGATATTTTGTTGGGTCTAAAAACTCAAGTGACGAAATTCCGCTATTCCCCTGGGGCATCCTGTCCACCACAGAGCCAGCAAGTTCTTGCCAGTAGGATATAGTGTTTAATAGCTTGGACTTTGGAGTCAGACAGACGTGAATTCAGATCCAGCTCTGCTGCTTTGTAGCAATGGGAACACAGGCGTGTTACTTACAGTTTTTGCATTTCAGATTCTTGTTTATAAAATGGAGGTAATGGCATCTACTTCATAGAGCTGGGAGGAAAATTCAATACAATAATGTTAATACAATAATGTTAATAAAAGCACCTAGCAGTCTCTGGCACACAGGGGCAAATAATTGTTATTGGCTTTATTCTCTTGGGACATGACCATCTTTACTTTCTTGCTAATTCTTGTTTGAAGTGTTTCTTACCATATTAAATTATTTTTTCTTCTTAATTTTCTTTTGCTTTCAAATATGATTTTAGGGTGGGTGTGGTGGCTCACGCCTATAATCCCAACACTTTGGGAGGCAGAGGTGGGAGGATCACTTGACCCCAGGCGTTCAAGAGCAGTCTGGGCAACATAGTGAGACCCCATCTCTACAAAAAATGAAAAAAATAGCTGGGCATGGTAGAATATGCTTGTAGTCCCAGCTACTTGGGAGGCTGAGGTGGGAGGATCCCCTGAGCCCAGGAGTTTGAGGCTGCAGTGAGCTGTAATTGCACCACTGTACTCCAGCCTGGGCAACAGAGCAAGACCCTGTCTCAAAAAAAAAAAAAAAAAAAAACCCAAATCACCAAATGCTATTTTAATACTTTCTGTTATTTTAATCATCACCTTTTGTTATCTCATTGATTAGAATAAACACAAACCATTGATTGGTTTATCCTCGAAAAGTAGATTTCATAAAAGATTCTTAGCATCTTCATTGTCCAGTATTATTATTACTAGCTTTGCTGGACTATGCTGACCCCAACTCACCACCATGTTTTCATGGGACCTCCTTGGCTCGGCTATGAGGACACCGTTAAAGCATCAGTGGGAGAACTTACTTCTGGCAGGCAGGATAATGGAGGTCAGCAGTGACAGCCATACACTCCCCGATGCCTTCACCTGGCAGGGGAGCTGGGCTTGCATGATCTACAAAAGCCATGTTGCACAATTTTGGCAGCAGTTCTACCCATTATCTATCCATCACGTGGACAACCTAGTTAAATGCCTGCAGCTTGGGCCTGAGCTCGTCATCATTCTAGCATCGTCAGCCAACCAATTTCTGCTTCTAGGAACATTCCTTTCGAGAGGGGTGGAAATTCCACCAAACTCCACAGTTCTTTCACACTCCTGAACCGGTGAATCCTTGAGCAGATTCTTCTAATAGACTCAAAAGAACAGGATTTGGAGCTGCACATTTGTATAGGGTAAGTTTTTCCAAGAAACGTAGCCCTCCCTTTGGATAATTAATTTGGAAACATTGGCGATCCCTTCTACCTGGCCACATTTGTTTTCTCCATCTTCTTGGAGACTGACCTTAAAATAGTTTCTCTATCTTCATCCTTCCAGCGATTTCATGTATTATTTTCCAGCATCTTCATTAATTTTAATACCAGGCTGATTTTTCTCTGCCATAAAAGGTTTTTAGGTTCTTATAATGATAGCTCCTTGATTCCTCCTGAACCTGCTTCTCTAGCACAGAGTACAGTTAAACAAAGGGGATTTTTACAAGCACACCACGTCCCTTAGTGACCAACATGATAAGTAATACATTCTTGGCCTCTGCTTCGGCAAGCCTCAAGAGTTGGGTTGTGTGGGGGAGGGAGGGGGTACAGGAGTCAATTCCCAGAACAGATTTTTTCCTCTTTACTCAAAGACACCTTGAGGACCTCATGTTCAAGTCAGAACTATTTTGGGTGAAAGGGGACCAGACATTTGATACCTTTGTGTCTGGTAAAATCCTTCCCAAATAGCAGTAGACTCTCATCTCCTCTTTGCAGTTGCTAATGGGTCGGTCAAATGTTGATTATACTACCCTTGCCTTGGTCTGTACCCTGAACCTAAGACCGCTTCCTTTTAGACTGGGCATTTCTTTAGTTAGAACCGCAGTCTGAAGGGGGAAAATGTTTTTGATTAGAGTCTGAGGCAATCTTTAAAAAGACTTCATGTGCTCCAAAATTATTTTATTCCATCCGACCAAATAGCCCGGTTTCTATGTTTAAAAACATCGATTATGCCCTGAAATAAACTTGCCATTTTCAAAACACCACAAACTCCAAGGCCATAATATTTAGTGATTCGTAGTGATATTGGCAGACTGGGGTATCCCACTTAATTGGAGTGTGGTTTTTCGGTTGCAAAGTTGTAAATATTATTTAACACCAATTTCCTCACTAATGGAGCTGTAATTTCATGCAGAGAAGGGCTTCTCACCCTCAGCACCAGTGACATTTGGGCCAGATAATTCTTTGTTAGGGAGTAGTGTTCAGGGTCCTATGTATTATGGGATGTTTAGCAGCACCCTGGTCCCTACCTGCTAGACAACAGAATTCCCATTCCAGTTGTGACAACCAAAAATGTCTTAGGACATTGCCAAGCATCCCCTGGGGGAACAAAACAGCCCCCTGGTTGAGATGCACTGATGTACAGGACCCGGTTACACAATCTTTGCCTTGCTTGCTTTTCTGGACTATGAAAATCTTAGAGTCCGATGAAAAATAAGAACACATTAAGTCCCAGAATGTCCTATTTTGACTCTATTATTGTAAAATCCTTTACTTTTCTTGTTTGACATTTTTAGAAAAGCAATGACATTTCCAAATATAGTTATGATATGCAAACATTGGTCCCTGCACATCTCTCCTCTCTGCTAGCAGGTCAACAAGAGCAGGACTTCGTGAGGTTTTCCCAGAGCTTGAGGGCCCCTCTCTGGCCTAGTTCACTGAGGTCCAGGGTAAAACTACTCATTAGCAAAGTGACTAATCTACGGCCCCATTAGTTGCAATAGTCAGTGAGGGGAAAGGAGCGTAATGTCTCCTGTGTACTGTTTTCTCTTTTAAAGTGGAATATGCAGTCGTCTAATGAGTGGCCACATCCAAGTTGGTTTTACAAATTGGCAAGTTTGGTCTTTGCTGTCCAAGTATTTCCAGGCTCATCAGGATTTCCGTAGGCCCTGAAGTAAAAGGAAAATGGTGGCATCCCATGCATTCTCTGCTCTAATAACTGCTCCTCTAGCCCACCTCCCCTTTCCTTCGCCATCCAGCTTCTTCTTGCCTTAGGCCTTCTTGTTATTCTGTAGACCAGCTGACCATTCCACCCACTCCCCTAAGCCTGGAAAGGCAAAGAAAAGAGCAGTAACCAGAACCTGGAAGAGTAGCTGTGGAGGCCGCCTTCTTGTGGGAGCTGGTTGGTACACCACAAAACCCAGCAAGCCATGTTGACCTAACAGGGAAGGGACCTAGAGAATAAATAGCCCAACCTCACTCTCTCTTGCCCCCTAGTTCCTGCCACTACCTTCTGTTGGTCAAACCCAACCAGAAGAGGGGAGAGCAAGGGAGCCTGATGATGCCATCCATATGGGCAGCCTTCCTGGGCATACAGCAGAGTGAGAGGAGGATGAAATGAGTGTGGGGAACAAAAGGAAGATACCTAGCCCACATTGCAATCCCAAGGAACATCCGAAGCCCTCGGAGTAGGGAAAGATGTCACGTGAAAATTCTCCCTGGTAATTCCTCTATGTCCTCTAGGGTCGAGATAAGCTGCCTTAAAGTGTGATGGAAGTTTTCAAAGCCCTGTAACCCCCTGCAGAGGATTCCATTGCTGAACTGCCCAGAAATAGACCCGGCTTCTACAAACACCATTTCATTCTATACCTTTTCCACTTACACATTGTTTTTCTGATTTCTGCATTAATTTGCGGGAAGATCATTTACTAATATGTTTTCTCCTCACCTTGGTGTTCACAGTCACTTAAACTCTATGTAATATTCTTGTGTAAAGCAAACCTTTAAAATCAGCTTTATTAAGGTATATTTGACAAATAGCAAGCATTTCACTTCACATGGGAGATCATGAATATTCCTTCATAGGAGAGTGTGGGCATCCCTAGCACATGGATAAACTGCAGGCTTCTCGGGTTTTGGTTTGTTGGTTTGGGTGGGGGAGGGGAGTGTTATTGGGATTTTGTCGAGAAGCACACAAAATCACACTGCTTTCTGAAAAAGGTACCATCTCAAATTAATAGCACTACAAAAAAATGTGAAATCCTGCTGAACAGCAGAATGATATTGTATATACCTACCTAAATTTGAAGGTCTCTCAAAGCATCCCCGCTACTTAGAAATATCAGTGACAGTGTGGTTTCTGATTGACTACTAAGAGAGTTTTACAAGATATGATTTATAAGCTAATTTAAATATAGCAAACATCATCATCATCTTTTTTTTTTTTTTTGAGACAGGGTCTTGCTCTGTCACCCAGGCTGGAATGCAGTGGCACCATCCTAGCTCACAGCAGCCTCAAACTCCTAGCCTCAAGCAATCCTCCCACCTCACCCTCCTGAATAGCTGGGACTACAGGCACATGCCGCCATACCCGGCTAGTTTTTAAAATTTATTATAGAGCCAGGGTCTCGCTTTCTTGCCAAGGTTTGTCTTGAACTCCTGAGCTCAAGTGATCATCCTGCCTTAGCCTCCCAAAGTGCTGAGATTACAAGTGTGAGCCACCACACCTGGTAGCAGTCTTCTTACATAGCAAGATAAGTAAATCTCACAAAGAAAATTAATATGCGAAACTACTGTTCGTATCATCAAAATGCGATTGACAAGAATAATGGGGGAAGTTGTAGGAGTTACCCTTCAGTTTACACTGAAATCTACAAACATCATTTTGAGATGGTTACACCCAGATAAGTCAGTAATGCCCATTAATAAGTAAAGTTTTTATTTTAAAAGCATATTTGAATTTTACCACTAATATATGTAAAGCAAGAAACCAAGCTTAACCAACTTCAATGATTTTAATTTTAAAAGTTCAGATTAACAAATAATTAGCTTTTACAATTGAAGTATTAGCAGAGATAATCCCTAATATTGTCATGCTCTCTATCCTCACTGTTAAGTTTTTAACGATTACATTTACATTTATGTGTATGTTTGATACACACAGATACATATATAATAATGTAGCTTGTGTTTTTGTTTGAGAAAATTAAAATTATGCTCTGACATTATGCTAAAAAAAAAGCACCTAAATTCGCTACCACACCTGAAGTTGACACAAAATCTGCTAATCTACATACTCTTCAGATTCTGCTGTGAATTTCTAATTTCTGGTAGGGCTGAGGAACAAAGCCATCTATACGCAAGACCAGTTTTACATGTAGGTGAAGTCAGTGGTTTATTATTTCAACAGAAATTAATTGAGCTCCTCCTATATGCGGGGCCCTGTGCTGGCTGCTAGGAATGTAGTGTAAATGCGACAGGAAATGTCCCGATTATATTTCAATAGAGGAGACCACCGACAACAGGTCAACAAATAAGTGGGCAGTGGCATTCCAGGGGGTGATAAGTCCTCTGATGGTGTGAAAGGATAGAAAGTGGCTAGGTGGGTGGCTGTCTTAATAGAATGGTCAGGGAAGGCCTCTCTGAGGAGATGTTGTTTAAGCAGGTTTCAAAATCAGTGGTTCATGCCTATAATTCCAACACTTTGGGAGGCCAAGGCAGGAGGATCCCTTGAGTGCAGGAATTCGAGACCAGCCTGGCCAACGTAGTGAAACCCCATATCTACAAAAAATACAAAAATCAGCTGAGTGTGGGGGTGTGCACCTATAGCCCCAGCTACTCACAGGAGGATCACTTAAGCCCAAGAGGCTGAGGTTGCAGTGAGCCATGATCGCACCACTGCACTCCATCCCGGGTGACAAAGCGAGACCCTGTCTCAAAAAAAAAAAAAACCCCACTAGTGGAAGAGTGAGCCATGAGAGTATCTGGAGAGTGTTCTAGCAGAGGGGATGGCAAACGCAAAGACCTTGAGGTGAGAATAACCTTGATATATCCCAATAACAGCAAGAAGGCCAATGTGGCTGGTCTGGAGTGAGCAAAACGTGGGATCAGAGGCAGCATCCAGATTGTGTGAGGCTTTGTACACAGGGGAAGGCATTAGGGTTTCATTTTAAGTGGGATTTTAAAAATGATTGGAGGATTTTAAGGCGAGGAATGATCTGATTGAACTTGAATGAATCGTTCTGGCATCTGTGTGGAGAATGGATGATGAGGGCTGAAGGACGAAAGCAGAGAGACTGTGAAATATTCTAAGCAGGAGATGATGGTGGCTTTCTACGAGGTGAAATTAGAAGCATATCAAGAAGATCTTCTTTAGCCGGGCATGGTGGTACACGCCTGTAGTCCCAGTTACTCATGAGGCTGAGGTGGGAGGATCACTTGATCCCAGAAGGTCGAGGCTGCAGTGAGCCGAGATCGTGCTACTGCACTCCAGCCTGGGTGACAGAGTGAGACCCTGTCTCAAAAATTAAAAAAAAAAAAAGTCTCAAAAAGACCTTGTCCTAAAATATCTTCCCCACCACCCACCACCCATTCTAGAAATTCCCTCACACATATGCTAAAATCAGAAGGATACAAACATGCTTAGCACGGCACCCATGCGGGGTAGTGGTTCGTTTGTTTAGATTAAACATGGCATTTTTCTGGGCATTCCTTGAAGTTGCAGACGTATAACATCAGTTCCCCAGCTGCGTGGTACCAATGAATTTATCTAGGGCATTTTCTCCTAGGGCAGGCTGGAATGGGCAGTGTGGTGGGGAAACCCTGGCCTCAGCAGAAAGAAAGGAGAAAAATGGAAAAAACTTATTGGGTGGAGGAAGAAGTCTGTAGTAGGCACTGAATCAGTATCTGTTGAAGAGAAGAACCTTTCCCTTCATCATTGTCTTACCCAGAGCTGACCCAGCACGTTGAGTAGGCCACCAAATGGTCCACGGTCATGAACACTGAGGACCAGGATCAAAACATAGAAGCCATGTAGGTGTGGCCTCAGCCCCACTAGACCAGACAGGTGGGTGATCAGCTGGCATTACTCCCCACAGCTGCTCCAGTCCTGCAGCTTGGAAGGCAGGCAGGCCTCTGTGAGGAAGCTGCTTCACCTGCCTTCCAGAAGGGCTCTGAGGACACAGGCCATGGCTATACACAGCTAGGGATACCCAGTAGCCTCTGAGTCCATGGCCATGACCCTCTTGAGGTTGTGCAGCTGTACACCCCCCTGAACTCTGGAAGACAGGCCCGCAGGAGGAGCGAGAGGCCTTGTGGACAAGGACTCCGAGCTAGGACACACCATTGCTTTGCAGAGCAAAGCCCTGCAGTCATTAGTACTCACTCCACATGCAAAAGGACTCCCTGCCTGTGTCATGGTTTATACCCATTTTGTTCTGCTTGTGCAAGAGTAGGATTTAGGGCTGGGTCTTCCCCGCCAATGAATCCTGGTGATCATAATCATCGGAGGTAAATACGTGCACTGTCCTGACCTGAACGTTCATATTGGTTCACTCACCGGGTCCCAGCACAGTGGCAAAGAAAGTACTGCTGTCTCCCATTCTCCAAGGGAGTCTCAGAGAAGTTAAGTCACTCACCCAAGATCCCAAACCTAGACCCAAATCTGGTCTTCCTCATGCCAAATTCAAGGCTTTCTCACAATCCCAGCTCACAGTACAACAGGTAGATCGGGCCGGGCATGGTGGCTCACACCCATAATCCCAGCACTTTGGGAAGCTGAGGCAGGCAGATCATGACGTCAGGAGATCGAGACCATCCTGACCAACATGATGAAACCCTGTCTCTACTAAAATACAAAAAATTAGCCGGGCATGGTGGCACATGCCTGTAGTTCCAGCTACTCGGGAGGCTGAGGCTGGGGGAATCACTTAAACCTAGGAGGCGGAGGTTGCAGTGAGCTGAGATAGCGCCACTGCACTCCAGCCTGGTGACAGAGCAAGGCTTGATCTCAAAAAAAAGCAAAAACGGGTAGATCATAGCAAATCGTAAATTAACGTGTGTTGGAAAGAAAGGGAGGGAGACGTCAAGTGGGAGGCGAGTGATTATGTCATATCTTTAGAGAACTGATTAAACAATCAATTAAAGCACTTGGGTACCAACCAGTTCTCTAAGCTCAATTTCTGAAAATTTTGGCCTCTGATGACACAATTATTTCCTGTGTGGAAATTGTCAGACATCAAATCAATCATTTTGGCAAGATGGACTTTAGGGAGTTTTAACTCCTTATCCACCCTTCCTCCATCCCTACCTCCCACCCTTTTCAGGGTAAGTTTACATTTAATTCTGTATTGATCAGGGAGCCAAAATAAATTAATATTTAACATTCTTAAAAGAAAACAAAAGCTAGATGTTTATCAAACCTCTATGGTTTGTAAAGCACAGGGCCCAGGGCCATGGGGAAGCCATGTTCCGTGGAACCTCAGAGTTTAGAATGTAGTGTAGGACTGAGTCTAATTTACTTAACCTCATGACACCTTCACCTTCTTATCTATGAATGGAGATGATAGTGCCTACCTCATAGGATTGTTGTGGGGACTAAAGGAGAATCTGCCATATACACTAGTGCTTAATAGATGCTCAAAAACATATAGCAATGATTCCATTCCTAGAAGATTCAGTATGTTCTTAAGTAACCACATTGTATTAGTCTGTTCTCACATAGCTAATAAAGACTTACCCAAGACTAGGTAATTTATAAAGGAAAGAGGTTTAATGGACTCACAGTTCCACATGGCTGGAGAGGCTTCACAATCATGGCAGAAGGCAAGGAGTAGCAAATCATGTCTTACAGGGATGACGGCAAGCAAAGAGAGAGAACTTGTGTAGGGGAATGCCTCTTTATAAAACCATCAGCTCTCCTGAGACTTATTCACTATCATGAGAACAGCATGGGAAAGGCCCGCCCCCATGATTCAATTACATCCCACTGGGTCCTTCCCACAACATGTGGGAATTGTGGGGGCTACAATTTAAGATGAGATTTGGGTGGGACACAGCCAAACCGTATCATATATCCAGCAATAGATGTTAGAGGTGTGCAAGGAGTTGGCTGATGTAACTTCTCACTAAGATGTAAAGGGCTGGCGTTGGGACCCCTTCCCTAGTAGGTTTTGGTAGGAAGAATGGAAGGGTAGGCTTCTGAGGCAGGGAGCACTGCCAAGAGAGGAAGAACACGCAATGGGAAACAAGGTGCCCAAAAGGCTCAAATACGATGTTAGATTTGAGGGCAGAGGCAGGCAATAAGCCACCAAACCATAAACAAAGCTGGTCTGAGTATTTGTTTTCTTTGTTCTGCACCTCCTGGAAGCAAGTAAAGCAGGGAAGGCCAGGAATTCTGAAAAATAAAGGCTCATGTTAGCATCAGTCCCAACTCACCAAGCCAACCTGTGCTGGAGATTTTAGCTGTGCAGCATTCATCCTCATTGTCCTATGGGTTCTGGTCAATGGAAACTGGTTTGCTCTTAGAAGGATTTCGCAAAATGACTTTAGTCCCTGACATCTGTACTCTCTTGCTTCCCTTAAAGCTTAAAATAATATTTAGGGACTGTCTTGAAACACTGAGTGCTATCTGGTTCTTCAGTTAAGTCTTCCTCCATCATCTCATCCTGTCCACAGAGGGCCCCAGCTTCTGTGTGACAAGCAGGCTGCAGGCTCCCCCTGGTCACATGGTGCTTTGTTGTGTTATCACTGACCCACTTCACGCTATCACATTACTGCCTAGGCTTCTTGGGGATCAAGCGGTGAGGCCCCCATCCAAGATACAGCACATTAACTTGTGCTGCCCAGAGAAGGCCCTGTATAACCTGAGACCCCCATTACTGTGACTGGAATGAATGAAACCAAAACACACAGTTGATTGGAAAAATCTTGGTGGAGCTATTTCAAAAGGATTTCAAAATCACACAAATCATGGGAATGTCAAATAGTTCAGCCACTCTGGAAAACAATTCGGTAATGTCTTAGTCTGTTCTGTGCTGCTATAACAGAATACCTGAGACTGGGTAATTTATGATGAACAGATATTTACTGGCCTACAGTTCTGGAGGCTGCGAAGCCCAATATCAAGACATTAGCATCTGACAAGGGCCTCCTTGCTGCGTCCTCACATGGCAGAAGGTGAGAAGGAAAGACAGAGGACAAGAGGGGAACCAAACTCACCCTTTTATAATGGCACCAATCCCACCCATGAGGGTGGAGCCCTCATGGCCTATTACCTCTCAGAGCTCCATCTCTTGATATTGTTTCAATGGCAATTAAATTTTAACATTCATTTTGGAGGGGACAAACATTTAAATCATGGAAGATGATAACTAAATAAGTTAAACGTAAACTTACTGTATGACCCAGCAGTTCTACTCCTGGGTGTATACCCAAAAGATCTGAAAACAGGCATTCAAACCAAAACCTGTACACAAACGTCCATAGCAGCACTATTCATAAAGAGCCAAAAGGTGGAAACAACACAAATGTCTATCAACCATCCTCCTCTGTTTTTTACCAGTTTGACTTGTTTAGATTCCACAAATAAGTGAGCTCAGCAGTATTTGTCTTGCTATGACTGGCTTATTTCATTTAGCATAATGCCCTCCAGCTTCATTCACAGTATTGCAAATGGCAGAATTTCTTTCTCTTGCGGGCTAAATAATACTCCATCATATATCTATATACCACATTTTCTTTGTCCATTCATCCATTAATGGACACTTAGGTTGCTTCCATATCTTAGCTATTGTGAGTAATTGCTGCAATGAACATAGGAGTGCAGACATTTCTTCAAGATACTGATTTCATTTCTTTCAGGTATATACACTCAGAAGTGGGATTGCTGAATAATATGGCAGTGACTCTAGATATAGCTAACCATGGCTCCTACTCTGGGCAATGCCGACCTAGCAGGCAATGAAGCTGTTTCGACCAGCAGATTTATTTTTAAAGCTTCTCATCGGCCCCCCAAGTTCCCTCCACTTTCCCAATTTCCAGATACATACACATCTTCCCTGAGGAAGCCCTTTTATGCATTTTTTAGTTCATTGCTGTCTTGAATACTGATTTTGATTTGACTGTATCTGTGTTTATGGAAGGAGGCAGAGTAACTAGTAGGGCACATCAAGAACTTCAGCCTCCTTCAGATTTCCCTCTCCACAGCTACCTGTCTTGTTGGAAGGGATCTTGGAAGCTCATTCACCCTTAGGTTCTAGTGACTGATAATGGGCCAAGGGATAATCTGTTCCCATGATATTTGCATTATTTGAAGAAAAACAACAAAATTGTCCCTAGCCAGCTTCTTTTTTTTTTTTTTTTTTTAAAGAAAGTTATTAAAGAATATTAGGAACTTTTCCAGTCTTTGTCTTTTATAACATTAAAAGTTCATTATAACTTTTAATGTTTTAACGTGCCTCTTCTTAATTAAATAAAATGTTCTCCATTTTGCATTTGTCTCATGTTCCCTCATGACTGGATTACAGTCATGCATTCCCAGTGAGAACATTATGTAAGTGACAGAATCGAGCGAGACACACCCTCCTCCAGGTGTCACATTTGGAGGTCCGTGATGTTCATTTCCTTCTCACTGTGAGTGTTAATCTTGATCACCCAGTCAAGGCATTGTTGGATTTCTCCACTGTGTAATTATTATTTTCTCCCGTTCAAGTAATAAGCAATCTGTTGGAAAATACTTGAAGACCATGTAATTATCCTGCTCCTAAAAATGTCCCAGATTAAAGGAGCATGAGAAACATGGCAACTACATGCAATGCCTGATCCTAGACTGGATCTTGTACTGGTAGTGAAAAATATTGTAAAGGATGTTATTAGATCAGATAATGAAATGGAAATACAAATATTTATAAAATATTAACATTAGCTGGGCATGGTGGCTCACGCCTGTAATCCCAGCACTTTGGGAGACCGAGGCGGGTGGATCACAAGGTCAGGAGTTCGAGACCAGCTTGGCCAACATGGGGAAACCCCATCTCTACTAAAAATACAAAATTAGCCAGGTGTGGTGGCACACAGCTGTAGTCCTAGCTACTCAGGAGGCTGATGCAGGAGAATCCCTTGTACCCAGGAGGTGGGGGTTGCAGTGAGCTGAAATTGTGCCACGGCACTCCAGGCTAGGCGACAGAGTGGGACTCCATCTCAAAAAAAAAAAAAAAACTTATTAAATTTCCTGGTATCTCAATAACTGAACTATGGTTATATAAGACACTATCCTTTTTCTTAGGAAATGTGAACTGAACTTTTATATAAATGTAAAATTATTTCCTAATTTAAAAATAAACAGTATTAGGAAGTTCACAAACCCTCTGGGAGTTGGGATGAAGGTGGCAGAGAGTTGGGCTCAAGCACAAAGCATCCAGGAACATTCCCAAAACATCACTGGTCTGCTTCAGCCGACAGTAGACAACTAGGACTCGACGCAGACCCTGCAGCTCTCAGAGGTGACAGTGAGAGCTGGATGCTGCCTCTGAAGAAGCAAGCGCGTCCCACCCCCATCACCAGAAAATAGGTTCCTCATAGCACCTGCTCCCACACATTTCTGACACAAATCCAGGTCTTACCCAGGCACATCTAATTGGTGGGAAATAGCTCAACTTCTTCTCTGGGGCTGAAAAGGTTGAGCCTGGAGGTCGAGGCTGCAGTGAGCTGTGATTGTGTCACTGCACTCCAGAGTGGGTAACAGAACAAGAGCCTGTCTCAAAAATATATTTCAAAAAAAAGTATGACTTCAATCTTTATGAAGTCGGCATCCATGTGGAAAGTTATCCCACATATAAAGGTGTTCAAAGGATGCCAGGTGTAGAATAGAAAAAGAAATGTAAAAAAATAAAGAGCAAAAGATGCCAGGTGGCCACAGATGGGACAAATGACCACCCCAAGAAAAAAGTTCTTCTCTAATGATGACTTCTGTGGCCTCGCCCAGCCTGGGTCTGAGAAGCCTTCCTTGTGCTCTACCAGTCACTTCTTCACAGAAGCAGCTGCCCTAAGGCTGGCCCTGAATCAGCAGCCATGACTTACTCACTGTGCAGTTAAAATCTATGCCAAGATGCAGACAGAACTCAATGAGGCATCACTACATACGCACTAGAATGGCTAAAGCATAAAAGGAAGGCTGACGTGCCAAGTATCGGTAATAATGTGAAAAACTGGGAGTCTCACATGTTGGTGGGAGTGTAAATAGGTACAACCACTCCGTAAAAGCTGAATTTGTGTACACTCTATGACTGAGCATTGTTATTGGTTATATACCACTCCTGACACGTAACCAACAACAGTGCATTCTCACGTCTACTAGAAGACAAGTACAAAAGTATTATCTTTTTTTTTTTTTTTTGAGACAGGCTCTCACTCTGTCACCCAGGCTGGAGTGCAGTAGTGCGATCTTGGCTCATTGCAACCTCCGCCTCCTAGGCTCAAGCGATTCTCCTGCCTCATCCTCCTGAGTAGCTGGGACTACAATAATCCCAACACTTTGAGAGGCTGAGATGGGAGGATCATTTGAGCCCAGGAGTTCGAGACCAGCCTGGGCAACCTGGCGAAACCCCATCTCTACAAAAAATACAAAAATTAGCCAGGTGTGGTGGTGTGTGCCTGTAATCCCAGCTATTCGGGAGGCTGAGGTGGGAAGATCACCTGAGCCTAGGGAGTTTGAGGCTGTAGTGAGCCGAGATCATGCTACTGCACTCCAGCCTGGGTGATAGAGTGAGATTCTATCTTAAAAAAATGGCATGGTTATTCATAACAGGCAAAAACTAGGAACAACACAAATGTCCATCAGAGGTAAAATGAGTAAATAAATATTGCAAGGCTGGGCACGGTGGCTCACGCCTGTAATCCTAGCACTTTGGGAGGCCGAGACCAGCGAATTGGTTAAGCTCAGGAGTTTGAGACCAGCTTGGGCAACATGGCAAAACCCTATCTCTACTAAAAATACAAAAATTAGCTGGGTGTGGTGCTGCACGCCTGTAGTACCAGCTACTTGGGAGGCTGAGGCAGGAGGATCGCTTGGAACTGGAGGTTGAGATTGCAGTGAGCCAACATGGTGCCAACTGCACTCCAGCCTGAATGACAAAGTGAGACCCTGTCTCAAAAAATATATATTGTGACATAAGCAAAATAAAATACTACGCAGCAATCAAGAAAAAAATGAACTGTCCCTACACACGATGATACGGATGCATCTGTCCCAACGATGTTGAGAAAAAAGAAGCCAGACACGAAAAACACATCCTCTATGATTTCATTTACATGAAATTCAAGGCCATATGAGTATGTGACAATATGAGAGTAGCAGTTTCTCCTGGGATGAGGGTGGGAGTTACTGAGAAGGGGCACGAGGGAAACTTTTAAGGTGATAGGGAACATTCTGTATCTCGATCTGGGTGGAGGTGTCATAGGTATAGAGCCATAAAACTCAAGCTGTGCACTTATGATCTGTATATTGTGTGAAGGGTCTACCTCAGTTTTGTAGGGAAGAACATTACAGAACGAGAATTACAGATTCTTAGAACTTCAAGAAACCTTTTTAATTGAACAAAAGAGAATTGTCATCTGAGGAGAATGAGGCCTCCTGAAGCTCTGATGTGACTTTCGTCACTTGCATAGTGCTTTGCTAGTCACAAGAACAGAGTGGCTCATCTGATCCAAGAACCTTAAGAGAGGGGCAGGGGTGTGCATTTCTCTTCATTCCCAAGAGAGGGATCTGGAGCTCTGAGAGGTTACAAGGTCATTGAAACTCCATGCTTCCAGCTCCTAATCTAGTGCTCTTCTAGTGGTGGTCATAAGTGCTGATTTCAACATGACGTCTAAACACAGCAAGTGATCCCGGAAGGGAAAAAAAGCTATAAAGGACATTATTGGGACCATTAGTAAGATTTGAATAGAGACTCTACATAGAAAATAGTATCATGTCTACCACTGTTGAATGTCTTGACGTTGATAATTATACTGTTTTTTCATAAGAGTTTCCTTGTTCATAAGAGACACATCCTGACGTATTCAGGGTGGGGTAAAAGGTTATCATGTCTACAACTTGTGCTCAAATGGTTTATTTAAAGTTATGGAGTGCGGGGGAGGAAGAGAAAGCAAATGTGGTAAAATGTGAACAATACATGAACCCAGGTGAACGGCGTGCAAGTACCTGTTGCACTACTATTGTTACTTCTGTGTATCCAAATAAGTTTTAGTATATGTGCTGTGGCGAGCACATACATTTTTCTAAATAAGTTTTAAAAATTAGAGGAAAAATAAAAGTTTCAGATAAAATCTAGTTGTGCCTTCTGTGCACGTCACATAAAACCCTAGTTATCTTGGACAGTGTATAAGAAAACGACAGAATTTCAATTCCTAGGAAATGTATTAATTGCTTCATTTCATCACCATGCATGTAAAGTATCCTTTCTTATATTTACTTAGCATAGTCTAGTGAATTTAATAGAAGTGTTTGCTCTGCTGGGACGGGTTGTAGTTATCATAGAATATGATGGAATGTTCTCTGATGAGGCCCTAGAGGGAAGGGGAGACGGCAGCCTCATATCCCCCGCTGCCTTGTCAATGCCCCAGGAAGGTGGCAAGACCTGGAGGGTATAACCATGTGATATGCTAAGGGACACTGGGTCCCAGGGATGGGGTTCCAAGTTTTGCTGGAGTCCCATGAGCCAAATGTGTCTTGGAAGCACCAGAACTGCTGGGCTTGAAAGAAGAGACTAGGACCCCGTCCCATACAGGAAAATGGTCAATGGCCATAAAAAAATTGCACAGCCTTAAGGGGGAGAAGACTCAATAATTGAGCTCAGATTTCCCTCCACCGTGGCAAGATGGGTGCCTAAAATTGAATTTAAGTTAAGGTACATATTTTTATATTTGAATTTTTAGACTGAGGGTTACTCTTATTACATGAAGCAGCATGTATTGAAATGCGTGATAAGCTAAATATATTGATGATCATGTTTTGTCCTCACAACTCTATGACTTAGGTAAAATAATTCCCATTTTACAAATGGGGAAACTGAAGCTTAGAAGGTTTCATAGCTACTTGCCTGAAGTCACTCAGCAAGTAACTGGTAGAGCCAGGATTTGAACCCAGGCAGCCTGACTTTAGAGTCTAGGCTCTATCCCCTTGGCCATGCTTTTGGGTAGCTGCCCATCTACCCATAAGTCCAATTCTCCCTGTGTAATTCCCACTTCTCAGCTCCCAGCCTGCAAAATAGAACCTGTGGTTTATTAGAGGAAGATACTACTCTGTGGTGTAAGACAAATGTCAGAAGCCTATCCCAGCTCAACAGAGCACAGGAAAAATTATTCATTCCATCCCTCTCAATAGGCAGCCAAACTTTCCATACTGCAGATGACTAAAAGATAGAGCTGATTGTGCCCAGGAGGGCAGGACTCTACTGCCAAATGTCCTGGCTGGTGGTGCTTTCCCCTCCTGCAAAGAGTGAGGTTCTTCCAAGCGACATTGGTGTTCTCCACCTCCCCCGCAAGTGTGTGACTTAGGTAAGCCTGCCAAAGTCGCACACTGCGCCTCATCCGGGGCCTTAAAAGAACTGGTCCTGCACTGACGGCAACTTGTGAAGCATAATGAATTGCAGATTCCTTCTGGAGATGCTTCAGCTCCTTGATGTCTCAGATGTGTGGCCAGCATGGAGCGCTCCTTGGCGGCAAGGGTCCCTCCGCCTCCGGCTGGAGAGGAGGTCCAGATGACAGAAAGCAAAGGTATCGCTCAGATAGAGCGTGGCTTTCCCAAGACTCGGTGGAGCAGGCTCATATGTATGAATGGGACTTTGGGGAGCCTACCCTTTCAGCAGATCCAAACCACACAGATCGCAGAGATCTACTGGAAAATAACATCTTCCTCATGAGTTGACTCAGTGTTAGCAACAGTCTTTAGTTTGGCTCAGTGGCATTCTGGGTGGAGAAATGATGCAAGGAGCTTTTCTCTCCGAAAAGCGGGCAACAAAGTCAGCAAAGGACATGCTCTGTAACCTAAAGAAAGGCCCTCCCAGGATAGCATTTGCATTCTGTTCAGAGAAGCACCACGGGCTTTTGTTCTGCACCTAGTGTTTCCAGTTATATTTATTACCTATTATTATCAAACCATAAAACTAATATGGATACCGCTGCCTATAAATCTAATGCTTCCCCAAACCCTGAGAGGTAGCTGTCATATATTCCCTTTATTTTATTTACTTTTTTTTTTTTTTTTTTGAGACAGAGTCTCACTCTGTCACCCTGGCTGGAGTGCAGTGGTGTGATCTCAGCTCACTGCAACCTCTGCCTCCTGGGTTCAAGCAATTCTCCTGCCTCAGCCTCCCGAATAGCTGGGATTATAGGCACGCACCACCATGCCCAGCTAATTTTTGTATTTTTAATAGAGACGGGGTTTCACCATGTTGGCCAGGCTGGTCTCGAACTCCTGACCTTGTGATCCGCCCGTCTTGGCCTCCCAAAGTGCTGGGATTACAGGCATGAGCCACTGTACATTTTTTCATTGACTAAATTGTTGTTATGTGGTGCATGGCTGTAATTCAACAATGTCACTTCTGGGAATTAAGAGCATAGTTAAAGGCATTTCTCCCTGAAAGACATTTAGAAGATAAACACCATGACAAAACAGATTAATTTAAAACGCAAAAGAGAATCCTGAATCCTGGAGCTGAGGGGTGAGATAACTAGTCCAGAGCTGCAAGGCTAC
This sequence comes from Ateles fusciceps, assembly GCA_036589455.1. Lineage (NCBI taxonomy): Eukaryota > Metazoa > Chordata > Mammalia > Primates > Atelidae > Ateles > Ateles fusciceps. The sequence continues at coordinate 480,958 of JAZHEH010002135.1, forward strand.
CAAATGTGAGAAACAGGCTTGAAGTTTAGAGATTTATTTTAAGATTTATTAATGTGATTATGGAGGCTGGCAAGTCCAAAACCTGCAGGGTAGACCAGTAGGCTGGAGTCTAGGGAAAAGACAATGTCGAAGTTCAAGTTTGAAGGAAGTATGCTGGCAAAATTCCTTCTTGCTTGAGGAAGGTCAGTCTTTTGTTCTATTCAGGCCTTCAACTGATTGGATGAGGCCCACTCACTTTATGAAGGGCAATGTGCTTTATTCAGTCGACCAATCTAAATGTTAATCTCACTCAAAAACACCCCTTATAAAAGCACTCAGCATACTGTTTGACCAAATATCTGGGCAAAATGGCTAAGGCAAGTTCACACATAAAATTAAACATCACAAGTCCATCCGTTGTGAACTTGGTATCCATATGCATCTCCTTAAGCCACATTTAATCTCCAAATAGAGATAATAACAAGGTCATAATTCCACTTAACATGATAGAACCAGCCTGCATACAACTGAAAACCCACTAACCCCTTCCCCAAAGAGAAGGTAAAGTCTTTGATGTTTACCCTTCTCTTGACACCTCATAACTTAAATACTGTGATGTAAAGTTAATAATACCTAAATACTCTAATATAGAATCAACACATCTTGTGTTACATAATAAGGGGATAAGAAAGGGAAAAAAACAAAGATATTTACACACACACATAGTCACAACAAAATAAGAAATACTCCTGACAGTTACAGTTCTGGTTTCTATACTAGTCACATAGTCATAGCTGGTGTTTATAACTATCTTCCTTCACTACCCATTCTGTATTTCCTTTGCTCTAAGAATCCTATCCTCATACAACAGCGTCCAAAGGCTAGACTTGGGAAGGAAAGTATCTCTTTTCTTTCAATCTTTTCTTAAAATTCAGGGAAACTTTCCTAGAGGTCCCCAGTTTCCTCATGTCTCATTAATCACAACTGCCTTCCAGAACCAGGCTGAAACCTGTCGATAGCAAGCAGAATGGAATTGCCATGATTGGCTTAAATTAAGATTCTTCCCAAGAACTGAGGGGCAGAGGTGTCTGACACCCTGAACAAAAGCAAGGCTCTCTTCAAAGAAGAAACGCAAAATGGCCTAACCAAGATGCAACCAACAGTATCTGTCATGCAAAGTCATGAACAAGACAAGTACAATATTACTACTGTTCAACAATGTGCTAGAATCCTAGACAAGGCATTAGGACAAGAAAAAGAAATGAAATACAAACAAAAGAGAGAACATTGTAGACTATATGCTGACAATATGATTTTCCAGCGAATCTACTGAAAATGAACAACGTGCTAGCGATGACAAATTATAAGTTATAATACAAAAAAGATCTCATTTTCAATAGCTACAAAAATGATAAAATACCTTTGAAATGAGTCTAAGAAGAAATGCAAAAAACAAGAAGCTAAGTAATTGACACGTATTTGCTGTAGCAAATTAAGTACTTAATCCTCTCAAGATTGAATATAATCCTCTCAAGAATCCAAAGAGCTAGCACTCTTATTATCTCCTCTTGCCCTGAGAAGAAGCTAAGAACACAGATTAGCTACCTTATTTAAGGTTGCACAGCTGGTAAGCATCAGAGCTGGGAACAGAACCCAAGAAGTTGGCTCAGGAGCTGATGTTTGAACTGCTACATTGTATCAGCTTCTGAAGAGAAATTGGTGAAACCTGACTGAAGCATATATTGCAAGAGAATTTTTTTTTTTTTTTTTTTTTTTTTTTTTTTTTGAGACAAGATCTCACTCTAATGTCCAGGCTGGAGTGCAGTGATGCAGTCACAGCTCACTACAGGATCAACCTCCTGGGCTCAAGCAATCCTCCTGCCTCAGCCTCCCAAGTAGCTGAGACCACATGCATGCACCACCATGCCCTGCTAATTTTTGTAGTTTTTGTAGAGATGGGGTCTCACCATGTTACCCAGGCTGGTCTCAAAATCCCCGGCTCAAGCAATCCTCCCACCTCAGCCTCTCAAAGTGCTCGGATTACAGCCGTGAGCCACCGTGCCTGAGGATTTTTCAGACCTTCATAGGATGATTCTAAAATTCACATGGAAATAAGAATGTGCTGGAATAGGCATGAGATTGTTTAAAAGAAGAGCAATAAGGGAATGTCTTTTCCTACCAGATAGAAGAGCATGCTATATAGCTATGATAATTAAAAATAGTACAGTATTGGCACAAAAGATAATAGAGCAATAGAAAGGAATTCAGATCCCCTAGTAAAGAGACTCACGTATATTTGGAGATTAAGTACAAGCCTTTGAGTGACCGTATGTTTTCATCCCTCTTGGGTAGATACCTAGAAGTCGAACTTGGGGCAGAGACTCTGTTCTGGTCTATGGCCGCAAACATCCTTGGTTCAAATCCTGGCTCAACCACTTGCTAGATGGGCCCCCACGTGCCTGTTTCTTCATAAGTAAAGAGGAAATGCTCGGAGTACCCACCTCATGGGCTCTCTATGTGAGGGTTAAATGAGTTAATATTGATGATGTGCTTTGACTGGTACCTGGCACATAGCAAGTGCAATTGAAGTGTTTGTTAATTAAATAAATAAAATAAATCCAGTTGACCCTTGAACAACATGAATTTGAACTATGAGAGTCTATTTATACACAACTTTTTTTCAACCAAAGGAAGATTGAAAATATGGTATTCTTGGGGCTGGGTACGGCGGCTCACGCCTGTAATCCCAGCACTTTGGGAGGCCAAGGTGGGTGGATCACAAGGTCAGGAGTTTGAGTTCAGCCTGGCCAATGTGGCAAAACCCTGTCTCTACTAAAAATACAGAAATTAGCCGGGTGTGGTGGTGGGCGCCTGTAATCCCAGCTATTCAGGAGGCTGAGGCATGAGAATTGCTTGAACCTGGGAGGTGAATGTTGCAGTGAGCCCAGATCACACCATTGCACTCCAGTCTGAGCGACATCTCAGAAAAAAATATATACATACAGTGTTCTTGGGATGCAACACCTGCAAATACAGAAGGCCGACTTATTCTACATGGGTTCCATGGGGCCGACTGTGGGACTTAGGTATTTGAGGATTTTGTTGTACGCAGTGGGGGAGAAGGCTATCCTGAAACCAATCCCCGGTCTATACCGAGAGATGACAGTAGATAACAGCAGTGGTAGTTCAGATCAGTGGGGAAAGGATAGCCTATGCAATAAATGGGCTGGGATAATTCGCTATCCATTTGAGGAGAGGAGTTTGGATTTCCATATAATGCCATTCAAGCCAACACATTTGCATGCACATATCCATAAATTTCAGGTGAGAAAAAGACATAAAAATATAGAAACATTAGAAGAAAGTATGGAATCTCTTTATAACCTCAGAGTTAGAAAAGGCCTTCTTAAGACCAAGAAAACCCTCCACAAAATCATTAATGGTTGATATGATTCGAGATGAACTGATTAATAAGTGTAACTGCATCAAAACTGAAAATAAGGCCAGGTGCCGTGGCTCACTCCTGTAATCCCAGCACTTTGGGAGGCCGAGATGGAAGGATTGTTGAGCCCAGGAGTTCAAGACGACCCTGGGCTACATAGTGGGATGGCATCTCTACAAAAAAAAATTAATTAGCTGGGGCATCTGATGCTTGCCTGTAGTCCCAGCTACTCAAGAGAGGCTGAAGCAGGCAGATTACTTGAGCCCAGGAGTTCAGGGCTGCAGGTGAGTCCATGATTGCACCAATGCACTCCAGCCTGAGCAACACAGCGAGATCCTGTCTCAGAGAAAACAGAGATTAAAAAATATATAATACTGTACAACAAAAGACAGCAACATAGACAAGGCTTAGAGACACGACAGGAATAAAATATACACAACATATGTGACAGGGAAGAAATATACTGCATGTATAAAGAACTCTTAAAAATTCATTAAAAAAGATACCCAAAAGAAAAATGAGCAAATGACATAAATAGGCTATTGCTATAAAAAGGATATAAATTGCTATTGCTACATGACCTTTAAAACAGCAGTGCAGGCTCACAATCTCATCACTCCAACCTTGATATCCAAAAAGTTCTGAAAGTTTAAAGGATTTTGCTGATTCGTGTGGTGGTAAAATCCAATTCATTCTGAATCCATCTGATTCCAAAACCTTACCTGAACTGACATGAGCCTATTGAGAGTGTTTAATAGTCTTAGAGTTGCTATAGAAAGCATTCATCGGGTTGGATTTTAAAGGTGCTGTACAGCACCCGGTTAAATATACATGATCAATTACTTAGGAAAGATGCAGAAAATCATTAGGAATGGGAGAAATGCAAAGTAAATAACCATGAGATTATTACTATTCCCCTATCGGATTGGCAAAACTTAAGAAATATGACATCAGGGGCTGTGAGACGTGCTTTCAGATACTACTGCTGGGGATGTAAACTGTGGCGGTCCACAGACCCTTATTTGAAATCCATAGGACCAGCTGCGTTCAGAGTTTACAGTGCTTCTAATTTTAGAAAGGCAGAGCAGTGTGCCCACCATATGTTGCATAATACCCACAACAGGGTCTTGGAGTGATGAGATTGTGAGGCTGCACTGCTAGTTTGAAGGTAATGTAGCAATGGCAATAAAATCCGAGATATGCACACCCATTGACCTGGCAATTCTACCTGCTGATATAGAAAACACCCCAGCCTAGGCAACATAGTGAGACCCCTCTCTACAAAAAAATACAAAAATTAGCCGGGCGTGGTGGCTCACACATGTGGTCCCAGCTATTTGGGAGGCTGAGGTGGGAAGATTGCTTGAGCCTGGGAGGTCGAGGCCGCAGTGAGCCGTAATCGTGCTGCTGCACTTAAACCTGGGTGACAGAGCGAGACCCTGTCTCAAAAAAGAAAAACACGCACATGCTTTCTTAAAGAAACATGTGGGAGGATGTTTATTACAGCGTAACTTCTAAGGATGAAAATCTAGAAGACAAGGAAATGCTCATCAGTATTAGAATGGTTACCTAAATGAAGTGGCCCCATACATTGGTATGCAATGTAGCATTTAAAAGAATGAGGGGAGGCCGGGCGCGGTGGCCCACGCCTGTAATCCTAGCACTTTGGGAGGCTGAGGCAGGCAGATCACGAGGTCAAGAGATCAAGACCATCCTGGCCAACATGGTGAAAACCCATCTCTACTAAAAATACAAAAATTAGCTGGGTATGGTGGCACGTGCCTGTGTTCCGGCTACTTGGGAGGCTGAGGCAGGAGAATCGCTTGAACCCGGAAGGTGAAGGTTGCAGTGAGCCAAGATCGCACCACTGCACTCCAGCCTGGAGACAGAGCGAGACTCTGTAAAAAAAAAAAAAAAAAAAAATGAGGAAGATGTCTATGTGCTGACATGGAATGATCTCTAAGAAATATTTGTAAGTGGAGAAAAAAAGTTTGGCAGACAATAATTGCCATTATCACTTACCATGTAGAGAGAAAAAAATATGATGTATTTCTTCAGATTCGTGGGTCTGTATCATGGCTGTGCATTAGAATCTATGCATTAGAATCATCTGTGGAGCTTTTAAAACTCCCAATGTCCAGGCAGTGCCCAGGACAATTACATGAGAATCATGCATGGGACTCAGGTATAAGGGCTTCGAAAGCTCCCAGGTGATTCTAACGTAAAGCCAATGTTGATAATCACTGAACACTCTCTCTCTCTCGCTGTCTCTTTTTCTCTCTCTCTCTCTATCTCTCAAACACACACACACTTTTGTGTGAACACATAGAATAACAGCCATGAAAATGCCCACAAACCTACTACTGTGGTAAGCCCTAGGAGAGGACTAAGATTGGAAGGGTTTTTTGTTGTTGTTTTTTGTTTGTTTGTTTGAGGCAGAATGTGAGTCTTTTGCCCAGGCCAGAGTGCAACGGCGCGATCTTGGCTCACTGCAAACTCCACCTCATGGGTTCAAGCAATTCTCCTGCCTCAGCCCTGCAAGTAGCTGGGATTACAGGCATGTACCACCATGCCCGGCTAATTTTTTATTTTTAGTGGAGACGGGATTTCACCATGGTGACCAAGCTGGTCTCGAACTCCTGACCTCAAGTGATCCACTCGCGTTGGCCTCCCAAAGTGCTGGGATACAGGTGGCATGAGCCACAGCGCCCATCAGAAAGTATTAATCTGAGGGCTGAGATCAGCAAGCTATAGCCCATGGACAAAATCCAACCAGTCGCTTTTTAATAAAGTTTTGTTGGAACACAGCCATGCCCATTTTTTTTTTAAATATTACCTGTGGCCACTTAGTCACTACGGTGGCAAAATCAAGCAATTGTGACAGAGGGACCATATGACCCATAAAGCCTGTAATATGTACAGTCTGAAGCTTTACAGAAAAAATTTGCTGATCACAGCTCTAGAAAAACTTTAATCTGTGTTTTTGAAAATACAGAATTCACTCACATTTGTGGAATTTTGAAATATTTAAACACTGATAAATAAAAAATGTAGATAGCCAAAATAGGAAAAGGGAAAAGTGTGAAAAGATACAACATATTAATGAAGAATGCTGATGTCTATATAATGGGATTATTTGTGATTATTTTCTTTTTTGTATTTTTTGACATTTTATAAATTAGCCTGTATTGTGTGTGTGTGTACACACACACACAAATATATACACATATATATGTGTATATACACATACACACACACACACACATATACATATGTATTTTTCTTTTTAGAGGAGGTCTTACTCTCACCCAGGCTAGAGTGCAGTGGTATGATCATAACTCACTGCAGCCTCCACCTCGCAGGCTCAAGCAATCCTCCCAGCTCAGCCTCAGAGTAGCTGGACCACAGGCATGCACCACCACACTTGGCTAATTTTTGTATTTTTTTTTTGTAGAGATGGGGTCTCAGGATGTTGCTCAGGCTGGAGTGCAGTGGCACAATCATAGCTCGTAACAGCCACAAACTCCCAGGCTTAAGTGATCCTCCCACCTCAGCCTCCTGAGTAGCTGGACCACAGGCATGTGCCACCACGTCCAGCCAATTTTTTGGATTTTTAGTGGAGACAGAGTCTTGCCATGTTGCCCAGGCTGCTCTCAAACTCCTGAACTCAAGCAAATCTGCCTGCCTTGACCTCCCAAAGTGCTAGGATTACAGGTGTGGGCCACGGCGCCCAGTTATATTTCTAAAAAACACAAAACTTATTTTAACAAAGCCATCTGGGTCTGCTTTGATGAGGATGGGTCCTGCACATCTCATCTCTCTACCAGGATGTCCCACAGGAACTTGAAATGCAACTTGTACAGAACCAAACTCTCATATTTCCTCCTTTCTCAACCCAACCCCACAGCCAGTGGGCTCCCCCTGCTCCATCCCTGGAGCCAGTCCCCTTCCACTCCGCACCATGAGTCCCCAGCTGCAGAGTTAGTTTTTACCTTATCCTTCACACCAAGTTCAAAGCTCTGAAAGAGAAGAGAATTTGGATGAAATGTTTGAGGAACAGACAGTAACCATGCAACCCAGCATGCAGAGCTGAATGCTTGTCGATGAGAATGATCAGCGCCACCACCCCACACATAAGCAGGTTCCATCACTGGGTGGGAAGGGAAGCCTTGCTTTGAGAATGTGTTTTCAGTTCTCTGGACCTGCTGGCTCATCTGTGAAGTGGGAGGTTTGGCTTGGATCGAACCTCAGTTCACCTCCTATTCTAAAAAGGTCTAACTCTTTCATCCTACAAGGAAAAAAGCTGCCAGTATTATTAGTTTATTTGAAAATACTGAGTGGACATCTGCTACATGTTCACTATGGCGCCAGGGCAGCCCACACCGTCAGGTGCACCAATGGTAACACCCTTGGCACTCCCTGTTCCCATGCCCGATGGTGGATTCTTTCCTGCAAGCACCCATCACTCTCCAGCCAGGGGCTGTGTCTGGCGAATGGTGGGCCTGTGCTGAGCCATCCTGTAGGGAAGGCCAGGGATCATGGGGGTTCCCCCCCAGGTGAGCCCTCCCTCCACCAGGGATCAATGAGAGTGGGAGGATCAATACCCCCAGCTTCCTCTCCCAAGATGTATTCTGCACTTTCTCCCAGAGCTTCTCAGGGTATCGAAGGCTCCAGTTGTCCACTAAGGTAACCTGCTCCTTTAAATGCCTTATCCTGGCTTCTTTCTCTTCCCTGTCTCACTTCCACATTCCCTGACTGATACTTCTCTCAAATAAACTACTGACACTCAAACTCTTTTTTTTTTTTCTTTCTTTCTTTCTTTTTTTTTTTTTTTTTTTTTTTTGAGACACAGTCTCACACAGTCACCCAGGCTGGAGTGCAGTGGCACAATCTTGGCTCACTGCAGCCTCTGCCTCCCAGGTTCAAGCGATCCTCCCACTTCAGTCTCCTGAGTAGCTAGGACTATAGGCGGAGTTCCACCATACCCAGATAATGTTTTCATTTTATTTTATTTTTTGTAGAGATAGGGGTCTCCCTATATTGCCCAGGCTGGTCTCAAACTCCTAGGCTCACATGATTCTCCCACCTCAGCCTCCCAAAGTGCTGGGATTATAGACGTGAGCCATCGTGCCTGCCTGCACTCAAATCTTACTTCTTTTTTTTTTTGAAATGGAGTCTCACTCTCTCACCCAGGCTGGAGTGCAGTGGCACCATCTTGGCTCACTGTAACCTCTCCCTCCCGTGTTCAAGCAATTCTTCTGCCTCAGCCTCCCTGAGTAGCTGGGATTACAGGCATGTGCCACAATGCCCAGCTAATTTTTGTATTTTTAGTAGAGATGGGGTTTTACCATGTTGGCCAGGCTGGTCTGAACTCCTGGCCTCAGGTGATCTGCCCGCCTCAGCCTCCCAAAGTGCTGAGATTCCAGGTGTGAACCACCATGCCCGGCCTCAAATATTACTCTCAAGATCTTGCTGGGGGGGGCTGCCTCACCTAAGACAGCTAGTTACAATAAGAGATACCAAGGACTGCAAAATATGTCTCCACCCACAATGAGCTGACCATCCAGTTACTTGTTTTTTTTTTTGTTTTTTTTTTATAAAGATGGGGTTTCACCATGTTGGTCAGGCTGGTCTTGAACTCCTGACCTCAGGTGATCCACCCACCTTGGCCTCCAAAGTGCTTGGATTACAGGCGTGAGCCACCACGCCCGGCCCAGTTACTTGTTTTCAAAAGTAGACATTAAAGCCTGAAAACTTTTGACCCAGCAGTCCAACTTCTAAGATATATCTCTATGGAAGTAATCGCACTTGTGCACAAAACTTGCATACAAAATGTTGCATCTTTCATCAAAGCTTTGAGAATAATAGATAAAACCAGAAAAATGTAAATATTCCAATGGTAGGGGAGATGATTAAGTAATAGCCCATCCATACAACAAAATAGGTTATGGTCATTCAAAATCATGTAGTAGGATGTTCCTTAATGACATGTACATGGTTCTACAGCAGAATTTAAAAAGAATTACCGTGGCTGGGCATGGCAGCTCATACCTGTAATCCCAGCACTTTGGGAGGCTGAGGTGGGTAGATCACTTGAGGTCAGGAGTTTGAGACCAGCCTGGCCAACACGGTGAAACCCCATCTCTACTAAAAATACAAAAATTAGCCAGGCGTGGTGGCAGGCGCCTGTAATCCCAGGTACTCAGGAGGCTGAGGCAGGAGAATCGCTTGAACCCAGGAGGCGGAGGTTGCAGTGAGCCGAGATCGTACCACTGCACTCCAGCCTGGGCAACAGAGCAAGACTCCGTCTCAAGAATAAAAAAGAAAAAAAAAAAAAAGAGTTACAAACTGTTTCTGGTATATATCATTTTTGTTAATAATATATTTGTATTTCAAAAAAACATACTAGAAAGCTGAAACACCAAAAGTTTGACAGTTGCTTGCAGTTTCTTCTTCTTAGTTATCTGTATTTCTCACTCTAGAAAGAATGTGCATTTTTTTTCAGGCAATGCATGATTTTCTTTCGTAGTTAGGACCATGGCCCTCAACTCCAGCACTGTTGACATTTGGTAACACGTTATTCTTTGTTGCGGGCTTTCCTGTGCACTGTGAGGTGTTTAGCAGTGTCCCTGGCCTTGTCCCACCAGGTGGCAGTAGCACCCTTCTCCCCAGCAGTGACAACCAAAAATATCTCCAGACACTGCCAAATGGCTCCTAGGGACAAAATCAACCTCCCGAGATTGAGAACCACAGTCTAAGAGAACCTAAAACCATAACACATATCAATGAATGACCAGAAAGTGAAATAAGATCATTCCAACTTTGTTTCAGATTTGCATATTTTTTTCATTTGGAAGAAACCGACGTCCTGCCAACACTGAACCTAAAACCATCTTATTCCAGAAGATGAGGCCACATTCTCAAATGTGTAAAAGAGCAGCAAACAAGAAGTGCCAAGATGCAGAAGCCACGTTCCCCTTTTAAACTCATTTGTCTACTTGCTAAGAGGTTGGGGACCTCCAGAAGCTGAAGCCATGGCAGCCTCACAGGGCACTCGTTTCCCATGTGTCCCTACACTGGACCAAGAACGTGAGAGAAACACAACCCTCTGGCACGTTCTCTATCCAGGACTTCCTAAGGACCCTCGTTCTCACTGACGGACTATGGCTTCTTGTACGTACACAGATGCAACTGATGCGAGAGAATTCCCCAAGCTTTTGTGATAGAATGTTAGTCTGAGTGGAGAAGATTCCATGAGCATGTCATCTAGCACCGTGCTAGGCTGTGAGAGGAACACCATGTTCAAGATTACCTACCCTTCAGGGATGCTCCCATTGTAGCGAGGAACACCCATGATCAACACATCAACAAAATCATTCCACAGAGCAGATGGGTCGAGTCACGTGGAAAAGTCGCTTGGAGGTAGCAGGTAAGGGCGGCCTTTATCTGGTGAGCCCCGGGGCAGGGAAGTGGGCATTTATGCAGAGATCTGGGCATGGGCTGGTGGAACAGAAGGGAGAGACCATGTGGCCAGGCTACAGCCAAACAGAAGGCCAGTGAGGAGGGGGAGAAGTTGGTGGATCAGGTGATGCCTTAATAGGTCTTGGTAAGAACTGTGGCTCTTGCTCTAATTGCGCTGGGAAAGCACCTATGCGCGTTAGCAGGGGAGGGAAAAGGTGTGGTTTATGCTTTTGAAAGACACCCTTGACTGCCACATGGGGAGTGGACAGGAGCAGGACAAGGCTGCTGTTTCACCTACGCAGAAGCCCAGATGGAGAGAGATGGACAAGGATGGCCCCACCAGGTGCAGAGGTGGAGGCAGCGACAGAGGCAGTCCTGTTTGGAAGAAGGCTCTATATCTGTGTGGGAGGTGTCTCGGAGGCCGTGGCGCACAGCTGAGGAGTGCTGGCAGTGTGGCACTCAGGGCTTTGCAAAGCTCCAGGGTATGAAGTGGTGACTCATGACAGAGACTGCGAAGGCCAGGGGCCTGGACACCCATTTTGATTGTTAAATAGGCTACCAGGGCATCTTGTAACATCCCTGCGAGATAAACCCGGGGCCCCCAGGAGCTGTCAGCTGTGTGAGCAATACAGACCGGAGCCCAGAGCACAGCCCAGTGCAGGGAAGAGCCCCAGATTCATTCTTTGACAAATCCCTAATCAGTGGCTGATGCCTAAAACACCACCATTTGAGATTTCTTTGGAGTTGAGGTCTTTAGCTCGGAAGAAAATGCAAATTCCCTTCCCAAAGGCAAACAGAAGGTGGCGAGGGAGACTGGACCTGAAGTTAGCAGTGTGACCGTGAACTTGAGGGCAGTCGGGCAGAGAGGCGGGTCAGGACACAAGATTCGGATTTCTGATTTAGAAACAGCTTCGGGCTGTGGAACTGGAAGCCATCAGGGTCACAGCAGCTGGTGAGCACTGGGAAAGCAGGTTTGATGGGATGAGAGGACAGGACTCTGTGGGTTGGGATCTCAAAGAGAAGGATGCAGCAGTTAGCACCAGAAAGAGCTGCCAGCTGGCAGGAAGGGAGCTGGCTGCGTCCCAGGTTTCCTAAGCGAGCCCCGGCCTGGCCTTGAGTGTGTCTGGTCTGCAAATCACCAGGCCCTTGCCTGGTCGCCCTGCAGCTGCTGGTGCAGCCCAGCCTTGGGCAGAGTGAGACACTCCCTTCTGGGATGAATCCTGCGGGAACCCTAAAAGCAGCTTTTCCAGGCTCCTCCAGGGTATCAACCCAGTTAATTGGAAAACCATGTTCCTGAATAACTAAGTTACTGAAATAGTTTCAATAGCTTCTGAAAGCACAAGCAAACCTAATTTTCTTACTTAATTTCTTCCTTTTTTTTTTTTTTTTTGGAGGGGGGGGACACAGGGTCTCACTCTATCGCCCAGGCTGGAATGCACTGGTGTAGTCTTGGATCACTGCAGCCTCAACCGCCTGGGTTCAAGTGATCCTCCACCTCAGCCTCCCAAATAGCTGAGACTACAGGTCTTACTTTGTTTTTGGTTTTGTTTTGTTTTTTTTTTTTGAGACAGAGTATCACTCTGTCACCCAGGCTGGAGTTTAGTGGCACAATCTTGGCTCACTGCAACCTCTGCCTCTTGGGTTCAAGCGTTTCTCCTGCCTTAGCCTCCTGAGGAGTAGCTGGGACTACAGGCACCCGCCACCACACCCGGCTAATTTTTTGTATTTTTAGTAGATACGGGGTTTCACCATGTTAGCCAGTCTGATCTCGATCTCCTGACCTCGTGATCCGCCCGCCTCAGCCTCCCAAAGTGCTGGGGATTACAGGCGTGCAGGTCTTACTTTCTAAAAATAAACTTAATTTTGCTTATGTTTTAGTTCACTAACTTTTTGAAAAAATCTCGACTTGAAGGCATTGAAAAGAACATCGTTATTCCAGTCTTGATCACATTTCACCCTACCTGTCTAACTGCAGGATGCAGAAGTCTTGGGAATAGAGCTCAAAAGCTCTAGATTTTTATTCTATTCATATTTCCCTTTCCTCCATTCATTTGATCCTCACTGACCACTCACGCTTTGTTTGTTTGTTTCAGACGGAGTCTCACTCTGTCGCCCAGGCTGGAGTGTAGTGATACCATCTCGGCTCACTCTGCCTCCCGGGTTCAAGCAATTCTTCTGCCTCAGCCTCCCAAGTAGCTGGGATTACAGGCACACGCCACCATACCTGATTAATTTTTGTATTTTTAGTAGAGACAGGGTTTCACCATGTTGGCCAGGCTGGTCTTGAACTCCTAACTCCAAGGGATCTACCCGCCTCAGCCTCCCAAAGTGCTAAGATTACAGGCATGAGCCACTGTGCCTGACTTCACGTTTTTAATTCATTCTTCAACTTGTTTTATAAATATTGAATTCCTATCATGCATCAGCTACTGTAGTAGAGGTTGAGGAGACTGAAAAATTAGATTATTTGACTTCTGCTCCAGAGGATCTGCTACTGGTGGGAAGAATGTACAAACAAGTCATTAAAATGCAAAGAATAAGCCCTATATTAAGATATATTCAAATAATATATACTAAATTTTAACTTACACTTTAATTTACCAAGTAAATAAATTCTATAGGTTTCTGACCACGTATTAATGTGGTTTTTGACTAAATTCCAAGAGAATTCCAGACATGTGACAAATTTTCTGGTTATGTTAGAGCACCACCTATGGAATTATGTAACTGCAATGCTGGCTTTTTATTTCCTATGTTAGATGTGGACTTTGTACATAATTGCATAACACAATTTTTAATTTCTTGTGTTAGAATGTCATCATGTGGAATTTTTGTGTAATTGCAGAATATATTTTTTATCTCTTATGTTAGAATGCCCCCTGTGGGGTTGTCATGTAAATTGTAGGATTGTAGGGCAGATTTTTTTTTCTTTTTTTTGAGACAGGGTCTCACTCTGTTGCCTGGGCTGGAGTGCAGCGGTGCAACGCACTTGGCTCACTGCAGACTCGACCTCCCAGGCTCAGGTGATCCTCCCAACTCAGCCTCCAGAGTAGCTGGGGCTACAGTTGCACACCAGCACACCCGACTAATTTTTTGTCCTTTTTTATTAGAGATGGGGTTTCGCCATGTTGGCCAGGCTGGTCTCCAACTCCTGGCCTCAAGAGATCCACCTACCTTGGCCCCCCAAAGTGCTGTGATTACAAGCATGAGCCACTGCATCCAGTGAAGAGTTTTTTCTTTTTCTTTTTGAGACAGTTCAGAGCTGTTGTCCAGGCTGGAGTGCAGCAGCGTTTTTCTTATTAATGAGGTTAGAGTACCACCTAGTAATATTTTCTTGTAATTGCACACAGATACGTTTTTCTTGTTACTCTGATTACATAGCCTCCTCATAGAATTTGCCTGCAATTGCATCTGAGGAGAGTTTTCCCATTACTCAAGTTAGAGTGCCACCAGGTGGAATTGTTGTGTAATTGCAGGACAGATATGTTTTTCCCACTATAGTGGTCCCAGCCAACCCTTATCTTCAGGGGATATGTTCCAAGTTCCCCAGTGAATGCCTGAAACTTTGAATAGTACTAAGCTCTCTGTATACTGGCTTTTTCCATCTAATCACCAAGATGGCTACTAAGTGAAGAATAAGGGGTAGCACATTCAGTGTGGATACGGTGGACAAAGTGATGATTCACATCCTGGGCAGAACAGGACGGGATGGCGCGAGGTTTCATCACACTACTCGGAACAGTGTGTAATTTTAAGCATGAATTGTTTATTTCTAGAATTTTCTGTTTAATATTTTTGGCGGAGATTGACCATGGATAACTGAAACTGCAGAAAGCGAAACCGTGGATAAAGGGGACGGCTGTATGCGGGTTAGTGCGCCACCTGGTGGAAATCTTCTGAAACTGCAGAACAGATGTGTTTGTTATTTCTCATGCTGGAATGAATGCCTGGCGAATTGTCCTTTGTTATAAGGTACACCTATGGTCCTCAAACTTGGCATCCAAAACACCTGGAGAGCTTTAAAATTTTATTTTATTTCTGAGAGCAGGGTCTTGCTCTAGCACCCAGGCTGGAGTGCAGTGGTGTGATCACAGTTCACTGCAGCCTCAACCTCCTGGGCTCAAAGATTCTCCTGCCTAGCCTCCCAAGTAGCTAGGACCACAGGTGCGCCACCATGCCCAGCTAATCTTTGTACTTTTAGTAGAAATGGTGTTTCACCATGTTGTCCAGGCTGGTCTCAAACTCCTGACCTCAAGCAATCCTTCTGCCTCAGTCTCCCACAATGCTGGGATTACAGGCGTGAGCCAGTGTATCCAGCCTGGAGAGCTTTTAAAGTCAAAGATTGCAGGTCCCCACTCCCAGAGTTCTTATTCAGGAGGTTTGGGATGGGGTCTGGGAGCTTGCATTTCTAAGCAGATTTCCTCATTTGTGTTGATGCTGCCTGTCTGAGGCTGCACTTTTGAGAATTACTAAGTACTCACTCCTTAAATTTTAGTTGCACACATAAGTGGAGTTTTTTCCTATATGATTTTCACAGGCCAGGCATGGTGGCTCACAAAGTAATCCTAGCACTTTGGGAGGCTAAGGCAGGTGGATCACCTGAGGTCAGGAGTTCGAGGCCAGCCTGGGCAATGTGGTGAAACCCTGTCTCTACTAAAAATACAAAAAATTAGCCGGGTGTGGTGGTGGGCGCCTGTAATCCCAACTACTTTGGGAGGCTGTGGCAGGAGAATCACTTGAACCTGGGAGGTGAAGGTTGCAGTGAGAGATCACGCCGTTGTACTCCAGCCTGGGTGACAGAGTGAGACTCCTTCCCCCCCAAAATTTCACAATTATTTCATCTTTGAAGAACTGTAGAAATTTGAAATCTTGGCTTTCTGGAGTCTTTGCAAAGAATTCAGCATACCTTTCTTTTTTTTTTTTTTTTAAGAGTTGGGGTCTTACTATGTTGCCCAGGCTGGTCTCAAACTCTTGGGCTCAAGTGATCCTTCTGACTCCTGAGTAGCTGGGACCACAGGCACATGCCACTGTGTGCAGCTCGGGATACCTTTTGATTAAATCTACCAGTTGCTTTTGAACCAGTTTTTACAACCTGATCTAAGCCACTTTACAATGTAGGGTTTTTATCTGGTTTTGATAGCCCTGCATCCTGGAATAGGCACTCTTGAAATATCTGTTGGAAGAATGAATGAATGAATGAATGAATGTGGCCCTTCGACATCACGTCACTTGGATAAATAGGGTAGTGTCCCACAATTAAGGCAGGTGAAGCTCTTTGTCTCTTCCTTCTCTACAACCTCACTATTATGCTACAATAAAGAAGTCATAGACAGAATTCTGTCCAGATCATTTATTTATGCAGGCACAAAATGTGCCATACATCCTGTTCCCTCACGCTTGGCAACAGCCTGTTCTCTCCTTCTGGGAACTGTGACAAGCTTCTTCATGAAGTGTTGATCCCAGGCAGACCCAAGCAGGTGGCTTGTCAGACGGTTAGACTGTATTCACACGAGGGCTGGCGGCCCTGAGAGTCTTTTGAGCCAACTGCATATCTTTTTTTTTTTTTTTTTAAAGACGAAGTCTCACTCTGTCACCCAGGCTGGAGTGCAGTGGTGCAATCTCGGCTCACTGCAACCTCCGTCTCCCTGGGCTGAGGTGTTTCTCCTGCCTCAGACTTCCAAATAGCTGGGATTACAGGTGCCCGTGACCACACCTGGCTAATTTTTGTATTTCAAGTAGAGACAGGGTTTCGAACACGTTGGCCAGGCTGGTCTCAAACTCCTGATCTCAGGTGGTCTGCCGCCTCAGCCTGCCTAAGTGCTGGGATTACAGGTGTGAGCCTGGCTAACCATATATCTTGAACTCCACTCATTTCACCAGTTGAAAATTATTCCTAATAAGCTCGCTGGTGCAAACTGAGACAGGGTATTTCCAGCTTCTTCTAGGTTCTCTGCTTATGGGCCTTCAACTGTCCATGGCCTATCCCTGAAATGAACTTCCTCACAAGTTAACTGGGTGCCCCCTGAGTGTGGAAGATTGAAGTTGGTTTTCAGACACGTTTATAGCACTCCATTGATGCCAAATGCTGTTAAAGTAAATTGCAGACAGTATGAGTCCAGGACACGTGAAGTTTTGTTCTTGCATTTATTCGCTCACTCTTTATAAAAAGTCTGATACAACAGGAATTTGGGCCAAAAATCAGGAATCCTGAGTTCTAGTCTCAGCTCTGTTACTGACTAGCTGTGTGACCTCAGACAAGTTACTTAACCTCCCTCGGCCTTCGTCTGTTCATTTGTGAGCAAGAGGCGTGGACTGGCCATTGCTAAAGCCACCTCCAGGTCTACCATGGCATGATTGCCTTCTCTCGGAAAGTCACCGTGCCCTACTTGCAGTTCCAGTTGTCCTCTCCCCTGTCTCAGCCTGAGTGAGGATTAGGCCCTAAAGTCCTGGAGTACCCGTCCTCGGTCATGAATTAACTTATCCTTGTGGCTCAGATGAGGGCCCCGGGGTGAGAAAGGGTGCAAAGCTTGCTACAGATCATCTTGGGCAGAGCCCCACAATTGAGGTGCCACAGATGAATCCCAGGGATGCCAAAATGCTGTGCCCTTAGCTCTGGCAGTGGATGCAACCCCTGTGGGGAGGCGAATGGGCGGCTCAAGCGCAGCCCAGCCCATGTCTGCCACTGCCAGAAAGAAATAGCATCGCTGGGCCGGGTGCAGGGGTGCAGTAGCTCACGCCTGTAATCCCAGCACTTTGGGAGGCCGAGGCGGGTGAATCGCTTGAGGTCAGGAGTTCGAGACCAGCCTGGCCAACATGGTGAAACCCCGTCTCTACTAAAATTACAAAAATTAGCTGGGCATGGTGATGTGTGCCTGTAATCCCAGCTGCTTGGGAGGCTGAGGGAGAAGAATTGCCTGAACCCCGGAGGTAGAGGTTGCAGTGAACTGAGATCCCACCACTGCACTGCAGCCTGGGCAACAGAGCAAGATTCTGTCAAAGAAAAGGAGAGGGGGAGGGGGAGGGGGGAGGGGAATTTCTATCTTCCAGGTGCACTCTGGGAATGAATCAGCTGGGCACTTGGCAGATTTGAGGGAGTAACTGCCATCTTTCTGGGGACACCGGCAGCTGCTGCTGAAGAAAGGAGGGCATGTGACTTAAACAAGCAGCTGAACCAGAGGCCGATCATGTCCAATGGAGCGTGCAGATGGGGGTGGGGGACCTCAGTGGCATTTGCACCCATCGCTATTGCCACAGCTCAGCTTCCTTCTGTGTCAAGTTCCGTGCTCAGAAAAAAGTGGCTAGACCTCGCCAGCTGTCTGCGTAACTATCTTAACTGCCGATCGATTCTGCCAATCGTAAAGAAATTAAAATTGAGATTTACCAAATGCAAAGTAGGCAGCATTCACCGTCTTTACCAAATAGTTGTGATAGGATTCTTTCCGTAAAGCTTTTTCTCATCATCTCATAACTAGCATTCTTCTCATTTTCAAATTGTTATTTTTTTAGAGACAAGGTCTCATTTTGTCACCTGGGCTAGAGTGCAGTGGCATGATCATGGCTCACTGCAGCCTTGAATTCCTGGGCTCAAAGGATCTTCTCACTTCAGCCTCCTGAGTAGCTGGGACTACAGACCTGTGCCACCATACCCGGCTAATTCATATATATGTACATACACACACACACATAACACACACACACATATATACATATACATACATTTTTTTTTTTTTTTTGGTAGAGATGAGATGTCACCATGTTGCCCTGGCTGGTCTCAAACTGCTGGCTCGAGTGATCCTCCCACCATGGCCTCCCAAAGTGCTGGGATTACAGGCGTGACCCACGGTGCCCAAACTATTCTCTCTTTTTTTTTTTTTTTTTGAAACAGAGTCTCACTCTTGTTGCCCAGGATGGAGTGCAATGGCGTGATCTTGGCTCACCGCAACCTCCGCCTCCTGGGTTCAAGTGATTCTCCTGCCTCAGCCTCCTGAGTAGCTGGGATTACAACCATGTGCTAGCATGCCTGGCCAATTTTTGTATTTTTAGTAGAGATGGGATTTCTCCATGTTGGTAGGGTTGGTCTCGAACTCCCGACTTCAGGTGATCCACCCACCTCAACCTCCCAAAATGCTGGGATTATAGGCATGAGCCACTGTGCCTGGCCTGTTCTTCTCATTTTAAAAGAGAAACGTTCATTGTAGAAATTTTGTAAACTAAAGATAAATCAAAATTTTTAAATGAGACTGGGCACATTGGTTCGTGCTGAGGTGGGTGGATTACCTGAGGTCAGGAGTTCGAGACCAGCCTTGCCAACATGGTGAAACCTCATCTCTACTAAATATACAAAACAATTAAGTCGGGCATGGTGGTGCACGTCTGTAATCCCAGCTACTGAAGAGGCTGAGGCAGGAGAATGGCTTGAATCCAGGAGGAGGAGGTTGCAGCGAGCCAAGATCGTGCCATTGCACTCCAGCCTGGGCGTCAGAGTGAGTCTCCATCTCAAAGACAAAAAAATTTAAAAGTGAAAATATTCTATAATCATATAGTCCACACAACCCATTAATAAGTCAATATGTCACTTTCTAGCCTTTTCCTACAGTTACATATTTTTAAAAATTATAGAATTGATATCAGAAGGTACCTAATGTTATAAAATAGGTGGTCCAATATTTTTAACAATCTGATGCTAACTCCTAATATTCCACTGTAGCTATAATTCATTCAACCAATCCCTTATTGTTGAACAAATAGATGGTTTCTTTATTTTCACATTTCTTTGGCTGGTGGTGGGGTCTGTGGTCACAGTGATTGGGGGCAGGGCCAGAGAGGGCAGGCATCCTGTACAGTGAAAAGTTTTCCTGTTTCTCACATGACTTTCCAGTGTCCCCCTGGACATCTAGGGAGGTGAAAAGTCTTTGTTTAAAACCTGGATATAAGGCCGGGTGCAGTGGCTCACTCACGCCTGTAATCCCAGCGCTTTGGGAGGCCAAGGCAGACGGATCACCTGAGGTCAGGAGTTCGAGACCAGCCTGACCAACATGGAGAAAGCCCATCTCTACTAAAAAATATAAAATCAGCCGGGTGTGGTGGCACATGCTTGTAATCCCAGCCACTCGGGAGGCTGAGGCAGGAGAATTGCTTGAACCCGGGAGGCGGAGGTTGTAGTGAGCCGAGATCGCGCCACTGCACTCCAGCCTGGGCAACAAGAAAATCTGTCTCAATAAATAAATAATAAAAATAAAACCTGGATATAATGATCTGAGACCTAGACTCTGCCAGCAATACAAAGATATTTACTAGATAAACTGAGGAAAGATTGGGTCAGTAATTAGTTTTGTTCTGAGCTTTTTCAATATTTTTTGTTTTCCTGTAACATTGCAGACTAATCCTGTCAGCAGCAACGATGCTAATAGTGGTATCTGAGCCACTGAATAAACAGTCACGGTGATTCTATGTTTAGGCATTATAAACAACCCACCATGTCCGAGCATGCATAATGGTTTATAACAAACGGCTGTCATTTCTTTTTATATGATAGTCAAAAAAAATCCAAAGCTGTTGTGCGTGGGAAGACTCTATTACCTAGACATTTTGTTTCAGGCTTGTAGAGGGGGGCGTCTAAACCCATGTGCTGTGAGAGAAGGCGGGGGGCGTTCCTCCAGCTTGCTAGTGACCCCTGCTGGCAGCTCGAGCATTCGGCCGGGGCTGCTTGGGTTGAAAAGTTTGCTGGCTTCAAAATGTGGTAAGGCAATGACCAGGGGTTTTTTTGTTGTTTTTTACAAGATTTAAAGGACAAAGCTCCCTGAGTTGCTCTCGGCCCTGTCTCCCATCTGCTGTCTCTTGGATTCCCTAAGGTGAATCTTGGTCATTTCTGTGGAAGGGGACACCTTTGAACTGGCCAAGTCTCAATTAGTTTGTCAGGGCCTGACTGGGGTAGACAGTGGGAAAATTGGGGGGGCCAGGCCCCTATATATCAATCTGCTGGTACCTAGAAAATATAAGCCAAGATGGGGCCACGCCGCCTCCATCATGTCCGCCGTCCACCTGCTGCCTTTTGTGATCCCATCAGGCCCAGTGGCAGAGGATCTGGACCCTTTCTGCCCCTGCTTTGCTTAGATCTGTGCTTCTCCAGCTGGAGCCGGTGTCCGTGTCACCCTCAGGGCTTGCTAAAACGTCGCTTGTCGGTGCCATCCCTAGAGTTTCTGGCTCCGCAGGAATGGGGGCAGGGACTGCATTTCTGATGAACTCCAGGGTGACACGAATGGGGTTCATCTGGGGACCCGCTCACATAGTGCCTTAGGACGACAGCTATTAGTCTCACCTTAGGAGATCGTGAGACTATTCTCAGTTTCCAAAGTGTCTGGATTTTAAGGAACTTTGCAGCTTTCTAAGACATCTTTTTCCTGGGGCTGTGATGAAGTCTCCACGGGGGAAGTGAGACTTTCTGTGTGACACTAGAGCCCCTGTGCCTTTAAATTAAATGCTTAGGCTGGCGCAGTGGCTCACACCTGTAATCCCAGCACTTTGGGAGGCCAAGACAGGAGGATTGCTTGAGTTCAGGAGTTCGAGACCAGCCTGGCCAACATGATGAAACCCAGTGTCTACTCAAAAAATACAAAAAATTAGCCAAGCATAGTGATGCGCACCTGTAGTCTCACCTGCTTGGGAGGCTGAAAAGGAGAATTGCTTGAACCCGGGAGGCGGAGGCTGCAGTGAGCCAAGATCAAGCCCCTGCACTCCAGCCTGGGTGACAGAGCAAGACTCCATCTCAAACATAAATAAAATAAAATAAAATTTAATTAGTTAATACTTAATTGAGGAAAGTGAATTCCTGCTTTATTATTTGTGTATTCTCTTGGACTTCTTCCTTTTGATCTTTTTTTTTTTTTTTTTTTTTTTTTTTTTTTTTTTGAGATGGAGTCTCACTCTGTCATTCAGGCTGGAGTGTAGTGGCGCAATCTCGGCTCACTGCAATCTCCGTCTCCCAGGTTCAGGCAATTATCCTGCCTTAGCCTCCTGAGTAGCTGGGATTACAGGTGCGCACCAGCACTCCTGGCTAATTGTTTTGTATTTTTAGTAGAGACGGTGTTTCACCATGTTGGTCAGGCTGGTCTCAAACTCCTGACCTCAGGTGATCCGCCTGCCTCGGCCTCCCAAAGTGTTGGGATTACAGGCCTGAGCCACCACGCCTGGCCTGATCATTTTGAAAATAAAAATCTTCATGGCCTCTCAAAAATAAGAGAGGAAGAGGAAAAAAGAAAATAGAGGGAAAGAGAGATTAAGAATAAAGAGAGAGAAGCAGAGAGAGAGAGAGAGGACTGGCTTTCTTTCTGGAGAGAGAAGAGCACTGAAAGAGGGCTGAGAGAGGAATTGGAGGCAGCACAAAAAAAGAACCTTCCCTTCCCACAAGAGGCTGGCAGGCACCCCACGGGCAATGCTTCGCAAAGGTAAGGTTCCCACGACTCCCCTGAGATCTTGGGAGATGTGGACCCCATATCTCTCCGTGGGGCTGGCAGCCTCCAAGAGGCCCGGATGGTCCCGCCTCCTGATAGCCACACCGTGCCAGAGTTGGCCTATGTGACCAACAGCTACACAGCAGCAGTGATGCTCTGTCACTTTGGAGCCCAGGTTCTAAGAGGCCCTGTGACTGTCCCCAGCTCTCCTGACTCGGACCACTGGCTCTGGAAGAGGCCTGGGCGAGGGCAGGGCCCTACGCACTGTCACCAGCCCTGAGTGCCAGCTGGGAAGTGGAGCCTCGGCCGTGGCCAGACCTTAGGGGATGGTAGCTGCCTGCATCCTGGCTGGGAGAGACCCTGAACCTGGCCTGCCCAGCTAAGCCAGCTACGCTGCTCCCAGATCCCTGGCCCACAGAAACTGGGAGTTACTAAAGGCACGCTGCTCCAAGCCACCGAGGCAAGACAGATTGTGTGCCAAAGTGAGAAGGGACTGGGCCGCCATACCCAAATAAACCAGCAGAGTCCTCACTGGCTTCCCTCCCCTTCCTCTCAGCTATTTGGCCACCTCGAGGTCCCATCTCATGGGGAATCACGGCAGGGTCAGGACTTTTCAGGAAGCAGCATACACAGCCAGCGACGGTATTTCTTTTCTTTTTTTCAGATGGAGTTTCACTCTTGTTGCCCAGGCTAGAGCATAGTGGCATGATCTCAGTTCGCTGCAACCTCCACCTCCTGAGTTCAAGCGATTCTCCTGCCTCAGCCTCCCAAGTAGCTGGGACTACAGGTGCCTGCCACCATACCCGGCTTAATTTTTTATATTTTTAGTAGAGACAGGGTTTCACCATGTTGGCCAGGCTGGTCTCGAACTCCTGACCTCAAGTGATTCACCCACCTCGGCCTCCCAAAGTGCTGGGATTACAGGTGTGAGCTACTGCACCCCTGTACCCGGCCCAGTGATGCTATTTCTTTCTGGCAGTGGCAGACATGGGCTGGGCTGCGCTGAGCGCCCACTCGCCTCCCCACAGGGGTTGCAGCTGCTGCACTCGGCCGGAAGATAGAAGTTTCTAAGCTTTCCTTTACCAATGACCCAGGTCACCAAGAAGTGAAAAGATTTGCATATTTACTTAGAGTCACAAGATTCTAGTATAGAGCTCATTAAAGATGGGGCACTGTCTTAAGCGCCTGACAAGTATTAATCCATACAAGCTTTATGACAGCCAGCCCTATGAGATGAATGTTGTCATTGTGCTCCATTTAAAGATGAGGAAACCGAAGCACAGAGAGTTTAGGCAAATTGCCCGAGGTCACACAGCTGGTAAGTGGTTGAGCCAGGATTTAAGACCAGGCAGACTGGTGCCAGAGCCCAGAGGCTAGGCCGCCTCTCTGTAGGACAGTTCTTAGGTTTTCCGAGGCTGCTTCAGGTTGGGGATCAGCCACAGAAAATGACTGATAGTAACTTCAGGCCAGACTGAGCACGTACGTGTTTACTGTCTCATCAGCCATGATCTACGTGATGGAAAACGGGGCCAGACCTAGACAGCTATGTGGTGTGCTGCAAGCTGCGGTCCGATTGAAAGCCAGCCCGGGGTGATGCAACCACAGATGGAAGGAGGAGGTGCTGTCCCTGTTCTTGGCAGGGTGCATAGAATTGGTCACAGGTGGCACTGCGACTCAGATAGAAATCTGATGGCTCCACGTTTCGCATTTGCATCTCTCTGGCTTGAGCACTCCCATAATTTTAATAGGGGAAGATTTCAGAACCCCTTTTCCACATATCTCCACTGGATAATGGAAAGACATGGAGAGCCAGGTGCAGTGACTCACACCTGTGATCTCAGCACTTTGGGAGGCCGAGGTGGGAGGATCACTTGAGCCCAGGAGTTCGAGACTGGCCTGGGGAACATAGTGAGACCCTGTTTCTATTTTTAAAAAATCATATAGAAAGATGTGATCATACTCACTGTGGCTCACCTAGCTTAGATTCAGGAACCCCATGCTCTCCTGAGCACTCTGTGGCACCTCCTTCCATTAATTTCCTTTAGGGTCCTGTCATGAGAGGGCACAGCTCATCATCCACTTTTACAAAATGCAGAGCTGACATTAACATCCTTCTTTGACTTCCCTTTCTTAGGAAAAGTGTCTACATCCTTAATGAGGTCTAACAGGACCAGGACGATCTACTGCCAACCTCGTGCCCAGCGCTCAGACCACAGCTAAAAGGTCTCCTCCTCAGTGCTGAGGTCTGAATGTGCCCCCTGAAATTCATCTGCTGAAACTTCACCTCCAATGTGAGGGTACTAGGAAGCGGGGCCTTTGAGAGGTGATTGGGTGATGAGATGGAGCCCTGCCCCCACCAGGCTCCCTTGAATGGAATTAGCACCCTGATGGAAGAAGTTAAAGGGAGCACCCAGGACTTTTTTGGCCCTTCCACTCTTCTGCCATGTGAGGACTCAGCTACAGGGCCCTCATCAGACACCGAATGCCTTGACCGTGGACTTCCCAACAGCCAGAGCCGTAAGAAATCAATGTCTGGGTTTGTTTCATTGGTTGGTTGGTTTTGTTGGTTTTGTTGTTTGTTTTTTTTTTTGAGACAGGGTCTTGCTTTGCCACGCAGGCTGGAGTGCAGTGGTGCAATCATGACTCACTACAGCTTCGACCTCCTGGGTTCAAGCCATCCTCCCATCTCAGCTTCCCAAGTAGCTGGGACTACAGGTACCTGCCAGTATGCCTGGATAATTTTTGTATTTTTTTATAGAGATGGGGTTTCACCATGTTGCCTAGGCTGGTCTCAAGTTCCTAGGCTCAAGCCATCCACCTGCTTCAGCCTCGGAGAGTACTAAGATTACAGGCAGGAGCCACCACGCCGTGTCAGTGTTTGCTGTTTATAAGTTACCCAGGCGCAGGTATTTTGTTAAAGCTGCCCAAACATTATGAAGTCCCCCAACAGCTTGATGTAGTAATTCCTCAGGGGTTACAAGACAGGGGTATTAACATGATATGGTTCCTTTTTTATTTACTGCTGGAAATTGTTCTATAAAGAACTATTCCTCATCAACTATTTGTTGACATTGAAATTCAGTCTGTGTAAGAAAAGGCAGGAGAAATCCTTGGTTCTTTCCCTCTGCCAGTTTTCAGAATAATTACTACTGGGCTGGTCTTTGCTTCTAGATCTTTCCAGGGGAGAGAGTTAAGATGCACACACACACACACACACACACACACACACACGTTTTTGTTCTTGTTTTGAGACACAGTCTTATTCTGTTGCCCAGGCTGCCCTAGGAGCTGGGACTGCAGGTGTGCGCCACCATGGCCAGCTAATTTTTTTATATTGTGTAGAGACAGGGTCTCACCATGTTGCCCAGGCTGATCTTGAACTCCTGAGCTCAAGTGAGCCCACCTTGAGCTCTAAAGTACTGGGATTCAAGTGTGAGCCATCGTGCCCAGCCAAGATATATATATATATATTTAAGGGTGAAATAATCATGATTTTATACTGATGTTTCCAATTCAAATTCAGGACCACTAGGCTTTTGACTTGAATTTTACATTTGCGTTTCTCTTTTTTCTAATACTGAAAATCTTGGTTCCCAATGGCATTCATGTAATTATATATTTACTTTATCAGTATGGGTATGTGTGGTCTCAAATAATAACACCTGACAACTGAGAACAATTTAAGTGTTTTTTTTTTTTTCTGTAGTGATGGGGTCTCCCTATGTTGCCCAGGCTGGTCTCAAACTCCCGGCTCAAATGATCCTCCCACCTCAGCCTCCCGAAGTGCTGGGATTACAGGTCTCAGCCTGGCCTTAAGATTTTTTTTTCCAGTTCCTTTTGTCTTTAGGCTATACCCCACCAAATATGTACAGTCACATTGCTGTGGTGTTTAATAACTTGAAATCATTCTCTGCGGGGTTATGCCAATTACTTGATATGTCATTAAACTGGTTTGTTGTATTTCTTTTTTTTTTTTTTTGAGACGTAGTCTCCCTCTGTCACCCAGGCTGGAGTGCAATGGCATGATCTCGGCTTGCTGCAACCTCCGCTTCCTGGGTTCAAGCAATTCTCCTGCCTCAGCCTCCTGAGTAGCTGGGATTACAGGCATGACACACACACACACACGCACGCACACACACACACACACACACACACACAGACACACAGGCTCTTCCTCCTGGAATATGACTGACCTGAAAATGTGTGAAGACCTGAAAACGTGTGAAGAGATATCCAATCTTCTCTGGTTTTACTGTTCGTCTAATTTTCTGGTCTCCTCCTGGCAGGACTATATTTCACCTTGTGGAACTCAGACATGATTGAGTAACTAGCTCTGGTCCGTGGAAATTGAGAGGAACTGACATGTGTGTCACTTCTGGGCAGAAGCTTTGAGAGCCGGTTTAAATGATCCCCTTTCCCTTCATCATGAGACAAGCTAAGTTCCAGAGGGTTGCCAAGCTGTGAGGGACCTGTGTTATGAGCAAGATGGCTCGTGTCACTTCAAATTCTTGAAGTGCCTGAAATTTGGAGGTCAGTTGTTGCCACAACATAACCTAGCCAATTCTAGTTAGTCTGTTTCTTCCTAACTTCTTTAATCGTTCTTCATAAGTCACAGTCTCAGCCCCTGGCCATTGGATTCCAGTCAGTTTCGTCATTATCCCCCCTTAAAATGTGGAGCCCAAATCTGAACCCGGAACCCCAGGTGCAATCCCTCTAGGGCACAATAGAATGGGTTCCTGAGCCCTTCGATCCTCTGAATAGACCGTCTCCTTGCTTTGGTGTTTGTCTGTGTGTGTGCGTTTATCCGTTGAGCCACTCTGTTAACTCGCAGTGAGCCTGTGAACCAATAACTAGAGAAGAAAGACTTTTCCCATTGACCTCTCGACATATATTAGGAAACTGATTTTTTGATCCGCGTTCAAGTAGACAGGGCAGAATTTTCGAACTGCTACGTGATCTTTTAAAGACAAGTTAGTGGCACACCATTTACAGGAACCAGATGTTCTGTCTTTTGGCTTCGAGCACGCTGCTAATCATCATCTCGTGTAGTGAGCGAAGGCTGCAGAGCTGCAGCACCGGTAGGACTAGGCGCTCGGTAGGACGGGGCCTGCACAACCGGGGTCCCCGCCAGTCTGAAGGGCAGCATCTAGGAAACATCCTTTTCCGCGTCGCCCTGGAGGAGGGGCCCCACTTTCCCACGCAGGCGCTCTCAGGCCCCCGCCTCCTCACCCGCCCGCCGCGTGGCGACGGAGAGCCCGCAGCCCTCCCCGTCTGGCGCCGATACCCAATGGGCAGCCGCACTCCTTTCGCAGGGGCGGGGCACGGGCGGGGCACCCCCTGGACACCGTTCTCGTTGGCCTGCGGCCCGGCGCAGCGCATGACTTCATTACGACTCGGTTACGCCGCGCTGCGATTGAGGCGTGGCATTTGCTGGGGCAGCTGAAGGAGACTTGGGGGCACCCGAGTCGTGCCTCTTGGGCTGTTAGGGGTCGCCACTGCCTGTGCTTCATGAGGAAGATGCTCGCTGCAGTCTCCCGCGTGTTGTCTGGAGCTTCCCAGAAGCCGGTGAGACCTCCCGGGCTGGCCGGGGTGGGGCGCGAGCGGGGCCGAGGCGGGGCCGGAGGGGGAGCCGGGGAGCCTTTACTTTGCCTCCACGCCCTGCATTCCGTTCCTGGCCCCAGGAGAAGCGGCGCGGACAGGGATCTCGCCAAGGTCCGTGTGGATTTCCCCGTTCCGACTCCCCCCTTCCGCCCCCGGACCCAGCTGTGCGCCGGGCGAAGTCGGTGTGCTCAAGAGGTGCCTTTTGGTTGAGCAGGACACGGAAAGGGGGGCCTCGGCCTCCTTCGAGTCTCCAATTAACCCCAGTCATTTCACATCTTCCTTAATTTCTCTTGACCGAGAGACTTTGTAATAAAGAGCGCACGATCTGGAGACGGGGTGGCTCGGTTCAAACAGCACCCTCACCATTGACTAGCCCTGTGACCTTGAGCAAGTTTTTAAACGTCCCGGGGATCCTGTTTCCTAAAATGTTTGCTCTAGGTGGAGTTAATCTCTAAGTGGAGATAAGAGTTGTCTTTGAAATGTTATCAGTTAACTCTAAAATGGAGAGATAATAGAGAGTCCCCACCTCCTGGGGTTGTCTTGAGGATTCAACGAGTGACACGTGTGGAAACGGTTCCAACCAGCACCTGGCACATAGTCGATAGCATGTGTGTTGAATAGTGTTATTTATTGAGTGCCCAGTTCGGTATACATGTCTTGAACACCTGTGCTCAGTTGGGAGGAGGGTTCACAGAGTCAGCCTCTTCAGAAACAAACTTCCTCCCTTTCTCAGCATCTCAGCTTTTCTTGGCAGTGAGTTCAAGAGCGCTGAAGCGGAACTCAGAGGACACTGCCCTCCCCCTCACCTACACAGTCTTAGGGTACAAGTAGCTAAAGCAAACAGCAACGATGCTTGAGGGGTGGGGGTTAGAGTTAGGGCTATTTCATGGCCTCAGCATTTAGAGGTGCCTAACACCTACGCTTCTGGCATTCTGACCCCTAGGCGCAGTAAGGTCGTGTTAATTGGTGTAACTGCAGCCGTCTTGATTCTGGCTCTGGTAATTCCCCCCCCCCAGGACTTGATGTCTATGACATGGCCATGTGTGGCTCATGCCTGTAATCCCAGCACTTCGGGAGGCCGAGGTGGGTGGATCACCTGAGGTCAGGAGTTCGGGAGCAGCCTGGCCAACGTGATGAAACCCCATCTCTACTAAAAATACAAAAATTAGCTGAGCGTGATGGCAGGCCCCTGTAATCCCAGCTACTCGGGAGGCTGAAGCAGGAGAATCGCTTGAACCGGGAGGCGGAGATTGCAGTGAGCGGAGATCAGGCCATTGCACTCCAGCCTGGGCAACAGGAGCAAGACTCCGTCTTTGAAAAAAAAAAAAAAAAAAAAGTTGGAGGGGGGATGTCATTCCATTTAGAGATATCTGTGAGTGGAGGGCTGTGCCTGTAGTTAGGGCCTCAGAAACACCCTTCCCTTAGGCACCTGATGTAGGTTGTTTCTTCTGCAAGTCAGGTTTCCTGTATCAATTTGCAGGTTTCTTCCCCACCCTCCACCTTACAGTAGGAAGAAAATTGAGTTCCAGATATGAAGTCACTTTAGAAAGTGCCCAGGTATCTTTCCCCTTGGTGGTGTAAACTCTTCAGATAATTAGAAGTTTTCTGGGTCACTGTACTTGTTATGGACTAATTAGGAACCATTCCCGAAGCTTCTAAGGGTAGAACTAAGTTTCACCTTTATCTTTTTAAAGGGTGGAATAATAAACTCTAACCTGTTGACTCTTTGTATTTTGTAATTCTTCATACATATGGATGGATGTCTTTTTACTTAACTATAAATAAACACAAAATAGATGACAGTTTTAATTTTCTGTACTGTACGTGTAAGTCATTTTGCATATAAGCCTTTGACCAAAGTCCAGACAGTAAACGATGAGCAGTGGCTCACCCAAATTAGGCAGACTTACCGAACTGGAGTCCTGCCATCTGTGTGATACTCTGTGAAGGGACGGAGAAGGGGGGGACGCAGCTGGTCTGATGGCTGTGACACAAGTTCATCCCTTTAACCTCCCGAGACACTGTGTGTTTTTTCCTTTCGTTTTTATTCTCCCTGGTGTCTGTTTCGTTTGAGACAGGTCTCTGTGTCACCCAGGCTAGAGTAGCTGGGAACACAGGCATGCACCACCACGCCCAGCCATTTAAAAAAAACTTTTTAAGTAGAGCCATGGTCTCGCTCTGTTGCCCAGTCTGGTGTCCAACTCCAGGCTCAAGCAGTCCTCCCACTTCGGCCTCCCAGAGTGCTGGGATTACTCTCACTCTCTAAAAGCCAGGCAGGGAGATTTATCTCAGGCTTAAAGATTGCCATTGTCTCATCAAAGAGTGTCTGGTGTGAAACTTTGAAATGAATTACAAGATTGTGTTTTCATTTTTGAATAAGGTTTATCGTTTTCAAAATTCTTATTTCATGGAAGAAGACAGAATTGCATTTTAAAATGTTATTCTTCGTTTTATTGTTTGCATTTCTGTATGACTCCTTTTGTGAAATCTTTACCGTCAGTGTTCTTTTGACTTTATGAGTGGTAGGTAAGAGTTCTAATTTACACTGTTAGAATCTGGAATTTTAGAAACATTTTTCCTCTTTCACACGAATGGGTCCTATTTAGGAAGTTAAAGTTTTACTTTTTTAAATATTTTTTTTAGGCCAGAGTGCAGTGGCACAATCATAGTTCACTGTAGCCTCAGGTGTGCGCCACCACACCTGGCTAATTTTGTAATTTTTATTTTTGTAGAGATGACAGTCTCACTATGTTGTCCAGGCTGGCTTTGAACTCCTGGCCTCAAGTGATCCTCCCACCTTGGCCTCCCAAAGTGCTGGGGATTACAGGTGTGAGCCACAGTGCCCAGCCTAGTTTTTATTTTTATTTTTTAATTTGAATGGGTTGTTCGTGGTCTCTGTCAGAGAGGAATCCCATTTAACAGAGAATCTTTTTATGGCTCTCCAGAGAAAATAAATGGCAAAATTATCTTTTCAACAAGCTCTCACTCAGAAATTACAATATACTCGCACTTCTGACAGGACTTTTAGCTTCTTTAACTTTGCTGCTTTCAGTCATCTCAGTGGTTCTGATTTTTGAGATACACAGTACTGAAGCAAGGGGAGAACGTATCTGAGTACCTTTCTGGCAGTCCTCATCTTGGCAGGCACGTGTGCAGCACCGGCCCCTCTTACTCGTCATTGTATAGCATTATCTTGCCTCATTGTTTCAACTCTGGGATTGAGAAAGAAGGTACCTTTTCCCTGTTACTGTTAGCTGGCTGGTTTGGAGTCCTGCCTTCCAAAAACTGCAGTTTCTGTAGGTGTATTTGGAAATTTACTTCGCAACACAGTAACAATTTCTGACCTCACAAAATAATTTATTAACTGCTAAGAACACGTCTGTTTGATGATTGCTAGGCATAACCATTCATTTGCTGTTTCACCCTGCCTCAGCTTCACTTCTCAGATATACTTTTTCTGAGATATGTTGGTGGACTGTCCCTACCTCCAAGTTAACGGAAACACTGGTTCCTAGTATTTGAAGTGTTTTCCTCCAGCAGTGTCACAGTCTGTGTTTGTCGGCTTTGTCCCGTGATGGTCTATTGAGGGGTGAAGAGATACGTAATTAGCTTTCTGCCTGTTGGAGTTAAGACTTAACTCTTCTCACCACGATCCAGTCCAGTGCTGGACTAGGTCAGGTGTGAACACATCAGATGTGCTTCTTATGGAGAAATCATCTTGGTTTACATGTCAGTGTGTGTGTGTGGCAGAAGGGGGCTAAAATAGTATGATAATACTAACTAGATACATTTTGTGTCTAACCTAAACCTAAGCCATCGCATAGAAGACTTGCTGTGAGCAGGTTTGCTCAATTGTAAAACTGGAAAGGAATCATTTCCCACTTCCCCCCAAAGCTTTTTACCTCCAAACAATGCTAGCCACCCAAACATCAAAAGAACATTTCTTTCCACTGGGGCTTCAAGAGGAGCCTACCCAAGATTTAGGCTGTTTAAATTGTAAATTATAAAACAGCTGGCTCAAGCCTATTATGTTTAAGTCAGAGAGGGCTAAGTATCTGTTCTTTGTCTTGTCTCCCTAATGTATTTATCTCATACTTGAACCAGTTTAAAATATTTTTTCTTGCAGATCCAATTTGATAGAAGAGTGAAGTTTGCCTGGAGTGGGGGATTAAATCATAGTTTTATTTCAGCTTGCTTAAAATGAACAGTATTTGGTTATGACTAAGGATGGCATGAACAGGCCAGGCACGGTGGCAAACACCTGTAATCCCAGCAGTTTGGGAGGCCGAGGCAGGTGGATCACCAGGTCAGGAGTTTGAGACCCGCCTGGCCAGTATGATGAAACCCTGTCACTACTAAAAATACAAAAATTAGCCAGGCATGGTGGTGAGCGCCTGTAATCCCAGCTACTCGGGAGGCTGAGGCAGGAGGATCATTTGAACCCAGGAGGCGGAGGTTGCAGTGAGCCAAGGTAGTGCCACTGCACTCCAGCCTGGGTGACAAAAGCAAAACTCGATCTCAAAAAAAGAATGGCAAAAACAAACTCAGCTCACAGATGATCTAGCCTCTTTAGCCACTAATTTCATTATATTCTCACTATAATTTCTTTGACAACAAAGGATGGGTTTGGTTTTTGCCCCTTGCTCTTTGCACTGCTTGCCTTCAGATGGCGGTATGATGCTGTTTCATTGGCCAAAGCATGGATTCATTTTGGAGGACAAGGAGGATGCAGGCACAGTGCACAGAGTGGGAGAGAAGTCCATGCATATGCTGGGGCTTATTAACTTTCCTTAACTTCATCCTGGTAGCTGATGAGTAGTAATTATGCTTTCCAAAATTGCTGACAATTAAAAAGGACTGATTTGCTTGTATATTTTTGTCTTTCCAGGCAAGCAGAGTGCTGGTAGCATCCCGTAATTTTGCAAACGATGCTACGTTTGAAATTAAGGTAAGAGGTGTTTTACTTTGTTACTAATTTTTTCACAGGTACACTCTGATACAGAGTTTTACCTTTGGAATAGAACATTTTGATGTTCATGCTTAGTCATCATTTTCTTAACGTTCCAGGATCAAAGGTTCAGAGAAGTTTCACAAAAACTAGAATTTATTGTTAGCAGCTTGCTGATGTTCTGTGGGGTGAAGGGGGAGAAGCTAAAAAATAAAAATAAAAGCTTATTCTAAAGTTTAGAATGTAATTCAGTGAGATATTTGAATAAGAAGAGTCTTAGTTGTTTCTTTGAAGGTTCTTTCAACCTGTAACTCAGTTGACTTTTAGGGGCTTTCAGTGAAAATCATCTTAGAAAGGTTTCCTTCCCCTCAAGCCCCATCTCATTGCACAGTGAGGTTTACAGATGGAAGGAGACAGAGGCAAGATGAAGCATTACTAATGTGCTCCTTTGCAGTTTTTCAAGTTCAATATTATTTGCAATGGAGTTAGATCTCAGAGTGGTCCACAGTGTTTGCAGTGTAGTACGTGGAGGATAATAAGCACCTTACTCCATTTCAGAAATGTGACCTTCACCGGCTGGAAGAAGGCCCTCCTGTCACAACCGTGCTCACCAGGGAGGATGGGCTCAAATACTACAGGATGATGCAGACTGTGCGCCGAAATGGAGTTAAAAGCAGATCAGCTGTATAAGCAGAAAATTATTCGCGGTTTCTGTCACTTGTGTGATGGTCAGGTGAGTGGTAGGTTTGTGATAGAGCTGTATTATTTAGGTATTGAAGTATGGCTTTATTGGGCTTTACCCTGCCTTATGTATCGGAAGAATTTGAGGCTAGTAATGTAATTTTCTTTTATTTATTTATTTTGTTGAGACAGTCTCTGTTGCCTGGGCTAGAGTACAGTGGTATGATCTTGGCTCACTGCAGCCTCTGCCCCGTGGGCTCAAGCAGTCCTCTCACCTCAGCCTCCCAAGTAGTTGGGACCACAGGTACACGCCAGCACACCCAGCTAATTTTTGTGTGTGTTTTTTTTTTTTTTTTTTTTTTTTGTAGAGACGGGGTCCCACTATGTTGCCCAGGCTGGTCTCAAACTCCTGGGCTCAGTCTGCCCACCTTAGCCTCCCAAGGTGCCCGGATTATAGGGGGTGAGCCACTGTGCCTGGCTGAAGCCAGTATCTTAGAATAAAAAGTAGAACACCAAAACCCACTATGAAGCTTAGGCTAAACAATTCATTCACACATAACATTGCCAGTTTATGTACCTGTTCTTGAGTTTTACTATTTTAAAACTTTCTGGCACTGGGATCACCTGTACTGTATACAATTTGGGGAGAGAGGATTAGTTTGTTTTTTGTTTTGTGGGTTTAGGTCAAGGGTTATGGAATCAAATGCCTTCAAGGGCCAGCCAGGTAGAATAAATCGGTGAACAAGGCTAGGTATATATAAGAAAGAATGGTGGCAGGGACTCGTGCTGAACTGCGGCCAGCATGCCCTACCCAGAGGAACGCCATGACTTGGTACGAGCCAATTGGTGCCGTGTGGAAGTCATGGGTAATGCTTCCTGTTTCTCATGACTCCAAGAGAAGGCGGAAGTCTGGATTTCATGTGACATTCCCCGTTGTTTTAATGTTGACATCTGATGTAGGATTTTCTTTAGGTCGTACAGGAGAAAGGAAGTGGCACATGTGTGGTCATTAATAACAATTCTACTAGCCCAAATATTTCACTGCAGTCTAGGAAATGTTTTTCTTCAGAAACATGTATCGTATGGCCTCATGATTTCTCCTTCCTCTAACCAGGAAGCTTGCTGTGTGGGCCTGGAAGCCGGCATAAACCCCACAGACCATCTCATCACAGCCTACCGGGCTCACGGCTTTACCTTCACCCGGGGCCTTTCTGTCCGAGAAATTCTCGCAGAGCTAACAGGTTTGCTGTTGATTTACAGAAAGGGGATCTGAGTGGATGAAGTTTTTAAATATCTTCCATTACAGTGCTGACTATTATGAGTTAATATTTGTTAAAAGTTTTAAGTTTCTTTTTTAATTCTCCTTTGGTGCTCTGTTACTTCCGTTGTGCTCGAGTTAAATGACCATTTTTGAAGTCCTCTGGCCCCTCAAGTAAAAGTTTAAAAAAGATTAGTGCTATAAAATCACAGTAGGTTTGGTTATCATTCAAGCACACCAACAGAAGTCTAGCTGTCATAGAAAGTAAGTTGGGTTGAGGCACTTTGGTATGCGATGTGAATTCTAGAAACCTTAATATTCCCCTTTTCTTTGTCCCCCTTTTTGTTTCGTTTTGGTTTCTTTTTTGAGACTGAGTCTCACTCTGTTGCTCAGGCTGGAGTGCAGTGGTGTGATCTTGGTTCACTGCAACCTCCACCTCTCTGGTTCAAGTGATTCTCGTGCCTCAGCCTCCCAAGTAGCTGGGACTACAGGTGTGTGCCACCACGCCTGGCTAATGTTTATATTTCTGGTAAAGACGGGGTTTCACCATGTTGGCCAGGCTGGTCTCGAACTCCTGACCTCAGGTGATGTACCTGCCTCGCCCTCCCAAAGTGCTGGGATTACAGGTGTGAGCCACCGTGCCCCACCTGTTTTGTTGATTTTGAGACAGAGTCTCCCTCTGTTGCCCAGGCTGGAGTGCAGTGGCCTGCCCTCGCCTCCCAAAGTGCTAGGATTACAGGCATGAGCCACTGCACCCAGCCCTCCTTTACTCTTTTTTTTTTCTTTTGGAGACAGTTTTGGTGTTTCACCCAGGCTGGAGTGCAGTGGTGTGATCTCAGCTCACTGCAACCTCCGCCCCTGGGTTCAAGCAATTCTCCTCCCTCTGCCTCCCAAGTAGCTGGGATTATAGGTATCCACCACCACACCTGGCTAATTTTTGTATTTTTAGTAGAGACCAGGTTTCACCGTGCTGGCCAGGCTGGTCTCGAATTCCCAACCTCAGGTGATCCACCCACTTCAGCCTCCCAAAGTGCTGGGATTATAGGTGTGCGCCACCGCGCCCGGCCCTCCT
Source organism: Ateles fusciceps (assembly GCA_036589455.1). Lineage (NCBI taxonomy): Eukaryota > Metazoa > Chordata > Mammalia > Primates > Atelidae > Ateles > Ateles fusciceps. Next base: position 516,850 of record JAZHEH010002135.1, read on the forward strand.
TAACTCTTTAACTATGGTTGTCCCTCCATATATCCAGGGGGATTGGTTCCAGGGACCTTCAAGTATACCAAAATCCTCAAATACTAAGTCCGGAAGTCAGCCTTCCATGTCTTCGGGTTTGCATCCTGAGAATATTGTATTTTTGATCCACGTGCAGCTAAAAAAAAATCTGTGTATAAGCGGTACCATGCAGTTCAAACCCTGTTCAAGGATTGAATATATTTAGTGTACCAGTATAGGAGAGGTCCTAAGATGATTGTAACTGGCCAGAAAAACAAAAAAGTCCAGGGTACCATCTGGACTTTTGCTGACATCTAAAGGTAACTCAGTGATTAGAGAGTAGGAAAAGCTGGAAAGGTTGAAGCACATGGAACTAGTGGAAGGACAAGGAGAAGCGTGTTTGGCTGGTGGAACAGGTACTTAGACCACTGAATTGGCCTCTGAGTTCTAATGGTGGAGCCTCAGAGTACATACTTGGGGTGCAGTTGGGTTTGCTTCGTAGATTTGGTTTGTGTTGCACATTTGTGTGTTCTGCCATTTCCAGGACGAAAAGGAGGTTGTGCTAAAGGGAAAGGAGGATCGATGCACATGTATGCCAAGAACTTCTACGGGGGCAATGGCATCGTGGGAGCACAGGTAGTCAAAGACGAGGGTTGTGTGCTTCCTTAGATTTGGCCCTGGCCTTTGTCTTCAGAAAACTTTCCCAGCCCCAGACAACTTTTCCCTGAAGTAGCACAGCTTTGGTCAGTGTCACGTATACGATGGTAGTCCATGAGATTCTAATGGAGCTGAACACTTCCTATCACCTAGTGCTGTTGTAGTGGCACAACAGATAACCTTTTCTACGTTTAGGTACACAGATATTTTGCCCGCAGGATTCAGTACAGTCATGCTGTGCAGGGTTGCAGCCTAGGTGTGCAGTAGGCTGTACCATCTAGGTTTGTGCAAGTACAGTAAGGTGTTCACGCTGACAGAATCGCCTAGTGATGCAATTCTGAGACTATATCCCTGTTGCTAAGCAATGCATGACTGTATTGTGGGGGCTTGGTTTGCCTTTAAGGTCTAGCGCCTCATAGCCCACCATCTGAGACAGAGGTAGACTTGGTGATTTACAATGTTTCCTTCGAGGTGTTTGCTGTTTTCTAAGTAAGCAGGAGCCTCTAGCAGTGGAGCCATAGCTTCCCTTCTTATTTCTAGTTCAGGACATTCATTGGTTTATCTTGTCAACTTCATTATGGAGTCCTTGTTATCAGTGAGTGAATCATGAAGAATTAACAGCACAAAGTTATATCCAGACTTTTATTTTCTAACATACTGAGATTCTATTACGTGTTTTGTTTTTTTGGTTTTTTTTTTTTTTAATGGAGTCTCGCTCTGTCACCAGGCTGGAGTGCAGTGGAGCGATCTCGGCTCACCGCAACCTCCGCCTCCCCCGTTCAAGTGATTCTCCTGCCTCAACTTCCCAAGTAGCTGAGATTACAGGCATGCGCCACCATGCCCAGCTAATTTTTGTATTTTTAGTACAAATGGGGTTTCACCATGTTGGCCAGGATGGTCTCGATCTCTTGACCTCGTGATCCGCCCACCTCGGCCTCCCAAAGTGCTGGGACCATGCCTGGCCAAGTTTTACTTTTTAACTCTTGAATGCAGAAATGTTAGTGCTTACTGGTTAAAGTAGAACATAGTATTTATGTATTACTTTCTAGTTCATTGAAAATAATGGGGGTGGGATAAGCAGAAGAGATGGGATTGGAAGGAGAGTTTGTAGCAGCAGTGTAATTTCTGTGCCAATTCTGGCCAGGAGTTAAAATCCAGGGCATTTGTATCTCCCCCTCATGGATTTTTGTGGTCCCTTTCTCGGTTGTCCTTCATGTTAGGTGCCCCTGGGTGCTGGGATTGCTCTAGCCTGTAAGTATAATGGAAAAGATGAGGTCTGCCTGACTTTATATGGCGATGGTGCTGCTAATCAGGTAATTACGTCTCAACTTCCCAATAACAATTTTATTTTCAAAGTGTTTAATATTCACAGTTGAGTTTCTAAAGTAGTAGTGTATTGCTTATTAGGTGAAATAGCAATTCCTATGGCTGACTCAAATTGGGTTGATTTATGGCCAGATTAGAGATTGACCTAGCGCTGTTTCACAAGAGCCTTATGGGGGTGCATTCCTGTGAAGGAGCTCGCCTTTGCTCTACATCCGTGCTTGGTAAAGGCCCTCCCCCAACCTATTGCAAAACAATACAGACCCATTCTTTTGGATGCCAGGGCAGGCAGTGTGAAATTCAGATAATAGCGTCTAAAGTCCTAACTCAGTTTCTGTGCTTCTCTGTTACCGAGTAATCCCCAGCTGACGACCGGCACTCTGTGAAGCCCTGTCCTAGAGGCCGATTCTTAGGTGCTGGTTCACTCTGGCTATCCAGTGGGCCTGATACACTTCTATAATAAAGTATAAAACTAGGTAGCCACCTGTTTTTGCATATCGATCTCTTTTCAGTGTGTTCCTTACTGCTAGCACTGGCCCCAAAGAAACAAGTGGTAGTATTTGGTTATTCACCTCCCTTAGCTGCAAGAGTGTGATGCCTGCTGCTTCTCCTCCACCCCCCACCCCGCTTCCCCTCACCACCCAAAGCTCGCTTTTAGAAGAGGCGGCTCTCTGTGCTTGATGGAAAGCCTTCTGTGCCAGGCAGAGCAGCAGCTGTTACAGATGATGAAGCCTAGAGAAAGAAGCCAAATGAAACCCCTTTTCATAACTACTTCCAGGGCCAGATATTCGAAGCTTACAACATGGCAGCTTTGTGGAAATTACCTTGTATTTTCATCTGTGATAATAACCGCTATGGAATGGGAACGTCTGTTGAGAGAGCAGCAGCCAGCACTGATTACTACAAGAGAGGGGATTTCATTCCTGGGTTGAGAGTAAGGACACCGGTGGTGGGGCTGGGGCCTAGGGTGTGCCCTTGTGCAGAGGCTTATCGATCTTAGAAACATTGAAGAGTTTGATTGTCATGCATGAGCAGGCCATGTGACAGTAAAATGGTTTGGGGCAGTTGGATTCAGTGCTTTGCCCCTCCCATGTTTATTCACAGGTGGATGGAATGGATATCCTGTGTGTCCGAGAGGTCGAAAGGTTTGCCGCTGCCTATTGTAGATCTGGAGGTAAGGCTCGAAGGCCTCTGGGCTAATGAGCATCTTTAGAGTTTAAAGACTGCCTCCCGTGTCCTGTCTGAAGCTCTTGGGAATAGCTGCTAATTTTTTTTTTTTTTTTTATTGATAAAAATTTATTGCAGTTTGGCACCTAGAGTAATAAGAACAGGAATAAAATGTAATTTTAAAAAGAGTTAAGAGTTCTTCAGCAAAATAGATGATTCACATCTTCAAGTCCTTTTTGCAATCAGTTATTAATATTCTTTCCTCATTTCCATCTAAATCACTGCAGCAATACATGAGCTGGAAGGCGAGTGAAGCGAGCAGGGCTCCTCTTTCTAGTAGCTTGGTCTTCACCTCACCCGCTGGGAAGTCTACATTGCTCTCGCTTGGGGAAATCTGTTCTGGTGCTTCCTCTGGTCTTGGCCTCTCGTGTCTTCTTCATGACAGCTATTTTGCCTTTTAGTTAGATTAATTCTTGTACCTCCTCCCCAACCCCCATTAATCATCGAGCCCCTTGAAGGAAACATATAGGCGATCTCGCACAGTGTCCAGCATAGAATGTCATGTTTACAATAGGCATTTAATGTGTGTGTCTTAGACACATTAAATAGAATGACTGTAGCTTGTAATCTTAGTCTTGCTCAGTCCTGAGGATCCTTCCCTTCCAGTGTATGGCAGTGAGGGAGATGGGCCTGAAGAGAGGTTTCAGTTCCTTCGGCGCTAGTATAGGCTTAGTAGGTTTGGGTGTTCTCCCTAAATCAGTGTTCCCAGCCCAGAACAAGGTTTCTGCAGTTAGTACTTCAGTGCCATACCATGTATGTTTGGGCAGTGGTGCGTATCAGATGTGGCCGGAATGATGGCAGAGACGGGGGAGGCGAGGGTGGGAAACGGAACATGAAACAAGCGCTAGTGAGTAGAATGAACTAGAGCGGGACCAAGACCACAGCTTGCGGACAGTGGGCTGAGCAGTCTATGTCAGGACTCTAAGGCTGGGAGCGCCAGGCCCTGACAGTGGGTTTCTGACCCCACCTCTCCCAATTCTTGAAGAGAATCTGTGGGGCCAGCCCTGGCTGGAGACATGGTGTTGAGTTTCCCAGCCAGATAACCTTCACAATTCTGAGTTAGGTATTACTGTTTTGCCCATTTCACAGCCAGGGAAACAGGCACAGAGCAGTTAAAGGTACAGAGCTATTTACCCTTGGAGCTCGGATTGGCAACCCTAGCACCTGGACTCTGAGCCAGCTCCCCACTCTCCCATTTCAACTGCTGCACCAAACCAGCGAAGGATCCTCAATGCTTCCCCACCCCTCAGTGTTGAGAGCCATCTCCTGGAAGTGGGCTAGTGTAGAATGAGCAGGCCACTTGGCTATACAGAGCCCAACTGGGCAGACTCCCAGCAGAGCCTCTGGGTTTGGGCAGTAGAGGTTGTTGGTACCAGCCAACTTTGTTACACACTAGCAAGATCTGTGAAGTACAAGTGGCTGCCAGCCGCACAACACACCACGAGAAAGGCGCGTGAGATGGAAATCTGCCCAGCCAGTACCAGGAGGCTCTAGCCCATGCCCAAAGCCTTTGTCTTTTTCTGACAGGGTCTCGGGCAGTGGCACATTTCACAGCTCACTGTGGCCTTGACTTTCCAGGCTCAGGTGATCCTCCCAAGTAGCTGGGACTACAGGTCCATGCCACCATGCCTGCTAATTTTTTTTTTTTTTTTTTAGAGATGGGGTTTTGCTATGTTGTCCAGGATGGTCTCAAACTCCTGGCCTCAAGTAATCCACTTGTCTCAGCCTCCCAAAGTGCTGGGATTACAGGCATGAGCCACCATACCTGGCCTTTTTGATCCAAAACAAGCTATTGCCAGATTGCCTTACTAAAAATAAGATGAAATATGTAATCGATACATGCTAGAAATGAGAACATATATCAGTCAACAAATAAGAAATTCGTGACAACTCAAGATCTGATAAGAATGCACTGGACACTTAATAAAGGGCCTGCGTCTGAGGCCGTGGATCGTCGGGCTGCTGTTCTCATCATCGTTCTAACTGCCTACCGGTTCTGTTTTAGGGGCCCATCCTTATGGAACTGCAGACTTATCGTTACCATGGACACAGCATGAGTGATCCTGGAGTCAGGTACACTCATGGGCAATGTGGTTTCCAGAGGTGGTGGGCTTTGAATGGTGTTACATGGCAAAAGGTATACATTTCAACATTTGCTTTTGCAGCTACATACCTGTTCACTTCTTGTATGCAGTTAGTTTTGTTGGCATCAAGTTATCTGGAGTCTTAGTCTGAAAGCAGTGCCTCCTAAAAGAAAGCTTTCTGAAAATCCCTGCAGTGTATAGTGTGTGAGCACAAGCAGCGATTTTAAAAAGAACATTGGAAATTGTTACATCAAACAGGGCTAATGGTAGGGTAGTATCTTTGGGGGCATTTAGCTTTTGTAGGTATTACCCCAAGTCCACAGATGGCATACCCCCACCTGAAGAGGTTCAGAATTCGGAGATGTTCTTCTGTCTGGCATAGAGCAAGGCTAACTGGGTGTTCAGTCTGTTGAAATACATCAATCAATCACTAGGAAGATATGAATTTTACTTTTTGGCTTAGTAGCTGTGGCATGCAAATTCTGGAATCCCAGGTATGACACAGTTGAATAAACAAGCCTTCGTCGAGTGGACTGCTAAGGGAAAATAATGTAGAGAGCATAGTATATGGAAAAATGTACTTTGTGTAAATCTGTTGTTGAAAGTGGTAGAATCCTTTTAGTGATGTAGTGATACTTCAAATGATGTAGGCAAAAATTCTACATCATAGAATTGGGAAGACTTGGTATCCAAGGTTTTGCTGGCTGTGCTTCTTTAGGGGACTTAAGGGAGAAAGGCAAGGCACGTGGATTTCTTGCTGGGCGGTCTGATGTCTCAAAGTCTAACTAAGCAGCACAAAACTATCTCTGCTGTCCCCACCCATGTAGTATACTGGAGCCCAAATGGGTGGGGACAAGAGACACTTCTTTAGACCCTTATGTCTAAATTAAAGCAGCAGGCACAGACTTGGCCCCTGTTGTCAGAATGCCAGAGAAGCCCTGTGACTTACCAGTGTACGGTTTTCTAGAAAAGAAGACAGAAGCAGTTCTTACAGAATGTTAGGCTGCGTTCTGGTATTTTGAAAGTGTAACTCTGCCACTCCTATGGTGACATAGGCATTGATATGCCCCTTTGTTTCAGAAACACACTTCTGTATCTCACCTCATTGGGACAGTCCAACCCAATATCCTATTCTTCATGCTCTCCTGGAGCTGTTCTTACTGATCGATTTCTCTTTTCCCTCCCCCGTAGTTATCGTACACGAGAAGAAATTCAGGAAGTAAGAAGTAAGAGTGACCCTATTATGCTTCTCAAGGACAGGATGGTGAACAGCAATCTTGCCAGTGTGGAAGAATTAAAGGTACAGTCACTCGTTCATGGTGGTTTGAAGGTTGGCCTTTTTTTGCGCGTACCTCCCCCCCCCCCCCCAAAAAAAGTTGCCACCCCTGGGTGGGCACAGAGTTTGTGTGGGTTTCTCTAAGCCCAGAAAGTGATGTGCTGGGGCATAATGAATTCCAAAGTCCCTTGGGGCGGGGTTTCCCGTTAGTTTCCTCTACTCCAAATTCTATTATTACTCTTTAGATTTTGGTGGACTGTGGACCACCTCAGTAAATGCTATCACTAATCACAGTGGCCAAGCCCCCACAGTAGCATAGTTCTTTTTTCCTAAAAGAGTATACTTTGGATTTTTAATTCATAAAAAAGATATACCCTAGAAATCTGTATTCCAGAATCTTCCAAGTTACCAACTGTTAGTGCTTGTAGTTAGTTAGAAGAGTTACACCAGCAACGGGTCCTCAGTAGAACTCTGGTTGGTACCTAAGCTGCTGTTCTTTCAAAAACCTTTCACACTTTTTAGGAAATTGATGTGGAAGTGAGGAAGGAAATTGAGGATGCTGCCCAGTTTGCCACAGCCGATCCTGAGCCGCCTTTGGAGGAGCTGGGCTACCACATCTACTCCAGTGACCCTCCTTTCGAAGTTCGTGGTGCCAATCAGTGGATCAAGTTTAAGTCAGTCAGTTAAGGGGAGTAGAAGGTGGGGCTACTAGACAGTGTTCTCAACTTGGTTAAGGAGGAAGAAAACCCAGTCAATGAAATGCTTGTAAACTTCCACTTAGTCTAAGTGTGTAGAATGAGCAGGTAGTAATTAATTGCATGCAATTTGTACATTGTTGCATTAAAGATGTTATTGAGTGCTTAGTGTGAATATTATAAAAGATTATTTTTGACTTAGAGTATTTGTTCAAAGTATACAACAACAACTATTTTAATTACGAAAAGGAAGAACAATTCCTAGTATGCCTGTGCCCTACCACCTTTTTGAGGCGAGACCATTATCGTGGGGCCCCTCCCAGGCATACTGGGGTAACAGCCCACGGCCTCCAGCCATAGCACCCACCCCGCCGTGTGCAGCATTGGTGCTGCGGCCTGTCTCACGCTGACCGTCAGTTCTCTTTAAGACACAATATTTATTATAATCAGGCAGCAGGACAAGTCCATTTTAAAATAAGACTGTTTCATAATCAAAGGCCACGTAGTTTCTCTCTACTTACTTACACATTCAGTATAAATATGAAGCTATTTTCCGTTCATATCAAACATTAAATACAAGGCACATTCGTATCAATGTTGTTTCTCCTCTGAAATTTAAATACCATAACAGTTTGAAGCAAGTCCCAGCTTCCATGTTAAACGCCCCTTGTTTCACCATTCCAGCAAGTGCTAAAGGATGTACTTTTTTTTCTTTTGAGACAGGGTCTCCCTCTGTTGCCCGGGCTGGAGTGCAGTGGTGTCATCAAGGCCCACTGCAGCCTCCACCTCCTGGGCTCAAGCGATCCTCCCACCTCAGCCTCCCAAGCAGCTGGGACCACAGGTGAATTTCCTAATATTCTGGGAGGTCAAAACCAGGGCTCACTGTTCTCACAATACCAACAGTTCTATGTTTATAAATAATAGGTTTCAAAAGAAACTCAGTATTTAAAACTTTAAGTTCTTGAACAATGGCATTTTTTTAATATGTAAACACAGCAGAATGCATCTATACACTAACAGAAGCTTTAACAAAACATGTAGCGTGGTGGCACACTCTGCCCCCAGCTTAGCTGATAGGTATCAAGCCTCGTCTTTGGTTTCTGAGGCCTCCTGAGCCCTTCTGTACTGGGAGACCGCGCTCCAGAGCCTGCAGAGGAGACCACCCCTAGGAAACAAACAGCTGTCTTCAGAGTCAGAGCTTCAAGCCAATAGTGCTTAGAAATGCAGCCCCTAACTTACTTAAAAACATGCTCTTCACATATGGAGGTGACACTCGTGTCCCAGCAGTGTTAGGACATGGCCTTAGAGGTACGTACCTGCAGAGAGCCGGCTATTTCAAATGACGCAGGAATAAGAAGGCAGGCTGCAGTTTACAGAAGGAGAGGGGTCCAGCGTGTCGGCCCTCAAGCTGTGTGCCTCCCCCACTCCCAGCCAGGCATTAACGGCAGGAGATTGACTGGCCCGCTCCTCTGTCACCTGCCTACTTCTGACTTCTCCTGCCTGGCTTTCAGTTTCTGCCATGCGTTGGCTTTTTCCCAGCTTGAATCTAGCTGAGCTCCAGAGTCTGGAGGGAGGCCCAGCCCTCTGTTTTCTGCTCTTTAAGCATATTCACACATAAAAAGGCGTGTTCTCTTATACAAACTGTTTTGAGGCTCTTACCGTAGTCGAAGGTATCTTAGATCTTCCTTAGTGATCTCATTAAGAATATCAGACAGTGTATAACCCTCTTCAATAATCTGAAATAAAGATGAGATCCGTAGAGCGAAGCAGCTATGTAGTAACACCGTAAGAATTTCTTTGTTGTATGCTTACCTTTTCGATTGTCTTTGCATCAGCTCCTTGCAGCTGCAGCCAGTCTATAAGCTCTTTATCTGTTCTCTGCCCTTGGAGGGCTGCTGGGTTCTCTGCAATACCTGTAACAATTGGCAATTTGTTACATATTAGTCTATCCATAAAAGTCTTCCAAAGTAACCAGCTGGATGAATAAATGATTCCAGAATGTAAATGTGATGTGAAAGAGAGATGAATTAACCTTGTGTCACGCAGCCACTCCAATTCGTATTACACCATTCCTAATTCTAAGATTAACTTTCTAGAGAGAAGCCGCCTCATCTAGGATGCCTTCGGTTAATTTGGAATTTGACTGGTTAGGTCTACCACTTTAAATGTTTATCCCCACATCTTTCAAATGCCTTTCCTTAGGAACCACATCCCTAACTGCGCTGGAAACAGGTTTTAGTGTTGAGGTTTTACATCAGAGCTTATCTGGTCCACATTCCAAGAGGCAGCTCTGGAGCTCGTTTCTAAGTGGCCCAAAACGAACGTCGGCTGACAGAGGCATATTTATGTACTTATGCAGTAAAGCGCCCTTTTTTTTTTTAAATTTATTTTACTTTTGGTGCATACTACATCTGGCATTTCTCCCCATGTTATCCCGCCCCACTCCCCCTCCCTCCCCTACCCCCCCCATCTGTCCCCTGTGTGTGATGCTCCTCTCCCTGAGTCCACGTGTTCTCGTTCAACACCCACCTATGAGTGAGAACATACGGTGCTTGGTAAAGTACCCTTTCTAGGTGTCCAGTATGCTGTGAAGGTGGCAGCACAGATAGAGAAATGACCATCACTCCCAAAAGCCCTTGTGTGCCCTTTACAATCAGTCCCCTCTCCTCCCTCTTCTGATTCTGTCCCTGTAGTTTTGCCTTTTCTGGAGGAAAAGACATCATGGTATGTGGCCTTTTGAATCTTTTTTTTTTTTTTCTTTTTTTGAGACAGTCTCACTGTCACCTAGGCCGGAGTACAGTGGCATAGACCTCGGCTCACTGCAGCCTCGACCATCTGGGTTCAGGTGATCCTCCCACCTCAGCCTCCTGAGTAGCTAGGACTACCAGGTACACAAACACCAAGCCTACTGTTTTTTTTCTATTTTTTGTAGGGATGGGGTTTCGCCCTGTTGCCTGGCTGGTTTTGAACTCCTGGGCTCAAGTGATCTGCTAGCCTTGGCCTCCCGGAGTGCCGGGATTAGAGGCACGAGCCACCACACTGGCTGTGAATCTTGCTCTTTCACTTAGCATACCGCATTTATAACGCAGCCATGTTGCTGAATGTATCAGCAGTCCCCTTTTATTATCAAGTAGTCTAAAATCTACTGGAGTCCTGGTGTAACAGAAGATAACCTCAACTGTGTCTTCAAAGCAAAGCTAACTAGAATATCAGCTAGATTTTAAAGTCTCTGCCTCAAACACACCTAAGAGCAAGTGGAAAATTACTCACAATTCGATTTTAATTTTAACTGAAGGTGATACAATTCTTGAGTTTTCTGTTCTAGAGTTTGCCGCAGAAGATTCTGGTACTCTCTCTCTTTTGAACTAGGTGTTCCAAAAGTCTGGTTAAAAAAAAAAAAAAAGCCATTATCCAGAGAGCATTCAACACCATTCAATGTAACTCAAGCATCTGCTGTGCATACATTAGACACTGAAAAAGTACAAAATGGGCCAAGAGTAAGAGTCAGCCTGGAGAGGGAAACGTGCTTCTGCAGGTCCTGTGAGCCAGACTGCAGTCTGCAGAGCGGAACCTTGTTTTTTCCCCTTGACAACAAAGGCCAGTGCTCACAGTTTGGGTTTATTTTTGCAGTGGACTCAGTGTGTCCCCCTCACCCGCCCTAAGTTCGTCTGTTGAGATCCTAACCCCCAAGGTGATGGGATGAGGAGGTGGAGCTTTGAGAGGTAGGTGAGAGGGGTACCCTTGTGAAAGGAGACCCCAGACACTCCCTCATCCCGTCCACCACGTGAGGACACAGCGAGAAACGGCCATCTGGGAACGGGGGAGCCAGGCCCTCGCTGGCCACAGAATCTGCCGGTGCCTCGATCTTGGACTTCGAGTCTCCAGAACTGTGAGAAACACATTTCTGTTGTTTACAAGCTGCCTGGTCTCTGGTATTTTGTTGCAGCAGTCTGAACGCAGTCAGGCAGTTTTGTGTCAAAACATACCGTGAACCAAAATTCACTGCTGATGATCAGTAGAACTCAGCCAGAAGGATGACATGATAATTTAAACCTAAGTCAGATAAGGCAGCTGAAACTAGAATAGAATGGTAAGGTTTTTCCTCCTCACATGGGGACTAAACCAAGGCCACAGAAGCTCCTCTTGTTTTTGGTTTTTGTTCGTTTGTTTGAGACAGAGTCTTCCTGGGTGGCCCAGGCTGGAGCGCAGTGGCCCCGCCTCAGCTCGCTGGCTCCACCTCCTGGGCTCAAGCGATTCTTCTGCCTCAGCCTCCCAAGGAGCTGGGACTACAGGCACGTGCCACCACACTCAGCTAATTTTGTATTTTTAGTAGAGACGAGGTTTCATCACGTTGGCCAGGCTGGTCTCAAACTCCTAACCTCAGGTGATCCACCTGCCTCGGCCTCCCAAAGTGCCGGGATTACAGGTGTGAGCCGCCGCGCCTGGTCTTTTTTTTTTTTTTTTTAAGATGGAGTCTTGCTGCAGCTCTTGGCTTACTTCAGCCTCTGCCTCCTGGGTTCAAGTGATTTTCCTGCCTCAGCTTCCTGGGTAGCTAGGACTAGAGGTGCCTGCCACCACGGCAGGCAAATTTTTTTGTATTTTTAGTAGAGACGGGGTTTCGCCATGTTTGTTAGGCTGGTCTTGAATTCCTGACCTCAAGTGATCCACCTGCCTTGGCCTCTCAAAGTGCTGGGGTTACAGGCATGAGCTGCCACACCCTGCAGCCCCTAGCTTCTGATATAACAGCTGGGGCAGAACAGGGACAGTGAGAGATGGGACAAAGGCTCCTGCCAACATCCACCAGGCACTTCCCGCCCGGAATCCAGGACTGCGCCAAACACCGCATGAATTCAATCACTGACGCCTTACGGCACTTCTAGGAAGCACCAGTTGTTCTGAACCCCCGTTTTGAGGCTGAGGTAACTGAGGCAGAGCAGTGAAGTAACGCCCAGAGTCCACAGGCTAGGCTCTTGCCATAGGACGCCTCCCGACACCCAGTCTTGCTCATAGCTCTCTGGGATCTTAGGCACGGTTGTGCCTCAAGCTTCCGAGTCCCCCACATGCCAGCTTGGGGATAGCATGCCTTGGGGGAGAGGGCTGGCACGCTGGAGCCATGTCTAGCTTTTCTTGGGGCTTAGACAACAGTGCCCCCAAATGGCCTCAGCAGCAGCAGTTTTCCCCTGACCTCCTCCTGCCTCCCTCCCTCAGTCCCATTCTCCCCTAGGCGCCATAAAATCTAGAATCCCCTTCCCCAAAGTGGGGCATAGAGAACCAGAACTTCTCCCCAAAGCCAGCCAAAAACCCTAAAAATATGACTCTAACTTTCCCTCTGCCTTTCTGTGTAAAAATTGGTCACAAAGAAATTCTTCAGGTCAGGCGTGGTGGCTCACGCCTATAATCGCAACAATTTGGGGGGTCGCAGGTGGATCACCTGAGGTCAGGAGTTTGAGACCAGCCTGGCCAACATGGCGAAACCCCATCTCCACTAAAAATAAAAAATTAGCCAGGCATGGTGGCGCGTGCCTGTAATCCCAGCTACTGGGGAGGCTGAGGCAGAGAGTCGCTCAAACCCAGGAGGCGGATGTTGCAGTGAGCTGATCTCGCACCGCTGTAGTCCAGCCTGGGCGACAGAGCCAGACTCCATTTCAAAAAAAAGAAAAAAAGTTCTTCGACCTAGTTTGTCTGACTGTAGGTCATTAAGACCCCCATTCCAGAGGGTCCTGCCCCACATCCAGGAGAAAAGAATGCTGCTCAGAGAGCCCAGGAAGAATCTAGACAGACAGGCCTTGCTGGGTTTCCCCACTCAGTCTATCAGCATTCAATCAGGCCCTTTTTCTCCCTGTTTCTCCACAGCTCTCCATGCTTTGTCAAGCCTAAGCATAAAAATGGACAATTTCCCCTGGATCTTTGGGTCTTCATGCTGAAGGCTCCCGTGTATACACGTTACATACATTTGCATGCCTTTTCTCTAATCAGCCTGGTGCCGGCGGTTTCAGCAAACCTCCAGGGGCCAAGGGCCTTGGCTCCCACACGTTTGTTGTTTACTCACATACCTGGTACACAGACTTTGTTTCTTAACTGTGTGTTCCTTTAATATGATCCATGCTGGTGAACTTGGGAATATAGAACTAAGCTTTACTGAACTTACTGAAACCCCGTCTCTACTAAAACTAGAAAATTTAGCTGGGTGTGGTGGCAGGCGCTTGTGGTCCCAGGTACTCAGGAGGCTGAAGCAGGAGAATCCCTTGTACCCGGGAGGTGGGGGTTGCAGTGAACCAAGATCGTGCCACTGCACTCCAGCCTGGCGACAGAGGAAAAACTCCATCTCAAAAAAAAAAAAAAAAAAAAAAAAAAAAAGAAGAAATTACTAAATTACTGAAGGTAATTATTGAAGTTGCCATGAGAAGTCACTGCATAGTAGACAGATGCGAACGCAGGAACTCATGGGTTATCTGGTGGCAAAGTGGGGTGCAACAGCGAAGAGGGAGACACTGGCGCTCAGCAAACTGAAGTCCTCTCCCAGCCCTCCCCTGCCTGCCTTCATTCTGGTCTCTGTAGGAGCCCTCCTTCTACGTTAGTGAAGGAGACAGCTCAAGCTCTTGCCTGTATCCAGCGGGGAAAGGCTCTCAGGACTGTCATTCATCAGGACAGACACATCATCCTGTCCAAGAGGTGCCATCTTCCTTCAGCTCTGCCCAACTGCCCCACAGCAGAGGCACTTCATAACACAGTGATATGGTTTGGGTGTCCCCACCCAAATCTCATCTTGAATTGTAGTTCCCGTAATACCCTCACGTTGTGGGAGGGACCCAGTGGGAGATAAATGAATCATGAGGGTGGTTCCCCCACACTGTTCTCATGGTAGTGAATAAGTCTCAGGAGATCTGATGGTTTTATAAAGTGAAGCCTCTTTCGCCTGGCTCTCATTCTCTCATCTGCTGCCCTGGAAGACGTGCCTTTCACCATGATTGTGACGCCTCCCCAGCCATGTGGAACTGTAAGTCCATTAAACCTCTTTTTCTTATAAATTCCCCCAGTTTCACGTTTGTCTTTATCAGCAGCATGAAAACAGACTAATACACACAAGGATAGGCACCCTTTTTGCAGGAATGTGCAGTTCACATCAATGCCATTCACAGACTGGCCACCGTCTAACCACTGAGACTGGAAAATAACACGATGACTCTCAACAGTGGAGAGGAATAACCTTCAAACCCACATATAATCAATTTATGACTTTGGTGATGATAAATCTTATTGCGCGACCCAGCAACCCCATTACCGGATTTATACCCAAAGGAATATAAATCGTTCTATTATAAAGATACATGTATGTTCGTGCATGTATCTTTATAATAGAATGATTTACATTTATATCACACTATTCACAATAGTGAAGACATGGAACCATCCTAAATGTCCATCAATGATAGACTAGGTAAAGAAAATGTACATGCACACCATGGAATACTATGCAGCCATAAAACAGGAACAAGATCATGTCCTTTGCAGGGACATGGTTGCTGTGGAGGCCATTATCCTTAGCAAACTAATGCAGGAACAGAAAACCAAATACCGCATGTTCTCACTTAGAGGGAGCTAAATGATGAGAACTCATAGACACACAGAGGGGGATCAGCACACACTGAGGCCTGTCAGAGGGTGGGAGGGGGGAGAGGGTCAGCAAAAATAACTAACGGGTTCTGGGCTTAATACCTGGGTGATGAGATAATCTGTACAACAAACCCCCATGACACACGTTTACCTGTGTAACAAACCTGCACTTGTACCCCTAGAACTTAAAAAAAATTTTACTGGGAAAAACCATTAAAGAAATACTAGGTATTATTACCAACTTTAATATCTGTGATATTTTTAAAAGTTTCAAAATGTTGCCACCTCTACCATTTAACTAAAACTCTGGGTCTTTTAAAAAAGAAATGATTAGATGATCTGTCCAAGATTGAACTTGAGAGATCCCTGACAGCATAAACAACTTTTCATCCAAAATATGTAGCTGGCCCCTTGTCTGCCAGAGAAATAGTCATCAGCATTACTCGCCCATGATCACACACAGCAACAAAGTGTCATTTGGACCGAGTACCAACTTGTTTGCTATAACTATGGATTACTTTTAAAAACCCAATCACGCAGCTGATAATGTGATTCCCAAGAGCAAACGGGAATAATTTTACTCATTTCACAAATATTTATTCTTTTTTTTTTTTGAGACGGAGTTTCACTCTTGTTGCCCAGGCTGGAGTGCAATGGCGCGATCTCGGCCCACTTTAACCTCCGCCTCCTGGGTTCAAGCAGTTCTCCTACCTCAGGCTCCCAAGTAGCTGAGATTACGGGTGCGCCCCACCATGCCTGGCTAATTTTGTAGTTTAAATAGACATGGGGTTTCACCATGTTGGTCAGACTGGTCTCAAATTCCTGACCTTAAGTGATCCACTCACGTTGGCCTCTCAAAGTGCTGGGATTACAGGCGTGAGCCACCACACCCGGCCATTTCACAAATATTTATTAAGCACTCACTATGCCAGGAAGTGAACAAAACAGACCAGTGCACTAGAGGAATATGATGATGCCAGGGTTCCCTGGTTAGAGTAGTCCTCTAATGCCCGTCTAGGGATTGTGACAAACTACATGGAAGAGATGACAACAGGGCAAGCTTCCTTGGGGTTGAGGTTATGGGATGTGCATCCACTGACGAAGTGCTACCCCACCCCCAAAGCCTGCTACTTCTGCAGGGGCAGGCTGCTGCGCCTGCGAGAACACATACCATGCCAGGGGCCCTGTCTTGGTGAAAAGAGACAGAGAAAGAATTCAGAGATGCTGCTGCCTTTAGTATGGGTAATTTCTGTGTGGCCTGGGGCAAGGTACTACACCTTCTGATTCTGACTTCTTTTTAAAAAAAAAGAAGGTATTCCTCTAGTCCCTCAATTGAGGCTGAGAATACGCCCCTACCCAGTTCACGGATGATGAAGCTGCATTTTCCTAAGAGCTGGGTGACACACTCAACAACCAAACCAGCATCTTGGTGGCTCACAGCCTGTGTCCAGATCCCTCCATGCATTTGCCTTGTCATCCAAGCAAGTTCTTAACAAGTCCCAGCTTCCCCACTTGCATATTAGAACTGATAATAGTACCCTTGGGCTTAGAAACTGCTTAGCATAACACTTGAAACCTCAAAGTAGTTCCTTAAGATTCGTTATTATTATTTGGTTCTCTACTGGGTAAATAAAATAATGTGGTTATATTTTATTCCTCTTGAGATTAACAAGCAACTATACCTGTATATCTACAATGAAAATATCAAACTCTGCTTTAATGTGACAAATAAAAGCATCTTGGTGGCTCAGGCCACTGTCCCAGCCCCTGCTCCCACTGGAGGGTCCGGAGCTCCTCACCTGTTGGTCTCCTGCCTGAGCTCACCCAGCTGGAGGCTCAGGTGCTGCTGATGAGGCTGGGGCTCCTGGCCAGGTCCGGCCACTGAGGGATAGCCCTCTTCTGCTTCATCTGTGTCCTTATCTACCCCTTCAGCCTCAGAGGCAGGCTCAAAGTGGGCTCGGAGCTCTGCAAATCACACAAGATGTGACCATGGTGAGTAAACCAGCATGTCCACACAGCCAACAGGGACTGGGGTCGCAAATGCCCCGGGACAGCAAACCGGGCTGTTAGGAAGCTGGCCTGGCCCATGCCATGCTCCATTAGGGGATTACTGACTTTACAAACAGAGGAGACCGTTCCATTTGGTTTTCTGCAGCGTATAAGCTGATCACACTTTCCAGAGGAAGAAACTGAGGCTTAAGGATGTGAAGTTGGCCAAGGCCAGCATTCAAAAGGTATAACCAGGCCCGGTGCAGTGGCTCACGCCTGTAATCCCAGCACTTTGGGAGGCCGAGGTGGGTGGGTGGGTCACTTGAGGTCAGGAGTTCAAGACCAGCCTGGCCAACATGGTGAAACCCCATCTCTACTAAAAAATAGATACAAAAATTAGCCAGGCATGATAGTGTGTGCCCCTGTAATCCCAGCTACTCAGGAGGCTGATGCATGAGAATCACTTGAACCCAGGAGGTGGAGGTTGCAGTGAGCCGAGACCGCGCCACTGCACTCTAGCCTAGGGGACAGAGCAAGGCTCCATCTCAAAAAAAAAAAAAAGGTACAGCCAGGCCACCCAAGCCTGTGCCATGTTACTACAGAAGGTGTCTGCTTGGGGTGGAAGAAGAATTAAGTACTGAGGTTTCCCAAGCCTCCCCTGCAGTGGAGCCTGGGCTACACAGTGCACTCAGGAGGGGCGGGCCGGAGCCGATGAGCAAGGGGCTGAAGGAAAGGGGGGAAACAGTGATGGCAACAGAATGGGCTATAAAGCCTCCCTTAGCAGGAAGAAGTAGCCAGAGAAAGAGAATCAACTTTGGTAATATTTCAAAAAAGGAAATATACAAAAAGCAAAGTTTATTTATTTATTTTTTTAGAGAGAGTCTTACTCTTGTCACCCAGGCTGTGCAGTGGCATGATCTCAGCTCACTGCAACCTCTGCCTCCTGGGTTCAAGTGATTCTCGTGCATCAGCCTCCTGAGTAGCTGAGACTACAGGGGAGGCATTCCTGAGGGCACGCTGAGGTGGATACCAGGGGACTGGAGGAGTTGTTCCCCTCGGCTCCATGCTCCCTTTTTATTTAGCTTATTCATTCATTCATTCATTTATCATGCTCCCTTTTTATTTTATTTTTAGTTATTTAATTGAGATGGAGTCTCACTCTGTTGCCCAGGCTGGAGTGCAGTGGCACGATCTTGGCTCACTGCAACCTCCACCACCTGGGTTCAAGCAATTCTCCCTGCTCAGCCTCTCTAGTAGCTGGGACTACAGGTGTGCGCCGCCGTGCCCAGCTAAATTTTTAGCATTTTTAGTGGAGATGGGGTTTCACGATGTTGGCCAGGCTGGTCTTGAACTCCTGACCTCAGGTGATCCACCTACCTCAGCCTACCAAAATGCTGGGATTACAGGCGTGAACTACTGCACCCAGCCCCATGCCCCCTTTTGAGATCATGAGTTTAGATTATGTGCAGTCACCTTCATTATGCTTCGGGGGACACGTAGATACAACACCACGAGATACTCTCAGAACCGCAGAATCGGCCTCAGAAGGGGGCTATGACAGCATGCATTTAATTGCAAGGAAGTGGATAACCAAGATGGAAAAGAGAAAAGCAACAATTGTTACATGAAGAGGATATGTCTTACCTTTTCACGGCCTAAAGCTGCCCTTGACCACAAGGGGGCGCTCACCTGGGATGAGAATGGTGACTGCAGCCTGCACCGCTCGGCGGATGATGTTGTCCATTGCAAACATCCAGTGGGGCCTAATTAAGTGGTTCCTCAAGATTTTATTTACCTAAAAAAAAAAATCACAAAAATCCAGATTTCCAGTGCATTGCATGGAGAATCATGGCAACCTATACTGATCCTCCTGGGGGGCCGCATGCGGTCGGCCCGGCTCACACAGATGTCATTTCCTAGACTTCATTGTTTAGGAGGAGCTGTTGAAGCTCGGGATTCGGGTGTACACAGTTAAGAAGAGATGGGGGCTATGGGAAGACACGATAACCGAATTCCATGATCTGGTGTGTTCCCTAGGGCCGGATGGAGCACTTACGGCATCCTGAAATCCAAACAGCACCAGGTGAATCTGACTGATGGATGAGCTGTCAAAGTCCAGGTCCACCTTGAGCTTTGATATTGTGGTCGCCATCACCCGGTGCTTCGGGGAGCGGATGAAGTCCCTCAGGATGCCAATGATTTGCTTGATGTGGCCAACTGAGAGATGCAGCTCTTCGGAACTCTGACCACACACACAAATCATTTTCATTGAGTAGTCGGAGAGAGAGCAAGAACTCAGAACATACTGTGGGAAGCGAGATGGTCCATTTGCTAAGGAGCTTGTGGAAGCCCCGGGTGAGAAGGGGTCTTTGTCTATTCCTGGAATTCCCTCCATAACCTTCCTGTCGGGGTTCTGGCCCCTTCTTCCTGGTGGGTACACAGCTAAGCCCTTTGGTGAATGGCTTCCTGTTTAACCCCTTGTAAGAGCCCCCATCAGAGGACACAGACATAGTTCATAGCAGAGCAGCGGCCTCTTCCTAAAAGGCCCTTTTCCATCCGAAATAAGGGAGGGGGTCTGGTCGTGGAGGCCCACACCTGTAACCCCAGCACTTTGGGAGGTCTAGGCAGGTGGATCAGCTGAGGTCAGGAGTTAGAGACCAGCCTGGCCAACATGGTGAAACCCCGTCCCTACAAAAAATACAAAAATTAGCTGGGCGTGGTGGCGGGCACCTTGTAATCCCAGCTACTCAGAAGGCTGAGGCAGGAGAATCACTTGAACCTGGGAGGAGGCGGAGGTTGCAGTGAGCCAAGGTCACGCAGCTGCACTCCAGCCTGGGGGACAGAGTGAGACTGTCTCAAAAAAAAAAAAAAAAAAAGATAAAGGGCTGGGCGCAGTGGCTCACGCCTGTAATCTCAGCACTTTAGGAGGCTGAGGTGGTGCGGATCACGAGGTCAGGAGTTTGAGACCAGCCTGGCCAACATGGTGAAACCCCGTCTCTACTAAAAATACAAAAAAATTAGCCAGGCGTGGTGGTGCACGCCTATAATCCCAGCTACTCGGGAGGCTAAGGCAGGAGAATCGCTTGAACCCAGGAGGTGGAGGTTGCAGTGAGCCGAGATCATGCCACTGCGCTGCAGCCTCGGCGACAGAGCGAGACTCTGTCTTGGGGGGGGGAGAAAAAAGATAAACTGAAAGAAGGGAGGGGACCGGTTTTGCCAGTCCTGTGCCCTAGTTCAAACTCACTTGTTTTCAGCCATAACCACTCTCCCCAAGGTGGCTGGCTGTTCTCCCAGCTTCTGAGGGCAGCTCTAACATGTCCTACAGCTGGGGATTAACTCCAGGACTCAAAACCCCATTAGGAGGGGAGGCCAGAGAAGGTGCTTCGGGCTTTCTGCTACCATCTGGCTGGTTTTCCACCAGGGGGCAGCACCGCCCCACCAACGCCTGGAATCACTGCAGTGTCTAGAAATTCATGTTTCCGCAGAGCTTTTTTCTTTGTATTTTCTTTTGTTTTGTTGGGGGAAGGCAAGGACGTTGGGGGAGACATTCACAGTGATCACTGTAACTATGCAGATGTTCCAGGGCGGCAGGAGCCACGGTCTCTGTCTGGACCTGTCTGGGACTGGGACCTGGGCAGAGGGAGCGGGAGGAGCCAGTGGCCTCCCTCTGGCAGGTACCTGGGCCACGCACTCCTGCAGGTTGGAAACCACCTGGTTCTGCTCCTCCCAGAGGATTTTGTACAGGATGGCGCGGCGCTCACTGTCCTTGCGTAGCAGGAAGAGGCCCTGGTCCCTGTCCTCTGGGGACGAGGCCAGCCCCGGTCTTCCAAGGCTGAGCTCTCATCTGGAACACTGTGGACAACATGTGTGACAATTGCTGTGCGTTCCAGAGCGCTGTCCCTGGGAGTATGTCATGTTAGGATGCCCCTGGAGGAGGGGCTGAGAGGTAACTGCGACGCACTCTCTGTGCTCAAGAAGATGAAATTGCCGGAAGAAGGACACGGACACGCAGTGCTAGGTCAACCCCCACAGCACTGGCCTTGATGGGGGGAGAGCAAGAGGGAGGGGGAGGTGGGGTAAAGGAGCCTCCCAGGAGAGGGGGAGGAGGGAGGGGGGAAGGCGGCTAGCGCAGGAGAGGTGAGGGAGGGAAGGTAAGGGGGACGGGGAAGGAGGAAGACAGAGGCATGAAAAGGAGGATGGGAGGAGGAGGGGGCCGGAAGATGAAGGGACAGAGGGTCAGAGGGTAGGTGAGGGGGGAGAGGTGGGGGGGAGAGGTGAGGGGGAGAGAGAAGGGGAAGAGGAGAGAGGGGAAGTGCTGAGGGGGAGAGGGGGGAGAGAGAAGGGAAGAGAGAGTGGGGGGAGGGTACAGGGGGAGGGCCAGGAAGGGACAGCAGGTGAACCAAGTGCCCTCTCTGCTGGGATGGGGCCGCCAGGCCACCCTACTGCGCTGCGGAAGGGAAGCAAAACCCCTCAGTGGCCATCTGGCCGGGATCAGGGAGGTGCCCCATGGCAGAAGACTGCCAGCACCTTCTCGGGGGCCCACAGCGGAGGAACAGGATGTGGGTGTACCTGAGAAGGTGGCCAAGGTGAGGCCTGGGTGCCCAGGGTCCTCTCAAAGAGTGCATCAGGATGGGCCTCGGAGTCCGGGGAGATGGAGCCGTGCTCGCTGCTGCTGGTGGCCATGGGCTCCCCCCTGTGTGGGGGAGGGCCAGGACGACACCCTGCGGATCCTCTGTAGGGGACAGCCAGACACCCAGTGGGGGAGGCTCAGAGAGGGGCGGAGTGAGGCTGAGCCCCCGGCAGCCCCTCAAGCCCAGGTGAACCACGCAGGCTCCCAGGATCCTGGGGGAAATGAGGGTCGGGGTGGGAACAGGCCCCAGGTGCTGCATTTCTTCTCAGGTGTCTGCAGTCGGGGGTCGGGGGGGGGGTCCCTCATGGAGCAAGCTGCTGGGCCACTCTGTGGCAACTTCTGACCCTGATCCGTACCAGGGAAAAAGAGGACAAACAGCCTCCTTCTCAGGGGCCACTCTACGTCACTGCCACTTAGAACTGACTGCCCCAGAAGGTATCACTGGGCTTCGATGGCCTGCAGGACATCCACCCCAGGCAAACCTCCCTGACACATCCTTTCATCAAGGTCAGGGCTGGCACAGGATGACAAGCTCAGGCTGCAAAAGCGAAGGCCCAGGCTCTGCACATGGGGAAGACCCGAAACCCCAGCTGGGGGTAGCTCTTCCCTCCCCACACTCCTCCCAATCCGGAGGAGCGACTTCCAGCAGAGGGCAGCCCAGCCGCCCAGACTCCCTGGGCCTCTGTCAGGAGATCCTCGTGCACTGATAGGTTGGACTGTGACAATCTCCAAACCTACTGCACAGGCCCCGTCACTCTTCACAAAAACGGGCATGACGTGGGCAGCCCAGCACTGTGGACAGCCGGAACTCTCCCTCCTGAACAGCAGAGAAGCCTGGGGGCCCAGCGTTAGCACCGGCCAGGGCACCGCCCCAGCAGTCCAGGGAGGCCTCACCTGAGGGCTTGAAGGCAATTCGGTTTTTCTTGCCCTTGTTCACCTGTCTTAAGAACCCCTCTCTGAGTAGCTCAGCGGTGGTGGCACGTTTGTGGGGGGTCAGGCTCGAACAGGATAAAATGAAGGCTCGGGCTTCAGCTGAAAGGGCTTCTGGAATCTCAGGGTGGATCTTAAACATGCCCACCTGCATTGAAGGGAGAGGTGACCGGCGTGTCAGTGAGGCCTCTGGTGAACTCAGGGATCCATGGCTCAGTCCAAAGCTCCCGCACACCTGGCATCCCAGGAGGGGGCATGACCCCACACCCCTTTGCGATGTCGTGTTCCTGCTCCTCCCACTCTGAGGTGGAGTCCATTTCCCCCTCCCGGGCATCTTGTGACTTGACTTTGACCAACAGATTGTGGCAGAAGTGAGACGGTGGAGTTTCAGAGTCTGGGCCTCAAGAGGTCTTGTAGCCCCGCTAGTCCCCTTAAAGCCCCGAGACCACCATGCAGAGAGGAAGCCCAGGAGGCACCACCCCGTGAAGAGGATGCCCAGCCATCCCGGCTGGAATCCAGCCACCCGGGAGGGGCCCCTCGGGTCACCCCGCTCCGGCCAAACCACCACTGGCTACAACCACGTGTGTCAGCCCAGGTGAGACCCACAGAAGAGCCAACAGTCAGCTCACAGAAGTGAGAGAAACTCATCATTTTGGCCGGGCACAGTGGCTCATGCCTGTAAT
Organism: Ateles fusciceps; assembly: GCA_036589455.1. Classification (NCBI taxonomy): domain Eukaryota; kingdom Metazoa; phylum Chordata; class Mammalia; order Primates; family Atelidae; genus Ateles; species Ateles fusciceps. The sequence continues at coordinate 539,958 of JAZHEH010002135.1, forward strand.
CCCAGCACATTGGGAGGTTGAGGTGGGCGGATCACGAGGTCAAGAGATTGAGACCATCCTGGCCAACATGGTGAAACCCTGTCTCTACTAAAAATACAAAAAATTAGCCAGGCCTGATGGCATGCGCCTGTAGTCCCAGCTACTTGAGAGGCTGAGACAGGAGAATCGCTTGAACCTGGGAGGCGCAGGTTGCAGGGAGCTGAGATCGAGCCACTGCACTCCAGCCTGGGCAACAGAACGAGACTCTGTATCAAAAACAAAACAACAACCAAAAAACCTCATCGTTTTAAGCTTCTGAGGTTTCGGGATAATTTGGTACATAGCAGAAGAGAACTCAGGATAGGACTTGGGCCACAGCTTGGGGTGGGGATGTCCTCTAAGGATACTCAAAGGCATCTGTTACCTGTTCCCTGATGCACAAGGTCCCAAGAGATGCCTTTAACACCTCTCCCTCTGCATCCACAGCCCAGATTCCCAGCCTCCAGCTCAAAACCACAAGCAGACAAAGCCTTGAGGCTGCCAACGTAACTAATGGCTCTCTGTCCCTGTGACCTGTGGGGGAGCAAGAGTTGGTTCTGAGCTGTCACATCTCCAGGTGACAAGGGCATACTTCCATGAACATCTTATGTAGCCCCCTCCTGCATAACTGTCCCCATCAGGGTGGACCTCTCATCTTGTTAGGACTTGTCACCTTCAGTTTCACAGTCCACCCTGTGTCTCTTCCCAGCCCACCCAACAACCCAGGCGTGGAAGCTGCTCTGTCCTCCAGACCCATGCCCATTCCCAGTTCATCAGAGCTCCTGGGGGCTGGCTTGGCCTCCAGGAGCCCTGCCGAGTGAGCTCTAGGGTGCTGCAGAATGCTGAGGGCAGGGCCTCCCGACTTCATGTCCCCAAGGCCCTCGACCTGGCGGCCACGGCCACGTGCTGTTTCAACACACCGCTCCTCCTGGCCAGGCTGCACAGCTCAGGAGTTAGGGATTGGAAAAAAACTAAATGCTGGGTGAAACCCCACCGACAGCTCTGCAATGCGGGGCGCCTTACAGGTGGCTCCTGTCACCTGAGCAGTGGGGAGGTAAGCTGGCAGTGCCTACAGGAACTAGGGGTACAAAGACCAACATTCAGGCAAGAACATCAAGAGGAAAGGGTGGCCTCTCCCCTGGCATCCAGAAAGAAGACAGCAAATGTGGGCACACACCGACACCTGGCCGGGACGTCCTCTTAAGGGCACTTGGCTGTTACCCAAAAGCTCCCTCGTATTTGGTCTCCTAGGGCCACTGTGACAAAATCCCACAAGCTGGGGTGGCTGAAACAACAGGCACTTATTGTCTCACAGTCCTGGAGGCTGGGAGTCCAAGAGCCAGGTGCTGGCAGGACCAGTGACCCGACACATGTAGGGAATCCCACTTTGCCTCTTCCAGCTTCTCGTGGTCTGCAGGAGGTCTCTGGCACTGCTTGGCTCCTAGATGCACCCTCACTCCTCTGCCTGCCTGAGGCATTCCCCTGGGAATTGCAATTTGTCTTCTCTCTAAGCATGTGTGTCCAAATCTCACCCTCCCACCCCCCCAACTTTTTGAGACAGGGTCTCCCTTGGTCGCCCAGGCTGGAATGCAGTAGCATGATAAGAGCTCAATGTAGCCTCCAACTCCTGGGCACAAAGGATCCTCCCCCCCCTCAGCTTCCTGAGTAGCTGGGACCACAGAGGTGTGCTCTACCACATGGGCTAATTTTTTTAATCTTTTGTAGACACAGGGGTCTTGCTATGTTGCCCTGGGCAACCTTGAACTCCTGGCCTCAAATGATCCTCCTGCCTCGGCTTCCCAAAGTGCTGGGATTATAGGGGTGAACCACCGCACCTGACTCAAATATTCCCCCCCCTTTTAAAGACACCAGGCTGGTCCAAGCACAGCGGCATTTGCAGCTAGCTGATGGCCACCAGGTACAGATTCCTTTGTTCCTTCTCCACTCCGTTTCACTTGACTGATTAAAAAAAAAAAGATAATTAAAACAAGAACAAAAAGTACAAAGAAACCAGTCATACAGGATGAGGGGTCACTTTCCAGACTCCATTTTCATTTGATTTTCTCTGTAAAAACCTTATTTCCAAAGAAGGCCGCATTCTGAGGTACTGGGGGTTAGGACTTCCATGTATCATTTTCGAGTGACACAAGATAAATCTGTAACAGTCCCTTTGGGGGAAAGAGAGTTTCCTTTGTTTCAGACACTGCTCAGAAGTTTCTTGAAATTTTTTCTAAGGGAGTCTAGGATCCCAGAAACAAATAACACAGGGGCCATTACTTACTTAATACCTTTCTCATTGGCAATGCAAAGTGACTTCATAAGCCATCCAAAAAAGTCAATGTATTTTCAAAGCCTCTGTACAGACTGGGCGCTGTGGCTCTGCCTGTTATCCCAGCAGTTTGGGAGGCCAAGGAAGGTGGATCACTGGAGGCCAGGAGTTCAAGACCAGCCTGGCCAACATAGTGAAACCCTGTCTCTACTAAAAACACAAAATTGCCAGGCATGGTGGCACATGTCTATAATCCAGGCTACTCGGGAGGCTGAAGCAGGAGAACTGCTTGAACCCGGGAGGCAGAGGCTGCACTCTAGCCTGGTCAGACAGAGCAAGACTCTGTCTCAAAAAAAAAAAACAAAAACCTTTGCACCATGAATTAGCTAAACAAAAACAAGGGAGGCAGGGAGCGGCCATGCCCTGCACATGAATGGAGCCAGTCACAGCCTTCAGCTCTCTCCCTAGTCTCCCCAGAAGTCAGCAGCGGCTCAGAAAGCAGCCAGCCGTGGCTCTCAGGTGGGCCTCATGTTTTCCTCATCACCAGCTGCTGTTTATTCCAAGGCTGCCATGGCAGCTGTGGGTCAGATCTACAATAGCCCCAAAAGGGTCCACCGCAGATGGTCAAAGTGCTAAGGAATGCCCTTGCTGTCTTCCAGCCCAGGCGCTCAGCATCCTCTTGCAATTGCAGGTGTCGGAAGACTCTTGTCGACTTGAGGTCTTGGCCTTGGCGCTAACCCAAGCAGCTGATAGGAGGGTGAGAAGCTCTGAGAAGCTTCTGCAGGTGTCTGGCCGGGCTGGAGAGCAGCCAAGGCACCCAAGCATGCAGCACTCGGGACCCACTGTATGTGCTGCCCTCACCTCAACCGGCAGAAACCCATACTCACACCTCCAAGTTCTTTCTGCCCAAGAGGCCAAGCAGGGAGCCCGGCACAGACAGAGGCCATGAAGGTGTTACGTTTGGTAGAGACGCAGGAAGAAGCCGCTGGAATCACGTTCTATCAGGGGCCGTGTCCACGCACTGTGGTCCCATCATCCATAAGCAATGGCCATTCGGCCTTTGTGACCCTGCTCTCTCAGGGCAAGCAAAATGCTCCATGGAAGGTCAGCGCTGGTAACAGCAACCTAGGGCTAGAGCCCTGATTAGTCCATTCTCATGTTGCTATGAAGAAATACCCGAGACTGGGTAATTTACAAAGAGGCTTAATTGACTCAGTTCCACGTGGCTGGGGAGGCCTCAGGAAATTTACAATCATGGCAGAAGACAGCTCTTCACAGGGCGGCAGGAGAGACAATGAGAGCCAGCGAAGGGGGAAGCCCCTTATAAAACCATCAGATCTCATGAGAACCCACTATCATAAGAACAGGATGGAGAGATCCCCCCCCCCCATGATTCAATTATCCTCACCTGGTCCGTCCCAGGGACCAGGGGAATTATGGGAATTACAATTCAAGATAAGATTTGGGTGGGGACACAACCAAACCATATCAAGCCCCTTAAATGTTTCTAAGTATACACGAAGCCAGAAGCCGCACACCCAACCTTGGTACACAGGGCTGTCCTGGCATCAGCTTCCCGTGAGGTCACAAAAAGGACATCCCTTTCCACAATCTCAGCTGCTCAGCAGTAAAACCCCCACCCGCAATGGTCAAGATTCACCATACTATGCTGGCCCCAGCACATGGGCTGCCCTTCCTATTACCTCCAGGAGGGGGTGCTGGAATGATAAGGGATATATTTACCTGATAGCCAAACTCCCACCTCTGCAGAAGCCAGTCAGAAACCTCTCCCCTAAAGGCACAGATTCCACATGACTTTGAGCCCTACACACTGTAAGAGCAAACACGAAGGGAAACTAAGGGGCTAGATTCTCCCTGTTGAAAATAAGGGGAAGGTCCCCCGCCCAACCTCACCCTGCCCAGCTTTCTTAGAGCCTTGACTTTAGAGAACTTATAACTGTAAGGTTCTTTCTCTGAGATACATGTGAATCTTTTTAACAGCTAAATAAGCCTCTGCCAGAAATGTCTTTCTCAAGGACCTGGAAACCATCTCTTTGAAATGTAATCATCAAAGAAGGTAGGGCCTCTGTCTCCTAACTTCCTTTTTCTTTTTTTTAAACTTGTCATCTTTTATTAATTTTTTCATAACTCTGCTCTCCCCAGAAATAGGAAGGTAGGTTTCTAACTTTGGTGGTAGCTTCACTCCAAAACTACCTACTGTCTTAGAGATATGAGAAGTTTATTTTTTCCTTTTTTTTTTTTTTGAGGCGGAGTCTTGCTCTGTCACCCAGGCTGGAGTGCAATGGCGCAACCTCAGCTCACTGCAACCTCCACCTCCCGGGTTCAAGCAATTCTCCTGTTTCAGCCTCCCAAGTAGCTGGGATTACAGGCACACACCACCACATCTGGCTGATTTTTGTATTTTTTTATTAGGAAGGGGTTTTGCTATGTTGGCCAGGATGGTCAACAAACCCCTGACCTCAGGTGATCCACCTGCCTCGGCCTCCCAAATTGCTGGGATTACAGGCATGAGCCACTGCACCCAGCCTATTTTTTTCCTTTGGATGAAGGCAAACCATGAACACAAATGGTCACCCAATCACAGGTGAATCTAAGATGAGCTCCATGTGACCAATGGTGCCGCCAAGTTGTCTTACTTGAGGACTAGTAATGGTTTCTCCTGAGAACACAGATGTCACAGGTTGTGCCTGCTTGGCTCTATCAAAGGGTGAGATTGCTTTCCGTCTTTGCAGTCTCAGTGGATTGCCTGTGATACATCTTGCATTCTGGTTTAATGCTTATTCAGTAATAAAACTGTTTCCTTCTCTCTTATCTTTGTGGAGAGGTTTTCTGGATTGGGAGGAGACTGTTTTTAATTTGACTTCCCAACCACCCCCAACCTCAATCACGAAGCACGACTTACTTTGAACATGGCTGCCTGTGGCTCACCGAGCTCATGGAACGGAGGCTTGCTGGTGGCCATCTCGATGATGGTGCAGCCCAGGGACCAGATATGGCCGGACCACCATCCCACGAGGCCCCTGATAAATGATCTCCGGTGCCATGTACTGCAGGGTGCCTATTTGAAAAACAAACAGACAGACTGTGGGTACGTGTACTGCTTAGAAACTAAATGGTCCACAGTCCCAGCTGCTTGGGAGGCTGAGGCAGGAGGATCACTTGAGCCCAGGTGTTAGAGACCAGTCTGGGCAATACAGCAATACCTTGTCTCAAAAACTAAACAAAACAAAAACCCATCACTAACAGTGAAATGAATGGCCTCATGAATGGCAGATGAAGTCTTGTCCCATGCATAAATAATATGGTTGCTTCTTTTTTTTTTTTTTTTTTTTGAGACAGAGTCTCACTCTGTTGCCCAGGCTGGAATATAGTGGGGTGATCTTGGCTCACTGCAACCTCTGCCTCCTGGGTTCAAGCGGTTCTCATGCCACAGCCACCCAGGTAGTTGGGGATTACAGGCGCACACCACCATGCCCGGCTAATTTTTGTATTTTTAGTAGAGACGGTGTTTCACCATGTTGGCCAGGCTGGTCTCAAACGCCTGACCTCAGGTGATGTGCCTGCCTTGGCCTCCCAAAGTGCTGGGATTACAAGCATGAGCCACCATGCCCGGCCCAGTTCTATCTTTCTTTGACCAGAGACACGTAACACGCCTTCCTTTACTACTAATCACATGAGAGAAGACTGCCTGGCCCCTTGAAGCACAAAATGGCGCAATTCTGTAAGCACGTATTAGTACATGCCAAATACAGGAAAGCCAGAATGCGAGAAACACAGCCTGATGGTAAGGAGCTGCCTAGTGGAGGAGAACAGAATGCTGGCAGCGGTGGCAGTAATGGAAAAATGTGGTAGGTGCCAGGACAGAGAAATAACAGAAGGCTATGAGAACATTAATAAAACAGGGTTTAAACTCTGCCAGGTTCAGGTCAGGGAAATCTAGGGCTCTGTCCATGTGGGTCTCTGAGGAGTAAATGTAAGACGCGGTGAGACATTCAAGAGATTTATTGGGGGAGAAGGTCGCTGAAGGACAACGCGGGAGGGAGCTGGGCAGGCAGGGCCAGCTGCAGACCACACAGCACGCCAACACCTGGGAGTGGAGAGGAAGGCAGATTCAGACAGGGAGAATCTCAGATGGCAGAGCAGCCCAGAGACGGCTTCAGCCAGGCCGCTGGGGGAGTCTGTAGCCCAGAGTTGTCCACTGGAAGAGTCCCACCTAGGTTCCAGCACCCCGCCAGGCTCAGGCCTTGGTGGGGAGCAGCCTGGGTAAAGTGTGACTTTGCTGGGTTGGGACCTGGGGCTGTAAGGGAGCAGGGTCCTGCTGTGAAGGCTGGAGAGCTGGACAAAGGGGACCATGGTGTGAGACAGACAGCAGGTCCAGGACAAGCGGTGTCTGACACAGGGCAGGGTGTGGGTAGAGTTAAGCAGGCAACGGCAAGGGCACAGGCCCAGTGGCAAGCTGCGTGGGCCCAGGGCTCTGTCTTTAGGCGTGCGCCTGTGGGTCATGAGCTCCCAGAGGTGTGCCACAGGGAAGGTGGCGATCAGGCTGTGGAGGCAGGAGCTGAAGAGTCAGTAGAAGAGCAGACAGCATGCAGGGAGGGCAGTCAAGGGCTCTGCAAAGAAAATCCTTTGTTTTCCTTGAAACAAAGCCTGTGAAAAGGGTACATGTGGAAGTGACAGCAGCTACTGAGGGCTGGCAAAGAGGTTAGAAGAAGACAGCAAAGTCAGGAGATGAGCCCTGGCCACGCATGAACAGAATACTGACACCCAGAGAAACTCAAAGGCCTATCTCAGGATCACACAACCAAAGGTTTCCTGAGTTAATAAATGAAGAGCAGGGCCAGGCGTGGTGGCTCACGCCTGTAATTCCAGCACTTTGGGAGGCCAAGGTGGGCGGATCACTTGAGGTCAGAAGTTCAAGACCAGCCTGGCCAACATGGTGAAATCCTGTTGCTACTAAAAATAAAAAATTAGCCAGGCTTGGTGGTGGTGCTTGTAATCCTAGCTACTCGGGAGGCTGAGACAGGAGAATCACTTGAACCTGGGAAGCGCAGGTTGTAGTAAGCTGAGATCATGCCACTGTACTCCAGCCTGGGCGACAGAGCAAGGCTCCATCTCAAAAACAAAAACAAAATCGTAATAAAGCAAAGGGCACACTGGCTAAAAAGAAATGGTTGGAGAAGCTACCTACTACGCCCCCCTCTGGAAGATGCAATGTCTTAATAGCATTCTTCCATGACCGTTTGAAAGACTCTAGGGGCACTGTGAGCGAACAGAATGTGCGGCGATGATGGCAACGTTCTGTTCTGTGTGGTTGAATATGGCAGTCACTACGCTCATATATTCGACTGTTAGGGCCTTGAAATGTGGCTAGTGAGACTGAAGAAATGCATTTTCAAGTTTTAATTGTATGCAATTCCAAGTGACTTAAATGTAAGTTTCAATATGAATCGGGTTGTATCAGTGAGCACAACAGAGCGGTGCGGCACGAATGATGGCTTTGGTCTCCAGAGCTGATGCCCTGGCGGGAAGTGTTAGTGAGTTGCAGAGTTGGGCAACATGGCGGCACATTACACTTGATGCCCTGTTAGGAAATCCCAGAGCCCCAGGAAGGGAACGTCCGGTGACACAATATCCCTATGGGCTCTTGCTGCTGTGAGTAACAGAGGGAGAGGTCCTGGCAGGGAATGTGCCTTCTAACGAATCCATAATTGAGGAGAGGATGGGACACCGTGCTGCTTATGAAGCGATCCTCTCTCAGCTCTGCTCTGTGATACTGAGTCTGGGACTCTGCTTCACCTGCAGCTCCCCATTAGGGCTCTGCAACCAGGTGGCGCTAAAGAGAACCCCTGGAAGGATGGGGGAGGGAGTGGAGACCTGCTAGGTACTTGCTGTGGCCCTAAGCTTCGAGCTGGACCCTCAGTTGGCCCCAGTCTCCAGCTCTGTGTCACCTCGTACTTCCAGAAGCAGCCTCATCCTGCCCCTCAGAGGTACTTGCTCCAGTCTGGTGACACTCCCTCTCAACAAGTTCTAATCTCACCCTCCCATCTGCCCCCAAGCCCCAGGGGTATGACATTCCTGACACCTCAGGGCCTCCCTTTCTGCCTTTTTGGTTTTCGGTACCCAGCAAACAGTTATTTCTATGTAACTCTCTCTGTGGAAATGAGTGGGGTTATTTTTATTTTTCTACCGGACTCTAATATAATCACTCAATTTATTTCTTAAAGAGCAAGAGAATACATTTAGAGATGTATCCAGCAGTAGAAAAAAATGCTAAACCAAATGTCAATGGCTAATTGGCTCCAGTCAAATCAATGTCCGTCCTGGTACAATTATTTCTTAATTGACGCCTACTTAGTCTGCTTAATTCTAATTTTGGAGATTTTGCACAGCAAAGGAAACAGCAAAGCGAAGAGACAACCCACAGAATGGGAGAAAATACTTGCAAGCTGCCCCTCTGCCAAGGGACTAATAACCAGAATATCTAAGGAGCTTAAACAACTCTACAAAAAAAAAGTCTAATAATTTGATCAAAAAATGGGCAAAAGATCTGAATAGACATTTCTCAAAAGAAGACATACAAATGGCAACAAGCATACGAAAGGGTACTCAACATCACCAATCATCGGAGAAATGCAAATCAAAACCACAAGGAGATAGCATCTGACGCAGTGAAAACAGCTAATACCCAAAAGGCAGGCAACAGCAAAGCATCGGCGAGGATGTGGGAGAAAGGGAACCCGTGCACACTGTTGGCGGGAATGTAAATTAGTACAATCACTATGGAGAACAGTTGGAGATTCCTCCAAAAACTAAAAATAAGAGTTGTCATAGGATCCGGCAATCCCACTCCTAGGTATACACCCAAAAGAAAGGAAATAGGATATCCAAGAGATACCTACACTCCCATGTTTGCTGTGGCACTGTTTACAATAGCTGAGATTTGGAGGCAATCTAAGTGTCCATCAACAGATGAATGGATAAAGAAAATGTGGTACATATACACAATGGAGTGCTCTTTAGCCATAAAAAAGAATGAGATTCTGTCATCTGCAACAACATGGATGGAACTGGAGATCATCACAGTAAGTGAAATAAGCCAGGCATAGAAAGAGAAACATTGCATGTTCTCACTTTTTTGTGGGAGCTAAAAATCAAAACAATTGAACTCAGGGACACAGAGAGTAGAAGGATGGTGACCAGAGGCTGGGAAGGGCAGTGGGGGCTGGGGTAAGGTGGAGATGGTTAGTGGGTACAAAAAAAAGAAAAGAAAGAGTAAGATCTAGTATTTGATAGCACAACAGGGTGACAATAGTCAATATCTTTTGGCCTGGCCTGGTGGCTCATGCCTGTAATCCCAGCGCTTTGGGAGGCCAAGGTGGGGGGATCACTGGAGGCCCAGGAGTTTGAGACCAGCCTGGGCAAAAGAGCAAGACCTCCTCTCTACTAAAAAAGTACAAAAAACTAGCCAGGTGTGGTGGCGTGCACCTGTAGTCCCAGATACTTGGGAGGCTGAGGTGGGAGGATCACCACAGCCCAGGAAGTGAGGCTGCAGTGAGCCGAGATCATGCCACTGCACTCCAGCCTGGGTGGATGGGGGTGAGACCTTGTCTCAAAAAAAAAAAAAAAGTACATTAAAAAAATGAAAAGAGCATAACTGGATTGTTTGTAACACAAAGGATAAACGCCTGAGGTAATAAATACCTAATTTACCCTGATGTGATTATTACACACTGCACGCCTATATCAAAACAGTCTATATTCCACAAACATACACTTACTATGTACCCACAAAAGCTAAAAATAAATTTGCAGATTTCTTTATATGGAGCCATGGTGAATGTCTTTCTAAAGGAAAGGACTCAATAATGATATTCATATTAGTTATTTCTCGCTGTTTGAGGAATGATCCCCCAAATCTATCAACTCAAACAACAAATAGGTCTTACACAGTTTCTACGGGTTGAAACCCAGGAGCAACTAGCTAGCTGGCTGGACCTGGCTCAGGGTCTCCCAGAAAGTTACAGTCCAGATGTCAGCTGGGGCTACAGTCATCTGAAGGCTGGACTGGGGCTGGAGTCATTTTCCAAGCTCACTCACTAAGGATGGAGCTAGTGGGAGGCGTCAAGTTTTTCACTACATGGGATCCTCCGTAGGACTGGCTTGAGGCATGGTGTCCCTCAGAGAGAGTGATCCGACAGAATGGGAGAAAATATTTGCAAACTACCCCTCTGCCAAGGGACTAATCCCTCGGTAGAAAGAGGAATGGCACATGGCCTTTTACGACCTAGCCTCCAGGTCACACACCATCAGTCCTACCTCTTCCTAATTATTAGAAGCAGGTGGCTAAGTACAGTCCACATTCGAAGGGGGAGGGAACCATGCAAGGGGTGTGACTAACAGAGGTAGGGATCATTGGGGGTCATTTTGGAGGCTGCTTGCCACAAATTCTGACTTCTGGTGAGCACTTGATGGCTTACACCAAGTGTCTCACATAGCTTTGTCCATCTGACCTAAATGACTCTGGGAGGTTAGGCAGAGGAAGCACCATCTACCATTATTCCTACTTTACACAGGAGGCAACTGAGGTTCAGGAGAGGCTAACGGATTTGCTTAAGGTAGAACCCACGTCTTCTACCTCCAAGTTGCACAACTACACACCATAACATCACTGATCTATATGCTACATCAAGAAGCCCTGCTGAAAACAAAGCTGCCTGAGTAAGAGCAGCAGTTGCTAAGGATTTCCAAAGCCATATTGGAGCTTCTTTCCATATAACTGGAAGGTACGGGCAATAATGAAAACGGGGGTGCTCTGTTTTATTCACTACTGTATTCACAGGGTAACCATCCACTCTCAGTACAGCCGAGAGACAGATGGACGCACACAACTATTTCAAATACTAGAAGGGAACATCCCCTGGTGGAATGCCTATTTGGTGTGTACCTTAGCTATCCCAAAGACTGGAGTCTGTCGAGAAAAGCAAGTGAAGATGGCATTGTGGGACATCTGAATCACGCACAAATCCTGGAAAATTGGGTTGCCTTCCATCTGGCTCTCATAGGCCAGACATGGTGGCTCACGTCTGTAATCGCAGCACTCTGGGAGTCGAAGCAGGCAGACTGCTTAAAGTCAGGAGTTCGAGCCCAGCCTGGCCAACGTGGTGAAATCCCGTCTCAACTAAAAATACAAAAATTAGGTAGGGCATGGTGGCTTACACCTGTAATCCCAGCACTTTGGGAGGCCGAGGTGGGCAGATCATCTGAGGTAGGAGTTCGAAACCAGCCTGACCACCTGACCAACATGGAGAAACCCCGGCTCTACTAAAAATACAAAAAATTAGCCGGGTGTGGTGGCACATGCCTGTACTCCCAGCTACTTCGGAGGCTGAGGCAGGAGAATCATTTGAACCCGGGATGTGGAGGTTGCAGTGAGCCGAGATCGTGCCACTGCACTCCAGTCTGGGCAACAAGAGCGAGACTCTGTCTCAAAAAACATACATATATATAAAAATTAGCCAGGCATGATGGCATGTGCCCGTGGTCCCAGCTACTCGGGAGGCTGAGGCAGGAGGATCATTTGAACCTGGGAGGCAGAGGTTGCAGTGAGTCGAGATCGTGCTACTGCACTCCAGTGTGGGCAACAGAGCGAGACTCGTTTTTAAAAAAAATCTGGCTCTCTTTGGGTGCCATATGCTCTCTAAACTATATCTCCTCCAAGGTATGGCCTACACACATAACTTGGTCACTGCCAGCTATGGCTCTTAGGTACCTACACCAGTGCAGTGGTGCAGTTTAGAACAAGGTGACAAAGAAGCCACGGGCACTGATTCAGCCCCGCTAGGGCACACAATCCACTGGGGACTCCTGGATAACCGTCGATAGCATTTTCAGATTACCAGCAAAGAAGATACACGGCAGAAGACAACAGTTTATCACTGAGGCCCAGCGGCCTTCTATTCTGATCAAGGGGCTGGAGAGAGTTGACAGGGTAGTTTTGGGGGCAGTGCTGAGGCAGCTTCTACAGAGAGAGCTATGCTGGGCTGCCTACCCTCTCCCAAGTTACAGGAGTTGGGGCAGGACTGTCCCCAAAAGGGTGTGGGCCCAGGGCGACTCAAGCCACTCAATACCAACTCAGGATTATTACATCTTCCACAGGCCCTTGGAGATACCATTAGAGCCCAAATTTCAACATTTCATATTAATCAAGTACAGAAAAGAGAAGTAAGGTATGATTTTCCCATGGCCCTAGGGACTACCCTAGCTGACCTGCCCATGGCATGAGCCTGGTGGGAAGGGGCTGCCACTTGTTCCTAACCCAAAGCCTTTGAAGGGGTCTTCACTGAGCCAACTCCGCTCCATGTGAGTATGTTCCTGTAGGTAAACTGCACAGTGGACTGGCTCCCAAGGGAGCAAAGGTAACTCTCAGCAGCAGACAGGGGACTGTGAGGTCTGGGGGACACTGCTACACACTCTCAACAGTGGGTTGAAGCTGCATGAACCCCGGACACCAGATGTGGGACCTATTGTAGAAATACGGGCTTAGAGTTTATCTTTTATCTTCATTATTTATTTGATTGACTGACTGACGGTCTTGCTCTGTCACCGAGGCTGGAGTGCAGCGGCACAGTCATGGCTCACTGCAGCCTCATTCTCCTGGGCTTCAGTGATCCTCTCCACCTCAGCCTCCCGAGCAGCTGGAACTACAAGTGCACACCATCACACCCAGCTAATTTTTATATTTTTGGTAGAGACAGGGTCTCAGTATGTTGGCCAGGCTGGTCTCAAACTCCTGGGCTCAAGCAATCCTCCCACCTCGGCCTCCCAGAGTGTTGGGATTACAGGCATGAGCCACTGCGCCTGGCCTACGGTCTTTAAAAAGGAATGCCTGGGAGTCTCTCAGAACCTAGTCTGGTTCCAGGGGCTGCCCAATAAAAAATAAAGAAGAGGAAAAAAAGAAGAAAAGGAATTCCTGCTCAAACGCAGTCTTTCACAGCCCGAATCCCTCAGTAGAACGAGATGGAGGATATAATGTAAGGGGTAAATGACGGGGGGTAGGGGCAGTCAGCCAAAGGGCAGGCCCCAGCCCATGACACAGAAGTTACATCCAGAGGGAGCCAGCGAGGGAAAACAAACATCAGCCAGGCCCACAGCACGCAAAGCCAGCTTCCAACAGTGCTAGTCAGGTGACAACTTTCCTGCCCCGTCCTCTCCTTCCTGCAGCTGGTGATTAGCCAGAGAAAAGCCAACACCCTGCTCCTGACCACAGGTCACTGCCTGCGGAGAGAGGTGAGAGGAGTTTGCCTTTCGAATGAGGAACAGCACATTGATCAGCATGTTATCCTGAATCCCTTTTTTGTTTGTTTGTTTTTCAATGCAGTGGCACGATCTTGGCTCAGGCAACCTCCGCCTCCCGGGTTCAAGAGATGAATCCTTTTTAATTCCTGAATTCAGACTGTGTGTGCCCCTTCCAGTGTCGTTATGACTTTCTCTCTTATGTAAGGGTGGCTGGAGAAGTCCAAGGAAAGAACTCCCACCCTGGGCAGGAGGAAAAGTAGGGAGAGAAAAAATCCACTTGCTTTTGTGATTACACCCTTTGAGTCCAATGGGTTCAACACGCTAGTTACGCACATAAACTCAGTTCTCTTAAAGGCTCCTTCCAGCTCTAATAACCCATGACTTCTAAGTACAAGTGAGTATTTAATTAGCAAACACTTCAATCGCACCTGCTATGTGCCAGGTACCAGTGAAAGCACTTCATCAATAACTCACTTTACCCTCATGAAAAGCCCTATGAGTAGCATTCCTATTTTACTTATGAAGCAACTGAGGCACGTGGAGGTTAAGTGACGTGCCCAAGGTCACACAGCAAGTGGTTGAGCCAGGATTTGAACCAAGGATGTTTGCAGCCGGACGAGAAGCAGAGTTCCTATGCCAAGTTCTCCTCCTAGGTATCTACCCAAGAGGGCAGAAAACACATGTTACACATAAGCTTTGTACGCGAATATTCACAGCAGCATTATATACAGTGGCCAAAAAGTGGAAACAATCCCAAATGACTATTAACTGGTAAATGGATGAACAAGACGTGGTTCTCCACACAATGGAACGCTATTTGGTCCTGAAGAACAACGAAGTACCCATACATACCATTGCATGGAGGAACTGCAAAAACATGACTCAAAGTACAAGAAGGTAGATGCAAAACCTCACATCCATGTGTATAAATACCACAACAGGCAAAGCCACACAAACACAACAAAGTAGAAAAGTGATGAGCTGGGGCTGGGGTGGGAATGGGGATTGAGTTCCAAGGGGCACAGGGGTCTGCAAGGTTCAGACCCTGGATCACGGTGATGGCTGAGCAACTCAGTGAATTTACTGAAAACCAAAGAATTGGGCACTTCTAATGGGTGCTTTGATGATATGTCAGCTATACCTTGATAAGGCTATTAAAAAAAAAAAAAAAGACACGGCAGGGCCGACCCTGGCTACAATGGCCCTTTCTCCTGTTCTCGCAGGTTCCTGTGTGTGGGGCAAACCCTTCAGAGGAACACAGGAGGGGGAGGGCTCCAGGCCAGGAAGTTGCCTGAAACCCTATGGCTCTCCTGCCAGGCTGAGCAACCCCCGAGCCCAGACTTCTGCACCAGCCAGCGGAGATTTCCTTACAGAACTGCTCTGTTTTGCAAAGAGCAATTATATGCTGGGGAATTTCCTAACCAAAATGAGACCCCTTCTTCGTTATCCCCCGAACACCCCTGCATTCTTTTGTAATGTAAAATCTGTGCCTCCCCCAAGCCAATTACTTGGGAAATGTGATATGCAAGGATGATTTATGCATGTGTTTTCTTTGTGAGTTTTTTTCCTCCTCAGGGATGCTAATTATGAGATAAATTGTTGGGGGTTTTATGTCTTAAAATAACTCCTTGTCATATCAGAGCCCCCTCTTGCTACGTATTGCTAAGCTAATTGGTGGCTTCCAAAGAGGAGGATACAAGTCATTTTCAATTAGGGTAGTAAAATGCTAAAAGAAAATAAAGTGCTAGTCATACATACATATTCATATACACATATTGATAGATGTATATTTACACCAGAAACAATGAATGAAAATTCAATGCACTCTTTCTTTGGGAGATTCTGATAGTGTCCCTGGTATAATATTTTCCCATTTTAGGCACATGTGCTTACTTCCCCTTGTGTTACAAGTGAGAAGTGATTTTGTGATGTATTAAAATTCTTTTTAGATGGTGAATGTGTCTCCACTGTGGGTGTCCAGTGGCTTACACACCACAACTCTCTCGTTGACAAAGTCTTTCAAAGCTGAGACATTATTCACCAAAAATAAGACCCAAGCTGTCTACTCTAAAGCTTTGGTGACTGCAGAGATAGAGAACAGTCACCCATCTTTTATAGCTCATTTCTGAGCTATATTATTGTAAGAGCTGTTTCTTTTTTTTCTTTTCTTTTCTTTGTTTGTTTGAAACAGTCTCGCTCTGTCATCCAGGCTGGAGTGCAGTGGCACAATCACAGCTCACTGCAGCCTCGACCTCCCGGGCTCAAGCAATCCTTCCACCTCAGCCTCCTTAGTAGCTGGGAACACAGGCACACACCCAGCTAGTAATAATAATTATATAATATGCATATTATTACATAATATGTATATATAACATATATACCTCATATGTAATATGTGATATATAATATACATCTACCCCAAATTTTGGATGACAAAGAGAGAAAGTAGGGCAATCTTATTCCCACAAGTAGCTAAGTGCATTGCTATGACAAAGTTAAAAGTTATATATTATCTATAATATATAATTATCTATAACATATATTATAGATAATATATATCATATATAATACAGAATTATTATTATTTATTTTTTGTAGAGATGGGGTTCTCCCTATGTTGCCCAGGCTGGTCTTGAACTCCTGAGCTCCGAGGCGATCCTCCTGCCTCAGTCTCACAAAGTGCCCAGCCTATGAAGCCGTTTCAGATTTTTTTTTTTTTTTAAGAAATGGGGTCTCACTATGTTGACCAGGCAGGTCTTGCACTCCTGGCTTCAAGTGATCCTCCCATCTTCGCCTCTTACATTAAGTGCTGAGATTACAGGCGCAAGCCACTGCACCAGGCCCCAGCTGTTTCATAATTCTATCAAGCAAGATCTTTGTGATCTTTATGTTACTCCTTGGGGGTCTATAAACCTTTACTTATTCAAAAATCAGAACTTCTTTCCAAGGATCAATGTTCTTGTTATTAGTCAGGTTTCAGCAGGAATTTCCAAAAGCCAAAGGCAGCTTCTGACCATAGCTCTACTTACTGGTCTTGCAACTGTGAAACTAGTTGATCATTTTATACCACCCTTTGAACCCAGCCCCTGTCAATGCTCAACATATTCCATCATCAACACATGGACAAGAAAATCCAATTCCTCAAAATCACTTAGAACACCATATTCCCCTGGAAGAACAGCCTCTCTGGGGAAACACAATCATATCAAAACACAAGGTACCAGAATTCAGTGCGGCAACAGGCTATTTTTATGACAGACCAATAAAATGTCTTACTCAGTTGTCTGAGGAATATTGTTATTCAGCATTACCCATGATTTCAAATTATGGGCTATTAATCTTAAAGAGATGTGCTGCCATCCTGCTGATTGGTTGAGGGACCTTCAGAAAACCTAAGCAGAGGCCAGGCATGGTGGCTCTCACACGTGTAATTTCAGCACTTTGGGAGGCCAAGGTGGGTGAATCACTTGAGGTCAGAGATTCTACATCAGCCCCTGGCCAACATGGTGAAACCCCATTTCTATTAAAATTACAAAAATTAGCCAGGCATGGTCATGGACGCCTATAATCCCAGCTACTCGGGAGGCTGAGGCATGTGAATCACTTGAACCCTGGAGGTGGAGATTGCAGTGAGTCGAGATCACGCCACTGCACTCCAGCCTGGACGACAGAATGAGACTCTTTTTAAAAAAAAAAAAAAAAAACCTTTGCAGAGCACTACATCTACCCAACTTTTGGATGACAAAGAAGAAAAAGTAGGGCAATCTTGCCACAAGTAGCTAGCTAGCTGCATCAGTATGATAAAGTTAAAACAATCTGAAGTTGGGGATGATACACTGTCCACTTCAAGTATCAATTGCTTGCTGTGCTCCAAGAAGGCGCTCAGTAAGTAACCGCTAAACAGTCGCAGCTTGTACAGAAAGCCTAACTCTGGGATGGGCACCCCGTGCCAAGCTCTGGTCCACTCACCAGTAAAAGTCTCTGTGCAGGGGTTTACACCCGCAAGACGTTCGAGGTCCCAAAATCGGAGATTTCACCACTCCGCTGTAGGTGTTCACCAGAACATTATCGCCCTTTGGAAAAGAACAACATCAAGTGCTTAAAAGACAGGTTGAAACAAACTCATATGAAACAGATACGGACCTTGGAGAAACTGTCACAAGTCTCTAGGAAAACCAAACTTTGCATTTTGGGGATGGTCACGCTCAGTCATACCCCTCTGTCAGCCAGTCGCGCAGCAGACACCACCCACAGCTCTCGTGATCTGTTACAAGCAAAGGCAACTTCAGCAGCTTAGAAAAGCAAATACCTTTATGTCTCTGTGCACGATCTGGTTTTCGTGGAGATACTTAAGGCCCTCCAGGATCTGTTTTGGTGTAAAATTTGATCGTTGGTTCCTTCATCGGCCCCCATTTGGATCGCAAAAGAGCAGAAAGGCTTCCTAGAGACAGTCACAGCAGAAAGCTTATCAGGAGGAGAAAGATTCAATGATAAGAATTCAGGGAAATGAGGCGGGGTCGGTGGCTCACGCCTGTAATCCCAGCACTTTGGGAGGCCAAGGTGGGCGGATCACGAGGTCAAGAGATCGAGACCATCCTGGCCAACATGGTGAAACCCCGTCTCTATTTAAAAATACAAAAATTAGCTGGGCGTGGTGGCACGCGCCTGTAGTCCCAGCTACTCAGGAGGCTGAGGCAGGAGAATTGCTTGAACCCAGGAGGTGGAGGTTGCAGTGAGCCGAGATCGCACCACTGCACTCCAGCCAGGCACCTAGCGACAGAGCAAGACGCTGCCTCAAAAAAAAAAAAAAAAAAGAAAAGGGAAATGAAGTGAGGTGAGGTTTCTAACCTAACACAAGCGCTTAAACCAACACCATCGGATCTGGGCTAAATGTAATATGTTTCCTCCCCTGTATAGCTACAGCCAGGGAAGGAACTGGAAGCAATTCAGAACATGAACCTGACCAGAGGCGGAGGGTGAACATGAACCCCTTGTGCCCCCTGAAATTAGTGGGGGCCAATTGTGAGTTTAGCTCTGTTCAGCTGCATGAAGTTAGGAGAGCAAAACAATGCTCTCTAAACTCGAGGGTCACAGCCTGTTGGCGCAGATAACGCAGGTCCCATGATACTTGTTTACAGGAGGTCTGTCTCAGCCATTCTGCTTGGGTCAAAGCCGCGTTTTTATATCTTGCCTGGAATCAGAGGTAGACAGGTCCAGAGTGAAGGGCCCTTTAGGGTAACAAGGACTAGGACTGGAGGAAGATGGGCCTCTCTGTCCTCAGTGTGAGAAAGCCACAGAGGCAGGTCACAGGGCGGGACAACCACTTCCCCCCAATTACCCTATTAAACACTGAACATTTGGGCCAAAAGAAAAGCTCCCTTCAGGATACTTGGACCACATGTCTCAAAAGACATCATGTGAGCTGCAGGACGTCCTGTCCACTGGCAGGAACGGGCCCTCAGACATTGGCTGGTCTCAGCTTCCCACTTACCCAATGTTATAGGACCTTGATCTACCTTGGTTTCCCCATCTATAAAAGGGGATGAACACATCTGTCTCTAATTCCGTCGATACCCTTAAACCTAACACCTGGGATGAGGTATCAATTAATGAGAAGAGTAATGGGCCACGTGCAGTGGCTCACGCCTGTAATCCCAGAACTTTGGGAGGCCAAGGCAGGCAGATCACCTGAGCTCAGGCATTCAAGACCAGCCTGGGCAACATGGCAAAACCCCACCTCTACTAAAAATATAAAAATTAGCCAGGCATGGTGGCGAGCACCTGTAATCCCAGCTACTGGGGAGGCTGAGGCAGGGAGAATTGCTTGAACCAGGGAGGCAGAGGGTGCAGTGAGCCAAGATCATGCCACTGCACTCCAGCCTTGGCAACAGACGGAGACTCCGACAAAAAAAAAAAAAAAAAAAAAAAGCAATGGACAAGTTTTCTGCTAGACTATGAGCAACTTAAGGGGAAAAGAAACTACTTCATTTATCCCTGAAAATCTAGCCCACTGCCTTTTTTTTTTTTTTTTTTTGGAGACAGGGTCTCACTGTGTTGTCACCCAGGCTGGAGTGCAGTGGTGTGATCTTGGCTCACTGCAACCTCCTCCTCCCTGGTTCAAGCAATTCTGGTGCGTCAGCCTCCCGAGTAGCTGGGATTACAGGCGCACGCCACCACACCTTGCTAATGTTTTGTACTTTTAGTAGAAAGGGGGTTTCATCATGTTGGCCAGGCTGGTCTCGAACTCCTGGCCTCAAGTGATCCACCTGCCTTGGCATCCCAAAGTGCTGGGATTACAGGTATGAGCCACTGTACCTGACTGACTGCTTGGCTCTTAATGAATATACTTAAGACTCTTCCTGTAATAGGAGACTCTTAATAACTGTCGGCTGAATGAATGAATGAACGAGATGCAGATTTCCAACTCAAGTTTTAACATCTGTATTCAGATAATAACTATCATTCTTTAATTAAAGAGTTTGGTTGATTTTATTATTTCAATGAGCACTTACTGAGCTCTTGTTCTCTGCCAGGCAGAATCCACCCAACAGCCCACTGACACAGGGCTAATGTTATCCCAGTAATTATTACTCCAATTTTACCATTCATTTATTCCAACAGAACACTGAGGGCACAGAGAGGTGAAAATTTGCCTGAGGTCACACAGCCTGTGGATGGAGGAACTGATTCAAACTAGATGGTCTGGCTCCAGATGCCAGGAACACCCCTCCCGTGCCCTCTCTCTTGCATTCAGGGATTTTTGTGGATAAAAACACTGGTGCTTGATTTCATTATCAAAAAGCTATTTTGCATTGTCACTTTTAAAACCTATGTTCCCTCTTCTGCACCCTTGTCCAAACTCATCTTTAAACTCCTAGACTCTGAAGGCCTCAAGGCCAAAGACTATGTCTTCTCCGTACACAGTCAATGAATATTTGTGGGTTGAACAAACCGCATCAAGAAACGAGAAATAGACTGCTTATATGACATTTGGAAAGCATCCAACTTTCCAACGTCTAAAAGGTCTGTTGCTTTTTTGTTTTGTTGTTTTTAGAGTGATGGGCTTTTGCTCTGTCACCCAGGCTGGAATGCAGTGCTGTGATCACGGCTCACTGCAGCCTTGACCTCGTGGGCTCAAGTGATCCTCCCAACTCGGCCTCCCAAGTAGCTGGGACTACAGGCGCCCTCCAGGCCTGGCTAAGGGGTCTGTCATTTTGTAAATGGCGGGACAACAAATGCTATCCATGTTGTAGTGATTTTCAGAATGTGAGATGAGAACACAGTGACTACTCACCTCCAGGCACCTGCTCCATAAATATCTTAATGTAGCCGTTCTCTGAAACAGAGCCCAGGTACTGAACGATATTGCGGTGCTTAAGGTACTTGTGCAGGGCTATCTCCTCGTGCAGAGGCTGGGAATATCTATTGGGAAAAACAGAGCCAGGGTCACATGCCAAATCCCAGGGCTCCAACCCCCATCTCACCTCACCAGTACCTGCCCCACTGCTGCCCATCCCTCCTTTCTGGAAACTCTCTCTTCTGGCTTCTATGAGACCACTCAACTTCCCATGTGTACAACGGTAGATAGAGCAAGCCTACAGCCATGCAGGACTGCCAGGGGAAGGCATGTCCGTTTCCTTAAGCACTCAGTGGAGTAGCTGGTATGTGGTGAATATTCGATGAATGACTGCTATTGTTACTACTGTTATTGTTAGGGCCTGAACCCACCAAACATTCTTTACTTCTCTCAGCAGCCCCTCTTCCTCTGCCTCCCATGAAGGGTGGTGTTGGAAGGTTCTGTCCTCAGCTGCCCTCTAGTCTGATTCTACAGAGTCGCTCCAGACCACAACAGCTGCAACCTCATGGGCCACCCAGCCCAGCCTCTGGCCTTTTTAATCATTCCCTTATCCTTGGCCATTATAGTACCTCTTCTTAAAACACACACTTCACCACATCACTTCCCCACATAAATTCCACGTCAAGACCATTCTATTGAATGTCACATACAAGGACTTTCAAAGATCAGTTCAGGCTAAGCCTTTAAAAATTTTTTTCGCCTTCATTTCAAGAGTATTTCACTGCTCTGCAGCCTCCATTCGAGTCATATCAGACAATCTGTTGTTGTCTGAATAAGCTTCATGTTTTAACAACTCTGTTTTTCCAACAGCACAAGCCTCCTTTTCCGCTAAACAAACTCCTACTCATCCCTCAAAGGCCAGCTCAAAGTTGATCTATTTTTTTCAAACTTGCCACAACTCACTAAGGAGAGTAATTCATTCCTCTTCTGTGTTCTAAAAACACTCTGTGAACTCCTCTATCATGGCACTTGTCACTTTCACTCACAGGCAAAGTATCTGCATTTCCTGCCAAACCAGCAGCATCCTGGGACACTTCCTAGTCATCCAAAAGGACGCTATCCTAGTCACCTTTTGGTCCCCAGTGCCAGCCCAGAGTCTGACACAGAGAAGGTAGCAATCATCATAAGTTCAGCCTATTGCTACCAATTGAAGGAGATGGTACATGCCAGCAATTTCCGCAAATATATACAAATGCAACCCTTTATCCATCATGAGGAAAGAGACTAGATGCTGGATGAGGAACTCAAGAGACTTGGATCCTAGTCTTGTTTCTAAGCATTTTTGGGAAAGTCATTTAATCTTTCTCAGTCTTGATTTTCTTATTGGTGAAATGAAGAAATGGAAATAGCTCATTTCAGGTCCTGTCTCATAATTCATGTATCACAACATGCTATCCCACTGAAAATCAACAAATACATGAATGGATGAATGATGGGTCTTACAGCTGGCAGAAGTCCCTTGAAACTCATCCCCAATATATCAGCGATCACCCAGATAAAGGGGTATTTACACATATTCCTCAGCACTCAGCACTGAAGGCAACTGTACAGCTGGGGTCTGGCACACCTGTGGACCACGGGATGATTAATTCCAACTGTGTATGTAGCTTCTCTACAGAAACACTTGGCAGTCAATATTGCAATGCTCATTTATAATTCTGTGGGGGTATAAGTTTAAATAGAAATGAACCTTTTTTTTTTTTTTGAGACAGGGTCTCACTCTGTCACCCAGGCTGGAGTGCAGTCGAGCAATCTTGACTCACTGCAGCCTCCGCCTCCCAGGTTCAAATGATTCTCATGCCTCAGCCTCCTGACTAGCTGGGACTACAGGTGTGTGCCACCATGCCTAGCTAAGTTTTGTATTTTTAGTAGAGATGGGGTTTCACCATGTTGCCCGGCGTGGTCTCGAACTCTTGACCTCAAGTGATCTGCCCACCTCAGCTTCCCAAAGTACAGGGATTACAGGTGTGATCCACCGTGCCTGGCTAGAAAGGAACATTTTTTTAAACTAAAAAAAGCCAAAGAAATAAATTAGCAGTACTGATGGCAGAAAAATAGTCCAAAATCCACGGGTGACGTTGAAGGGTAGGATGTTGAAAAAGTCTATACTGCAAAAATCTGATTTTTGTTTAACTGCATGTAAGTTTCCACAATGATGCATCTGAACAAATCATAGCCATTTTCAGCTGTTACAATGTGAATTTAAAATAACTCGTTCACATTTAAAAATTACATTTGCACTCAAAAATTAGCCAGGTATGGTGACGTGCATCTGTAGTCCCAGCTCCTTGGGCAGCTGAGGTGGAAAGATCACTTGAGCCCGGGAGGTGGAGAATGCAGTGAGCCAAGATCCGTCACTGCACTCCTGCCTGAGTTACGAGTGAGAGCTCGTCTCAAAAATACATATAAATCATACTTGTAAACAACTAACTATGCAAAAAATGTAAAACTTTAGCCCTAGTTGACGGGTGGAAACACAATGAAAGTTTTCTTTTAAAATATAATCCTCTGCAATCCACATGCCTCTTAAGTGAAGTTGTTCCATTTTCTCAATCCGTAATACACAAAATAAAAGCAGATCACCCTGGCTGGGCACAGTGGCTCACACCTGTAATCCCAGCACTTTGGTAGGCTGAGGCAGGTGGATCACTTGAGGTCGAGTTTGAGACCAACCTGACCAACATGGTGAAACCCCATCTCTACTAAAAATACAAAAAATCAGCCAGGTGTGGTGTAATCCCAGCTATAGGTTGAGCCACGAGAATCGCTTGAACCCGGGAGGCAGAGATTGCAGTGAGCGGAGATCACGCCACTGCACTCCAGCCTAGGCAATAGAGCGAGACTGTTTCAAAAAAAAAAAAAAAAAAAAAAAGCAAATCACCCCTATTACAAGAGAATGACAGGTTTTGTGATAACATAATGCTTTCATCCTTAACTCCTCCACACCATCGGCGGTGGGTATGGAATCTGGTGTGTAGAGATGGCACCCGAAAGTGGAAGGCCCGCCTGGACTTGCCTGCTGTCTTTCTCTGGGACTTCTTTGATGGCTATTCGCACTTGATTGCTCAGATCTCGGCCAGCATACACAATCCCATACGTGCCTTTCCCCAACACAACTCTCTCACCATTCACATCATGGTCATACTCATACTGAAGAAGAAAAAACAACAGGACAAAAGAGCACACAACTTGTAGCGGAGAAGCCCTCTAAGGGCCGCAGAGTTGTCTAGCAACTAAAAAAAATATAAATAACATTATTTGAGTGCCAGGCAAGTCACAGTGCTTAGCCTAGGTGCTTTTCATTAAATGACTTTAAAGGGGTAGAATTCTCCATTGTTCACATCTTCATGCTATGACTTTATGAAATGAAATCCAAGAAAATTAAAAATACAGTTTGAACATAAATGGCTCACTTTTGGAAATTCCTTTCCATTTTAATGCTGCAATTTAAAACTGCTTCTAAGCACACTGAATACCCAAAATAGGTATCTTCCTGCATAATCCCTTATCAACTTGTCAGGAAACAAATCTCTTTCAATAGCCCAGAAAGGAATTAAAGGTCAATATAATTAAAGTTACCTTAATACAAAAAGTAAATATGCTGGGGTTTCCCCACTCTTTCAGGCATCCGGATCTAGCGGTAAACACCTAGTGCAAACACTTGATTTACAATTAGCATTACTATTTTGTTCCCCCACCTTACCATCAAAAGCTGTCACATACAGATGCATTTGATTCTTTTCGATGACTAAAACAAATGTGACTGTAGGCTGAGCAACACTTATTTAAAGCAGAGAGGCAGCAATCAATTCTTTCTGTTATTTTGCACGCTCCACTGCGTCTACTTACAGAAGCGCAGTTTATACACGGAATAGTCGGGGGTATGTGGGTGTCCTTTCCCATCTACTTCTAGGGATGCTCATGACAATTAGGAGTCCTTAAAGGGTTGGCCGGGCACAGTGGCTCACACTTGTAATCCTAGCACTTTGGGAGGCTGAGGCGGGAGGATCACCTGAGGTCAGGAGTTCAAGACCAGCCTGGCCAACATGGCGAAACCCCGTCTCGACTAAAAATACAAAAATTAGGCCAGACACGGTGACTCATGCCTGTAATCCCAGCACTTTGGGAGGCCAAGGTGGGTGGATCACCTGAGGTCAGGAGTTCAAGACCAGCCTGGTCAACATAGAGAAACCCTGTCTCTACTAAAAATACAAAATTAGCCAGGTGTGGTGGCACACGCCTGTGGTCCCAGCTACTCAGGAGGCTGAGGCAGGAGAATCACTTGAACCCAGGAGGTGGAGGTTGCAGTGAGCCAAGACCATACCACTGCACTCTAGCCTGGGTGACAGAGCAAGACTCTGTCTCTAAATAAATGAATAAATAAAATATAAAAATTAGCCAGGCATGATGGCACATGCCTGTAGTCCCAGCTACATGGGAGGCCAAAGCAGGAGAATCGCTTGAACCCAGGAGGCAGAGGGTGCAGTAAGCCGAGATTGCACCACTGCACTCCACTCCAGCCTGGACGACAGAGTGAGACTCTGTCTTTAAAAAAAAAAAAAGATTACTAAAGGACCTCCATCACTGTCTGATGTAATTAGCAATCAGCCTGCTCCATAGAAGGCTTTTATCTCACACTTTCCTCCGTTTCCCACACCTGCTGCCCTCAAAGCGCCATTGTTCAGTTCATTTCTACAACAAACTTTGGTCCTGACCTAAGAATTCTAGTAGTTAACTCAATTATTGAAATGAATCCTTTTATATTTTCTGAAAGAAACCTTAAGGAATTCCTTTTGCTCTAACTTGAAAGTACAGTACAATCTCATTAAATTGTAATCACTGGAAGAACCTGAGTGGCAAATCTGAAGAACCCTTCAAGATTCAAACACATGTACAATGGTTTAATAACTGCGGGACTGTAACTGTGCTGTTCAAAAGAGCTTACGATAAGCCTACTTTTTAAAATAACTTTAAAGTTGTTATATTTAATATACTATATGCACACAGCTATAACTAAAGTCATTTCAGGCATAAATGAAAAAGTCTGCTTCCAGCTGGCTCATTCTCTTGTAGTTTCACCATCACTCATTAGCTTAGAGAAAACTTCCGTAGGTTGTACACAAAAGGAAATTTTAGTAGTCCATGACCAAATTTTTCTTAAGCATTCTAACTGAGAGAATCCCAAACTAATGAGCTTCTTCTATGGAGACACATTAAACCTTATCTCTGAGAGCCATGCAGTGATGGCTGGCTGGTCATAAAACATACTCAACAGGATTCTTAGAGAAAGACGGGACATTTTCTTGAAGCATCAAACACATAATTAATCATGTTTTCCATATTCTGGGATCACCCACGACTCACCTCCAAGGTATCTCCATGAGTCTCTCCCCCCCAGCTCCACTGTACTGCCCGCTGTACTCGTTATGATTGCTTTGACCAAAGAGAAAAATCTAGAACAGCAAATGCCACAAATATGTTGCCAAATCAGGACTGCTCTTGTTCCTTGCTTTTTACTTAGCTTTATTAAACTGTACTTAAATATAAACCGAATTTTTACAAGTCCATGAAACAATCCGATCCCCCTCCTTGATTTGACATGGTACGTTAGTGGTTAACAAATCTAGGGCAACTGCTGATGTGACACCTGAATCCCCCTCTATACAGTGTCTCCACCAAGTGGTTGACCAAATTGATATCGCAGTACCTCCAGCAACAGAGAACTGATTGTCTCCCAAAGACAGCTCATTCTTGAAAGATCTTAATGAGAAATGTTTCCCTTTTATTGAACCAAAGACTTCTTTTATGTGGATTCCATCCACAGCTTGCTTAGAAATAACCACTTTTCTATATAATACTCCATTAGAAATGCTCATAATTTTATCATGTCCCTTTAAGTTTCCCCTTCTGTCCCATCACAGTTTTCCCCAGGACTTGTGAATTACTCCACTAGCAGGTAATACTTAAAATGCTGGCCCTGTGTTATTTACTTCTTTGAAGACAGGGTCTCGCTCTGTCACCCACGCTGGAGTGCAGTGGTGAGATCATGGCTCACTGCAGCCTCAACCTCCTGAGCTCAAGCCATCCTCCCACCTCAGCCTCTCAAGCAGCTGAGACTACAGGCACCCATCACTGAGCCCAGCCAATTTTTGTATTTTTTGTCGAGACGGGGTCTCACTATGTTGTCTAGGGTTGGTCTCGAACTCCTGGACTCAAGTGATATTCCCATCTTGGCCTCCCAAAGTGTTGGGGAGGCATGACTCACCACACCGAGGCTCCTGTATTATTCTTGAAGTCTGGCTGCAAGACCAGTGTTCAAAAGTGATCTAATCAATGCTAAGGATAGAGGACTATCACCTTTCCAGGTGTAGACAATCTAGTTCTCAGTAAGACATAGGGTGTTGTGTAAGGGGAAAGATGAGGAGGAAACGCATAAGGTGGCCACATCATTTTGCTGACACAGAGCAAGCTTAATACTGACCCATAAATCTTTCTCACAAATTCTGCTGGGCCACATTGGGCTACTTCCTAGACTTGTGTACTTGTTTATTTGGATATGAGTCATTTTAACTCATTAGAAAATTTTTTCACAATTCTCTTTAGAGAGCAGTGGAGGAATATTGTACATTTCAGGATAATTTCTATAAACCATTAAAATGTTCTTTTTTCTATCTAACCCATTTCACCTTCTAATATTTGAAAGCTGGAAAACCCAATAGTCGGGCTTCTTAAGAGACATAAGGTATGCACTTACAGAAGACTAAGATTTAAAAGATGATATCAGCCAGGTGCAGTGGCTCATGCCTGTAAACTCAGCAGTTTGGAGGCTGAAGCGAGAAGATCATTTGAGCCCAGGATTTCGAGACCAACCTGGGCAACGTGGCGAAACCCTGTTTCTACAACATTTTCAAAAAAATTAGCCAGGCGTGGTGGTGGCACATGCCTGTAGTCCCAGCTACTCAAGAGGCTGAGGTGGGAGGACTGCTTGAGCCCAGGAGGCAGAGGTTGCAGTGAGCCAAGACTGTGCCACTGCACTCCAGCTGGGCAAGCGAGCAATACTCTGTCTCAATAGAATAAAATGAAGTAAGGTGATATCAGCTGTTCTTAAGAATACGTAACATGGAAGTCTCATACATTGCTAGCGGGAGTGTAAATTGACATGACCACTTTGGAAAACTCTTGGCAGTATCAACCAAAGCTGAAGAGAAACCTACCCTATGAACCAGTAATCCACTCCTAGGTATACACTCAAATAGAAATCAATGTATATGTTCATCAAAGGCATATAAAAAAATGTTCATAGTCATTTTCTTCATAATAGCTCCCAAACACAAACAATCCAAGTCTTCATTAATAGAAGAACAGATAAATCGGAACACAATGGATGCTACACAGAGAAAGAATGAACTGATACACATTTCACAGTTCAATCTCATTTTTTTGTTGTTGTTGTTTTGAGACAAGAGTATCACTCTGTCACCCAGGCTGGAGTGTGGTGGTGCGATCATGGCTCACTGCCACCTTGACCTCCCAGGCTCAAGCAATCCTCCCACCTCAGCCTCCCGAGTAGCTAGGACTAGAGGTGCGCACCACCATGCCCAGCTAATTTTTTTACTTTTGGTAGAGACAAGGGTCTCCCTATGTTGCCCAGGCTGATCTCGAACTCCTGGGATCAAGCGATCCTCCTGCCTTGGCCTCCCAAAGTGCTGGGATTACAGGTGTGAGCCACCGTGCCCAGCTACGAATATTATTCTAAGAGAAGATGTAAGAAACAAGAGTACAAACTATATGATTCTATTCATTTGTAGGTCAAGAACAGGTGAAACTAACCGTTGGAGTAAAAATCAAAACAGTTATCACTGGAGGGAGTTTAATGACTGGGAAGGGCGCAAAGCAACTTCTGGGGTGCTGCTCTTGGGAGGTGGGTACAAGGGTATAGATATGTATCAAAATTTATCAAGCTGTATACTTAAGTGCACATTACAAACTCGTATGTTACACATCAATAAAAAATTATTAAAATGTATGGCAGAAAGGTACTGAGTACTGAATGAGGGTGAAAAGGGCACATGTTGTAGTAAAAAAAAAAGGTATGTTCTGGCTAATATTAGGTTTTTAAGGGCAAAAACCACAATTACTTACACCAATTTATATTTGGTAGAATTTTTTCTACTATAAATTGAAGGTTATGATCCAAGGATTCCCTAGTCTGCTTTTTTTTTTTTTTTTTTTCGAGATAGGGTCTTGCCTGTTTTTGCCCAGGCTGGAGTGCAGTGCGGTGATCACAGCTCACGCAGCCTCAGCCCCCCAGGCTCAGGTGATCCTCCCACTCTGCCTCCTGAGTGGCTGGGACTACAGGCATATGTCACCATGCTGAGCCTAATTTTTTTTTTGTACTTTTTGTAGAGACAGGGTTTCACCATGTTGCCCAGGCTGGTCTTGAACTGCCCGCTCAAGCAATCCTCCCCCTCAGCCTCCCAAAGTGCTAGGATTAGAGGCATGAGCCACCACACCCAGCCTAGCCTAATCTTTTAAATATGTTGTGACAATGACTGTCTGAGACAGTCAATTAAGATCTTCTCAAATTACATGATACAAATACTCAAACTATGAATAAAGGGACCTTCCTCAATCTGATAAAGGTTATCTATGAAAAATCTGTTGCTATCATACTAACAATGAAAGACTAAGCTTCTTCTTAAGAACAGGGAACGAAATAAGGATGCTCATCTTACCACTTCTATCCCCGCGTCATGCTAGGGATTCTAGCTAGGATAATTAGGCAAGGAAAATAAAGGCATCTAGGTTGGAAGGGAAAAACTAAACCTGTGTCTGCCAGTGACATAATATCGTATACAGAGAACCCTAATTCAAAAACCCATTAGAACTAATACAAGAGTTAAGCAAGGTTGTAAGTTACAAAATCAACATTAAAAAGTCAAGTGTATTTCTATACATTATCAGTGAAACAACCCAAAAGGGAAGTTCAAAAAACAACCCCATTTAGTATCAAAGAATAAAATCCTTAGGTATGTATTCAACAAAATAAGTACGAAAAATTTGTATGCTGAAACTACAGAAATATTGTTGAAAGAAATTCAAGAAAAGCTAAGTAAACAGAACTCACCCTGTGTTCATGGATTGGAAGCCAGAATGGTTAACATGGCAATGCTCTCCAAATTGATCTAGATATCAAACGTATTCCCCTGCCAAAGTCCTAGCTGCCATTTTTGAACAGAAATTGATTAGCTTGATCCTAAAATTCACGTGGAATGAAGCATCCACAATAACCAAAAACAATCTCGAAAAACAAGAACAAAGTTGGAGGGCTCCACATTTCCTGATTTTAGACTTACTGTAAAGCTACAGTAATTGACAAAGTATGGTGCTTACATAAGAACAGACATACAAAACAATGAAATAGAATTGAGACTTCAGAAATAAACTCCTACATTTGTGGTCAACTGATTTCCTAAAAGAGTACTAAGACCATTCAATGAGGGAAAGAATAGTTCTTCAACAAATGATGCTGGGAAAACCACATATCCACATGTTAAAGAATGAAGCTGGAACCCCTTCCTTACACCATATCCAAAAACGAATTCAAAATGGGTCAAAAACCTAAAAATAAAAGCTAAAACTATACAACTCTTAGAAGAAAACATAAAAACCACAGAACACCTCAGGTTAGACAAAACCTTCTAAGATAAGGAACCAAAAGCACAAATGACAAAAGAAAAGAGGCGAGCTGAATCTCTGTCCAAATTAAAAATTTTTGTGCTGCAAATGATACCATCAACGAGAGTGAAAAGACAACCTACGGGATGGGAAAAAATATTTGCAAATCACATCTGATAAGTAACTTGCATGGAGGAAAAATATATACATACATGCATATATATATATATATAACTCTTAAAACTCAATAACGAAAGGATAAATAACCCAGTTATAAGTGGGCAAAGCTTGGAGATAGCTGGCAAACACCACTTTCACGAGATGATCCAAGTTAACATCACCAATACTGACACAGAGATATTGTTTCCCTTGTTATAAGGCACTGAGAAGGACACAACATCACTTCTGTGAGAGTCCTGCCAAATACGTAACATCAGCATACTCATGAGGAAATGATCAACAAATCCAAGTCAAAGAACTACCCAAAATAAACTGACTGTACTCTTGGAAAGTACTAAGTCAAAAAAGACAAAAAAGACTGATGATGAACTCTTCCAGATGAAAGGAGACTATGTGGACGTGACAACTAAATGCGACATGTGATCCTAGATTGGAACGTGAACCAGAAGAAAAACCTTTTATTTCACTATAAAAGACATAATTGGGACAGTAAGTAAAATTTGGATAAATGTTATAGATTATAGAACTACATTTATCTTAATTTCCTCATTAGATAACTGTACTGTAATTACGTAAGTGAATATCCTTGTTTTTGCAAAATACACTTAAGTATTTAGAGGTAATGGAGCATTATGTCTACAATTTGCTTTTCAAACAGTTAAGAAAAAAAAAAAACCATATGCATAGAGAATGTAAAACAAATGGGGTAAAGGGTTAACCCTGAGAAATTCTGTGTGAAACATATATGGAAATTATTTGCATTTTAAATATATATATATATATATATAATTTTTTTTTATTGCACTTTAGGTTCTGGGGTACATGTGAAGAACATGCAGGATTGTTGCATAGGTACATACATGGCAAGGTGGTTTGCTGCCTCCATCCCCATCACCTCTATCTGGCATTTCTCCCCATGTTATCCCTCTCCCAACTCCCCACCCCCTGCTGTCCCTCCTCTAGTTCCCCCAACAGACCTCAGTGTGTGATGCTCCCCTCCCCTGTGTCCATGTGTTCTCATTGTTCAGCACCCGCCTATGAGTGATAACATGTGGTGTTTGATTTTCTGTTCTTGTGTCAGTTTGCTGAGAATGATGGTTTCCAGGTTCATCCATGTCCCTACAAAGGACACGAACTCATCGTTTTTTATGGCTGCATAGTATTCCATAGTGTATATGTGCCACATTTTCCCTTTCCAGTCTATCATGGTTCTGAATATTTTCAAAAATAAAAAGTTTAATTTTTTTAATCGGGCAAAGAATTTGAATAGACATTTCTCCAGAAGTATATAAATGGCCAGTAAGCAAATGAAATGATACTTAGTATAGTTAGTCATCAGGAAAATGCAAATCAAAACCACAATGAAATTCCGCCTCACATCCACCAGGATTATGATACTCAAAAGACAGATAATAACAAGTGTTGACAAGGACATAGAGAAATCAGAAGCCATTGCTTATTGGAAGCCAATTCCCATAGCAATATACATTGCTAATGGGAAAATGGTCTGGCAGTTTCTCAAAAGGTTAAACGTAGAGTTACCATAAGACCCAGCAATTTGACTCCAAGAGAAATAAAAACATATCCTCACAAAGACTTGCATGTGAATGTTCACAGAAGTAAAATTCGTAACTATTAAAAAGTGCAAACAACCCAAACGCCTATCAGCTGACAAACAGATAAACTGTAGTATAGCCATACAAAAGAATACCATTCAGCCACAAAACCAAATGAAGTACTGATACATGTCACAGATGAATAAACCTTAAAAAACATTACGCTAAGTGAAAAAAGGCAGTCGTAAGAGATCACATACTGTATGATTCCATTTATATGAAAAGGCCAGAAGAGACAAAATGATAGACACACAAAAATTAATGTTTTCCTAGGCCTGGGGCCAAGAGGGGGTGAGGTTGAAGGAATGAGGAGTGACCTAATGAATACTGGGTTTCTTGTGGGAGTGATGAAAATATTCTAAAATTAGATTACGGTGTAGATTGGAAAACTATAAATATACTAAAAAACATTGAACGTTATGCTATGTTATTTATTTATTTTTTTCTTTCTTTCTTTCTTTTTTTTTTTTTTAAAGATGGGGTTTCACCATGATGGCCAGGCTGGTCTTGAACTCCTGACCTCAGGTGATCCACCCGCCTCGGCCTCCCAAAGTGCTAGGATTACAGGCGTGAGCCACCGCGCCCAGCCATTTATTTATTTTTAAATGGAGTTTCGCTCTTGTTGCCCAGGCTGGGGTGCGATGGCACGATCTTGGCTCGCTGCAACCTCTGCTTCCCAGGTTGAAATAATCCTCCTGCCTCAGCCTCTCAAGTATCTGGGATTACAGACATGCACCACCATGCCCGGCTCATGTTTTATTTTTAGTAGAGGCAAGGTGTCACCATGTTTGTCAGGCTGGTGTCAACTCCTAACCTCAGGTGGTCCACCCTCCTCAGCCTCCCAAAGTACTGAGATTATATGCGTGAGCCACTGCGCCCAGCCAAGTTGTATATTTTAAATGGCTGAATTGCCTGCTATGTGGATTACAGAAAATTTTAGAGGTTTTTTTGAGATGTAAGTTAACATTTCAAGAAAGCACGGCAGGTAAATATCTTTCAAAACAAAGGCCCTTTAAAAACGATTCACCATAATTAGATTGCAAATACCTGAATTGGCTATAACTCACCTACTACACTGCTCTTCGGTGGAAAAGTAAATTTGAAAGTCATCAGAATTATCATGGACATATAGAAAACAACACCCGTTCATCAAACTTCGATAGGCTGTAAAATTTCAAAGCATAACGTTTATACCTAAGTTATGATACCAATTCTCCATATGTGAGACAATCTTTTCTATTTTACCAGTTTCTGAAAGATTCATTAATGTTTTAATAAACAACCCCCCAAATCTGCCTTTTATTTCTCTATGAAATTTAAATACCAGAGAATTTATCTTACTTATATTTGAGTTTGTATTTATCAACTGACTTTAATATGAACTTACTCAATATAATTCAGTGCTAAGCAAAGCATACAGGCAAAAGAAAAGGAAATAAAATATGATCTTTGTCCTCAAGGGGCTTATAATCTCATGAAAAAGAAAGGCAAGGTATTTGTAAAATAATTTATTGTGGTATTAAGGGAATTTCTAAACTAGAAAATATCAGGACACAGTATTTATGGCCACACAAGGGAAATGGAAATAAACACGGCATTGTAGCTCAAGAAAGGCCTTGAAGTGTTATCTGGTCCGTCTCCCCACACTGTCTGTACCTGACTCTACAGCTCGTCCAACAAGCAATATTCAGCTTGCCTGGACACAGCCAGTGACAGAAAATATGCTAGTAGAAGATTTTTTCTTTTTCTTTTTTTGAGACAGAGTCTTGCTTTGTCACCTAGGCTCAAACGCAGTGGCACGATCTCGGCTCACTGCAACCTCTGCCTCCCGGGTTCAAGCGATTCTCCTGCCTCAGCCTCCTGAGTAGCTGGGACTACAGGCATGGGCAACGACGCCTGGCTAATTTTTGTGTTTTTTGTAGAGTTGGGGTTTTGCCATGTTGGTCAGGCTGGTCTCGAACTCCTGACCTCAAGTGATCCGCCTGCCTCAGCCTCCCAAAGAGCTGGGATTACAGGCATGACCCACCGTGCCTGGCAACGATTTTTAAAAATGTATTTCTTAGTAACTAAGTTGTGTTAGAGCATGTAGTCAAGAATGATCTGTTTGTGCCTCCTCTAGGTGCCACTTCAACCATCAGTGGGGATTTACAAAGGGCCTGGAGGTGTATCAGCCATGCCCCACCCCCCTCCCTGGGACTGATGTGACCTGAAGTGTATGCTTTGCACATTCCAGAGGCTCTCCAACTGTGGTAGTTGCTTTACAGACTGATTTTCAAAACCGGCTCACTTATAATCTAGTTCTAATTCTTTTTGAATCTCCCCCTGCACTCTTGGTGTTCCAACTCAGTATTTGTCATGCAATCTATAACATAAAGCACGGTCTAGGACAGTCTGGATCTCAGGAAGAGACAACTTAGAAGGGGTGAGATAAAGTGGCTTCAGTTGTTTGAAGGGCCAATTACAGAAGAGAACATGGTCTTTGTAATACCACCTGGCAGAATGAGGGCCACTGCAGAGTCTCTGGCCCCGTGTGGGTGAAGAACTCTCTAACATACAATCTACTTGCAGATTTTCTGTCACTGGCTATGTCCAGGCAAGCTGAATATTTTTTGTTGGACAAGCTGTAGAGTCATGTAGAGACACTGGGTGGAGATGGACCAGATAACATTTCAAGGCTTTTCTTGAGCTACAACGCCATGTGTATTTCCATTTCTCTTGTGTGGCCACAAATTTTCCAAGTCTAGAAATTCCCTTAATACCACAATAAATTATTTCACAAATACCTTGCCTTTCTTTTTCATGAGATTATAAACTCCTTGAGGGCAGAGATCATATTTTATTCCCTTTTCTGTTGCTTTGTGTATGCTTTGCTTAGTGTATTTCAAATTGCCTTGCATTTTCTGGGCAGTATCATGGCAATGCACTATTCTACACTTAAATTATTTCCCTCCTTTTAAGTGATGTTGACAGCATTCTAATTTCAATACTGATGTGTCCGGGACAGTACCACACTGTGTCTGGAAGTAACTGAGGATTCATTCAGTGCCTGAGATAGCCTCAGAATCAGAGAAAGGAATGTTCTAGTCCAAGCCCTTTATTTGATGAAAATAGTGAAAAAACTGAGACTTAAAGAAATTAAGTGACTTTCTCAATGTCACACAGCAAAGAGAGACTAGAATTCACATCTACTTCGGAGCCAGTCTCACCCTCGAATGAGCTGGCAGGGTGACAAGTGCAGCCGAGATGTATTAGCCCTGCTTGGGTAAGGCCACACGGCTCAGGCCCAAATGGTCACCACTCATGATCCAAAATGCAAGAGCTACGCCTCTCCCCAGAATATACCACCTCATGCCCTCCCTGAAAACAATCTCCCGGCTCCATTGCTCTGTTCACAAGACCCTAATCCAAGTGTTGCTACCCACCTATCTCCTGGCTTCACTTCTCAGAGTCGCTGAGCACTGGAGCATCTTTGGCTCAAAAAAGATACATCTTCTCTTTCTACAGATTACTTTAAAAAAAAAAATTGACACAAGTGAGTTTAGTCTGCTGAGTATGAGCAAAGCTACTCTTTTATAACAACCCAAGAAGCTCTTACTAGGAGCACACTAGTATTACTAACTAGTTCAGACAGGGCAACAAAACAGAAGAGAGTCCGTTTTGGATTCCATTAAAAACAGGAACATTCACATCTATGAATAAGTGGAAACATTACAGTGCATAAAACATTATCCTCATTTGCATTAGAACAGTAACTCCATTTTTTCCTGTGTTCTTACCTTATTCCCTTTATGGAAGAGGCTGTAAAATTCCACTCGTGCATTTGTTTCTGTAAGTTATCAAAGACAGAAGTTAATAGTTTGAGTTTTTCTAAGCAAAGGAATTTTTTTGTTTGGTTTTATTCTATGGTCAATCATTTCTGCTATTTTACCTGCAGTAGTGATTTTTTTTAGGGGTTAGAGCAATATACCTTGCAAACCTTGGAACACCAGAAACATTTTCTTATGTATTACAAAAATTTGTTTGTATCTCTCTAAAACAGTTTAAATGATGTAAATCTGAAATAACCTAAGGTTCAAATAGAAATAATAAGCACAGAATAAGCACACAGTGAGTGGCTTTTCATCTTCTGTCAACATAGTAGGCAAACTCTAAAACAAGCATGGGAACAGCCCACCTAAGTTGAGTGACTTGCAAAAATGTTGGGAGAGGCAAGGCTATGGCAGACACCTTCAGTACTCATCAATCTTCCTTTTCTCCCTGAACATAGAGCTGAACTACATTTCCCAGGCTCCCTTGCAGCTAGGGAGCTATACAATGGAGTGTGACCAATGAGATGTGAGCAGGAATGCTGTACATCACCTGCAGGCCTGGGTCATAAAATCCACAGCAATCCTCTATTTCCTCTTTTCCCATTCATTGCAAGATGGAATATCCCCCCGCCACCACCCTCTGCAACCTGGATACGACATGTGGCATAAACTTTTATCATGTTAAGATATTGAGATTTGGGGGCTGTTTTAGAAGCTAGCCTACCATGACTAATAGAAAAACTGGGATTTCAAGCAGCACCAGGATGCACTTACAAACAAAAACCAACTCTGTCCCCCTCCCTCCACTACCATTAAACTTTGTACAAAGCTAAGCCTCAGAAGGAACATCTGAAACTCCAGTTTCAGAAAATCCATAGGCAGTAACATCAATTCATCACAACCATAGAAAATAATTTTAAGTAGAAAAGTTCACTTGGGCCAGGTGTGGTGGCTCACACCTGTAATCCTAGCACTTTGGGAGGCCGAGGCGGGCAGATCACTTGAGGTCAGGAGTTCAAGACCAGCCTGGCCAACATGGTGAAACCCTGTCTGAACTAAAAATACAGAAATTAGCTGGGCGTGGTAGTAGCATGCATCTGTAATCCCAACTACTCTCGAGGCTGACGTGGCAGAATCAGTTGAACCCAGGGGGTGGAGTTTGCAGTGAGTCAAGATCACGCCACTGTCCTCTAGCCAGGGTGATTGATAGAGTGAGAGACTGTCTCAAAAAAAAATATCCATTTGGTTGGCCTGAGGAATATCACAAGTGACCAACTAAGCCACCCAGGGGAAAAAAAGAGCCATGTGACTGAGCATATGACTCAAGCGAACTGCCATGAGCAGGCACATGATTAGTTCTCGTCATCCTGGAGAAATGACAACAGGAACAGATTGGGAAGATGGTTCCCGATGGGAAAAGTTCTGGTCATACGTGTTGATCAAGCACCTACCATGTGCCAGGCAAAGTACTAACACTAAAGACACAGCACAGAACCACGAAGTCCCTGCCCTTATGGCCTTACATGTGAGTGAGAGAGATGGACAATAGATTAAATAGTAATATCATGGCATGAGGGAGGGTGAAAAGTGTTACAAAGACAAATAAAGAAATAAAGCAAGGAAGGGCATTAATATACAGCAGCGGGCCACGCTGTTCAGCAGGATGCTGAGGGCAGGTGTCGCTGTTGACTTCTGAACAGAAAGCTAAAGCAGGGGAAAGAGGGGAGCCACACAGATGTCTGGGGGAAGAGTTCCAGGAAGACGGAAAAGCAAGTGCAAAGGCCCTGAGGCAGGGGTACGCCTGGCACGTCTGGGGACCAACAAAAAGCGAATATGGCTGCAGTGAAGTAAGTGGGGTGGGAGTGAAAGAGGAGGTTGGAGAGCTCATGGGGGCAAATCACGCAGAGCCTCTAGGCCACCCTCAGGACTTCAGCTTTTACTCTGCGTGAGACGGGAAGCCACTGGAGACTTCTCAAAAGAGGGTATGAGAATATGAAAGCCATCAAATCACATCCAACTGCAGAGAAAGGCTGAGTGTATTTCAGAGGAGACATGAGTCCAAAGTCACGCAGAGAGGATAGTGGTGGGCAGCAGGAGTCTGCCTTTGGATTCAGGCACAGAAATGGAAACCAGGACAGACTC
This sequence comes from Ateles fusciceps, assembly GCA_036589455.1. Lineage (NCBI taxonomy): Eukaryota > Metazoa > Chordata > Mammalia > Primates > Atelidae > Ateles > Ateles fusciceps. Next base: position 578,343 of record JAZHEH010002135.1, read on the forward strand.
AAGAGAGTCTTGTCTGACCCACAGCCACCTGCAGAAGGCTGCACATATACAGAAAGCTTAACCACATGAGTGTCCAAAGTATTCCCCGACGGCAGGCCTTTCCAGGGTGCTTTAGAGAATTTCTTGATTTGGGAGAAACATTTACTAGTTAAGTACACAACACAGACACCCCTCCACGCCCCTACCCGCCGCCGCTTTCCTTTTATGTGGTAATAGATAGCACTTGTTTAGGAGTGGGCAACCGTTCTGTAGCTCCTATGGCTACAACATATAGAAATCACGTATGGGGATTCCTAGGATGTTTCTTCTGGGCACGATACAGGCATTGGTAGCCTAGAGACACTCCGTGGAAGGAATGAAAGGGTGGTTAGAAGACACTGCAAAAGCTAGGACCTGGAGAATTGGAAGAGGAATTCCCAAAGAAACAAGGATGGAAATAAAAGGGTAGACAGGAGCTCCCACAGGGACAGCTGAGGGGCTGGCAAGAGGGTAGTTTGACTGGCACTGACGGTTGGAGAGAAAGAGGAAAGGGGGCGGCAGGATTGTAGAGGGAGGGACTTGAACACTTAGTAAAGAGTTTGAGTTTTATCTGGAAAGCCACAGGATCCAGTAGTGGTTGAGAGGTATCAGAAAGGCAGTATAAATGCTTCTAAAAATATATTACTGTTTTATTTTTCTAGAGACAGGGTCTCGCTGTCGCCCAGGCTTGAGTGCAGTGGTGCAATCGTAGCTCACTGTGGCCTCGACCTTCCAGGCTCAAGCGATCCTCCTCCCACCCCAGTCTCCCAAGTAGCTGGGACTACAGTGTGCACCACCATGCCCAGTTAAGTTTTTAAATTTCTTTTCTTGTAGAGACAGGGTTTTGCTGTGTCACCCATGCTGGTCTTGAACTTCTGGGCTCAAGCAATCAGTCTGCCTTGGCCTCGCAGTGTCGGGACTACATGTGTGAGCCAATACACCAGCCTATATCCCCTACCCACTTCCCTATGGTTTAACTATTTAAAAAAACCAAAAACCTGTATTTGTTTTAATGTTTTTATACACACACACACACACTCTCCACACCCGAACACCTCACCACATGCCCACATACACACATGCCCACACACATGTATGTATGCACACACACATACACAATGGAAAGACCTACTTTCTCTCATACTGTGATCATACTCTCTCGTATGTTCTCATAATTCAGAAGTTCAACATGGGTGCCTTTTCCTTCAAATACTACCATCTGGATTATCCTATTTGAAATCGAATCTTTGATTAAATTGCTTGCAATTTTTCCTCCTTACCATTTCTGTGGGTGAGACATGCCATAAAGAAACCGTTCTGTCCTCGGCTTCATTGTTTATGGAAACGTAAGAAGGCTGGTACACTCTGGTTGGCTCTATCACGAGAACCTGAAACGAGAACAGATGCCTGTTAACGTGCATGGGTAGACACAGCGCACCCCTGACCAGCGAGGAGGCGAGGAGGTCCATACTCAATAAATCTAGACTGAGAGCTAAGCACAGTGGCTCACGCCTGTCATCCCAGCACTTTGGGAGGCTGAGGTCGGGAGGATCACTTGAGCCCAGGAGTTCAAGGGCAACATACCAAGATGCCATTTCTTAACAAAAAAAAAAAAGATGCAAGGAGATAAAAAAGGAGGTGATGGCCCATCAGTAAGGTGTTGTTTTTCTTAAGACAGAGGAGGGGAGAGGAGGGGAAAAGGGGTGAGAAGGAGGAGAGTGGGGGAGAAAAGGGCAGGGGAGAAGGGAGCTAGAAGGAGGAGAAGGGAGGAGAAGAGGGGAGAGAGAAAAGAGGGGAAAAGGAGGGAAGAGGCAGCAAAGGAAGAAAGTGGGAGAGAAGAGGCAAGGCACTTTGGGAGGCCAAGGTGGGCAGATCACTTGAGGTCAGGAGTTCAAGACCAGCCTGGCCAACATGGTGAAACCCCATCTCTACTAAAAATACAAAAATTAGCCAGGTGTGGTCGTTCACCTGTAATCCCAGCTACTCAGGAGGCTGAGGTGGGAGAATCGCTTGAACCCGGGCGGACAGAGGATGCAGTGAGCCACGATCACACCACTGCATGAGACTCCGTCTCGGGGGAAAAGAAAAAGGAGGGAAAGAGAAAGAGGAGGAGGGAGATAGGGGAGGGAGAGAGGGAATTAATATCTCCAAAACAAATAAAGCAACATGTTTAAGAACACTAAACCTGGTTAGAGATTACATAGTGTCTGCTCTGTAATTTTTTGTACCTTTCAGTAGGTTTGAAAATATTCATACCTAAAAGATTTTAAATGTATTATTAACTGGCAAAAAATTACCATAATCATTCTCAAACAATCTTTTATGAGATGCTTAATGAAATTCTTGCAAATGGCATGGGCATGTTCACAAACTCTCAAAGCATAAATATGGAACACAATTATCTGAAGTTCAATTTCCAAAACACTCACATATTTCACTCATGACTCTAGATGGTCATAACATTAAAGCAAAACTCAATGAAAAGTTAAAAGCAATTTTGCCTTGTTGATAAAGTTTTAAATATTAATTAGTGGCCTCAGAGGCAAACCAAAGCTTAGGGAAACCACGCTGAATTCCAAGTTTCCACTATGATGCCACATTGTTTTAAAGGAAGGTTTGTCCACTTTGATACTAGTGACATTTTGGGCTGGGTAATCTTTATTGGAGGGGCTGTCCTGTGCACTGTGGGATGTTCAACAGCATCCTGGTCTCTACCCACCAGATGCCAGTAGCACCACGGTCTTCCCAAGTCATGACCACCAAAAATGTCTCCGGACATTGCCAGATGTACCTTGGGGGGGACAAAATTGCTTCTCATTGAGAATGACGATTATAGAGGATATGGCCAACTATCTCTACCAGTGAGTTGATCTGTCACTTGCTGATTTCACAGAAGACTGATGTTTATCCAAACATTTTAAATTACTCTATGGTTTTCTTCAGTTCAGAGTATTCAGTAATTAAATAGAACCAATTCTTAGTTTTTTTTCCTAATCTTAAATAAATTTAGCATCTTACCGGAAATCTGAGTGCATTAGTGACTTTGTTTGTTGCCTCAAAAATTATATCTTAACCAGAAGTTCAGCTGCTCTTGCCTGGGCGAGTGTTCGATATTAGGTTTCTTGGAGCGCCGAATTAATAACAAGTTCTGAACTAATGATCGCAGGTACCTGGAAGAATCACGAACAGGCAATATATTGGATTCCTAAGGAAATGGAATTCAATTCAACACCCTTTAAACAAGCTTTCCAAAAGCTTTTATTCTCTTAAATTCATATTATGTCATGAGTGCTTCATAAACAATTGCTCAGCAACCACAAAACTAATTAAGAAAAGCCGAAGCAGTAGATAAAGTCCAAACAACAAAATGACACAACGTGGCTTTTCACCAACATGGGCTAAACCTCAATTTTGGTACCTACTGTCCAAAATGTGGAGATCGGAAAGCGTGTGATAACTGTTTTACATAACAAGGGCAAGCACAGCTGACTCTGAAATGACACAGGTATGAACCGTGCAGGTGTACTTTTACACTGATTTTTTTTTCCCCAATAAATACATTGGAAAATGTTCTGGAGATTTGCAACAATTTGAAAAACTTTGCGGATAAACTGTGTAGCCTAAAAATATCAAAAAAATCAGAAAAAGTTAGGTATGCCATGGATGCATAAAATATATGTGGATACTGGTCTATTTTATCATTTTCTACCCAAAATATCTACAAATCTCTTATAGAACGTTAAAATGTACCAAAACTTACACACACAAACACTTACGGACTGTATATGACACCATTCCCAGTCAAGAGAATATAAACAAATGTAAAGATGTGGTATTAAATCAAGACTGCATAAAATTAACTGTAGTGCATACTGCGCTACTGTAAAAATTTCATAGCCGCCTCCTGTTGCTATTGTGGTGAGCTCGTGTTGTATCTGCTTAAAATTCCACCATGTGGTGGGGTGCGGTGGCTCATGCCTGTAATCCCAGCATTTTGGAAGGCCAAGGTGGGCAGATCACCTGAGATCAGGAGTTCAAGACCAGCCTGAGCAACATGGCAAAACCCTGTCTCTACTAAAAGTACAAAAATTAGCTGGATGCAGTGGCAGGCATCTACAGTCTCAACTTGGGAGGCTGAGGCAGGAGGATTGCTTGAAGCTGGGAGGCAGAGGTTGCAGTGAGCTGAGATCACCCCACTGCACTCCAGCCTGGGCGACAGAGCAAGGCTCTGTCTAAAACACAAAAACAAAAACAAAAATCTCCACTGTGTGAAACTGATCATTTTTGCACGAGCAGTTCACCTCTCCAGTAAACTGCAGATCACAGTAAAAAGTGATCATTCACGGTTCTCACGCATTCTTCATTGTATTTAGTGCGATACCATAAACCTTGAATAATGACACCACAGGACGCATAAAGAGTGCCACTAGTGATACTGGAAACACTCCCAGAAGCAGATGCACTTTTGGTAAAATATAAAATACAAAATATGGTTTTTGTTATTAGTAACGCTTCCGGTCAACAGTAGCCTATCAGTAGTTAAGTTTTTGGTGAATTTTCAACTGAGCCCCTAACTCCCACATTGTTCAAGGGTCAGCTGTAGTTCGAAAGATCAAAGCTATTACAAAATGACAAAATTTCAATCTCATTATCTTTCTTTTTAATTAAACATGTTATTTTGAGGTAATTTTAGATTTACATGAAGTTCTCAGAAACAATACAGAGAAAACCCATGTATCTTTGACAGGTTTACTCCAATGGTAACATCTTGGAAAACTATAGTACAATATCACAACCAGATGTTGTCACTGATACAAGGCAAGAGAGAGGAAGTTCCATATCCCCACAGGGACCCCCGCGTCGCCTTCCCATAGTCATGCCTACTTCTCTCCCATGCAACCCCCTCCCTAACTGCTGGCAATCACTAGTCAAACTCACGGTCTTTCATTTTTGTACAAAAATTAGAATCTGACCAGGTAGATTTTGATGTTATGACATCTTGACTCTGACCACACCTTTGCTCTTTTCAGGCAAGTTCAGCTTTTTGGAATATAGTTGCCAGGTAGTGGTGATCACATCCTCTTTGGTACTAAATGGATTGGTTCCACTGAAAGCACCATAGTAGTATTTTGCTATTTGAGGATAAAAGCTGGAGCTCTCCTGGAAAGACAGACCAGCTAGACTCCAACCGACTTGCTTGGGTACTCAGCAGGCCTGGGTTGTCCAAACTCTATACATTCAAAAGAAAGATCTGGCTCTGGACTGGCTACTGGGAGATCACCTCTAAGCCCTCGGGATATACTGCCAGCTAAGAGTGTCTCTGTTTACCTAGGGCCTTGGGCCATGCCAGATAGTTTATGCTAACTAATAATATGATTCAGAGTCGGGCCCTGGGCCACACTGTATCACTTTGACCTCTGGAGAGGTTGGAGCTAAGGTATTAATATCAGCTGCATGAGGACTCCATGCCCATGTGACCCATCCCCAATAAAAACCCTGGACGTTAAGGCTCAATGAGCTTCCCTGGTTGGCAAGACTTCACGCATGTTGTCGCACATTGTTGCTGGGAGAATTAGGCACTGTCCATATGACTCCACTGGGAAAGGACTACTGGAATCTTGTATCTGGTCTCCCCCGGACTCTGCCCTATGTACCTTTCTGCCTTTGCTGATTTTAATCAGTATCCTTTTCATTGTAATAAACCATAACTGAGAGTACAACAGCTTTCCCGAGTTCTGTGAGTCCTTCCAGCAAATCATGAACCTGAGAATGGTTTTGGGAACCCCTAACAACAGGTAATAACACTGTAAGGCCTATAAGTCAGCCAAGGTGCTGATGTAATGGGATTGTATCCAACCCTGGGGTCTCCACTCCCTGAAGTCGGCTCCATCTGGCCCAGATACCAGCACTGCACTTTAAGATTAGGACTTTTCAAACAGCAGCCACTCCGGGAGGGCTGGAGGCCCAGTCTAGCTCTGTGTTCTCTCAGCCTCAGATGACTTTCTGGAGGTTTGCGTGCCAAATTTAAGTTCCTTCAGATTGGGAAGAAATGGGGTCAAACTAGATATGACTGAAGAGATTCCTACCCGTGGCAATCCAGACTGACCCGCTGAACTAGGATGTAAGAGATGGCTAATGAACACAAATCGTTAAAAATATGTTTTTTTAAGTTATGTAAATAATCCATATGCATTTAAGAAAAATCAGAAAACAAAGGTTAAAAAAAAAAAAAAGAAACAGAATAAAAACTCCTTATAGGTTGGGCACAGTGGCTCATGCCTGTAATCCCAGCACTTTGGGAGGCTCAGGCAGGCGGATCACGAGGTCAAGAGATCGAGACCATCCTGGCCAACATGATGAAACCCCGTCTCTAATAAAAAATACAAAAATTAGCTGGGTGTGGTGGTGCGTGCCTGCAGTCCCAGCTACTCGGGAGGCTGAGGTGGGAGAATTGCTTGAACCTGGGAGGCGGAGGTTGCAGTGAGCCGAGATCGCGCCACTGCACTCCATCCTGGTGCCTGGTGACAGAGCGAGACTCTGTCTCAAGAAAACACAAAAAAGAAAAAACTCCTTATAAGGCTATCTCCCTGAGATAACCACTGTCAATATTCTGAAGAAAATAATTCATCATTTATTGATTATACAAATATCTATTGAGCGTTTATTTTGAGACTATAACAATCAGTAAGATAACCACAAATTCTAACGGAGCTTCATGTCTACAGGGAAATCCGATATGTGCCCAGCCCTCCTAGGCCTTTCCCCTACGAGTCACACACCAAGCATATACTTTTAATTAAAACAAGAATCCAGATAGAACAGTGGTTCTCAAAGTGTGGTCGTCAGAGCAGCAGCAGCAGCTTATAATTTCTAAGTGCAGATCTCTCAGGCTCCACCCCAGACCTACTGAGCCAGAAATCCTGAGAGTGAGCCCAGCAATCTGTGTTTTATTTCTTTATTTCTCCTACTTATTTTTGAGACAGGGTCTCACTCTGTCACCCAGGCTGGATTGCAGTGGCACGATCACAGCTCGCTGTAGCCTTGACCTCCTGGGCTCAAGCAATCCTCCCACCTCAGCCTCCCAGAGTGCTGGGATTACAGGTATAAGCCACTACGCCCAGCCTGTGTTTTAATCAACATAGGTTGATTCTGACACACGATAAAAATCTGAGAACCACTGATAGGAAAAACTTACCCAGGAACTGGCTGTTCTTATTCTGTAACAAACCACGAACACACTTCCCACATCTCCAAGTATTCTTTCCTGCACATTTCAATGGCCGTATAAGGCTGTTGCTGTGCCACTGTTCTATTTACCATACCTTATTATTGTTCTTTTAGTTCCAGTTTTCATTTGTGATAAACATTTTCTTGGTGTCCTTTTTTCACCTTATTATATGCTTTCTCACAAAATGCATAATACATACTAGCAAGCAAGAGTGTTTTTCTTTTGAGGACCTAGACAACCTGAAGAAATTAACAGGACAGAAGGTCTAATCTCGGGGTTTGGAGCAGGCAGGGATATATTCTGTGTGGATCTGTCTTTCCCTCCCTTCACGTAAAAGGGAATTCTCAGAGCAGTCGGGTCTGTGCTAACTTTGCTTTAATGAAAAGTCAGAAGGAGAAACACAGTGATTATCACTATTTTTGCATTTCCACGTTTTTTCCCTGGGGAAGACATTTAAGAACAAGGTCATATATTGAGATGATGATGACAACGCACAGACGCAACTCCACCAGACCGGAGGTTTCAGTTTGAACAACCTCTCTGCTGCCTGGACAGCCTTCCCGACATCACTGGCCAGCATGCTGACGGTGAAGAACTGACCCACATCCCAGTAATTGTTCATTTTCTCCAAGCTCCCTTTTCTTCCCCAACAAACTGTTCAGCCGGACACCTTAAGAATCTGTATTTTAGATAGTCAGAAAAATCTTTCTTAGTTTCTGTCATATAGAGGATAAGCAGGCATTCTGTTTTGGCTGCTGTCTCAGGCATGCTATTGGAAAAGTAACTGGTTGCTCCTTTTGAAATATAATGCTAGTAGGTCAGGCGTGGTGGCTCACGCCTGTAATCCCAGCACTTTGGGGGACTGAGGCGGGTGGATCACTTGAGGTCAAGAGTTCAAGACCAGCCTGGCCAACATGGTGAAACCCCATCTCTACTAAAAATACAAAAAAAAAAATAGCTGAGTGTGGTGGCACGGCACCTGTAATCCCAGCTACTCAGGAGGCTGAGGCAGGAGAACTGCTTGAACCTGGGAGGTGGAGGTTGCAGTGAGCCAAGATCACGCCACTATACTCCAGCCTGAGCAACAGAGCGAGACTCTGTCTCTCAAAAAAAAAAGAATAGAAATATAATGTTATAATGGTAGTTATTTGAATATAATTTTTAATGCCAAACTTGTATAACAGCTGCAATAATAAACAGCTTTACCTATTTTCCTTAGTTCCAAGGAAGTTTCAAATTGTTGTCCAGCAACTATCAGCAAAACTGCAAGGTTAATTCCCGAATAGAGAGATGACTGGAGTTCAAACCCTTTGCGATACCTATAATCACAGAACCACCAAAGTCTTATTGCAACAAAAAATGTGTAAGTAATGGTATAAACCAACATTCTAATGAAAAGTTTTATTTCTTTAATTTGTTGTTGCCCATTCCCCCTCACCTCCCACCACCTTTACAAACAGCCACATGCAGCTCTCTAGTACTTTAAAAATGTCATAATAGGCCAGCCATGGTGGCTCATGCCTGTAACCCCAGCACTTTGGGGAGGCTGAGGCAGATGGAACACTTGAGGCCAGGAGTTCAAGAGCAGCCTGGCGAATATGGTGAAACCCCATCTCTACAAAAAAATACAAAAATTAGCTGGGTGTGGTGGTGTGTGCCTGTAATCCTAGCTATTCAGGAGGCAGAGGCAGGAGAATCTCTTGAACCCGGGAGGAAGAAGCTGCAGTGAGTCAAGATCGTGCCACTGCACTCCAGCATGGGTGACAGAACAAGACTCTGTCTTAAAGAAAAAAGTTATAATAGCAACACAGTAACTTACACTGGGGAAGTTTTAATTTTTTTTGTTCATGTTTATCATAAAAGCCTCAATGATTATATAAAATAGGGAATATCATCATGACATACACGAAATTTAAAATCAATTCTAATTCTACTCCCAAAAGATAACCATGATTTGATGTCCGAAGTGCAGTGGTATAATAATCATAGCCAACTGCAGCCTTGAACTCCTGGACCTAAGCAATCCTTCCACCTTAGCCTCCCAAGCAACTAGGATTACAGGTATGTGCCATCATGCCCAATTAACTTTTTTTTTTCATTTTTTTAGAGACAGGGTCTCACTCTGTCACCCAGGCTGGAATGTAGCAGCATGATCATAGCTACAGCCTTGAACCCCTGGGCTCAAGTGATCCTCCCACCTCGGCCTCCCGAGTAGCTGGGATTACAGGCATGAGCCACTGTGCCCACTTAACCTTGTTTCTAAAGTTGGATTCCAATTATGCATTGAGTATTTTTTATTACAATGGTAGGCCATTTCTCTGCAAGTTGTTTGTTGGCTTTGAACGATATGGAGTTGTTTTTTCATGCATGAAGCAGTATTGCCCAAATCCTGGATCTCAAATAACTACAGAAGCAGTGGCACAAAGTGAGGCCAGTGACAGGGATCTATTATATCCGGATAAGGAACAGGATACAAAATTGGGAATCCTATTTTTATACCAAAAGGTTAACAGTGCCATTTTCACTCTCTTTATTCTTTTCTACATGAAAGGTTTATTTCTGTTCTATGAACAAGTATGAAATTTATAGGCAGGAAAAAGAAATTAATGAAGTAATGACACAAATGTCTTTAAGTGGCATAGTTTATACCAAAGACTTGCTAGTAGTAATTTTGTCACTCATGTCACGGCAAGATAATTCAACAACCATAAAATATTAATTCTTGAAAGGAGAAGTTATCATTGAAGTCAGTTATAATATGGCTTCATCAGCCGCACACGGTGGCTCACACCTGTAATCCTGGCACTTTGGGAGGCCAAAGCGTGCGAATCACGAGGTCAGGAGATCAAGACCATCCTGGCCAACATGGTGAAACCCCATCTCTACTAAAATACAAACAATTAGCTGGGCATGGTGGCGGGCATCTATAGTCCCAGCTACTCAGGAGGCTGAGGCAGGAGAATCGCTTGAACCCGGGAGGCGGACGTTGCAGTGAGCTGAGATTGCACCCTGCACTCCAGCCTGGGTGACAGAGCAAGACTCCATCTCAAAAAATATATATGTGGCTTTATCAATTCTGAGGCATAATACAAATACCCTGACAGACCAGAGGACACCGAGAAAATCCTTCCTACCTTAGTCAACAAAATTTAACCTTTTTTTTTCCTGTATGTTTTGGGAATTTTAAATTCTACATCCTTCTGCATTCTAGTGTTTTATTTTCTTTTACTATGAAAAGTTATACCGAGAAGAGGGCAGAGAGGGTGGCTTCTCACAAGTCAAACAGGCCCAACTTAGGGACAAAGAAAATCTGAAGTCCAGGCAGGACTGTAGTCCCAGATTCGCCACTAACCAGCCCTGTGATCATGGACCAGCCCCCGACCTCCCCGAGCCATATGCTCCATGTCTGCACTGGAGGGTCTGGGTTAGATGATACCCAAGATGGATCTTTTCTGCAGCCACCACACCCTGAGCAGAAGACGAAGCTTCATTTGCTCCTGCACCTACCGCCACTACCCTTCTGAAGCTGGTGGAGAAGCTCTTAGGACTTACTTAAAGGAGCCAAAGGCAGTGATTTCTCTGACCTGGGGGTCCAATTCCCAACCACCATAGTGGGAACACAGCTTTCTGTTTTGGCTTTACCAAACATTAAGTTCCCTTCATTACCTGAGTGACTCCTCTCGACCACACAGTGTGTTAGGAAGTACCGGGAATTTAAAAAAGAAAATAAGGTCATTATGTTCCAAGAACTTACACTGTGGTAGAAGGGAATAAGAGCTACACATAATTAGTGACAATAGAAGCAAGAATGTGGTAAAGTATCTGAAAATCACATAAATCCAAGTCTAGAGGAACTCACAGCAGACATATAGGGTCATTTCACCTCGAGATTTCTGAGATATGGCATACAGATAAAGAGAAATGAGGCTGGGCGCAGTGGCTCATGCCTGTAATCCCAGCATTTTGGGAGGCCGAGGTGGGCAGATTGCCTGAGGTCAGGAGTTCAAGACCAGTCTGGCCAACATGGTGAAACCCCATCTCTACTAAAACTACAAAAAAATTAGCCAGGCGTGGTGGCTCATGCACCCGTAATCCCAGCTACTCAGGAGGCTGAGGCAGGGGAATTGCTTGAACCAGGGAGGTAGAAGTTGCAGTGAGCTGAGATTGTGTCACTGCACTCCAGCCTGGTGAAGAGAGAGACTCCGTCTGAAAGCGAGAGAGAGAGAGAAAGAGAGAGAGAGAGAGAGAGAGAGAGAAACAGAGAGAGAAAGAGACAGAGAGAGAGAAACAGAGAGAGAGAAGAAATGAAACAGCAGTGATTTAGAAGAGACCCCCAGCATGAACAGCAGGAACAGCGACAGGAGTTTGGAAACTCCTTAGGAACTTCAGTTTAGTCTGGACACACACCAGATAGTGAGAAACAGGGCTAGAGGCAGGTTGGAGAAAGTGTTCAGGACACGTAGATGGTGATCTGAGAGTCTGAATTTTTATATAATAGGGAGCAGGGAGCCACAGTGGGTTCTTGAGCTTTAGGAAGAGTAAGCTGTAAATCTGTGAAGGAGACTGTACAGACAGCAAGCAGGGAGTCTACTTGGGTACTGTTAGAACATTCCCGGCAAGAAAGTAAAAAAAAAAAAAAATGCACTGACTGGGGAAAGGGTTAGCAAGCAGCGAAAGAAACCTCGAAGAAGGGCTGGAAATGGGGCCCGACTGGACGGGGAGGTAATTAAGTGAAAGGAATAGAACACTGACTGAAAGTTTACAGCTAGGAGGGCAGAGAATAGTAGTAAGAAAGCAAGACATTGGAAGCCATACCTTGTGGAGAAGAGGAAATGACTTCAGCCTTCAAAATGTTGAGTCTGAAATACCAGCATCATCTTGAGGTAGAACAGGTGGGCAAAGGGGGAGATGTAAGGCCATCACTTAGGATGTTGGGCCTGGAGAGCTCCAGCTAAGGGTCCCTAGGTGTGAGTGGCTGGGATTGCCAGAGAAGTAAGTGCGGATGGGAGAAGGTGGGGAGGACAGAGCCTCCTGTGTGTATGAAAGGAAGAGAGAAAGAGAAGGAGCAGTTAGAATTGAATGAAAGCAGAACCTCAATGCCAAGAGCTCTTCTTATGGAAATGAATGAAGTGGGCCTGTGGGTTCCACCTTCAGAATATACCCTGCAACCAACTTCTCAACATTTTGCTCCCCACCACCTGGACTCAAGACACCACCAGCTCTCCCCTTAATTACTGCTAGATTCTCCTAACCGTTCCCTGCTTCTGTCCTTGTCCCTGTGATAGACTGTTTATGGCCACAAATTCCTCCTATTGCAATATGTATGCACCTTTGCAATGTAACTGCTATTCCTCCTATCCGGAGGTGGGGCACATCTATCCATCCTTTTGAATTTGGGCAAGCCATGTGATTTGCTTTGATCTACAGCATGTGGCAACAGTAACCAGGTGTGAGTTCCTGAGCCTAAGCCTCCAAGGCTTTGCAGCTCCCTTGCTCACTCTCTTAGACAGTTCTGCATACCATGTAAGAAAGCTGGTCTACCAGGATTAGAACCACATGAGGGAGAACTGAGGCACACTATCATAGCCAACACCAGTTGCCAAACGTGTATGGGGTCATTTGGATCTTCCAGCCATACCTGACCCTACAGCTGACTTCAATTTTAGAAGTGAGCCCAGGTGAAACCAGCAGAAGAACTGCCTGGCAAAGCCACAGAATCATGAAAATCATAAATCATTGCTGTTCAAAGCTGCTAAGTTTTGGAGTTATTTGTTATGCAGCAAGTGATAGCTGATACACCCCCAAACAGATTCTTTGCCTAACAGTGAGTACTCCCGTTGAAATGCACATCCACTTGTCACTCCCTCTGCTCAGAACTCTCCATTTGATGTGCCTTCTCACTCAGAGCAAGAAGGTCATGCCCCCTTCCTGCTTCATGTTGCTCTCCACCCACCCTTCGCTTACTGCTCACCATCCTATAGTGTGCCTGGCATGCTTCATCCTCAGAGTCTCTGCCTTTGCTGTTCCTTCTGCCAAGAACACCTTGTCCAATTACCTGTGAAGCTCACTCCCTTATCACTTTGGTATCTTTAGACACCTTCACTACCACCCTATTTAAAATTGCAGACCACCCCTCTCTAGCCCTCCTTTATCCCCTTCCCTGGTTAATCTTTCCCCATAGCCCTCACATGACATCCTATATGTGTCACTTTCTTTGACTTCCCTCACCAGCAATGTAAGGCCCCCAAGGGCAGATTCATGTCTGTTGTGTCTGTATCCCCACCACCTAGAAAAGTTTCTGGCACACAGTAAGCCATCACTGAACATGGTTAAATAAATGAATGAATAAGCGAATGAATGAACAGATCACTGGGAAGATGATGCCCTGGTGGTGGTGGACAAGGTTCTGGAAGCAGGAGCTGGGAAGGAGTGTGCTGGGCCTCTTTCTTCGCCCATAAACAAGTGTACTTGTGGGAAGAGTGTGACCAGTAGAAACCCTGTTTCTCATAGTTTTCTCTCAAAAAGGGAATCTGGAAATTCCCAGACCACATTTACTACAAATGTTTGCTCACTGCCAGCACACAGACATGTACATAGGGAAGACATGCACATGCTTAGCCTATGCGATTCTGTTTCTTGAACAGAGGCATGTGCTGGTAACTCGGGCTAGGGTTTACCACTCAATGGCGCTGTCTCGACTGGTGCTCATCTTTGCAGTCTGAATCCAAGAAGATGTCTTTGTAGATCCTCCCACACAGGCAGAACATGTCAGGGCCCGGATGATCACAGCTCTGCAGAACCTGGAGCATGATCTGCAGAGCCTTCTCCACGGTCACCTGTGCTGTTTCTCCTGAAGACAGATGTTATAAGGTCACATATGCCTGAATCAAAACACTGAAATAGTGGCCGGGTGCAGTGGCTCACGCCTGTAATCCCAGCACTTTGGGAGGCCGAGACGGGTGAATCACTGAGGTCAGGAGTTCGAGACCAGCCTGGGCAACATGGTGAAATCCCGTCTCTACTAAAAATGTAAAAATTAGCCGGGTGGTAGTGGTGTGCGCCTGTAATCCCAGCTACTTGGGAGGCTGAGGCAGGAGACTTGCTTGAGCCTGGGAGGTAGAGGTTGCAGTGAGCCAAGATGGTGCCACTGCACTCCAGTCTGGGCAACAGAGTGAAATCCCATTAAAAAAAAAAAAAAAGAAAGCAGAATATATATGCATTCATTCTGCTGAAGACTAGGTGCAAGGATGCTGTACTTCAGCAGAAAAATTAATTATAAATAATATTTTTCATTTTCCAATGTAGTCACTTCTTAGATCCACACCAGTAAATCTTATACAATTACACTCAGTCCCTACTTGATCCTATGTCAACAAGTAAATCATAAGGAAATGAAAAAATAAGCAAAGGGGAAACTTATATAATAAGACTTAAGAGTCATATACTAAATGCAATGTACAGACTTTGTCTGGATTGTGATTCAAACAAACCCACTAAAAAAAAATAAGAGGCTGGATGCAGTGGCTCACACCTGTAATCTCAGCACTTTGGGAGGCCAAGGCGGGTAGATCACTTGAGGTCAGGAGTTCCAGACCAGCCTGGCCAACATGGTAAAACCCTGTCTCTACAAAAATACAAAAATTAGCCAGGTGTGGTGTCACACACCTATGGTTCCACATACTTGGGAGGCTGAGGCAGGAGAATCACTTGAGCCCAGGAGGCGGAGGTTGCAGTGAGCCGAGATCGTGCCACTGCACCCCAGCCTGGGCAACAGAGTGAGATTCCATCTCAAAAAAAAAAAAAAAAAAAAAAAAAAAGACAATTGGGAAAATATGAGTACTGACACTGAGAAATCGTTAATTTTTAGGTATAATGTAAAACCTGAAAACTGTTCATTTTTAGGTATCATAATATAATCATGACTATGTTTTATAAGTGTCCTTAACTTTTAAAGATACACACTGAAATATCTGGGGATAAAATGGTATGTCTTTGCTTCATAATAAGTCCAGCATTGGTGTATAAAGGAGTGGATAGGGGCAAAGGGGGAAACAAAATTGGCCATACGATGATAATTATCGAAGTGGATACGGGGTAGACAGGGGTTTATTATTGTGATGGTTAATTTTATGTTTCAGCTCGACTGGGCTAAGGAAGGCCAGACATCTAGTAAAATATTATTTCTGGGTGTGTCTGTGAGGGGGTTTCTGGATGAGATTAGCATCTGAATCAACAGTCTTGAGTATAGACCACCCTCACCACCCTCACCAACGCAGGTGGCGTCATACAATCCACTCAGGGTACTAAGAAGAACAGAAAGGTCAAGGAAGAGTGCATTTTCTTTCTTCTTTTGAACTGAGAAGTTCATTATCTCCTGGCCTTGGACATCAGTGTTCCTGGCTCTTGGGCCTTCAGACTTCAGGACTTACCCCAGCAGCAGCATCCCTGGGTCTCAGGCCTTTGGACTCAGACCAAATCATACCACAAGCATTCCTGGTTCTTCAGCTTACATGGGACTTGCCAGCCTCTAGAATCACCTCAGCCAACTCTCATAATCCATCTCTTCCTCTAGATCTCTATACATCCCATTGGTTTGTTCCTCTGGAGAACATTGCCTAAGACAATTATACTAGTCCCGACTTTTAAATCTATTTGTGATTTTACATAATAAAAACAA
The DNA here is from genome assembly GCA_036589455.1 of Ateles fusciceps. Classification (NCBI taxonomy): domain Eukaryota; kingdom Metazoa; phylum Chordata; class Mammalia; order Primates; family Atelidae; genus Ateles; species Ateles fusciceps. Next base: position 594,266 of record JAZHEH010002135.1, read on the forward strand.
AAACATAAAAGGTATCCATCCTGACCCAACGATTCCACTTCTCAGAATCTATAATATGTACATGTTTTTTCAAGAATTTTTTGAACAAAGATGTTTATTATGGTACTGCCTGTAATAGTTAAGGAACTGGAGATGACTCAGATGTCCATTAACGGAAGAACAGCAAAACATATTTTGCAACAACCAGACTACAGAATAATGTAATCATTATAAAGGGGCAGATCCACATGTAATTACACAGAGGAACATCCATAACAGTAACATTTCATGGAAATCTGCTGAACTAAGTGAAAAGCATGACCCCATTCTTTGAAATAAACAGTATCACATATGTTTATGCACACAGACAAAAGTCTGTAAGGATACATATTAAAATGTTCAGAAAATCACTGCTGGGATTTATAGGGTAGTCCTAGGTATATTTTATTAATGACTATTCTAATAAATAAATTATTATTTTTAATTTTTTGGTGATTTTACAATAGGCTCTTTTTCTTTTTGGAGATGGAGTCTCGCTGTTATCCAGCCTGGAGTGCAGTGGCACGATCTTGGCTCACTGCAACCTCCGCCTCCCAGGTTCAAGCAATTCTCCCACCTCAGCCTCCCGAGTAGCTGGGATTGCAGGTACATGCCACCACACTCGGCTAATTTTTGAATTTTTTTTTTTTTTTTTTTGGAGAAACAGGGTTTCACCATGTTGGCCAGGCTGGTCTCAAGCTCTGCAACCTCAGGTGATCCACCTGCCTCCCAAAGCGCTGGGAATATAGGCGTGAGTCACCATGCCTGGCCACAACAGGCTCTTTTGTGTTTTCTTTCCTGAGGACATATACCTCAAAAACTACTGCAACATCCAAGATGTGAAATTAGTACCTAAAAATCAGCCAGCCTTTCTCAACTGGGGTTCCATGACAGGATTAATCCCTGGAAAAAATTATTTGATTATTTGAGTGACTATGCTTTCAGTGCTCCCAAGCATGGTACGTAGCCAGCCTCACTGGATAGCAGAGAGAAATTCAATCATTTCAGACAATGGATACCAGCGGGCATCAGGGCTTAATTCTCTTGTGGAACCCAACCTGGTTCTAAAAAGGGCTAATCCTAGACACTTGGCAACCTTCTGGAAACCTGCAAGATTAAGCCTGCATTTTTGACTTCGAACTCTTCCCATTTTCTACCTTGATCCTGTTTCTAACATATTTGATCTTTCCTCTTTTTGTCATATAGAATCCAACTGAAGTAACCTGCAAACCAGATCTCTTGTTGCACAGCCATCGTATAATATTCTTTAATTTTTAAGAGCCAACAGACACCAACTCAAATTTACTAGAGCATTTACATAATTTCTAAAGTCTGTGGCAGAATTAGAAAAGATCGAAGCTTTAATGAGGCACAACATTTCTACATCTGTAATTAGCCAACTTTGGAGGTGTAAAATATTCATGATTCTTCAAAGGAATGTACTAAACTCAAGAACTCACTAAAACACCTTTTCTTTTCGAGACAGGGCTTTGTTGCCCAGGCTGGAGTTCAGTGGTACGATGTCAGCTCACTACAGCCTCGACCTCCCAGATCCACCCCACTCACCCCCAGCCTCCCAAGTAGCTGTGACTACAGGCACGTACTACCATGCTCGGCTAATTCATGTATTTTTTGTAGAGACAGGCTTTCACCATGTTGCCCAAGCTAATGCTTAATTATTGATATGAGTTCAGGTTTGTTTCGGATTTTAGTTTTCTGGACCAGTAACATCAAGATTTTTCTTGAATTTTCTCATTAACTTGAAATTTACCCTTGTTACTCAAAACAAAAGGTCTTTTGAGTATAAACAAAACAAAAATCAAACATTTGAAAAAATTACAAGCAAGGAGATTTTCAGCTTAAAAGCCATTTTAAGACAGGTGTTAAATAGCTAATCCCTTTAGTGGTTAATAATCAGCTTTTGGATCTGCTTATCATTTTCAGATCCCAAGGTATCCAAGAACAAGCTTACAGATAAAAACTCCTATGTGGAATCAGTCAGCAACATCTGTTTCTGCCAATTAAGGCCATTTCACAATTAAGAGAAGGAAACTTTGACAGTGGATCTGAACCTGGGCTACATATCAGAATCACCTGGAGGCTGGGCATGGCGGCTCACGCCTATAATCCCAGCACTCTGGGAGGCCAAGGGGGCAGATCACCTGAGGTCAGGAGTTCGAGACCAGCCTGGCCAACATGGTAAAATCCCCATCTCCACTAAAAAAAAAAAAAATACAAAAATTAGTTGAGTGTGGTGGCAGGTGCCTATAGTCCCAGCTACTCAGGAGGCTGAGGCAGGAGAATCACTTGAACCCAGGACGGAAGGTTGCAGCGAGCCGAGATAGTGCCATTGCACTCCAGCCTGGGTGACAGAGCGAGACTCTGTCTCAAAAAACAAAACAAAACAAAAAATAGAATCACCTTGGAGCTTAAATCTGGATCTGTGGGGAGATGAGACCCAGACATCAGTGCTTCTCGTGCTGGACTTTCTGAGTCAGTGGGTTGGCATCATTGCTAGATGCGCCGCGCCCTTCTCACTCCTTGTCCTAGCTCACATACATGTGCATTTCACAACCATGCACTCCTTCCTCCAAGGCCTACTTTTGTCATTTGATTTGCAGGACACCACACTTGCCTGATTTTCTCCTACTTTAGTTCATCTCTCATGATTTTTCACACTGGAGTGTCACTTGGCACTACACCCTTGGGCATTTCATCTTCTCTTGGTAACTACCCTAGATGCCTTGATATCATCCATTGCCATAACTTTTCAAACCATCCATATTCTGATGACTTCCAAATTTCTATCTCCAGCCCAGGCCTCTCCCCTAAACTTCCACACTCACATATCCAACTGCCTTCTCAGCGTCTCGCTTGCATGTTAATACCTCAAACTTAACGTGTCCCAAATCTAACTTTTTTTTTTTTCCCGAGACAGAGTCTCACTCTGTCGCCCAGGCTGGAGTGCAGTGGTGCATTCTCGGCTCACTGCAACCTCTAACTCACGGATTGAAGCGATTCTCATGCCTCAGCCTTCCAAGTAGCTGGGATTACAGGCATGCACCACCATGCTCAGTTAATTTTTGCATTTTTAGTAGAGACAGGGTTTAGCCACGCATGACCAGGGTGGTCTTGAACTCCTAGCCTCAAGTGATCTGCCCACCTTGGCCTCCTAAAGTGCTGGGATTACGGGCGTGCACCGCCGCGCCCGGCCTCAAGTCAAACTCTCGATTGTCCCATCAAGCCTGTTTCTACAGTCTTCCGCTTCTTGTTAAATAGCCAATCCATTCTTCCTCTTATTCGGGTCAAAAACTTTGCAGTCATGTTTGGTTCCTCTAACACCCTTCATTGGACCAGTAGATTCCATTGGCTTTTATTTCAAACTATATCTGAAATTGACCCATTTCTCACTAGGCCCACCTTTACCACTCTGGTCTAAGCCACGTCATTCCCTGCTTCCACCCTTACCTCTCTACAATCTAATCTCAGCACAGAAGTCATAGTGTATCCTCTACGCTGTAAGGCAGATCACGTCATCCTTCTACTCAAAACTCACCGTGGCTCCCATCTTAGAGGAAACACCAATTTTCTTTCAATGGCCTGTTAGGATCTACAAGATGTATTCCTAGTTATTTCTCCAACCTCATCTCTCCACCACGCCTGCCCCCATGCCCAACACCTGCTGTCCTCCAGCTACACAAGCTTCCTTGCTGTTCCGCATGCTGATCCCTCTCTACCCTGAAATGATCTTCCCCCACATATCACATGGATGTTCCCTTGCCTCTTTCTGATCTCTTTCTCAGTCACTTTCTAGTAGGTGTGGTCTTCTCTCAGCACTCAACTTAAAATTGCAATCTTCCCACCCTACTTACTGGCCCCCCATCATCCTAAACTGTTTTAATAAATTTAGTGTTTTTTTTTTTGAGATGGAGTCTTGCTCTGTCACCAGGCCCAAGTGCAGTGGCACGATCTCGGCTCACTGCAACCTCTGCCTCCTGGGTTCAAGCGATTCTCCTGCCTCAGCCTCCTGAGTAGCTGGGACCACAGGCACGTGGCATGACACCCAGCTAATTTTTGTATTTTTTAGTAGAGACGGGGTTTCACCATGTTGGCCAGGATGGTCTCGATCTCTTGACCTCGTGATCCAACCACCTCGGCCTCCCAAAGTGCTGGGATTACAGGCATGAGCCACCGTGCCTGGCCAGATTGTTTTTTTTTTTTTTTTTTATAATTCTCACCTCCTCATTTTAGAATGCAAGCTCCAAGAGGGTGGACATTTTTGTGTCTGGTTTGTGTAACTACTGTGCCCCAGTGCTTAGAATTGGATCTGGCCCAAAGTAGGTGATCAATAAGTGTCTGTTAAATCAATGACTAACTGAGCAGGGTTAGTGTAGTGGCATGGAAAGATCTAAGCATTGATTACTAAGTGAAAAAAATGCAACAGAATACCTCCTGTGTGGTCCTATAAGCTTAAAAACTCTGCAGTATGACGTTTTCACAATATGTAAGTGCATAGAAAATTGTCTCCAAGGATATACACCAAACTGACAAGAGAGGTTACTTCTGGAATATGGATGGGATAAGAGATTAGAGTTCAGAAGGATAACTGCTTTAGATGGGTTGCTTTTCAGTTTTTCACAGTAATATACAAATACATTCATTTATTATTTTTTTGTTTTTGTTTTTTGAGATAGGGTCTTGCTCTGTTGCCCAGGCTGGAATGCAGCAGTGTGATCATGGCTCACTGCAGCCTCAAGCTCCCAGGCTCAAGCGAAACTCCTGCCTCAGGGTGCTGGGGAATACAGGCATGCACCACCACACCCAGCTTGTTTTGTTTTTGGTCGGGGGTGTGGGGGATAGAGACAGGGTCTCGCTATGTGGCCCAGGCTTGTCTTGAACTCCTAGGCTAAAGCAATCCTCTTGCCTCGGCCTTCCAAAGTCCTGAGACTGCAGTCATGAGCCAACACGCCTGACTTCATCTATTACTTATGCAATCAAATGCACAGAATAAAAACAGAACACTGAATTGGGAATCATATAGAGCTAGATTCTGGTTATTTTCACACCATTTACTAGCCATCTGAGTTTTGAGGAGGGCATTTAGCCCTTCTGTGCCCCAGTGCTTCCTCTTAAGTGTCTGACTTTGCTTACCTCAAAGCATTGCCATGAGCTATGGGTCCGCCAGAGCACTGACTTGCCACCAAGCATCCCGTCTGCCTGGCCCTCTTTCTATACTGTGCGTCTATCAGGGGAAATTCATAGGGCAAGAGACAGATAGAATCCCAATAAATCCTTCTTCTAAGCCAGCCCTGAGCTTTAACACACAAAAGGTCTCATTAGACCAGTGTCCTTTCTACAATGCACTTTGTATTGGGTCACCAGTCAAAAACCTTACAAGAGACTTCTGCTTCCAATTAAGATGTAGAAGAATGTGAAAGGTCTTCACTCCTGTAGTGACAATAAAAACCCAAACAAATATAAAAATCACACTGAGGCCAGGCGTGGTGGCTCACACCTGAAATCCCAGCACTCTAGGAGGCCGAGGCGGGCAGATCACTTGAGGGTCAGGAGTTTGAGGCCAGCCTGACCAACAAGGTAAAACCTGTCTCTACAAAGATATAAAAAATAGCCAGGTGTGGTGGCGGGTGCTAGGCAGGAGGCTGAGGCAGGAGAATTGCTCAAACCCAGAAGGTGAAGGTTGCAGTTAGCCGAGATTGCGCCACTGCACTCCAGCCTGGGCGACAGAGGAGATCTCTGCCTCAAAAAAAAAAAAAAAAAAAAAAAGTGTGTGACACCTGCCCTCACTCTCCCTCTTGCTCCCTCTCACCATCTGAGCTGCCTGTTCTTCCTTCCACCTTCCCCCATGCATAAAACCTACCTTAGGCCTCCCCAGAAGCCGAGCAGACACCAGTGCCAGGCTTGTACAGTCTGCAGAACTGTGAGCCAGTTAAACTTCTTTTCCTTATACATCACCCAGTCCCTGGTATTTCTTTATAGCAATATGAGAACAGCCTCACACAGGGATATGTATATTCTGGATCTTGATTGTGGTAGTAGTTTCATGGGTGTGTTTATTTGATCAAACTCATCAAATTGTGCACTTAAAATTTTAATTTATCATATAGTAGTTTTTTGAGACAGGATCTTACCCTGTCACCCAGGCTGGGGTACTATGGCATGATCACGGCTCACCACAGCCTTGAACTCCCAGGCTCAAGCAATCCTCCCATTCAGCCTCCCACGTAGCTGGACTACAGGCATACACCACCACAGCAAGCTAATTTTTTTTCTTTTAATTTTTTTATAGACAAGGTCTCGCTGTGTTGCCCAGGCTGGCCTCGAACTCCTGGCCTCAAGTGATCCTCCCGCCTTGGCTTCCTGAAGTACTGGGATTACAGGCGTGAGCTACCGTGTCTGGCCTATTGTATGTAAGTTATACCTTAATAAAGTCGACTTAAAAAATACTAGAAACTGGGCAGTAATTCTGATAGTGTCCTACTGGCAATCACTGGTGTCTGCCTTCAGATGCATTCTTGGCCTCTTCTGTGGCCCTGCTGTGTGTTACAGGGGAGCTGACTCCTCTAGGCTGCTGTGCTCAGCTGACAGCAACTGGTGGGAGGCACTGGAGGCAGGGGGTGGGGCCCTGGAGGAAGAAGGCAGTGCAGTTTCTCCCTCTTTCTTGGTGTGCATGGTCACTCCAGCAACAGCCACATCTGTTTGTTAGACCCAGCTCCCACCAGGCTGGCACACAACTGTTCCAGGGGATCCTGGTACCTAGACCCTGGTAATATCACCTCTTCCCCTGGGTCCTCCAGCCAAGGAGTGACAGCAGCTTCCTGCTCATGCTAAATTCAGGACTGCCTCACCGTTTCTGTCTGGCTTGTCAGCTCTTGTATCACCTGTGTAACCAATTTCCTACATTCAGTTTCCTCTCCTTTAAATACTTAGTGGTTTTTGTTTCCTGACTCAACCCTGACATAGACACACCTGCCACAAGGAAGCAGGTGCCCTGCTCTGGCCAGATGCCTTGCATTTACATAGATGGAAGGGAACAACTAGAGGCAACCTGTGTCTTAGTGTGAACAACGTTCAGCGCCAAAGAAATGCACACACCTGAATGGTTGTTTTTCTGCTCTACAATCGCACCCAGTTATGTATCAGCGCATAACCACCATTAAGTCACCCACTCAGCTCCCATCATGCCAACCTTCCCCAGTCTCCTGGGATGGCAAAGCACCACCTGTGAAGGGTGGGCTCTCCAGTGGGCTGGCAGGCCCTCTGATGGAGCCTGGCATTTCTCAAGCTGGCTTTCCTATTCACACAAAGGCAGCAGGAGCTGAAGAGAGGCCTTGACTAAACTCTCTGTCCTACTCAGTGACATGTCACCAGGAATCCCCACGCTGACAGATCCAGTTAACTCTATTCCTTGTTTGCAAACTGAAGCAGTGTCACCAAGCCCCATTTCTTTTTTCTTTCCTGGGCACTCAGCCAGACCACATTTCCCAACTCCCCCTGTAGTGAGATTAGGACACGAGACTCACTTGTGGCCAGTGAAACATGCAAAGAAGTAATGAACATCACTTCCTGAGCAGGCTCCTGTAACCTCTCTGGTATAGTCAGAAGTGGAAACAACTCAAATGCCCACCAACTCATGACGTGGCCACATTTAATAAAATGAGGCCTATCCTGTACAGTGGAATATTATTCAACCATAAGAAGGAATGAAGGCCTGACATATGCTACCACATGGATGAACCTTGAAGATATTATGCTAAGTAAAGGAAGCCAGACATACAAAAAACCATGTATTATATGATTCCATTTATACCAAATGGCCACAATAGGCAAAGCCATAGAGACAGAAAAGAGACTAGTGGTTTCCTCGGGCTAGAGAGTGAGGTGGGAGAAGAGGGGGTAACTATTAACAGGTTGCCAAAATGGATCAGTGATTGCTTAGGAATGGGGAGAAAGATTGAGGGAAACCAGGAAGTGGGTAAACTGGTAATGGGTGTGGGCTTTGGTGGCAGCGGGAGGATAATGAAAATATTTTAAAATTGATTGTAGTGATGGTTGTACACCTCTATGCTAAAAACCACCAACTTGTACACTCTAAATGGGTTGTTCTTGGGCTCTTTTTTCAGACAGGGTCTGGTTCTGTCATCCAGGCTGGAGTGCAGTGGCGCAATCTCACTGCAACCTCCGCCTCCAGGACTCAAGTCATCCCAAGTAGCTGGGATTACAGGCATGCAGCACCATACCTGGCTAATTTTTGTATTTTTTGTAGAGACGGGGTTTTGCCATGTTGCTCAGGCTAATCTCAAACTCCTGAGCTCAAGCGAGCTGCCTACCTTGGCCTCCTAAAGTGCTGGGATTACCCATGTGAGCCACTGCATCAGGCCAAAATGGGTAAATTGTATGGTATGTGAATTACATCTCAGCAAAGCTGTTTCAAACGCAGACACAAAACCTCTCCAGCAAGTCAGCACGCTCTTTTCCTATCATCTGGCTGAAAGGAGATCTAAGGATCTAGGGAGAGGGCACAGCCTCAGGATGGTAGGAGACTGAGTTCACGAAGAAATCACCTGAAGAGACTGCCCAGCCAGGATACACCCACATTCGAATAGTGTGTGAGTGAAAAGAAACTTTCATCATGTTAAGTCGCTAATGTGTGACTTGTGTGACTAATACACAAGTCAACACCACCAAGGCGGCAGGGGTTCACTTGGTCAGGAAGATCTGTTCCCCCTCTGAGTTTTTATCAAATCCCTGTTTTAGCAGACACCCGGGATCCCACGCTCAGGAAGACCTCCACCACCACTGACCCTGACCTAGCCCAAGTGGGCCCCACCCACTTTTCCGCATTCCCTGCTTTGGGCCCTACACCCTACTTCAACAATTATCTTTGGGTAGTGGTATCACCAGTAATCATGTTTTTATATTTTTCTGTATATGCTGAATATGTCTGGCTTGGATGTTTTTGTTTTTAAGCACAGACTCACATATAAATAAAGAAAATGCAATACATTTCCCTTCCCCTACCAAACTTTAAATTCAATGTAGCACCCACACACTCATTATGGGGCTCTCTTCTAACACCAGACCATGGTTGGTCATTAGTCATTTCTTCATTCATTCACCCATTCAACATTTTTTTTTTTTTGAGGCAGGGTCTCACTCTGTCGCCCAGGCTGGAGTACAGTAGTGCAGTCTCAACTCACTGTAACCTCTGCCTCCTGGGTTCAAGTGATTCTCCTGCCTCAGCCTCCCAAGTAGCTAGGACTACAGGTATGCACTACCACACCTGGCTTTTTTTTTTTTTTTTTTTTTTTTTTTTTGAGACAAGAGTCTCACTCTGTCACCTAGGCTGGAGTGCAGTGGCATGATCTTGGCTCACTGCAACCACCACCTCCTGGGTTCAGGCGATTCTCTTGCCTCAGCCTCTGAGTAGCTGGGATTACAGGCACATACTACCACACCTGGCTAACTTTTCATATTTTTAGTAGAGATGGGGTCTCACCATGTTGGCCAGGCTGGTTTCAAACTCCTGACCTCAAGGGATCCACCTGCCTCAACCTCCCAAAGTGCTGGGATGACAGGCATGAGCCATCGTACCTGGCCTTTTTTTTTTTTTTTTTTTTTTTTGAGATGGAGTCTTGCTCTCTCGGCCAGGCTGGAGTACAGTGACACAATCTCAGCTCACTGCAACCTCTGCCTCCCGGGTTCAAGTGATTCTCATGCCTTAGCCTTCTGAGTAGGTGGAGTAGCATGCCACCATGCCTGGCTAATTTTTTGTATTTTTAGTAGAGACAGGGTTTTACTATGTAGACCAGACTGGTCTCAAACTCCTGACTCAAGTAATCCGCCTGCCTCGACCTCCCAAAGTGCTGGGATGACAGGCATGAGCCACTGTGCCTAACCCCATTCAACAAATCTTTATTGAGTGCCTACTCTGTGGGGTGGCACAATGTTTCTAGGCACTGGCTATATCATGGCCTAGTATATACCATGGCCCCTGCCCCTCTCAGGCTTACAGCCCAGCAGGAAGATGATAGGTATTAAACAAGCAAACACAGAAACTGAGTGCTATGAAGGGAAATAGCAAGCGCTATGAGAATGAGTAACAACAGGGACATCCTTTCCAGACTTGGTATTCTTTGCAACATCAGCTTTTCTCAGAAGAGACACTGAAACTAGACCCAGAAGGATCATCAGTTTCAGTCAGGTAAGTGATGAGGAGAGTGTTCCACGTGGTGGAACAGCATATGCTAATACCCACAAGTGAGAACAGCCCGCTGACCCTAAGACTGAAGGTGGATGAGAGCAGCTAGAGAGGAGCAAACCGGGAAGGACAGGACAGAAGGGGAGGCCAGGCCAGGCCACACAGAGTCATTTCTATTCCTCTTACGCTGTCTCTGTAAAAGGCTCTGCCTAATCAAGAAACTTCCTACCCCCAAAGGACCCAGGAGCTATTCCTAGTTTTCACATGTCACTCCAAATGGTTCTCCAATTCTAGCTCCTCCCAAGAAGTCTTCCCCTAAATACCCAAGGAACAGCTATCTTTCCATAAATGTGCCCCACCACCGGACCCTCCTCCCACCCCCAACGGCACAGCAAAACTAGCACATAGATAGCTCCTTCATGTCTCCTGAATCCTTTTCTGTGCATTCCTGCCATCTAAGAATACTCCCCAAGTGGCTGGCTGATGGTCAGAACTTCCTTTCGTCTGACTTGCTGAGCAACTACTCTTTAAAACCTCAAGACAAGTGGCATTGTTGTTAAAGTAATATTTAGTGCACACCGCCTAAGATCACCACGAGATCTATTCTGATGTGCTGCAAAAAGAGTAAGCGTCCAGGTCATTTTTCAGGGAAATGTTCTCATCTCACGCAGGTCCTCTGGTGGATATCACTGATGTTTCCTTTGGCTTCATGGCAGAGCCAAGATCGCCATCTGTTCTTAAAGGCAGGGATCACAGGAGAGTTTTCTCTCTGCAGTGATTCTCCCGAGCTGCTGTGAGGAGAAGCCAAATCTGTGTGTGCAAAAATCCAGAGATACACCACTAAAACTTTTCTGCCTGCTCAGAACGATATTCGTTGGCCGCTCAATCATGCATTAAAAAAATAGAACCACTTCTGAATAAAGAAACATCTCAAGGAAAAATCTCAATACAGTAGCCAGGCAACTATGGCATCAATACCTCTTGAAGTAGACATTTTAGATCATTCCTGGCATCTTCTGCACAGCAGAACAAACTATCAAGAAATGAAAGCTAAATTCCCCACAATTCTCTAAAAAATAGAACACAGAAAGACTCAGAAGCTCCCCAGAAATTGATATTTGAAGAGAAATGATTGATCAGAAAAAGAAGGCATTAGAGATGTAAACCAACATCAACTTCCACAAGGGCAGTAGGTGCAAAAAGACACACAATGGCCGTCACCTGTGCATACAGGCTTGATGGGTTCTAGTGCCCCTGCCATTCTCCCTCTCCTCACCTCCCCTGGCAGTGTCTCACCCCCAGAGCAGCCCTCAACCAGTGATGGATGCGAGTTAGTGGACAAGTCCCCAGCTTCCTAGCCCGTTGGGTGAGACAAACTCTATATGTTGTTCTATGAATGTTCTATAGAGCCTCCCCGAGCTCCTCAACGCTGTAGAGCCTCAGTTTCCCACACAGTGGTCATCTGCTCATTAATATATCTTCTGTTGCCTTTCTTCCTTTCCCTGTCTCATTTCCCTGTCCCCCTTCTGAAACTTCCTAGGGTAACCTCCCAAATAAATCATCTACCCCTGAATTCTTTTCTCAGGGGCTGTTTCAGGGTGGGGGAGATCTAGATTATGACTCTAGACGTATATTAAAAGTTCTTATTAAGAAAAATTAGGGGCCAAGTGTGGTGGCTCATGCCTGTAATCCCAGCAGTTTGGGAGGCCGAGGTGAGTGGACTACTTGAGGTCAGGAGTTCGAGATCAGCCTGGCCAACATGGTGAAACCCTATCTCTACTAAAAGTACAAAAATTAGCCAGTGTGGCACACGCCTATAATTCCAGCTACTCAGGAGGCTGAGGCAGGAAAATCGGCTTGAACCCAGGAGGCAGAGGTTGCAGTGAGCTGAGATTGCACCACTATACTCCAACCTGGGTGACAGAGTGAGACTCTCTCTCAAAAAAAAAAAAAAATTTAGTGACGAAATATCTAACTAAAATTACTTTTAAAATTAACCAGCCAAAGGCCAGGTGTGGTGGCTCACACCTGTAATCCCAGCACTTTGGGAGGCTGAGGCAGGTGGATCACCTGAGGTCAGGAGTTCGAGACCAGCCTGGCCAACATGGTGAAAGCCCATCTCTACTAAAAATACAAAAATTAGCCAGGTGTGGTGGCAGGCGCCTGTGATCCCAACTACTCGGGAGGTTGAGGCAGGAGAATCGCTTGCACCTGGGAGGCAGAGATTGCAGTGAGCTGAGATCCTGCCATCACACTCCAGCCTGAGCAACAAGAGTGAAACTCCATATCAAAAAAAAAAAAAAAAATTGAACAAGGGTACAGTAATTGAAACAGCATGGTACTGGTACCAAAACAGAGATATAGACCAATGGAACAGAACAGAGGCCTCGGAGGCAACGCCACACATCTACAACCATCTGATCTTTGACAAACCTGACAAAAACAACCAATGGGGAAAGGATTCCCTGTTTAATAAATGGTGTTGAGAAAACTGGCTAGCCATGTGCAGAAAGCAGAAAACCGAACCCATTCCTGACACCTTACAATAAAATTAACTCCAGATGGATGAAAGACTTAAACATAAGACCTAACACTATAAAAACCCTAGAAGAAAGCCTAGGCAAAACCATTCAGGACATAGGCATAGGCAAGGACTTTCATGACTAAAACACCAAAAGCACTAGCAACAAAAGCCAAAATAGACAAATGGGACCTAATTAAACTCCACAGCTTCTGCACAGCAAAAGAAACAGTCATTAGAGTGAACCTGCAACCAACAGAATGGGAAAAAATTTTTGCAATCTACCCATCTGACAAAGGGCTGATATCCAGAATTTACAAAGAACTAAAACAGATTTATAAGAAAAAAACAAACAAACCCATTCAAAAGTGGGCGAAGGATATGAACAGACACTTTTCAAAAGAAGACATTTATGAGGCCAAGAAACATATGAAAAAATGCTCATCATCACTGGTCATTAGAGAAATGCAAATCAAAACCACACTGAGATACCATCTCACGCCAGTTAGAATGGCGATCATCAAAAAATCTGGAGACAACAGCTGCTGGAGAGGATTGAGAAATGGAACACTCTTACACAGTTGGTGGGAGTGTAAATTAGTTGCAGCGATTCTAGAAGACAGTGTGGCGATTCCTCAAGGACCTAGAAATAGAAATTCCATTTTGACCCAGCAATCCCATTCTCAGTATATATCCAAAGGATTATCAGTCATTCTATTATAAAGACACATGCACACGAATGTTCATTGTGGCACTGTTTACACAATAGCAAAGACCTGGAACCAACCCAAATGCCCATCGACAATAGACTCGACAAGGAAAATGTGGCACATATACACCATAGAATACTATGCAGCCATCAAAAACGATGAGTTTGTGTCCTTTGTAGGGACATGGATGAATCTTGGAAACCATCATTCTCAGCAAACTGACACAAGAACAGATAATTAAACACCGCATGTTCTCACTCATAGGTAGGTGTTGAACAGTGAGAACACATGGACCGGGAGGGAGCATCACACACTGGGGTCTGTTGGGGGCAAATAGGGGAGGGACAGCGGGGGGCGGGGGTAGGGAGGTTGGGGAGGGATAACATGGGGGAGAAATGCCAGGATATAGGTGACCGGGGGGATGGAGGCAGCAAACCACCTTTTTGCCATGTATGTACCTATGCAACAATCCTGCATGATCTGCACATGTACCCCAGAACCTAAAATGCAATAAAATATACTATATTTATATATAAAATCAGCCAGCAACAGCAACAAAACTAGACAGAGACTAGCTGAGGCAGCGGGCACATAATTTGAGGGAAATGTGGCATTTGGCAGTGAAATAAATTCGTACTTATGCCTTTTAGTTCACTTAACCTGTGTTCTAACAAAATCTCTTTACCGTTTAAGCAAAAATTCCTTTTTACTATAACATGTTACTAGGAAGCAAAGTGAGAAAGCACACAGAGTAGCTTTTCCTCTCGCTGGAGCAGTGACATAATTGAGTTACAACAAACAAATAGGACTGAGATGGAGATCACTGATAGGATAAAGAATCCATCATAAAGCAAGGTCTTAAAGGATGTGTCTCTAATCATTCAACTAATACAACGATGCTTCAAGATATAGACTTAGAACTTTTTGAAAGGAGAGCAATATTCCAAATCATCTGGTCCAAATGACTCTGTTCTTAAAAAAGATGACTATGGGGTCTGGCAAGGTTTGGTGACCTGCCTCAGCCACGCAGACAGTCGTGAGGTCGGGAACCTGGCAAATGTTAGTCCCCTGTTTAGGAAAAACCTCAGTAACTTCTCCCTGGGGCCTACAGAACAAAATCCAAATTCCTTAGCTTATCAGTTAAGGTCCTCAACCCCTAGGGCCAACCTCCCTCTGGCCATCTATTTCTCCCTATCACCTAAACAAACCCTTCAGTCAGGCAAAACTGCACTGTTCACTGTAGTCAGAGCCCCATCTTCCCTCCAGAGTCTCATCAAACATCAACCACTGAAATACACCGGGTGGCATCGAGTAAACTTGTAATCTGGCACATGGAGTACAACTAAAGAGACACCCCCTGAACTGGAACTGGTAACCAACCCGTAGCCTTCCTTTTTTAAAAAATTATTTCTATATTTTAAAAAATTAATCAGGTAATTTATTTTTTAAACTTATTGATTTATTGATCGAGACAGGGTCTCACTCTGTCGCCCAGGCTGGAACGACAGTGGTGCAATCATAGCTCGCTGCAGCCTTGACCTCCTGGGCTCATGTGGGATACTTCCTGCCTCAGTCTCCTGAGTAGCTGGGACTGCAGCTGTCCACCACCACACCGGCTAATTTTTAAATTTTTGTTTTGTAGTGATGGGGTCTTGTTATGTTGCCCAGGCTGGTCATCAGACTCCTGGCCTCAGGTCTCCCAAGTTGCTGGGATTACAGGTGCAAGCCACTGTGCTTGGCCCTTTTTATTTCTTATCTTCGGTATGTCCACTTCTACTAATTCCTGAGAGGTAAAGTGACTTTGCCCACAGATACTCCGGCTAGTTAGTAGCAGAAAACTCGGGATAGAATACAGGCTGCCTGGCGGGTGCAGTGGCTCACACCTGTAATCCCAGCACTTTGGGAGGCTGAGGCGGGCGGATCAGGAGGTCAAGAGATTGAGGCCATCCTGGCCAACATGGTGAAACCCTGTCTCTACAAAAAAATACAAAATTAGCTGGGTGTGGTGGCGCGTGCCTGTAGTCCCACCTACTCGGGAGGCTGAGGCAGGAGAATTGCTTGAACCCGGGAGGCAGAGGTTGCAGTGAGCCAAGATTGCACCACTGCACTCCAGCCTGGTGCCTGGTGACACAGCAAGACTCTGCCTCAAAAAAAAAAAAAAAAAAAAAAAAAAAAATACAGGCTGCCTAACTCTCAAACGAGCACGTTCCCTACAAACACAAAGTCCCTTCTTTATAAGTCCTTCAACACAGATATAAATGTATCCTTTCTGCATCGCTGAAATAAGGCTGTAACACACTACAAAGTGTTCACACACACTGAAACACAACTGTTCTGAATCCTAAGTGAAGCATTATCCAAATTCACTTACTGATAATATTTGATCTAAAGTAAAATGTAAATTCCCATCCTGAATTTAGAAGGGGGTTATATAGGGTTGATTTAGTGGCTCTTGTGTCTCTTTAAGAAACTCATCCAGGAAAATCTGAAAGGCTGTCTCCCTCCCAGTTTCTCTTTATCAATGTCCTTATCTCAAGGGCAACAGGCCACCGGGATTGAACACATGTGAAGTCTCTCAACATCCGCTCTAAGGCGTAGGAGGCTGAATCTACAGGAAAGTCAATGTTTCCTAAGTGGAACTGTGGCTTTTCTCATTTGTGTGAAATCCTCAGGCAGAGGGAAAAGAAGGCAGCTTTTCCAGGGTTAGTGTCTCCTGAATTTCCAGTTTGGTCTTCCAGATTCAACAACGCAACCAGAACTTCACAATGCAGATAACAGGGAATGTCCACAAGAGATTGATTCAGAGTATCAAGTGGAGGCCCTGGTAGCAACTTACATGGGTCAGGATTTTCCTCAGGAATGGTTAATCATTAATGGTTTATTGTGCATGTCAAAATGTTATTACAAATAAATTCCCAGTCCTTATGTCCTCAACTGATACCTGAGACTGGTAACTGCAATACATGCTACCATGAGCCTCAAAACATTAATCAAGTGAGCAACTGGCAAGGCTGTCTAACACTGTTAACTAATTTTCTGGATGCCCAGTCACAAAATATATGTTAAAACAAAGTCTCCTGTATCTGACCTTTACTGTTAAGGAGGAAAAATACCTTAAACCACTAGAGGAAGTTTTTTTCAAAAAAAAAAAAAAAAATGCGTGAGAAAAACACAAGGAACTGTATTCTTAAATCTCATTGATGGAAAATTTGATGTCAGGTCAGGAAAAATTTTACTTGGAAGTCCTTTACTCATTGTATTCATTAGTTTTAGCTCTCTCAGTGTTACATTTTCTTAGTCTGACAGAAAGCGTGGTCGTAACACTGTTTTCGGTTCAGACTATCATTGAGGATGACCTAACACTGGTGGTTGGAATTCTTTGTTGGGAAATAGAAGGGCAATTAACATTTATTCTAGCATTATCTATACACCAGGCACCATGCTAAATATTTTACTTATGATATTCTCATTTAATCTTTAGACCCTCTAATTAAGTCCCATCATCCTACTTTTTTTTCACAGCAGTCCAGTCCACAGTTTTGTGGGTTGTACACAGCACAGTGGTTCTGGATATTCCTCAAACCGTTCCCCAGTTGAACGCTCTCTGGATGACCAACAGCCAGTTAAGAGCTCCAGACCAGTTTCTGGCCACATTACAAGCAGTGTTTCTTGTCTACTTTAAACAACCATAATTTCTACAGACTAAGCCACTTGGCACTTGCCCTGTTGACTCTGTAATCTTTTTATGTAACACTAGGTTATCTCCGATTAGAATGAAGAAGTGTAAATGAGGGATAAATGGAGGAGATATCAAACTTTTATGAACTGCCTTCTAGCTGCCAGGGGCGGTGCAGTCATTTTCGTATGGCATATCTTATTTAATCCTCACTATAGGCATCACCATCCTTGGTTCACAGATTGAAACATTCAGGCTTAACGAGTTTAATTAGCTTGGCAACATCATATTGCTGGTGATGCAAAATGTC